>CM076848.1:42502381-43117581 GCA_039519185.1 Astragalus membranaceus | reverse complement strand
GGTGTAAACGGATATAAAGGAAAAAAGAAAAAAATTTGCGAGGGAATTAGCGAGGGAACTGTCTCATCATCTGAAAAGTTAACGTTAGCGAGGGAATTAGCGAGGGAACTGTCTCTCGCTAATTTCTGCACCTTTACCAACCCTGCGCTGAGTCCCATCATCTGAAAAAGCAAAATTTAGCGAGGGAATTAGCGAGGGCAGTCATTAGCGAGGGACAGTTCCCTCGCTAATTACCTCGCTAATGACAAAAAAATTGACAGCTCTATGCCCTCGCTAATTCCCTCGCTAATGACTGTTTTTGCGAGGGACAACAAGTCCCTCGCTAATCTCCGTCGCTAATCAGTGTTTTTTTTTGTAGTGTTACTTTTTTTTTTGTTTCAAATGAGTCATAAACAAAATAATTAGTTTTAACAAATTATTTATTTTGGTATATTTAAATATTATTATTTTAATAAATTAAAAACTAAAATGTACGTTGTTTTTCTAAATAGGTATACCCATACATACCTATTTAGTTATTCAATTTATTGGTATGAGTCATTTTAGTAGTCAACAATTTAGTAGACTTTGATTTTGCATATCCTTAGCTGATATATGAAGTTCATTTCAAAAAAATTTCATGAGTGCATCTTCTTCAGTTTATTAGTCTTTTTTTTTTTGTATATCAGAACAGACGAAATGGATTTGATAATTGAGCGAGGCACTATAGATGATTAACGGTGGAAGGGTGTTGTCCAACGGTAAAATCTCAAGGAGAAAGACGGTGTGCCTTAGCATGCAAACCTTGCAATGAGAGTATACTATTTGTCCCTGAGAGATTGGGATAGAAATATTCTATGGTGGAAGGAATAAATGTACACCATCAACCGAAAGACTGAGATAGAAATAATCAATGGTATTGCATTATGTTTTTAATTGTTTTTGGTTTTTCTTAGCTATACTTTTTTGGGGTTGCGTTTTGATAGAGATTAATTTGTTGCTTATATGTATAAAAAAATCATGAGATTCAAAATGAGGATCTTGGCAATGTATCTATTTGTCAATATTTTGTCGTTACAATTTTTAAATGTTTAAAATTATGCACTTACCGCAAAAAAATAATAATTAATGTGTTGTTCCAGTGAAAAAAATAATGTGCTTTTATTATGTAGGTCATCAATGACATAAATATATTATTTCTTAATAGAAATTTTTATGCGCAGAACAATACAAGTGCTTACAAATTCAATGACCAAGTGCTTACAAATTCAATGACCAGTCAATTACAAATTTTTAGTTTAACAATTTGTTTAGAAATTTTTAAATTGTTTAGGGATCTCCATAGTATTTAAACTTAAATATTTATATGTAATCAATCTTAATGATATAATTTGTCAAAAAAAAAATCTTAATGATATAAAGTCATTTACACAGAAAAATATAAAGAAGCATATTCAGATACAATTACTTATGATATATTTAATATAATCTTTATTAATTTCTCCTTTAACATGTTATAAGAGGAGTTTGATAAAAACTTATAAATAGAATATAATTTGGTTAAATCAGACATAATTTAAATGACGTAATATTAATATTTAACTTAATATTGAGGAATATTTTAATAAAATTTATATTAATATAATTTTAAACATAAAATTGATATTATTGCTAGACACTGTGTGTAGCACTACGCACTGTGGATATACATATTCTTGAGTTTTTTTTCATTCTTTTTTCTCATTAGGGTAACAGATCAATTAGGTCTCCAGTCGGTGTACCAATAAATTGACTATAGGATATAATATAAAATATTATAAAACACTGACGAGTGACTTCCATGATCCCTCACTTTATAAGACACCTACTATTTAACATTTTTGTTGACAATCGCCTACTCTTTAATTTGTTATGTATATTTATCAAATTTCGTATTAATATAATTTTAACATAGAATTTATATTTTTTGTGAGTCAAAAAACATAAAATTTATAGTTAATTTACTATATACCGTGCGTAGCACGGACCTACATATTACATGATTTTGTTTTTTATTGTTTTCATTATTTTTTCTGAATAGAATTTTCTTATGTAGGTAAATTTATTTAAAACATTTGTGATAAAATCTTAAATAAAATCAAAAGATGTTTATCCAAAAAAAAATCTAAATTCATTTTTATGTACAAGAGTATTTTAGTATTATAATATATATATATATATATATATATATATATATATATATATATATATATATTGTATTATAAAGCATATCAAATGTATTCCAATCAATTAATGGAACCATAATTCATTTTATGTTACAAGTGTCATTTTATGTTTAGTATCTTATAATATCATATAATTCAATTTAGTTATTTATCAACCATAACTAATTTTATTTTATATTACTAAAACTCACTCAACACTTTTGAACGATTTATTACTCAATATAAATCTTTAACAAATTTTTTCTATGCATCGCACGGGTTAGAATACTAGTTAGATCCAATTCAAAATGTCACACGAGAATTTTATTTTTGAACTTAATTGCAAAATTGACACTGCGCAATATTTGGGATTAGTTATTTATATAACCAATTCCAAATTAATTGTACTTTTTAAACTAGACTTTTCAGTTTCACTGGTGGCAATAACTGTTTAACAAGTAATCTAAGTAATTTGAAATTTTGGTAACCCAAAAAATAATACATAGTTGGATTTTAGTTATAAAACACATGTAGATGTAGTATAGGAAAGTTGTCAATCTCAATCTCAAACTCAAAATATATTCTTTGCCGCCTGTTATGGGGTGGTGGTGAGTGCTACGTATTTAGAAGCCGGCACCGACGAACAATACGACAGTGTGTTGTAAACTTTGACAATGACAATATTGTTTCTGATAATATTGGTTGGTCCCAAATAGGACCTACGTTATGAATATCAAATGATATCGTCAATGACAATGCCCCCAGTCACACACAAAATCATCAATAGTAACAAACAAGAATCCCCCTACCAACCTCCTAAATGGAATAGACAGATTAATTGAATACGTGTGGATTGGATGCAGTTTCTGAGCCCCTTCTTCTTTTGGTGGGGTCTTCAACCCAAACCAGAATTGTTTGCTTACCATATATACATCCAATGGGAATAAAAAGGAGAGACGCTATATATCATATACTATTTGATTAAGCAAAGGAAGTTAAATTGTTGAATTTGTAAAAAGGCCTCAGTGGTTGTGTGGCTTGGCAAATAATCAAAACAGTCATCATATATAGTCAGCAACAATCAATTACCAAATCTGTATGAATATAATAAACACATTCTCCGGTCAATTTTTTTTGAAACAATCGCCTTATGTTCAAACAAAATAATTAATTGTTGAGAATCATATAGTATTTGCTTTTCAATCTTTATTTCTGGTCAAAAAGTGTTGTTTTCCAACAACACGTAAACCCATTACATAGTTACATACTAGTATATATCAAAACAGGACATTTTTTTCGTTAAAAATTAATAATAATTTTCAATTGTAGAGAATAAAGTAATAGTTCACACCAAAGTTACCTCATGCTTCAACTTGAAGTTTAATTTCATGCCAAACATCTATAGGTGGTGACTGTTTCAAAGTCTCTGTGGACAAAAATTTACCTACCAAACGTATATCATACACAATTTTATTTTTTTCATTTATTTTAATCAATTTAGCAAAGACTTACAACAACAGAGAACAGACGCGGTTGAGACTTGGGAGGAGTGAAAAGAGTGTGACAGAGTGAAGATTTTCCTGCGAGCAGGTGATGGGTGTAGAGGTGTTGATATGAAATCACAACAAGTTTGTGTTTTTTTATGTAGTAGGGGGTTATAATCTGGAGGAGACAAATTTATTTTACTGAATAGTAGCCTTTGTCATGTAACATGCTGTTTTGTATTGTTTCGTCCTGGCCTATTATTATCAATAAAATTAATTTTTTCCTTTGAATAAAAAAAGACTTAAAGAGAGATGATCATTCACATACACAAGAATTTTTAAATTAATGTAACTAAAATTGAAAATTGTAGGGCTCACACCAAAATTTGTTCAAAGTAAAGAAAAATGTGAAAGATATAGTTTATTTGTTTATTTGAATGGACCAGCAATCCAGCATCTTATTTTTCTTTGATGCTTCCAGATTTACCCTAAAGTAAGTGAAGCTCTCCCCAATTCAATGTTACTACAAACCATAATAATCATGAATCAAAGGATGATAAGGTGAGTCAATTCTCTTTGACAGATGATTCCTTATTTAAGTTTTGAATAATTCACTTTATTCTACAAAGCACAATACCAACTAAAAGGATCACTTTTATTTTCTCTCAAAAAAGACAACATTTTTTAAATCATAATTAAAGTGATGTTTAAAATTCTAAGCTCGAGACTCATGAGTAGGATCTCTTCTTCATTTCTCAAAAATAAAAAAAAAATGGTTTGTTACTATAGTTTTAAATATAGAAATGTATAGAGTCTTGATTGGGTGACATAGATTAAGCATTTATATTCATTTATACATCTAAAACTATGTAACTGGGTTACCCAAGGTCTCGAATTCGAGTTTTGAGTGTGGCAAAGCCGAGTACACGCGGTCACCCAAATTCTCTCGCGTAGATTAGTCGCCGGTAAAATTGATGGACATTGCACACCAATAACACAGTAAACAAATAAAAAACGGAGAGCTACACCAATCTTATAATTGGAGTCTAACCTCCCCTAGGATTAAATCACCCTTGGGATAACATCTTGATTTTGATTACAACGTCTTTAAAATCAGCTACTCCCCCTTGGAAAATAATATTTTTCCTAAGAAATAAAATTGACCAACAAACGGGCTACCAAATAACATGGCAAATTCTTCCACATTTTTGTTTCCTATAAATTGGGCGCCAAACGGGAGGAAAACATTCTTCTAGGGTTTGTTGGTTCCACAAGTGACGCCTTCCTTCTCACCTAGCTAGATCAGCTAGGTCATTGTTGCTACAAGCAGCAACTCTTTGTCACCGTGTCCTTTCCTCTCCCAAGATGCTTCAAATCAATACCTCCTCTTCCGACTTCAACATCTTTCTCCTAACCTGCATATAACCAAAAATCCTTCCAATCGCCCCCACCCACCCACCTGACCTTCACCTTCCTCTTCCGTCTACTTGTGTTGTTGCTCGCCCCCTCCTTGAACCTCCAGACCCTCCTGATCTTCCAGATCCACCAGATTTATCTTCTATGCTACTGCTTCTTGCCATTCCCCTTGCTATTAAACTGAGACCTCCCCTCTCAGCACTCTTCGCTATTATTGTTTGTTATCAGGGACTATGGAACATCTTTCCATGCTATTGGTTCTCAGCTGATCTTCTTGGGTTCTTAGCTACTGAACTTTTTGTCCCCAGGGCCAATTGGCCTTCAAATACGGAATAACTCTAGACTTTTATGTCTTAACTCCTGTACCAAATTTGTGGGACTTTAGTTTGGCATTGGGGAACCTCCTATTTTGCTTGCTGGTGTTGTGGGTAAACCGGTTGCTGTTCGATTGGGGTTCTGGTTCGATCCTGGTGGTGAAGTCTGTATCTAGAGCTGGTTGTTGTGGCCTTCAATAGAGCTATCGTCTCTTTGCCTTAATGTATTTCTATATGTGTGGCTGTCATCTCTCAACGAAGTGTACCCCTTGGTCGTTTGGCCGTCATTCAAGGTTGTCAAACTCGAGAGTCTACATAGACTCGACTCGTAAACTCGACTCGTAGACTCGTAAGAGTCTATGAAATATAAAAATAACATTAAAAACCTATAAATAACACATTTAATGTATTATATTTTTTTAAAGTGTATGAATAAAATTTAAAATTAGGAAGTCAAAATTAATTCTGTTCTTTTTTTTTTGAGAAATATTGTATATAAATTGCTTTTTTTTAATAAAATAGACGGTGTAGAAAAAAATGTGGAGGACATTCCATAAAAAAAAAAACTTTTTTTAGTAACAAAATAAAAATGAAAATGAGACTGATGAGTATTCTCACGGGTGGTTGCTTAATTTCTTCATGTCTTTTCACTTCATGTACACTCCCCATAATCTAGTAATCTAGAAAGAAAAAAAAAGTGTAGTGTTGTCAACACATTAGCTAGTTCATTTGATGTGGCACTTCGCCATTGGCAATTTGGCATTGAGATTCCAATACATTTTTCTTTCAACGGTTATGCCATTAATAGTTACGGTCTCGAGGCTATCTCCCCAATTTATTATTATTTCTCTCTTTTTCATCCCTCTCTCTCATCTTATCATATGTTGTTCATCTTCTTCAAGTCTGAAGCTTCATAGCAACGAAAATGGCATGCCCACCTCTCAAGAAGTCAAAGCCCAAGCAAAATAAAGAAAAAAAATCAAGGTATATGATACATGGGTGTTTAAAAAGATGAGAGAAACAATATCCTTCACTGCATTTTGGTATTTTTTAGCAATTGTTAGTAGACTCGTGGACTCGGTCTCTAACTCGCGAGTCTATGCGAGTCTGAACGAGTTTATCCGATTCTATGCGAGTTTACTCGAGTTTACAGCAGTTGCGATTCTACATTGAATTTAACTCGTTTTGGGGGAGTAAACTCGTAAACTCGTAGACTCGTGTGAGTTAACCCGCGAGTTTGACATAAATGCCGTCATTTACTAGGAAAGCTTAGGACTTTCCATTCTTTCCCCTCTACTCCTTCTCGGTCGTTACTATTTCTTGGCGGTGGTGTCTCACAATGCTGCTTTGTGGTGGCAAATCGCTTCGGTTGACTTGTTTGGGTGGCTGGCTCTATGCTCTGTTAGTTTGCTGGGTGATGGAGACAAGGAAGGGGCACTTTGGTACTTTTGGTAGCTTGCCAGTGGAAAACCTAGTGGACTGTACTGTGATGTTTGTGCTCCAATTATAGCCCAGAGTGGTCTTTCTCTTTTGTTTAGATTGTCTGTTTAGTTGGTTCTCAGATGTTAATTTTGCATTTTATTATGTTTTTCATTGAGTTAGTTCAGTAGATCTATGTTGGCTCAGGTGCTGCACATAGGCTTAATTTTATTTTTAGAGTTTCAGCTATACCTGATGTGTATTCATCCCTCAGAAGACCTGATGATACTTCCTTGTAAGCTAGTGACTTACATTCTGTGTAAAGTTTTGTGGTCTATGCTCGTGATCATTGAAAAATTGCATATTTGACCAAAAAAAAACAACTCCAAGACCATATTTTTTTGTTAAAAATGGCAAACAATAAATAAACTATTAGAATCCAATAATTTTTTAGGATATGGTTAATACTATTGTTTAGATGGGGGAGTTTATCAAATTTCTCTCTACTCGTCTCTTCGTTCCTATTCATCTATCGGAAAAGGGTGATTTTTGGTCATTTGTTTGGCCTGGAATGACCAAAAATCATCCATTACATTGTTTTTCTCTCTTTTTATTTAAATAAGTGGTTATCACATAAACATATTTTTTCTTTCATATTTTTCCCTGATTTTGTCATTTGAGTGCGACGTTGTTTTGTTTATCGTCTTGATGCGGCGTTGTTTGGTTTCTCGTCTTGTTAGGGTGTTCGTTTGATTCATGTTGACATATCAACTTCAATCCATTGTAGATTCAATCAATGACTTGAGTGTCAATGTTATAGTTTCGAAGGTATGAGTATTTCAGTCACTTAAGTTTTTTCACATTTGCAGACACTTTGGCGTTTTATGCTATTAATCTGAGTGCTGTGAATTTGTTCAGATTCATCATCCTTTT
Source organism: Astragalus membranaceus (assembly GCA_039519185.1). Lineage (NCBI taxonomy): Eukaryota > Viridiplantae > Streptophyta > Magnoliopsida > Fabales > Fabaceae > Astragalus > Astragalus membranaceus. The sequence goes on along the minus strand of CM076848.1, from coordinate 43,109,832 downwards.
CGGTTTTAGCGATGTTGAATTTGTGTTGTTTTCGTTCTAATCTATCAATTTGAAAGAATGAGTATATTTTTTTAGTTAGATGGAGGAGAGATTTAATGACTTTAGAGTGGAAAAAGTACCATACTTTTGTCTAATATGTTTTATCTTTGTCATCTACTACTACTTTCTCACCAATGTCTGAAATCACCGAATCCAAATGCAGTGGAGTTTTTTTTAAACAGTACTCTGACTGATTTATTTATTTATTTTTACAAAAGAAGGTGATAAGAAGCTAGGTTGCAGCAACTTGATGAGGCGATTATATTCTATTCATATTTTTATGCATATATAAGGTCGAATATGCTTTTATTTGTTCTAAAGATACAGGCAGAGTAAAAATTATACTAATTAAATTTAGCCTGGGGCCTTGAGATGGATTGAGAACACGTTTTAACGGATTGATTATAACAAATAATACGAGACAAAAACTTATATACATATAATAATATTCTTTGTTAGCGACATGAGAGATAAGTACATACTTATGTGGTCATCGAAAGTTATCTTCTTGGTGGTAAAATAGACAGGCAATGGATCATCATCATATTTACCAGTGAGCTGTAAATTTTTAAGCTCTATTTTAGTAACATTGTTTTTTTGTTTAGAGGTCTTTTATCCTATTCTGGTGGTCTGGGAAAAGGAATCTAACTAATTTGGAGTTCAATCGAGAGAGGTAAATTTGTTTAACAGACTACTATATTAATATTTTTTTTATTTTTATATATTTCGTGTTATGTATTCTGAATTTTGTATTGGTATTGTAGACCGAAACCAAAAATCTTATACAATGGATTTGGTATTTGTTTGTTCTATTGTTTAGAATCATGGACCCTACAGTACCCAATGTCTGTCTTCCATAGCCTTAAAAAAAAAAAAAGAGGTTGAGTGAGTGGGTTTCTTGGAAGCCACTTACTCTTGATGAAGAAGGCTCTTCATATATAAATACCCACCCACACAAATATACACAAATAACAAGCCTAGAGTGCAAGCATCGTACATAGTATATATCCAAGCAATCACTTCATCATTTCACTCTCATAAGTAGTCATACATATTTCTCTCACCTTCTGTATATTATCACTCTCTCTCTTTTTCTCCTCTGCCGACACAGTACCAGAATCATTCAATTTCAAATTTGAAACAACTATCTAGCAATGGAAGGAAAAGACAGGAACAAAGTGGAGGTAATTGAATTGGGGTGCGGTTTCGTAGGGAGAATTTTCAAACTCAAAAACAACAAGCTCAGAAACTCGTCTGTTCATTCACTACCCATCAAACCTACCAACAATGAACAACAAAAGGATATCAATGAGTCAAAGGTTCCCACAGAGCCTCTCCCACCAAAAGTGGAGGCTAGAAAAAGCACTTCTTCTATTCATCGTGCACCTTTGAACAGCCAAAATGGAAGGCCTTCAGATGCTGCAGCAAGAACCTCAATTCAACAGAACCAAGAGCTTAATGGTACTAATACTTTGGAACTTGCTAGAATAAGTACTACTACAAGTAGTAGTCAACAACAGCGAGACAACGAGAGCAAGTCACCAACAAAAGAAATGAAACTAACTGGAAATTTGTTAATGAATAATTGCAGTCCAAGAACGAGTGTTACTACTACTACTACACCTAAAAAGAATAAAGAGTACTTGAACAACACTATGTTCTCTTCTGTCAATAATGGTGTGATGGGGAATATCATGAGGAAGAGTGGTGATGGGATGGCACAATTTAGAAGAAGTCCCAGGGCAAACAGAGTAGACCCTGAAGCATTGAAGTCGATGGGAAATGAAGCATATAAGCAGGGAAGGTTTGCAGAGGCTTTGGCCTTGTATGAAAAAGCTATTGCTCTTGATTCTAATAAGGCAACTTATCATTGTAATAAGAGTGCTGCTTTAATTGCCTTGGGAAGGTTTCAGCTTGCTATTGTTGAGTGTGAGGAAGCCATCAAACTTGAGCCTTCTTATGCTAGACCCTACGCCCGTTTGGCAACAATATATTTCAGGTATTCTATAATATTCACTCACTATATACATCAGTTATTCAAAACTGTATATCTTGCTTGCTTATAAATAAATAGGTTCCGATGCTTCATTCAATTTTAATAGTAGTACTCTTTGTTAATAGAATTGAAAATTTTAATGCAGGTTGGGAGAAGCAGAAAAGGCTTTGGATTGCAATAATAAAACTTCATCTGTTGATTCAGAGTTTGTATTCCAAGTCCAGGCTCTTCAAAATAATCTTGATAAATGCAATGAAGCAAGGAAAGTGAATGATTGGAAAGCTATACTGAAAGAAACTGAGTCTGCAATATCCTTGGGTGTGGATTCGGCTCCACAGGTTAGTTGTCTTGCTCAATTGTTTTCTTTTGAAATTGTATGGATAATGGTATGTCTTATGCTGATCAAAAAATGGTTGTGTTTGTGTTCATCAGGTGTATGCTTTACAAACTGAAGCGTTGTTGAAGCTCTTAAGGCATCAAGAGGCATATTCCACATACGACAAAATGCCAAAATTTGGCCTTGATTGGTATACTAAATTATTTGGCCTGACTCGTACTGCTTACCTTTTGATGATAGGAGCACAAATTTACTTGGCAGCTGGCAGGTTGGTGAAAATGTTTTACTTTCATATCTTTGGCAAAATAGTACTCAATTAATTGTTTGGTAGATAGATATGTTAACAAAAAACAACAGCAATTTAGGAAATAAGTAAGGGACCACATTGAAATGGTTATGCTTGCTAATTAATGTGTAATGCTAACAACCTTAAAAAAAAACAAATCCGGACCAACAATTTATTCATATAACATCATAAAAAAATTATCATCTTCACCCTAATATTGCATTCTTATAATTCAACATGATACATTATCTGAGCCTTATTAGGAATGACCTAAACTTTGCAATTTTATGTGCTGACAGGTTTGAGGATGCTGTGACAGCGTCTCAGCAAGCAGCTAAACTTGATCCAAACAACTGCGAGGTGAATGCAGTGGTAAGGAGGGCCAGAGCCGCAACGTCGGCCAGAATGAGTGGTAACTTGCTGTTCAAGGCATCAAAATTCTCGGAAGCATGCGGGGTGTACAATGAAGGACTAGAGCATGATTCATACAATTCAGTTCTGCTATGTAACAGGGCAGCATGTCGTTCTAAGCTAGGCCAATTTGAGAAAGCAATTGAAGATTGTAATGTAGCCCTTATAGTTCAGCCTAGTTATAGCAAGGCAAGGTTGCGGAGGGCTGATTGCAATGCCAAGGTACTTTAATTTCTACTTTCATATTAACTTTTACTATATACTTTTTTTTTGTAGTTATTAACCTTCTTCTGCTTTTAAACATATAATAGTTGGAAAGATGGGAAGCTGCAATACAAGACTATGAAATGCTAATAAGAGAAAAGCCAGGGGATGAGGAAGTGGCCAGGGCTTTGTTTGAGACACAGCTACAACTTAAGATGCTGCGGGGTGAAGATATTAAGGATTTGAAATTTGGCTCAAATTTGGTTTTCATTTCAAGCAATGACAAGTTTAGACATTATGTAACATCACCTGGTATGTCTGTGGTGCTCTTTTGCAACAAAGCAACCCACAAGCAAGTATTGGTAGTGTTGGAGCAAACTTGCAAGAAATTCCCATCAGTTAATTTTCTTAAGGTTGGTTAATTTAGAATCTTTAGGCCTCGCAACTTGTGGGATTATCAACTGAAATATTGAAAAATTACATTGTTTCTTATAATGGATTTATATTTTCAGGTGGAGATTGAAGATCATCCTTACTTAGCAAAATCAGAAGGTGTGAACTCGGTACCAGCCTTTAAAATATACAAGAATGGATCAAGAGTGAAAGAAATTACAGGAAACAACCACGAGTTACTTGAAAGATCAGTTAAAATATTTAGTAGCTGATGATGATGATAAACATACTTCTTCAAAAATGACAACATACACTGAGAGGAACAAGGTTAGATTTGTTCAGAATGGAAGGGAAAAGACTGGATGGCACCCAAGATATAAATCAAGCTAATCATGTCTGCTTCATAAATTTGCTGACCATGGTTACCTAAAAGGGAATTCTTTTGTGTTAGTCATTGATTCTTTATATACTGCGGATGTGAGTAGTCTTTCATTTTTCATATTGGTTTGGGATACCTAAACAATTTCAGTCTTTTTTTTTTTATGAAGTTATGCAATCTTTTACAGAGTGGTTTTTAATAGGTTGTAAATTAAATTAGGCTGAAAGATGTATTTTCTCCTTACAAATATACAGATTTTTATTTTTCCGTCCTTGTAACAATTTTTTGCTTTTCACCCATGTAAATTTTGTATTTTGTTTTTCGTTTCTATAATATAGGAATTTTTACTTTTGATTCTCACTATTTCGTTTTAATCCCTGAAGATGACAATTCCTTTGGTTGAGATAGGTCTAAATATAAGGAATATTTAGTGTGGCATTGAGTTCTTTTCCTTGCTTTGGAGTATTCTCAAACGAGACTTGTTAACTTTGTTGATCAAGGTGGTTTTTATGGAATGATTAGTTGGTTGGAAACCTCTTGATCATAGTTGGATAAAAATGAATATAAATATAAATGGGTGGATTGAGAAAGACAATGCAACATGTGGAGGGTTAATTAGAGACAAAAATGGATATTGGATCGTGGGCTTTGCACAATGCCTTGGGGCGAGTTCTATCCTTCTTCATTGGATGGGGAATTGGTTGGGCTTGGGTGTACAAAAAAGGTTATCATTGAATTTAGTTGTAGAGAGACCCTTGATAAATATTATACAAAATGAGTAATATTTTGAATTGATCCACTAGAGTAAACGAGTTGGTGGAAGAAATCCATGTTTTTCTGACTTCTTTGCTTGTTTAAGACATGTTTTGAACCTGTGGATGCATTTGATGCTCAGCTTCGTGATCCATCTTAGTGTATTTTGGCCTTAATCCTTTATCGAAAGGAACCTCAAATTAATCTCTAAATTTTCACTATGTAGTCCTACTGTTAGATGTGGCATCCTCTCATTGGCTGATGTGGCATTTATTGGTGACGTGTCAAGCTCGGATTGGTTATTCCCTTGCTCAAAGTCAAAAGTTTGTTGATAGTTGCTCTGCGCGCCATCTTTCGGTTTGAATACGTTTTTAATCGTTGTAGCTCAATTCACCTGATATAAAGGTGCAATTGACGTAGATTAGAAGAGAGAATTCATCTGGGTATTGTGCGAGAGGAATCAAACACGGGAACTAAGGGATTTGGGAAGTGAGGGGGATTGTTCAATCGGGTCGTCACTTTGTAATCGGGTTCTCATATTCATAATCAATACAAGAATGGACTCAAGCAATTGCTTGATCCCGCAGATGTAGGCTACCATTTTGGTGCTGAACTGCGTAACCAGATCGTGCGTGTTCTTTAATTTTCTGTCAATTTCTGTTCCTGCGTTTTTAGGGTTCTTGCTTCGATTAATTGTCAAATTCGTTCTATCCATTGTGTCTTGATTCTCAACACCTACAATTTACTATTTGCAGACTAAATTAATGGACAACGATAAACTAACTAAAATGAATACCATTGCACACATAATACAGGGTAAGTATACATGAAATCAATTGATTTTTACGTTCTTTTAAGACTCATTCATGTATACTTACCCTGCAGCATCGAGTCTTAAAAGAACGTAGAAATCAATTGTCAATTAAACAATGTCGGGAAAAAAAAAATATATATATATATATATATATTCCTTTAACTTGAAGAATGTAGAGAAAGGAAACAAGTTCATACAATACATGCCATGCAGCAATATAGTTGCCAGGGTCCTTCTATAAAGAAATCAGAAAGCTGTACAGAGTAACTAAATTGATCATCATCATTCAGATTTCAGATCAGAGATGCTAATTCCGGGATTATTATGATATCAAATTTCCCACTTGTCACTCACACGAAAAGTATTATGAGAAATCCAGCACAACATGGAGAAAAAAAGGAATGAAAATGAAAAGTAGTAGTTAATTAATATTGTTGTATATGATGATCATCTTTTCCAACTTCGACTCCTTGACATGATATCTCTAATCCCACCAACAATCCATGTCTCAGTTGCAATATCAGATGACATATTATCATAATAATCAGAGTGACACCTCATCACATTCAACACCATCTTCTCTTCCTCCATCAACGACTTCAAACTCTGCCCTCTCTTTACCTCTGCTTTTTCCTTTTCTTTTTCTTTCTCTTTCTCTTTATTATTATTATGTGTTTCCTCTTCCTTTTCATCATTACCACCACCACCACCACCTTCACTCTCTTTCAACCAACTTTTCGCCGGAGCAGACCTACAACGCATTAACAACAATGCATTCGGAGGAGGAGGAGCAGCAGATTCTTCTTCACCCATCTCATTACTATTCTTCTCCATCTCTTTATTCTGATCCTCTTGCAACACCATGAACCATTTAGAAAACACGGTTCTCGAACCTTCTTCCTTCTCGCTCTCTTCTACACCCACATGATTTTCATTTTCATGGTACACTTCATCATCATCTTCATCATCATCATCCTCATCATCCGATACGACGCTGGTTCCAGAGAAGGATCCAAAGCAGCGAAGGTCAAACCGTATAGTACGCAAACAAGTCAAGAACTGCATTACCTCTTTTTTAAAACCAAGTGACTCAGCCCAATTGAGACGCTTTTTCTGCTTCTTATCATTGTGAATTTTCTCTATCTCTTCCATAACTGATTGCCAACTCCTACAACCACTGCTCTTCGGCCTCACTTTTATCTGTCCAGCACAGGTTACTTTTGGAGAGGTTGGTTCTGAAATATCTGACCCCATTGACTTTGTTTTGTTCCATAGCATAGGGCTCCCTTGCCCACCACCACCACCTCTTGAGATTGATCTACTACGCCGGTGGTGGTGGTGGTGTTGGTGACGTTTGTTGGGCTCAGAAGGTCTAGCTGGGCTGCAAATGGGCTTGGGCATTAGACTAAGATGAGCCCGTGTAGGAAAACATACTAATAGATCAGTAGAGGGCGTTGCTCCTCTTTTGCCTTCTCTTCCCTTCATCATGTTTTTTCTCATATGATTTTCTTTTGCTTTGCTTGCACCTTAGATCTTGCACTTCTTCCTAAGTAGTATGAAATAGTGTGTGATTAGTAATATTATTATTGTGTTAGAGGGAAGAAGTTGTTTGGGTTTTTAAAAGAAAGGAAGAAGAAGTAGTGACAGCTTATCAAACAGTTATGCTTTTAGCCTTTATCTAGTTGTTCTCTTTTAACCAAGTGTTTCTTCAATTAATTCTCTTTTTGGTCCCCCCCCCCCCCCCCTTTCAATTTTTGGGGGTCACGGGATAACTTTCTTTTATATTAGTGCTTAGCAAAAACATTTAAAAAAAGAAAAAGGTGATATGGAAAATAAAAGCCCACGAGGCCTGCTTCATGATCCAATGGTAGCCACACTTTGTGAGCCCATGACAGATGTTGGTTCATACCCCTCTACTAGTTTTTTTTGCCACTACCAACAAACACACATGCCATCAACCTCAACCAACTGAATGTCATTGACCCCTCCTATGGAATCCTCATGATTTTCTATGAGAAAATTTAAAGAAAGGAAAAGGGCCCTCGTTTGGAGATAATAGAGATCATTGCTTAGGGATCAGTTTACTTTACTCAATTTCTATTTAATTGCTTCCTAAGGGAAACCGGGCTGCTGCACCATCATTCAACTTATTTTTTTTCCCAAAGTAATATCATTCACACGTGATAATTTGAGTCACATAATTTAACACCTCTCAATAGAAATTTGAACAAATTCGCCATATTATGATGGAAGACTAGCTTTTTCTGCTAAAGCTAGCCACTCACATTAGTATCATTCCTCTCATAAGTATTAGCAAAGAATGCTTTTTCTCTAACTAGAAGTATTAATACCTGTGATTTCAACACGGGTCAATAGGAAAACAGTGAATAGATATCTTGTTATCCTTTTCTTTTCTGTCTAATATTATCTCTTAGTACTTTTTATCATAAATACATAAAATATTATTAAAGGAGCACTTTTATAAAAATGAAAACAGCTAGCTACTCACTAGCTATAATATGGAAAGCATGTAAGTTTATATTGAAAAATATGAATGTTAAATGACTCGGCAGAAATTTCAAAATAAGTTTAATGATTGATATAATATCTAAACATCAAATATGACAGCAGAAAGCAGAAAATTCCTGCTGAGGTCTCGGTTGTAAAAAATTACTACTTGGTTCATTCTCTTTTCCTCGATAAAAAATTATTGCAGCAGAATTGAAGTTATTATTATAAGGTGTGAAACGGGGACTAATGAAAGTGTGGATGCCATAATGAAGACGGTAATGCATTATGCATGCACTTGAGAGCATGAGAAAAATGGTCCCCTCTAGCCATGATTCCAATAGCACTGGGATTAGAGTTACGCTTTACCGGTACAAATCATCATATTCATATACATATATAATACAATACGCTTCATCTTTATTTACTATATTCATAGTTGTCATCATGATCATGGACATCTCCCAGCTTCTATCTACACATTTAACCAAAGCAAAAATTGCAAGTCTTAGAATGGTTAGGAAACTTGCAGAGAGAAATTATCATTAATTAAAGTGCAACAATCAATGAACATTATACAACTATTTTCAAGGGGATCCGAATTCCATCCATTGAGATTACAAGGTCAAGCTCTTGCCACTGAGCCGACACCTCACAAACACACTCAACTATTTATATTTCAACTATCAACGAATCCCATAAGTTATACCCACATGCTTATAACGTAAACTTTTTCAAAACTTACTATAGCAAGCACACCATATGTTAACTTACAAATTTGGGGGATGCGGCACAAAAAAAAATCGAATTTTCAAGTGAAAAACACACGAAATCATGATCATTGATGAGAAAACAAACTTTAGTGAAAACTTTCTACCATTTTAACCATTAGGGGTCAAGAACACGATTTAATAGATAGTAAAGGGGGTTAGGCCCGAAAGAGATTATACGCTTGGTGATATACGATGCACAAGTACAACATAGCAAACTCAAAAATAAAAAATTAATTTATCTTTTTTTTTGGTCAATATATTTTAATTTATCTTAAAAGATGGAGTAATCTGTGGGGCCCAATTTAATAAAAGTAGGGGCCCAAGTTTTGAGATTTGAACTAGACCTCTAAATTGATTGATAATATATAGGTTTAAAGGTACTTTTAGTCCCTGCAAATGTCACAATAATCCAGTTTAGTCCCTGCAATTCCAAAACTTTTAAAATAGTCCCTGCAATTACTAAACGTTACTACTTTTAGTCCCTGCTGTTAGTTAAGGGTTAACACTGTTATCTTTTGATGATGTGGCACACCCCCCACCCCCCACCCCACCCCCCCCCCCCCCACCCCACCCCCCCCCACCCCACCCCCCTCTCCTCCCCTCCTCCCCTTCGCCCCCCTCCCCTTCGCCCCCCCCTCCCCTTCGCCCCCTCCTCCCCTTCGCCCCCCTCCCCTTCGCCCCCCCTCCCCTTCGCCTCTCCTCCCCTCCTCCCCTTCGCCCCTCCTCCAATTCTGGAATTGTGAGTTGCGTAGCATCATCTGGAACCATCAAGTTTCACCGGCCTTGCTTGAAAAGCTCCGCCATGGGAGGAACTCGCTGTCGTCGTTGCAATCGTACTACGCTGAAGTAACAACGCAATCGCATCATTCATTTTGTCCAATTTCACGTCTGTTGCTGTTTGCCTTTCCTTAATTTCGCGGATTTGTGTTTGTAGATCAAAGAATTTCACTTGAGTTTCTTCTGCGTTATGCTTCACTTCCGCGGTCAATTCCTTCATCCGTGTGTTTTCCTCCATGGCATCAATGAAATCACCAATGAAATGCTACTCGAAGACACTGAATAGAAGAACACAATCGACAATCAATTGTAGATTTCACAATATCAATTGCTTGAATTCAAGCAAGGGAAGGGGAGGAGGGGAGGAGAGGCGAAGGGGAGGGGGCGAAGGGGAGGGGGGCGAAGGGGAGGAGGGGGCGAAGGGGGGGGGGGGCGAAGGGGAGGAGGGGCGAAGGGGAGGAGGGGAGGAGAGGGGGGTGGGGTGGGGGGGGGTGGGGGTGGGGTGGGGGGGGGTGGGGTGGGGGGGGTGGGGGGTGGTGGGTGTGCCACATCATCAAAAGATAACAGTGTTAACCCTTAACTAACAGCAGGGACTAAAAGTAGTAACGTTTAGTAATTGCAGGGACTATTTTAAAAGTTTTGGAATTGCAGGGACTAAACTGGATTATTGTGACATTTGCAGGGACTAAAAGTACCTTTAAGCCTAATATATATTCCTGATTATTTTATATCTTTCTTTGTATCTATTTAATTCAGGAATATATATTATTATTATTATTATTGTGGGGTGGTGCAAATATTAATAGCCATTGGGCCTGTTTTTGTTTCTGTTGTAACAGATTGTATAAGAGAGTTGACGTGTGAGAATTTCAATAATTCTTGAAAAATTTTCCTTTCCTTCTTCGTGAGAACAACCACTGAATACAAGAAAACAAGAAACTGGTTCATTGTAATCTTTCGACATCATAGTGAAATTTTGCTCGGATCGAGACCCCAGATGTAGGAGAAATCCGAACTGGGTTAACAAATTTCTGGTGTTCTCCTCTTCCCTTTTATCCCCCTTTTTCTCTGTTATTTCTTCAATTCAGCTTTTAGGGTTTATGTTCTTCAATCAAGTACATTTAGAACAAATTCTTCAATTGATTTTTTCGAATAGGTACTGTGAGTTGTTGTTCATCGTTTCAGGTATTTGAAGTTGAATCCCTAATTGGAAATTCAACTCAACAAATTGGTATCAAGAGCATTGGGAAGTTTGCAATCGAGAAACGATGGTTTCAACGAAGTATGAAGCTGAGAAATTCAAGGGGAAGAACGATTTCGGGCTATGGCGTATCAAGATGAAAGCGATGCTAGGCCAACAAGGTCTCGCGGGTGCGCTAGTTGGAGAAAAGGGCTTGCCGGCAAAGATGTCCGCGGAAGAAAAGGCGGAGGCTCTAGAGTAAGCTCATGGTGCTCTCATCTTGAGTCTTGGTGACAAGCCTCTCTGAGAAGTGGTAAAAGAAACCACTGCAGCAGCTGTTTGGAAGAAATTGGAAGACTTGTACAAGGTAAAATCAATTGCCAATCGTTTGTATCTGAAGCAAAGGATGTACACCTTCAAGATGCAACTGGGAAAGTCCGTGGAAGAGCACATTGACGAGTTCCACAAAGTCATTCTTGACCTCGAAAATATTGATGTCAAGATTGATGATGAAGACAAAGCTCTCCTCCTTGTCAACTCTTTACCAAAAACGTATGAACATCTTTCCGATGCTCTACTTTATGGTAAGGAAAAATTAACTCTTGAGGATGTGCAATCCGCACTAATATCAAAGGAACTTAAGAGGAGATCTGAGGCTAAGGAAGAACATAATGAAGGTCTATTTGTGAAAGGAAAATCTGAAAAGAAAGGCATGAACAAGAAGAACAAGCAATGGGATAAAGATAAGAGCAAGAAGGACAAAAAATGTTACATTTGTAAGAAAGAAGCAAGGTTTTAAAAACCGGACCGGACCGGCTGGTTCAATCGGTTGAACCGGGAACTGGACCCCTGGCCGGTTGGTTCAACCCCATTTGAACCGCAGGCCAAAGAACCGCCCCAGAACCGGATTGAACCGCCAAGAACCACTTTGAACCGGGAAAGAACCGGGAACCGAACCGGGTTGAACCGGTTTGAACCGCCCGAAATGCAATTTTTTATTTTTAAATTTACTTTTTCCTCCAAAATTTAATATTTTTTATTTTTTATTTAATAAATTACTTATCCGGTTCAACCATGGTTGAACCGGTTGAACCGATTGAACCATGAACCGGAGGTCTCGCCGGTTCGATCTCCGGTCCGGTTTAGGGATGGCAATTTCCACCATAGCGTGGGGATCCCCGCGGAGATTGCCCTGAACGGGGCCCCGCGGGCGGGGAATTTTTCACCGCGGGGACGGGGATGGAGGAGAAAATCCCCCCGAGGCCATTTCGGGGACGGGGACGGGGACCTATCTCCCCGCCCCGCGGAGTCCCCGCCCCGAGCACTTTACCATTAATACCCTTAAATCTCAAAATAGAAACAGTGTAGCTATTAGCTAACACCGAGTAAGTAAACATTTTTTCCTTCGTAGAAACAGTAACACTTCACTTCACTTCCTTCGTTGAACCCTAGTTAGTAGTGCTGCCGCCTCACCCTCACCCTCACTCTCAGTGCTCTGCGCCTCTGCCGCCTCACGCTCTCACCTTCACGGCTGCCGTCGTCTTCCTCTTCTTCTCATTCAGGTAAGTTTTGATCTCCACATTTCTCTGTCTTCACGTTTCTCTGCGTTTCTCTGTGCGATTCTGTTTCGATTCTGTGCGATTTTGTCTTGCGCTTTTGTCTTGCGATTTTGTTTCGATTCTGTTTCTGTTTCGATTCTATTTCTGTTTCGATTCTGTGCGATTTTGTCTTGCGATTTTGTTTCGATTCTGTTTCTGTTTCTCTGTGCGATTTTGTCTTCTCAGAAAACACTTCACTTCACTTCCTTCTGTTTCTGTTTCTGTTTCGATTCTGTTTCTGTGCGAGGTAGTTGTGATTTTGATTTGCGATTCTGTTTCTGTTTCTATCTAAACAGGGATTGTGATTTTGTTTGCGATTTTGCTTCTTCTAGCAGCATGTTATTGATTGTCTAGATTTTAAGAACTTCTTGAAGATTCATGCCAAAAACAATATAGAGGTGTGCTACTTCCAGGCCTGATGAAAATACTACAAAGATTGGTAGTAGGATGTTTTGAAGTTGTAATTGCCAATTTCATTTCAATGTTATCTTTAGTTTTGAATTTCTGGTGGATGGAAAAATTGAAGCTTTGAAGTTGTAATATCCACTTTTATATGAATTTCGATGGTTACTTTTGTTGTGAATCAAAACTCTATTTATGAACCACATTTATAGTTTTAACTATTTGTTTGTGTATGTTGGTGCATTCTAATGTGCATTAGTATTTGCTGCCTCAGTTCATAGCAGAAAATGAAACTGATGTCTGTTTTGGCCTCATTGCGTGGTTTATTATTGTGATGCAGGAATTGGAAATGTGATTTCATGTTTGCTACTATGTCTTTCTGATTCTGTTCTCTTCTGTGAATTGCAGGATCTATTTTAAAATGGTTGAAGATATTGCATCTAATAGTCCCACTGAAGTTTCACCCGCACCTAATTTAATTCCACCGGGAGAGACACATCAAACTGAAAATCCTCCGGATGACACGAATATGGAAGACCGAGAACAAGATGAAGAAGTGGAGCCCTCTAGTCCTAACAAAAGAGGACTAAAATCAGCAGCTTGGAAACATTTCAGAAGGGAGAAGATAGGTGACAAATGGAAGGCTATATGTAAGTATTGTGATAAGAAACTTGTTGGTGAAACTAAACAAGGAACCACACATTTACATGACCACAATCGCACATGTCCACGTCGCACTGTGAGGAGTATAAAGCAATCCATTTTAAAAGTTGAGGAACAAACGGCAACTTCCTCGCAAAAGAGGCCAGAATCACTTATAGTTGGAAACTATACATTTAATCAAGATGTTGCTAGAAAGGAGCTTGCAGGGATGATTGCATTGCATGAGTATCCTCTTAGCATTGTTGACCACATAGGTTTTAGAAGGTATAGCAATGCTCTTCAACCTTTGTTCAAATTAGTTTCTCGCAATACGATCAAGAATGATATAATCAAATTATATGAAAGTGAGAGGTCAAAACAAATAAAGCTACTTGCAAAGAATAGAAGTCGGATTGCGATAACTACTGACATGTGGACTGCTAGCAATCAGAATAAAGGATATATGTCTGTTACGGCTCATTACATTGATGATGCTTGGAGGCTTTGATGTGTACCCAAGATTGGATACGTAAAGAAATGCAAGGTAATATATTTTATTTTGAATTTCCTCTATTTTTATTCAAAATGATTTCTTTTAAGTCAATCTATTTCTTATTTATTAGGTACTTCAAAGATAATGTATCAATTTCAATCTGTTGGTGAGGATGAGGATTGTGAAAATCAGGTAAATGATATACTTTCGGATCAATACATAATCTTTTATGATACTTTTGTGAGGAAATGCTGATTTAGTCATTATTTTGCAGGTAGAGACTTAAGCACTTGGAGACATAAGCACTTGGAGATGATTAACTTTATTATTATTATGATGATGATGATGATGATGATTAACTGGGGAATATTGTAATTTTGGAACTTTATTATGATGATGATTAACTGGGGAATATTGTAATTTTGGAACTTTATTATGATGATGATTAATAGGGAATTTTGTCTATTTTTTGTGTTAAGATGATGATTAATTTTATTATTGTAATTTTACACATTTTTGCCTATTTTTGAAGGTTTATGGGGTTCCCGTGGGGATCCGCGGGGATGGGGATGGGGGAGGAAAAGTCCCCGCGGCGGGGATCGGGGACGGGGACGGGGGAACTCCACAGTGGCGGGGACGGGGAGCGGGGGGGTACCCTCCGCCCTCGCCCCGCCCCATTGCCATCCCTAGTCCGGTTTTAAAAACATTGGAAAGAAGGTCACTGGAAGAAGGATTGTCTAAAATGGAAATCCAAGAAAAAAGGTGACTCCACTGATGATGAAGGAAGCGTCTCAATTGCTTCTGAGCACTACTATGAAGGAGACGTTTTGATTGCTGAAGAAGTCATTGGGACAAATTTCACCAATGAGGAAATATGGTTCTTTGACTCTGGTTTTGGTCATCACATAACTTCAAGAAATGAAGTTATAGGGTATTGTGATGGTGATGTGTTGATGGCCTCTTCATCCATCAACAAGGATCACTGGGTGTTGGATACAGGTTGTTCTTTCGATATGACTTCCAACAAGGATTGGTTGATTGGCTATAGGCAAGTTAATGGAGGACAAGTAGTAATGGGCAATGACATAGTGTGCAAAATTGAAGGGATAGGTTCTGTAAGACTCAGAATGGATGATGGCACTATAAAGATACTTCCTAAAGTGAAGTATGTCCCTGGTGTGAAGAGAAATCTAATCTCTCTTGGTATGCTTGAAGCGGCGGGTTGTTCCTTTAAGGGGGAAGATGGTAATATAAAGGTGATCAATGGCTCTCCTGTGGTTATGAGAGGATATAGGGATCATGGTGTATACATTCTCAAAGGTACAACAATTACAGGCAGTGTAGATGTAGCTACATCAAGCACAGAATCAGTGAGTTCTGAAAGGGCAAGATTGTGGCATCAAAGGCTCGGGCATGTGAGTTCTAAGGGTATGCAGATATTGAAAAAGCTTGGTGTGTTTGGAAAAGACAAACTTGGAGGGTTACCTTTCTGTGAATATTGCATATTTGGCAAAATGCACAAGGTGAAGTTCAACACGGGACAACACAATACAGAAGGCTTGCTGGACTATGTGCAGAGTGACATTTGGGGACCAGCAAGGATTCCTACTCTTGTGGGGAACAGGTATTTCATTACTTTTCTTGATGATTGTAGTAGAAAAATATGGATTTATCTTTTAAAAACCAAGGATGAAGCTTTTAAGACATTTAAAGAATGGAAAAGCTTAGTTGAAAATAAAACCAATAGGAAGATTAAGGTTTTAAGAACAGATAATGGTCTAGAGTATTGTAATGATTTGTTCACAAATTATTGTAAAGAACATGGAATCACAAGACATAGAACTGTTAGGCACACACCTCAGCAAAATGGCCTTGCTGAGAGGATGAATAGGACCATATTGGAGAGAATGAGGTGCCTTCTCTCTAACTCTGGCATGCCTATTAAATTTTGGGGCGAGGCTCTCCATACGGCTTGCTATTTGATTAATTTGAGCCCCTCCACTGCAATTAAACTAAAAACACCTCAAGAAATTTGGTTAAATAGGACTCCTAGTTATAATCACTTGAAAATTTTTGGTTGTGTTGCTTATTATCATGTGAATGAAGGAAAGCTAAGCCCTAGGGCAAGAAAAGGGTATTTTGTTGGTTATCCTGCAGGTGTGAAAGGCTATAGGATTTGGAGCCAAGAAGACAAAAAGTGCTTCATTAGTAGAGATTTGAAGTTCCAAGAATCAGAATTGTTCAAGGGAACTAGAAACAATCAAGAGCAAGTTGAAGACAAACAAGAGCTAGAAAGTTTTGAGCTTGAGATGGAGCATGAAGCAACTAAGAATGCCCCGCCTGAAACTCAAGAAGTTGCAGAGCTTGATTTGGGACATCAAACAGAAGTTGAAGACAGTGATAAAGATCTAACAGATTACAACTTGGCTAAAGATAGAAGCAGAAGAGTTGTGAAACCCCCTCAAAGGCTAGGCTATGAAGATATGATAAGTTGTGCCCTCTACACTGCTGAAGAGGTCATTAATGAAGAACCTAGAAACTACAATGAAGATATTAATCACAAGTACAGTGATAAATGGGTTGTTGCTATGACTGAAGAGATAAATTCTTTAGATAAGAACAACACATGGGAACTAGTTCCTAAGCCAAAGGGAGCTAGGGTGGTTGGTAGCATGTGGATATTCAAGAGAAAAGAGGGAATTCCGGGAGTAGAGGAATCAAGGTTCAAGGCTAGGTTGGTTGCAAAGGGCTACACACAAAAGGAAGGTTTGGATTATAATGAAATTTTCTCACCGGTAGTCAAACACTCATCAATTAGAATTATCTTGTCTATGGTTACTCACCATGACATGGAATTGGAGCAAATGGATGTTAAAACCGCATTTCTCCATGGAGACTTGAAGGAAAGTATCTTAATGCAACAACCAGAATGTTTTGAAGCTAAAGGGAAAGAAGATTGGGTATGTCACCTTAAGAAATCTCTATATGGACTCAAGCAGTCTCCTAGACAATGGTACCTAAGGTTTGATTCTTTCATGACAAGAAATAAGTATGTTAGAAGTAAATTTGATTGTTGCATTTACTTCAAACATCTATCTCATGATAATTATATCTACTTGCTATTATATGTTGATGATATATTACTTGCAAGCAAGAGTATGGCTTCTATTGTAGAATTAAAGAATAAACTTAAAAGTGAGTTTGACATGAAGGACTTTGGTCCGGCTAAAAGGATTCTAGGTATGGAGATAACCAGGCACAGGGACAAGAGGAAACTAGTCATATCTCAAGAGAGCTACTTGAATAAAGTGGTCAAAAGATTTAATATGTGTGATGCTAAGGCTACCTCTTTACCCTTAGCACCACACTTCAAGTTGTCTAGCACTCAAGCTCCTACAAGTCAGGAGGACAAAGAATACATGAAGGCAATTCCATATGCAAATGCAATTGGCAGCATAATGTATTCTATGATTTGTTGTAGACCGGATGTAGATCAAGCAAAGAGTGTGACAAGCAGATTCATGGGAAATCCTGGCAAAGATCACTGGCAAGCAGTTAAATGGGTTGTAAGGTATCTGAAAGGGACAACCAAAGTTGGTTTGGTGTATGGAAAGGGTGAAAAAGAAGCAAAGGTGGCTCATGGATTTGTAGACTCTGACTATGCAAATGACCTTGACAAAAGAAGATCATTATCTGGATATGCGTTTACTTTGTTTGGAAATACAATCAGTTGGAAAGCCAGCCTACAACACATTGTGGCATTATCAACTACTGAAGCTGAGTATGTTGCTCTCACAGAAGCAATCAAGGAGGGATTGTGGATTAAAGGTTTGGTTAGTGAACTTGGCATAAGTGATGACCTTGTCTGCATATCTTGTGACACCCAAAGTGCTATTCATTTGAGCAAAAACCAAATGTACCATGAGAGAACCAAACACATAGATGTTAGGTTCCATTTCATTAGGGACATTGTGGAGAAAGAAAAAGTTGAAATTGTCAAGGTTCACACAAGTGAGAACCCAGCTGACATGCTCACTAAACCTACTCCTGTGAGCAAGTTTAGGCATTGCCTTGACTTGCTTGGCATTGACTCCAAGTAAATTGGTGTTCTGGTTCTGTATTCGAGCTTAAAGTTTTTTGCCACTATGATGGAAATTTGCAGAATTGTGGGGTGGTGCAAATATTAATAGCCATTGGGATTTTATTTGTTGTTGGATCCGAGCAATAATTCTTGAAATTCTCACACTCTCAACTCTCTTATACAATCTGTTACAACAGAAACAAAAACAGGCCCAACAACAAATAAAAGCCCAATGGCTATTAATATTTGCACCACCCCACAATTCTCCACCTTGGTGCAAATTTCCATCATAGTGACATACAAGAAATCCGAACTGGTTCATTGTAATCTTTCAACATCATAGTGAAATTTTGCTCGGATCCAGACCCCCAGATGTAGGAGAAATCCGAACTGGGTTAACAAATTTCGGGTGTTCTCCTCTTCCCTTTTATCCCCATTTTTCTCTGTTATTTCTTCAATTCAGCTTTTAGGGTTTATGTTCTTCAATCAAGTACATTTAGAACAAATTCTTCTATTGATTTTTTCGAATAGGTACTGTGAGTTGTTGTTCATCGTTTCAGGTATTTGAAGTTGAATCCCTAATTGGAAATTCAACTCAACAAATATTATTGTTATTATTATTATTACTATTATTATTATTATTTGCCTAAAAAATAAATAAGCATGTTATATGAGGCCAGCCCGTAAACATGAGCCCCAATATCACCCTAGGCTTTTTGGCTTAGCCTAGTGAAGCCTGAATATGATGCGGGCTGGGTAGCGCGTTTTGTCAGCTCTCACTACCATAAAAGCAGCTATTTGCCACAGTTAAATAGACATAAATAGACACGATTAACTTAAACGTGGGTAATATTGAGATGCACCACGTTAGAACCGTGGCCAACAAAGCGCGCGGATATGAATAGAAATTTCATTCTCCCTCCGTGTTTTCGTTCCCTTTTTCCTTCCCTCTATTATTTCCTGAAGGTGGAAAACTAATTAACCCTAAGTCTCCAAGTCAATTCTCTCGTTTCCTTCATTCACTTTCTTTTGCTCATTCATGCTCACCGACGCTTTCTTTTGCTCCACGGGCTGACGATAGTGTATCCGCTACACGCCCGTAATGGTGACTGCGCCTCTTCACGCATTCTATGCTCACATCGCTACACGCACTCTGTGCTCACGTCGCACAACTTTCTTTTGCTTTGCCGTTCAATCGCTTTTCTGCAAACAGGTTAGTGTTGACACTCCTCCTTTCTTGGTCTATTTTCTGTTGAGGAATTTTCTGAAAAACAATTTCTGTTGAGGAAATTGTAGAAAAACAACCTTCTTTGAGGTCATTGATGCGCAATTAACAGGCGCTTTGTTAAAAAAATGGTTGTACTTGTATTTATTTTAGGAATTTATGTTATCTTTCAAATTCATAAATAATCGATGAAGCAGAGAAGGAATTGGGGTCATTTTGAAGGCTCCACTTTCAATTTCTTATTTACTGGTGGTAAGGTCAATTTAAAATTCAAAAATATTCAATGTAGCATATTTTTATTTGTGTAATGAATTCAGTGTTTGGATTGTGTGTAGTGTATAATCTTAGTAATTTATCCTGGTGAAGGGTAATCGAATGATTATGTGTAAGGATTGTTCTTAGTAATAGGAGCTCGTGCAGGCTCCAATGGTTTTGATTTTTGATATATATTAAGCCATTTTGTGTAACAACCTATGGATCTGATGATATAGGAGAGTTATTCAAATATTGAAATATATGATCTGTTTGGGGACTAGATTACATGTTTTTCTGTATGTTTACTACCAATGACATTGCTCAGGTTCTAGTTGAATCTAATTGCAGGGATTGATGTCATCATAGCCAAAGCTTCTTTTCTCATATATCAACCATCTGAATGAAATAGGCAATTTAATGATCTGGCTGAACTTTTTGGAGGCAGAAGGGCACAAAATGCTCATGCCATATGGAACATGTCTCTTACTACTATTTATATTAGTGACTGTGGATCTGGCTTGATTTGTTATTAATTGATTATATGCTTGTTTGTGTT
This sequence comes from Astragalus membranaceus, assembly GCA_039519185.1. Lineage (NCBI taxonomy): Eukaryota > Viridiplantae > Streptophyta > Magnoliopsida > Fabales > Fabaceae > Astragalus > Astragalus membranaceus. Next base: position 43,089,730 of record CM076848.1, on the reverse strand, counting down.
ACCATTTCTTTATGTGTTGTGTATGGATTGTGCTATCACTTTTGCTTTGGCTTGGGCGTTATAGATAATGTGTTGTGTATGGACTTTGCTATAGCTAGAGAAACACACATCTGAGATATGGCCATGTTGTTGTACTATGAGGCAACTGGACTTTGTGGGGACATGATTTGTAATAATGTTCAAGTTTTGGTAAAAACCAGTGTGAAATTGATGTTAATGACATTCTGATATTGTAGCGAGGACCTACGCACTACCAAAATAGCGGCTGTTTGCCACACTAATTTAGGCACAATTAGTTTACACGTGGCTAACATTTAGATGAGCCATACGCTACTTCCCTCCTTAATCAATTTAAATGACACCTCATATAATAATATCCAGGTGTCAAAAATTCTTTTTCCCAAAGCTGAAGGATGCAGATATTGTACATACCCTACAGTGGATTGCTAACAAAGAAGGTGTAGAAATTCATAAGGATGCCCTGAAACTCATTAAATCAAGATCAGATGGATCATTGAGGGATGTTGAGATGACCCTTGAACAACTTAATTTGCTTGGGCAGAGAATATCTGTTCCTCTTGTTCAGGAGCTGGTAAGTTGTTTATTTATTATTAGTCTATATCTTTTGTCAGTGTTTCATGCACTGGGTTCTATTGTAAACTGCTGTTAATATCGCTAAATACTATATTCAGGTAGGGCTTATCTCTGATGAGAAATTGGTAGATCTGCTTGATTTGGCATTATCTGCAGACACAGTTAACACAGTGAAGAATTTGAGAATGATCATGGAAGCAGGTGTTGAACCATTAGCTTTAATGTCACAACTTGCTACAGTAATTACTGAAATACTTGCTGGGACCTATGATTTCGAAAAAGAAAGACGAAGAAGGAAATTCTTCCGGAGACAACCATGTGAGTAAAAACTCTCCTTTTTATGGATAGTTTATTAAGTTATCAATTACTTGCAAACTGAGGTGACACTGATCATGTTAGTTCATGTGTCGACTTTGAGATTTTAGTTTCTGTCAATGTGGAGACTTGAGAGCCTTAATTTGGTATCATATTGATGATTTCACAAACTGGAGACTTGATTTGGTATCAATTGATGAATGCATTTTTCATTAATTCCTTTAACAAATTGACAATACTGATTTCTGTTTCAGTGTCAAAACAAGACATGGAAAAGCTTCGTCAAGCTCTGAAAACTTTATCTGAGGTTGACAAGCAGTTGAGGGTGTCCAATGACAAGCGTACGCGGTTGACAGCTGCATTGCTTCAACTTGCTCCTGACCAGCAATATGTGTTGCCTACTTCATCTGATAATAGTTTCAACCATAGTCCCATGACACTAAAAAATGGAAAGAAGCTACTAGGTTCTTTGGCAATGTTGAAATTTCTAACAAAACCGGCCGAATGTCAATGGATGCTAGAAGAGATAATTTTCATGCTGGGAGTTCAGCAGATGGTATCACAAAGGGTCTTAGTTCAGAGAAAAGAAGATCTTTCTTGTCTGGTTTTACTCCTCAACATACTTGTTCACATGCCACCGATAAGATTAGGACAAATGAAAGGCAGACTTCGGGTAAAAACCGTAAAGAAATTGAAGAGATATGGTTAGAGATGCTGGAGAGGATCCATGTTCCTGGTCTCAAAGAGTTTTTGTATAGAGAAGGAAAGCTGATCTTTATTAGCTTTGGGGCAGGTCAACATCAAATCTTAAATACTTCTATTTAACAATGAACTAATGATATCTTGTAGGGATTTAATTAAATGTTCCCCCTTATTGAGCGACTACAACCCATATTGACACCTCTAATCATACACATGCACATGTATAACAAAGTATGAAGTGTAAGTTTTAATCACTGATTTTCCAATCTGTGGTTCTAATATAACTGCTCACTTTCTCTAATGTTAATCCTTTACTTTGAGTCAAATCTGTCATTGTCAGTCTCTAATATAATATGTATGTGCTATTATGGCGCATCAAAAATGCTGTTCTTCTAGCATTTTTTATTGTTTTTAGCATTCATCATTAAGAGTGGTTATCAATCTTGTGATGCTATGTTGTTCATAATGTCGTTATCAGTGTTAATTAAATATGCAGTAGTTATGAATTCCAGATTGGGAAGAATAAAAGGATAAATGTTCTATAGATGTGATTGAACTAATTATATTATCAACTTATGGGCCTCATGTTATTACTATAGTGGGGGTAGCATGGTTTAAGGATTTTAGAGACATCATGAAGTTAAGAGAGCTTAGTCCACTCCATGGCATAAATGTACTCAATAATCATGGGCTTTCTATTTTGTGTTCTCTGAGTTTATTCCTTTCCCATGAATCTTTGATGATTTATCTTGTTCCATTTAATTGGTCAATCTTTTTTCTGAAACTTGTTTCTTGTTTAATTTATTGTTATTGTTGCTTCTGTTTCTCTCCGACAGTTTCTTTGTTCATTGACATTAGCTAAAAGTATGGTTTCTGTTACAATAAGTTATAGATTTTTAGTTCATTCTTTTTCCAAATATTCATGAGTTAAATGCACCATATTAACATTATGCTTCACTGAGCCAGTATAAAAAAAAAGATTAGGTTTGATTGAAATTAACCGTTGACTGTCTCATTTACCGTGATCCAATGTCCTGCCGCATCTGGAACATCTATCTGCTTGGTGGGTAACTGGGTATTGGTTCTATGCATTATTAGTAGCTATCTTTCGCAAGCACTCTCTACACTTTTCTTCTCTCAGTACCAACTACCAACTGCAAATTCAACACCTCACTCTTATCCTTCTATATTAAACTTTCTAAATCTTCTCCAGCTGCTCTTTTGAGTCCAATAAGTCACCTTGGGCCTGAACAACTTACCAGCTCCTGAACAAGAGGAACAAATATTCTCTGCCCAGCTCCTTGGGCAGTGTGTGTATGCTGACATGATAATTTGGATGGTTGAGCTAGATACTTCATGCATTGCTATATGAGTTGGGAGTATTAGGATTGGGAGTATTTACTTTGAATGATTCGGTCTTAACTACTTCATGTTTGTAGATGATAGAATTGGATGATGATGAATCTTTGGATTATAGTTGAACATGAACCTGGAATATAGACTCAACATAATCTGTAATGAATGCATTTGTTGTTGCACAATTTTGACTAGTTTGTTAATTTCTGTGATCAAATGGTTTTGCTCTTGCAGATTAAAACTACTATGATAGATAAGTCAAGCATTGAAGATAACCTTGTAGAAGATGTTGGAAATTTGATCATGTTACTATGATAAATGTTTTTGTAATGAATTTATTGTAATTGTTACTTCATCATTTTGATATATTTAGATTGTTTTTATTTTATTATGTATGGACTATGGAATGACAATGTAGTTGAGAAATTACCAAATCCAGCTTTGATTTATAAGGAAATTACCTAATGCATGGGTGTTGAAAGTTTTGGGTGAACCTTTAGCCACGCTTTAACCGTAGCTAAGGCAAATACAACCGTGGCTAAGTGAATGTTACCACGGTTAAGTTTCTCGTGGCTAACGGCAATTTTGACCGTGGCTAATAATTAGCAACGCCCCTTGTTTTCACGGTTACACTAACCGTGGCTAGATGGATTTGCCACGATTTTCGGGCCTGTTAGCCACGGTTCTAACCGTGGCTAATCGCCGCTTTTTTTGTAGTGTCTAGGAAGGAAGTCTTGGTGTGGCTAAATATGATTTTTACATCGTTTCCTCATCTTCCCTATGCAGCGGTAGGAATCATCGTGGGTTCTCGTTGTGATGGAGAGACGTATATATGCTCTGCGGGCTTTCTTGGGGAGTTAGAATCGTTGGGTGTGTAGATTGTGTAACCCGAAAGATTGTAAATGGTTGTTCTACCACCTTTTGGCATGATACATGGGTGGGGGATTCCCCACTGAGCATGTCTTTCCGTAGGCTCTTATTATCTACCCACCAGGTGGGCCACATTGCAGTTTTATATATATATATGGAGCGTATAAGGTAGAATTAGTTGTTACCGTGAAAAGTGAGAACTCTTAATTATAACCGTCAGACTAAAATTAACGGTTCATATTATCTCATTAATTACAATATCTTACGTGATCTTTAATTAATAAGGAAAAGATCACATAAGATATTGTAATTGATGACATAATCTGAACCGTTAATTTTAATCTGACGGTTATAATAAGAGTTCTCATTTTTCACGGTAAGAACAAGTTGTCACCTCATACGCTTGTTTGTCACCTCATACGCTCCATTTATATTTATATATATATATATATATATAGTCACGATTATTGTTCTCTATTAAGGAATACTATTTGGTGTGGAGAAGGGAGTCACGTAGACTATTCTCTGTCTGCTCGGCGTATTCATTCTTGTCTTCTTGTTGCTGTACTGTAGAAGTCCATTCAGTTCTCTATACTTTTATCTCTCATGGGATTTGGAAGAAATTTCCCCCCACTAAGGATCCATTGGTACCTTTGTGGTGATAATTGGGAGTCGAGCCTTCATCATTTTCTCACTTGTGATTTTTCTCACTCAGTATCGTATGGTGTTGCATGTTGGTTAGGATGGTTATTGGTGTTACTCTGAAATTTGCACCATTTTTTCCTCAAGCTTTGTTCTTTTAGTCCTGGGAAACGAGGTAGACGTACGATGGTTGGCTATGATTTGGCATGCAAGGATTTAGGCCATTTTGGAGGTTTGCAACTGCTGGAATTTAATGCAAATTCCTAAAATACCCTGGGAATAAATATAACAGTTATAAAACTGTTATTATAAAACTGTTATAAGGTAGTTACAATTCTGTTTACAGTTAATAGTTTGTTAACTAGTTTGTTATTTTCAACAAACTGGGTTTGTAACTAACACAAACCCATCTAACAGCTATTGATCCAATGAAAGCTGCATAAATAGATAGGTATACATTGTAATTACACACAGAATCAAATATACAGTGAAATAAAATCTTTACATTGCATTTTTTACAAAATTTTTCAAAGCTTCCTTGCATCTTCTTTTATGCTTCTGTCTTTCTGAGTTCTGTAAGTGAGTTTTGGTGAATCTTGTTGTGGTAAAGTTGTACCTCGCATGCATCATAAACACAACAGTGAGTGTTGAGTGTAAATCACAAACAGAAAAGAGAAAACAAGAGAGAAAGCGAGATTATACCTTTTTTGTGCTTGTAAGGTTGAAATCTTCACAAGAGGTGAAGATCCTTGCAGGTTCAGTGGTGGAGAAGATTATACATCAAACAGCAACACAAACAGTTGGGGTCTGTGTTGAAAAATCATGGAAGAACTGAAATAAGAAAGAAAAATAGTGAAAGAAGTTTTTCGTTACCTTTGATTCAAATCCTTAAAGTGTTTCACAACCTGCAAAGTACAAACAACGAAGTTAGGGTTTGTGCTAAATCGGTTGAAACAACAAGTAAATCAGAAAGTTCTTAGGCGTATTACCTTCGTAAGGAAGTCCGTTTGCAACCCTGAAGCTTCAGAACTTCAAACATCAGGAGCTTGAAGGTCTAGGGTTTCTGAAACAAAAAATCACTACGTAGAAAAAGGGTTTCTGTGTAAGATCAGTGGACGAAGCTTCGTGGTGTTAGATTGAAGCAAAACCACGCTTCAATCATCAAGGTTGCTCAAGATTTGAGCAAACCCTAGCAGAATCGTCACTGAAGCTGAAGAGGAGAACAACGAAGGAGAATAAGAGAAGAGAGAGAAGAAAGAAGAGAAAAATGAATTAAAATCCGGATAATCACATTTTATACTTCCGGATCGGTTTGGATCCGTTTTCAGAAGTGCAACCCGCGTGTTGCTACAATTGATAACCCACTGGGTTCCGCAGGAACCGTTTTGGTAGCCAAGGCTGGGCTGCTGAGTTTTTGGCCACTGTGGGCTGGTTCTAGTGGGCTGGGCAATTGATAGTTGCACCCCTGCTATTTGATTTTGGCAACCTGAAAGATAAATCAAATTTAAATGGTTAGAAAATTCAATATGGTATCATTGAGCATGGTAACAATCCAGGGACACTTCTAAACTCTAAACTCTAGTTCTTTATCTTTCTTTAAAGTTCTTTACAGATTTTTACTTAGCACACAGCAAGCAGGCTGTGTGTGTGTGTTCTTTGACAGTCTAAGTGTTTTTGAAACAGGTGTTAAAAGGTGCTAATAAAGGTCTCAAAAGAGTATGTCAAGTGCAACTTTATCCACCCAAATTCCCAAGCTAAATGGGAAAAATTGGGACATGTGGAGTTTGCAAATGGAAGCAATTTTTGGCTTCCATGATGTGTTAGAAATTGTTCAAGAAGGGGTTCCAGCACTAGCTCGAAACCCAACCCCTGAACAAAGGGCTGAACATAAGGAAAACACTAAGAAAGATTGGAAAACAATCTATCTCATACACCAGGGGTGTGATGAGAGTAATTTTGACAGAATTAGAGGCATCAAAGTCTCTAAAACTGCCTGGGACCTCCTTGACAAATACTATAATGGTGCTGCACCTGTCAAGGAGGAGAAGCTGCAATCATTGAGAAAGCAGTATGAAAATCTAAACATGCAGGATGGTGAAAGTATTACTGATTTCTTTGGGAGACTAAAGAAAATCACTAATGCAATGAGCCTCAATGGAGAAACATTAACTGAACAAACTGTGTGTAAGAAAATTCTTAGGTCCTTAACAAGAAAATTTGGTTTTATTGTGAACAGCATTGAAGACACCATCAAGCCTGAAGATCTTAAAGTTGAAGATCTCCAAAGTAGGCTTGAAGCCAAAGAGATTAGGATGAATCTCGTGAATGGTGAGGGTGAAGAAGATCAAGCTATGTTTGCTGCCAAACCAAAGGGAAAGAAATGGACTAAGGGCAACAACAACAACAACAACCAATCAAGCAAAGGTAATTGGTCCAAAGGTAAGTCAGGTAAGTCTAGTGGTAAGGGTGACTCCACTAAGAAGAATTCTGATTCTAGTAAAAAGAATGACAAATCTAAGGTACAATGCTATAGATGTGATAAATATGGGCATTATGCCACTGAATGTCCTACTAGAAATATTTCTAAGCCAAAGGAAACTGAAACTGAAGCCAATATGGCTAAAGAAGATTCTGATTCAGAATCTGAGCATGTGGGCTTTAGTATGATAACTGATGAGTTAGGAGAAACAGAACCTAGGGAGGATTTTGTTGTAACTAACCTCGACTTAAAGGAAAACAGTGACTGTGTAATTCTTTCAGTTACTACAAGTGATGGTAAAACCATCACTGAAATTTGGTATCTAGATTCAGGGTGTTTTAATCACATGACTGGAAAAAAAGAATGGTTAGTTGACTTTGATTCTAGTAGAAAAACCACTATAAAATGTGCTAGCAATAAGGCTATAACAGCTGAAGGAATAGGAAACATAAGATTTACAAAAGAAAATGGACAAGAAATTTTGATAAAAAATGTTTTCTATGTTCCTGGGATCAGCTGTAACCTTATAAGCCTAGGACAGCTTATAGAAAAGGGTTTTTCAGTAGTAATGAAGGATCTAAAACTAAAGTTGTATGATGTTAAAGAAAAACTAGTTTTAACAACACCTTTAGCCACTAATAGAACCTTCAAAACTAGCATTAGTATCACAGAGACAGATTGTCTAAGTGCCACAGCTAGTTTTGAAGGTATGCCATGGCATAAAAGGTTTGGGCATTTAAACTTCAAAGGCCTAAGTAATCTAAGTACTAGAAGGTTAGTAGAGGGATTACCTAAAATTGAAGTTACTAAAGAGACATGTACTACTTGCCTAGTAAGTAAGTAACCTAGAAACAAGTTTAATAAGGAAATGAAACATTTTTCTAAGGATATTTTGCATGTTGTATATTCTGACCTATGTGGACCACTTGATATACCCTCTATTAGGGGAAATAAATACTTTATGACTTTTGTAGATGAATTTTCAAGGAAAATCTAGTTATATCTACTTAAGACTAAAGGAGAAGCCTATGGTGTTTTTAAGGAGTTTAAGGCAATGGCAGAAACTCAAAGTGGTAAGAAACTTAAGGTCTTAAGGACTGATGGTGGTGGTGAGTACACCTCAAAAGAGTTTGAGGAATACTGCACCACTCAAGGAATAATACATGAAGTTATATCACCCTATACTCCTCAGCATAATGGTATTGCTGAAAGGAGGAATAGGACAATACTTGATATGGCTAGGAGCATGATCAAGTCAAAGGGGCTACCTAAAAGGCTATGGGTAGAAGCTGTCCATACAGCTGTCTATATCCTAAATAGGTGCTCTACTAAAGGTTTGGAAGACAAGGTACCAGAATATGTATGGTGTGGTGACAAGCCTAAGGTTTCTCACCTAAGGGTATTTGGCTCACTTGCATATAGCCATATACCTGATGGTAAGAGAAAGAAGTTAGAGGATAAGAGCAGGCCCTTAATCCTTGTTGGATATCATCCTACAGGTGCTTATAGGCTGCTAGATCCTAAAACTGATAAGATTGAAATATCTAGGGATGTGGTTGTGCTTGAAGACAAGCAATGGGACTGAGACAAAGCTGAACTAGTGATTTCAGTGGACTCTACAATCCTAGAAGAGGTCTTAGACACTGAACCTAATCCTATTGGTGATAGTTCTGATGAAGAGGATCCTATTCTACCTAATGAGGATCAGAATCCTCAAGAAGAGGAAGAGGACAATGCTGAAACAGAACCTGAACCTACTGTTCAGGCCCTGCCTAGAACACTAAGGTTGAGACAGCCTCCTAGGAGGTTTGCAGATTATGATATTGCGATAGATAGTGAAGTGAATGAGCATGGTGACCTCATCCACTATGCTATGATGGCTGATACTGAACCAGTGGACTTTAAGGATGCCTTAAAGGACAAAAAATGGAAAAATGCTATGATAGAGGAGCTGGCCTCTATTGAAAAAAACAAGACCTGGACTGTGACAGCTTTGCCTAAAGGGAAGAAGGAAATAAGTGTTAAATGGGTCTTTAAGCTCAAGTTGGATCCCAATGGCAAAATAGTCAAGCACAAAGCAAGACTTAGGGTTCCAACAAAAGCAAGGAATAGACTATGAGGAAGTGTTCTCACCTGTGGCCAGGCATGAGACCATCAGGTTGGTCACTGCCTTGGCCTGCAGTAAGAAATGGGACTTACATCATTTAGATGTTAAGTATGCCTTTTTGAATGGACCATTGGAAGAGACTGTTTTTATCTCACAGCCACCTGGCTTTGAGATAAAAGGAAAGGAAAGTCTTGTATGCCATTTACACAAGGCTTTGTATGGACTGAAACAGGCTCTAAGAGCCTGGAACAAAAGAATAGACACATTTTTTGTGGAAAGTGGTTTCACAAAATGCACCAATGAGTTTGGTGTTTATGTGAAAGGCACTATGGATACTGATTTCTTACTAATTTGCTTATATGTTGATGATCTTTTGGTAACAGGTTGCTGTCCTATGGAGATTAACAAGTTCAAAGCTTCTATGAAGAGTGAATTTGAGATGACAGACTTGGGAAGACTATCCTACTTCCTAGGATTAGAATTCTTAAGGGTACCAGAAGGTCTAATCCTACATCAAACTAAATATGCTAAGGACTCACCATATTTGAAATGGAGGAATGTAATTCTGCCCTCTATCCAGCAGAAGGGTTTTTGTGCCAGAAAGAGGGTGAAAAAGGCTCTAAAGTGGAACCTACATTTTTCAGGCAGATTGTAGGTTCAGAGATATCTGTGCCACAGCAGGCCTGATATCTTGTTTGCTACTGGGATGATTAGCAGATTCATGAATGAACCAATGGAGATACACCTTAATGCTGCTAAGAGGGTCCTTAGGTACATTAAGGGCACTTTGAATTATGGCTTGTTCTTTCCTAAAGGCACTGATCAAGGAAAGTTTAAGCTACTGGGATACTCTGACAGTGATTGGTGTGGAGATCACATAGATAGAAGGAGCACTTCAGGGTTTTTGTTCAAGTTTCAAGGCAAATCTGTTTCATGGAGTTCTAAAAAGCAACAAATAGTTAATCTTTCTTCCTGTGAAGCAGAGTATGTCTCTGCATGCAGTGCTGCCACACAGGCAGCATGGCTGGAAGCTTTGCCAAAGGAGCTTAAGGTGGAACTTACTCAGTCTCCTACACTCCTAATTGACAACAAATCTGCCTTATGTCTTGCTAAGAATCCTACGGGGCATGGAAGGACGAAACATATTGAAACAAGGTACCATTACCTTAGAGATCAGGTTACTAAAGGTAACTTGGTGGTAGATTACTGTCCAACCAAAGAACAGCTTGCTGATGTGTTTACTAAGGCACTAAAGGGTGAGTCATTTACTAAACTTAGGAGAGAATTAGCGTTGGTTGCATTCTAACCTAAGAATGCAATTTCTAAAGTCATTATCTAGAGGCTTGTTCTGGATCATCTGTTTTTAAAGCTATGTTAACAGGGGCTTGTCCTGTCTTAGGTATCTCTCCTATTACTAAGTTTTTTAGGGTTTTGCATTAAGGGAGGATGCTAGAATTTAATGCAAATTCCTAAAACACCCTGGAAATAAATATAACAGCTATAAAACTGTTATAAGGTAGTTACAATTCTGTTTACAGTTAACAGTTTGTTAACTAGTTTGTTATTTTCAACAAACTGGGTTTGTAACTAACACAAACCCATCTAACAGCTATTGATCCAGTGAAAGCTGTATAAATAGATAGGTATACATTGTAATTACACACAGAATCAAATATACAGTGAAATAAAATCTTTACATTGCATTTTTTACAAAGTTTTTCAAAGCTTCCTTGCATATTCTTTTATGCTTCTGTCTTTCTGAATTCTGTAAGTGAGTTTTGGTGAATCTTGCTGTGGTAAAGTTGTACCTCGCATGCATCATAAACACAACAGTGAGTGTTGAGTGTAAATCACAAACAGAAAAGAGAAAACAAGAGAGAAAGCGAGTTTATACCTTTTTTGTGCTTGTAAGGTTGCAATCTTCACAAGAGGTGAAGATCCTTGCAGGTTCAGTGGTAGAGAAGATTATACATCAAACAACAACACAAACAGTTAGGGTCTATGTTGAAAAATCAAGGAAGAACTGAAATAAGAAAGAAAAATAGTGAAAGAAGTTTTTCGTTACCTTTGATTCAAATCCTTAAAGTGTTTCATAACCTGCAAGGTACAAACAACGAAGTTAGGGTTTGTGCTAAATCGATTGAAACAACAAAGTAAATCAGAAAGTTCTTAGGCGTATTACCTTCGTAAGGAAGTCCGTTTGCAACCCTGAAGCTTCAGAACTTCAAACATCAGGAGCTTGAAGGTTATATTGACTAATTGAGACCTTACCCTGATAAATATGTTGTGGCTTAGGTATTTCCAATATCGTCAAACTTGTTATGCCATTGGTACCGGATATTTTGGTTTTATGTTCAGATCTATTGTACACTGGGTATTAGTATTGTGGGATCTTGGTACCAAGGTACTGAATCCTCTCGGTAGCAATGTACCATATGGTATTCAGTTGTAGTAAAAATTCAAATGCAGGGGGAGATGAAATTTTGAGAGAGTGGAGGGTGTGAGAGTGAGAGGATCATGAAAGAGGGGTGTGTGAGGATTGTGAGAGAATGTGAAGGAAGAAGGAAGTGGGAGAGGGAGGTGGAGGGGTAAGGGTATTTTGGAGTTTTAAGAAAGTTTGGGGAGTGGAAAAGTAATAGGGAGAGTAAGAAAAGAATTCCACAAGAATAAAATACGGCCCATGCTTATCCCACTCCCCCTACTCACCACACACCCCCAAACCTCAAATATTCCAATTTTACCCTCACCTCAAACACCCTCCCAATCCTCCCTACGCAATGTTTTTTTGACAGGTACGGTAGCTAACTACCAAACGAGTTCGGTACTAAACCACCGCACTTGAGGAAGGAGAGGATCTACTTGAGTGTGTACTCTTTATCTTGTTTACCTTGTCACTAGTTATTTATTTAATTTGTGCATGTTGGTGAGCCTTTTTTATCACTCTTTAATGGAGGTGGATAAAAGATTTTCTATTCATAATTTTTCATTTAATAAATACTAATCCAATCCATTCATGAATTAACACTCAAATATTTCCATATTTCAGAATCTAGACCTTAGTAAAACTTTCAATTTAGTTAGTCCGGTGGTGTTAACTTTCAATAGAATCTAGGTGGTGTTAATTTAGTTAGTGCGGTGGTGTTAACTTTCAAAATAGAATATAGGTGGTGTTAATTAACTTTCAATAGAATCTAGGTGGTGTTAATTTAGGGGAGCGGATTCAGTGACTTGGGGGCGCGCTACCTTGGTGCCTTTTCTTCAATGTGATCTGTTGGATGCATCCTATGTACAAAAAGCTGCCATGTGTCCTCTCCTTTAAAAATATTAATTAAAATATTAAAATACACCCAATTCATAACGTTCCTCTTCCTCCGCTCAGTCACGCCGCTCCACCGTCTCTCCGCTGCAAGTGACGCTTCCCCTCCGATTTAGAACCAAATCCTCAAATTCACAAATCCACAGTATTAATTCATTATGCGCCAAACCAGCACAATACCAATTCATGATTACCAAATCCTCAAATCCACAAATTACAATCTCTGTTAAATCAAAAAATTTTACAAATTATAACCAAATTAGAACCAATTTGTGATGGGTTGCTGATTTCCCTCTCAGAAGGGATTTTCTTAAGCTTAGATGGAGCATTTGGTGATGGAAAATAACAACAGTCTTGGGGTAGCAGTGTCGCATGATAGTGACAATCACGGAGAAGGTGGCGTCGAGAGAGGTAAAGAGATCGGAGCAAAGAGCGGCGATTGATAAGTCATATTTTAGTAGGTTTTTAGTACTTATTTTAAGTAGTCTATTTGATGTTTTTACTTTAATTTAGAACTATTTTACTACAATTGTTTGTTAGTTGTTTTCAGGGCTTACTTTGGAGAAATTAAAGAGTTATTGAGGATTAAAGACCAAGGAGCAAAAGAGCATTGAAAAAGGAGCAAAAGCAAGTAAAAGAGAGACCAGTGATCAGAAGAACACGCACGATCCGTGCGTGGTTTAGCACGATCCGTGCGCACCTGTACGAAAATTAGAAGGATTTTCCAGAAAGTTCAGCACGATCCGTGCGTCGTTCCGCACGACCCGTGCGTATCTGTGCGAAAATTGGAAGCATGTTCCAGAAAGTTAAGCACGATCCGTGCGTTGTTCCGCACGACCCGTGCGCCTCATCAGTTGCCAGAATTCCTACAGTTTAATTTTAACGCACGATCTGTGCGTCTTTGGCACACGATCCGTGCGCATTCATCTGATTCTGAAAACTGTCACAAACTCTTCTTATTCCTTTCATTATGGTTGTAATTCGTAATTAGTACCTTGTCTGCTGATTTTAGACTATAAATAGGACCTTAGATCAGCTATCAAATCATCATTGGTCATTAGAATTTTACTCCAAAATTAAATCTAAGTTTTTGTTTTAGTTTTCTGCTCTTTACATTTCTGCTCTTTACAATTCTGCACTTTTACTTTCCAGCACTTTTACAATTCTTGCTACTTACATTCAGTCATTTACAGCTTTATTTTATTTCTTGCTATTTACATTATGTCCTTCTCTTCTACTCCCTTGTCTACAATGAGCTATTGTGAGTAGACTTCTTTAGTCTTGGGATTTTGGGAAACAATCCAATGATGGGTCACTGAATAATTCCAAGACTAAAACCTATCTTATTAAGGTTTGGATTCTAATCTAATTTCATCGTGCGTTTTGTATAATCCAAATGTCAAGTGATGGACCGAAAGGGGAAATTTGACATTGGAACAAATGAAATTAGACAAGGTCAATCAAAGCATGAGAATAGCATTGATAACCTTGGGATAATAAGGTTGTACTTAATGGGTTTCGGCAATGATCAACCATGAGAATAGGCTTGATCATTGTTTCGAGACACGTTCTTGTTGTCCGAAAGGAAACTTGAATTACACCAAAAGAATACTTTGTCCTTAGAAACAAACTTAATTAACAAGATAGGGGATCGTTAAGGGGTTATTTTTATACCTTCATTGTGATCTAACCAAGATCCCAAGACGCCTTTTATATTCTAAGTTAAAACAAAATTTTTTTACCAAATCATTCCCTTTCAGCTAATCACCACTAGAAATTAGGTTGGTAATCACATATATCTCCCTGTGGATCGATATTTTTACTACGCGATAGAACCGTATACTTGCGGCATATCAAGTTTTTGGCGCCGTTGCCGGGGAGTTAAGTGATATTAATCAACTTTTTGGTACCGGTTAGACTGAATTTTTTTTTCTCTTGTTTTCTTTTATTTTTCTGTTTTCTTCTCCTTTGAATGCGAAGAGTCCGAAGTCTCGGAGAAATTGTTCAACCAATTCCTGAGATTGAACGATTCTTACATAGAAGAAGAAGAGAACTGCGCAATAACCAAGAAATGGCTGCTAACGCAAATCGTGCTCTCAAAGAGTATGCTACGCCTTCTACGGCAGAGCCACATGCTGTTATTGTGCATCCAAATGTTGATGCAAACAATTTTGAGATTAAACCATCACTTCTTTCTATGGTCCAGCAGAACCAATTTTCCGGTTCTGCTACTGATGACCCAAATCTTCATCTGTCTATTTTTCTCGAATACTGTGGCACTCTAAAACTAAATGGAGTGACTCCGGAAGCCATAAGGCTGAAACTTTTTCCTTTCTCGTTAAGGGATAAAGCCAGGGCCTGGTTTCACTCATTACCTAATGAGTCTGTCACAGCTTGGGATCAACTGAGGCAAGCATTCCTTGCCAGATTCTTTCCCCCAAGCAAAACTGCTCAAATGAGGAATCAAATTACAAGATTCACTCAGAATGATGGGGAGTCTCTTTATGATGCATGGGAGCGTTTCAAAGAAAGGCTAAGGCTTTGCCCCCATCATGGACTAGAGAAATGGTTGATAATCCACACTTTTTATAATGGTCTATTGTACACCACAAAAATGACTGTTGATGCAGCTGCAGGTGGTGCTTTGATGAACAAGAATATTGAAGAAGCTTATGCTCTGATTGAGGATATGGCACAGAATCACTACCAATGGACAAGTGAGAGAGCTATCACAGCTCCATCAGCACAAAAGAAAGAACCAGGTAAGTACGAAGTTTCTGCCCTTGATCATATAGCTTCTAAAGTAGACGCATTGTTTGCTAAATTTGATAAGCTAAGTGTAAATGCTGCTTCATCTTCTACTCCATCTTCTTATTCATCTTGTGAAATCTGTGGTGTAGTTGGTCACATTGGTACAGAATGCCAACTAGGGGCATCTACTGCTGGTTCTGAACAAGCAAATTTTGCCCAAAAGGGGGATCCATTTTCAAACACTTATAACCCCGGATGAAGGAATCATCCAAATTTTTCATATAAAAATCCTCCATCAAACCAACCAGCAGCTAGAACACCCCCTGGTTTTCAAAACAATCAAAGGAATCCTCAAAAATCCAATTTAGAAACTTTGTTGGAAACTTTTGTGTTAACTCAAACTAAGCAAAATGAAGAGTTCAAAAACCAAAACTCATTTTTGAATGATACTCTTATTAAGTTAACATCAAAAGTAGACTCTATCACCACTCACAACAAAATGCTGGAAACCCAAATTTCTCAAGTGGCTCAACAAGTCGCTTCATCCTCTAAATCCTCCGGAATATTTCCTGGACAGCCAGAGCCAAATCCCAAAGCCCAAATTAATGCTGTCACCTTAAGGAGTGGAAAACATTTAGAGGAACTAGAGAATAATAAAAATGAGAGTGAAAAAGAGAGTCCACAAGGTGAGGAGGTAGAGGAAAAGAAAGAAAAAGAAACATCATATGTGTCACCTCCACCATACAAGCCCACCATTCCCTTCCCACAAAGGTTTGCGAAAACAAAACTTGATGAGCAGTTTAAGAAATTTGTTGATCTTTTGAGCAAGCTCTACATAAACATTCCCTTCACAGATGCACTGTCTCAAATGCCATCTTATGCAAAATTTTTAAAAGAAATTCTGTCTAAGAAAAGAAAAATAGATGACAATGAGACAGTAGCTCTAACTGAAGAATGTAGTGCTATAATTCAAAATAAACTGCCACCAAAGCTAAAAGACCCTGGAAGTTTTTCTATACCATGTGTGATAGGAAGTGAAACCATAAACAAAGCCATGTGTGATTTAGGAGCCAGTGTGAGTTTAATGCCATTATCCCTTTTCAAGAGGCTAGGTCTAGGAGAGTTAAAACCCACCAAAATGACTATACAGTTGGCTGACCGCTCCATTAAATATCCAACCGGAATTTTAGAGGATGTTCCTATCAAAGTAGGACAAATTTTTATACCGGCTGATTTTGTTGTGATGGAAATAGAGGAAGATTCCCAGGTTCCAATTTTATTGGGAAGACCTTTTCTTGCCACTGCAGGGGCTATAATAGATGTCAAAAATGGTAAGTTGGCATTCAATGTGGGTGAAGAGAAGATAGAGTTTGAATTTGCTAACCATATGAAAAGTCCTTCTATTAAGGACTCCTGTTGTAGAGTTGATATTATTGACCATTGCGTGGAAGACTGCTCTTTAGCTTCATCTTCACACGATGGTTTAGAAACATGCCTAACAGGTAGTACATACAAAGAAATGGCTGAAGAAGCCCAAGCCTATGCCAGATTGCTGGATGAAAACCCTCCTATAAAAGGCTTGGGCATTGAAGACTTGGTTGAAGAATCCGACCCTCCTCAAAAGGGAGCTCCAAAGGTGGAACTGAAGCCTCTCCCTAAGGTATGAATTTCTGGGCATAAACTCTACTTTCCCTGTTATTGTCAATGCAAACTTGAATGAGGTGGAAACAAAGAAATTACTTAATATTCTCAAGAAATATCCTAAAGCTATAGGATATACTATTGAGGATATTAAGGGAATAAATCCCTCATTATGTATGCATAGGATACTACTTGAAGAGGATTATAAACCCTCCATTGAGCATCAAAGGAGATTGAATCCTAACATGAAAGAAGTTGTGAAAAAAGAAGTACTCAAACTCCTTGATGCTGGGATTATATATCCAATTTCAGACAGTAAATGGGTTAGTCCGGTTCAAGTAGTACCTAAAAAGGGAGGCCTTACAGTTATAAAAAATGAGAAAGATGAATCCATTGCAACTAGGACTGTCACGGGATGGAGAATGTGTATCGATTATAGGAAGCTTAATAAAGCGACCCGTAAAGATCACTTTCCCCTCCCTTTTATTGATCAAATGCTAGAAAGGTTAGCAAAGCATTCACACTTCTGCTATTTGGATGGGTATTCTGGATTTTTTCAAATACCCATTCATCCTAGCGACCAAGAAAAAACAACTTTTACTTGTCCTTATGGCACTTATGCTTATAGGAGAATGCCTTTTGGTTTGTGTAATGCTCCTGCTACTTTTCAACGCTGTATGATGTCCATCTTTTCGGATTTTGTGGAAAATATAATGGAAGTTTTTATGGACGATTTCTCGGTACATGGATCAAGTTTTGATAACTGTTTGGTTAACCTTGAAAAAGTTCTTGAAAGATGTGAAAAGGTAAACCTTGTTCTGAACTGGGAAAAATGCCATTTTATGGTAAGGGAGGGTATTGTACTAGGACACTTGGTTTCTGAACGAGGCATTGAGGTTGACAAAGCTAAAATTGAAATAATTGAAAAAATGTCACCTCCTGCCTCGGTCAAAGAGGTAAGAAGTTTCTTGGGTCATGCGGGCTTCTACCGCCGGTTTATAAACGATTTTTCCAATATTACTAAGCCACTGACAAGCTTGCTCCTTAAGGATGCAGCTTTTGTTTTTGATGATCTTTGTCATGAAGCATTTTGCAGGTTAAAAGAAGCTTTGACCACTGCCCCAATCATGCAACCACCAGATTGGAATCTTCCATTCGAGATAATGTGTGATGCAAGTGACTATGCGGTTGGGGCAGTCCTGGGTCAAAAGAAAGATAAGAAGATGCATGCCATCTATTATGCCAGCAGGACCTTGGATGATGCGCAAGTGAATTATGCCACAACAGAAAAAGAGCTCTTAGCCGTTGTGTTCGCCATTGAAAAATTTAGGCAATACTTGGTGGGGTCCAAAATCATCGTTTACACTGATCACTCGGCAATAAAATATTTGTTAAATAAAAAAGATGCTAAGCCAAGGTTGATCCGATGGATTTTGCTCCTCCAAGAATTTGACTTGGAAATAAAAGATAAAAAAGGTACAGAAAATGTTGTGGCTGATCACTTGTCCAGACTCCAAGAAAACAATGAGAATGAGCTGTCGCTTGATGACTCTTTCCCAGATGATCAGCTATTCTCATTGGTCCAAACCGAAGCTCCATGGTATGCAGATTTTGTGAACTATCTCGCAGCCGGCGTGCTGCCTCCAGATCAGAGCTACCAGCAGAGAAAGAAATTTCTCTCTGATGTCAGACACTACTATTGGGATGAGCCTCTCCTTTTCAAAAGGGGAGCAGATGGTGTGTTCAGAAGGTGCATCCCAGAAGAAGAGGTAAGTAACATTCTTATTCACTGTCATTCTTCTTCTTACGGTGGCCATGCCAGTTCTAAAAAGACCGCTTTCAAAATACTCCAATCTGGTTTTTTCTGGCCATCACTTTTCAAGGATGTGCATCATTTTGTTTCTAAATGTGATCAGTGTCAGCGCACTGGGAGCATTTCTAAAAGAAACGAAATGCCACTGAACAATATTCTAGAAGTCGAAATTTTCGACGTCTGGGGAATTGACTTCATGGGGCCATTTCCGTCTTCTTTTGGGAATCAATACATCCTGGTTGCTGTTGACTATGTGTCAAAATGGATTGAAGCCATTGCTTCTCCGACAAATGATGCACAAATTGTGATTAAACTTTTCAAAAAATTCATTTTTCCAAGGTTTGGAGTACCAAGGGTAGTAATCAGTGACGGAGGATCCCACTTTATCTCCAAGCACTTTGAAAAACTTTTGCAAAAGTTTGGGGTGAGACACAAAATTGCAACACCCTACCACCCCCAAACTAGTGGCCAAGTTGAGGTCTCAAATAGAGAGATCAAAAGCATTTTAGAAAAGATGGTCTCTCCTTCTAGAAAAGATTGGGCCATTAAGCTTGATGATGCTCTTTGGGCTTATCGGACAGCGTACAAGACCCCCATTGGTATGTCTCCTTTCAAACTAATTTATGGGAAGTCTTGTCACCTTTCGGTTGAGCTAGAGCACAGGGCTTATTGGGCAATAAAGACCCTCAACTTGGACACAGAATTAGCCGGTGCAAAAAGAAAACTTCAGCTGAACGAGTTGGAGGAACTGAGGATGGACGCCTATGAAAATGCCAAAATTTATAAAGAAAGAACAAAAAAATGGCATGATAAGCGTATTGTCCGAAGGGAATTCAAAGAAGGTGATTTGGTGCTACTCTTCAACTCAAGGCTGAAGCTTTTTCCAGGAAAGCTAAGGTCAAAATGGTCCGGCCCCTTTCATGTCCGTAAGGTATACCCTTTCGAAGCGGTTGATGTCTGGAGTGAAAAGACCGGATCATTCAAGGTAAACGGGCAGAGATTGAAAAACTATTTAACTGGAGAAGAAATTGAAAAGGGAACCACACTGGTTCTCAATGATCCAAACTGAATTTCATAACCGTCAAGCTAGTGACGTTAAAAGAGCGCTGCGTGGGAGGCAACCCACGGGTTAATGTTTTAGTTCTGTTTATTTTTTCTCAGGTATTTAATTCAGAAGAAATAAGTTCCTGGTGCAGAGAAGAACGCACGATCCGTTTTAAAAAAAAAAAAAAAGGGGGAGCCAAGGATCAGAAACTTCAGCACGATCCGTGCGCCTACTGGTGATAAAACGCCAAGGATCAGAAACTTCCGCACGATCCGTGCGCATAGCCGCACGAGCCGTGCGCCTAGTGGTAATCAGCGCCTTGCTATCAGAAACTTCCGCACGGTCCGTGCGTGAACATGCACGACCCGTGCGTCCTGGAAAACTGATTTTTTTTTCGTTCTCTCCCTCATTTATAGCAGCACAGTAACCGTTCCCCCCAACCTTCTTCATCTTCTTCATCTCTTCTAAACCTCCATACCCATACTTTCCCAACCTTCAAATACACCCAAACAACACCCAAACCTCCATAAAAACTACTCAAATCAACTACCCACAACCCCCTCTACAAAACCCACCCATTAAAATCACCTTACAACCCCTCTCCACCAAATCCCCAATTTCGTAATCCACCATATCCATAACCCAAAACCTCCATAAACAATCATCAAAACACCACCCAATAAACAATACCCACCACCAAAAATACTCTATTCACCTTCCAAAACCCAAAAACCCCAAATTCACTCAATCACCAAAAACCCCAATTTTGAGGAAATTCGAAAATGGCCCCTAAAAAAGCAAAAGCCAGTGATGTTGCGGGTACCTCTACCGGGAAAAGGTTAAAGAAAGTTGGTGCCAGTTCCAGCAACCCACACGGAATCGTCTTCAAGGATGGAACTCAAGGTCAAAAGTATGAGTTGCTGGGCAACAGAAAAATAGTTCCCACAAGGTATCCCCATATCCTTACCCTTCAACTTATTGGGATTGATGATAATGTGAACCAGCTGCTCGCAAATCTAAACTGGCTAGATTTCCTGGAAATTGCAAGGTGTACCTATGAAGGTATTACTCTTGAATTTTTAAGTTCATTGTGCTTCTTTGAGGATAGGAGTGATAGTGGAATCCCAAATCGCAAATTGTCTTTTAGACTCTTTAATGTGGATTTCAATTTGTCATTGACTGAATTTTGTGAGTTACTGGGTTTTAAAAATGAGGGATTTATTCATGATTCTAGACACCCTGAAGAAAAGCCTGAGGGATTTTGTGCTAAAACATTTTGGGCTGAGTTAACTGGTAAGGGACATTATGAGGCAAGAGCCGCAAAAGCTAGTTCCATCCACAATCCGGTTTTCCGGTATGTTCATAGAGTAATGGCATGTACCATTTTTGGTAGAGGAGAAGCCGGTGTGGTAAGGGTCGCTGAACTGTTTATTCTGTGGGCAATGGTAAACGGATACTCTGTGAACACTTGCTATTATCTCATCAGTCATCTGGCTAGTATAGCAAAGCATGGGAGGGGATTAACTGTTGTGGGTGGAATGGTCACATATATTGCTGAAAAACTGGGCTTGGATGGCAAGTTGGATGACTTGGAGGAAGTAGAAGGTAACACGCACATTGATTTGGAATTGTGTAGCAGCATGCAAATGATTAAGCAATCAGAGCGGCGCAGAGATAGATATTATCTGCTGATTTCTAGGCAAAGATCAATCTTATTGCCGGACAACACCAGGACAGACATAAGAAATAAAGCAAATTGGCTTTACCCAGTTACTGATGGGGTAAACCAACAAGAAGAGCCAGTGCAAGGGAGAGATGAAGAAATGGCTGATCAGGGAGTGCAGGAGAACTCTAACTTTAATATGCAGGCATGGTGTGCCAGAATAGAGGCACAGCAGGAGAGGCATGGAGAAGAGCTACAGCTAATCAGGCAAGACCAGCTGTATCATAGTCAGCAGATGGAGCACATGTCAGACATGCTCCGCACTATGATGCAGCACTTCAGCATCAACCAGGCTCCCCCGCCTGGGCAGCAGTGATCATGTGAGCTTTCTTTTACCCTTTCCTGCTATTTACTCTATAAAATCATTGAGGACAATGTTCAGTCCAAGCATGGGGGGTATCTTGCCCTTTTTACTGTTTTCCTGTTTTTATTAAGTTTAGTTTATTTTTAATAAATATCATCTCCCCTTGTTTCAAGTCTTTGTGAGTTTTGAAAGCATTTTTTATCTAGTAAAGGCCTCTTTTGGATTAAATTTTTTTTTGGAATTCATAGTATTCATCTAGGTGGACTGGCTGGTAAAAATAAATGATTGTTTGCTACTGCTTTTTGGGTTTGCACACACACACTTGAGATTTGTTTTTGGTTATTGGTACTATTAGGAGGTTTAGAAAAGAAACTAGAAATTTAGTTCTCTTGGTGACATTCACCGGATGCGAGGTTACTGGAGAAAAATGTCTGAGTTGGGGTATCAAGCAAAAAGAAAGAAAAAGAAAGAAAAGAAAAAAGGAGCATCAAGTAAGAAGGGCTGACCACTTTAGTTCAAATTGAAAAGAAAAAAAAATTGTTAATTAAAAGTGGTTGGCCTACATCAAAGAAAAAAAGCAAGGGAAAAAGAAAATGCTTGAATGCCCAGCGTATAAAGACCCTCCTTTGAGACCCGGTCTAGTGAATGGAAGACCCAAGCTTAAGAATGCTAGGGAACTAGTTCTATGAAGACATTGATATCCTTTCTATTGTGCTGATACCTAAAACTTGTCTCATAAATCACAAAAGCCCAAGTAGTGAGTCTCAAACCAAAGAAGTGCTGAAATTTACCGCAGGTCCACTTAAGGTTTTATAGGAATTCAGAATTTTTTCCAAAAATTGGCCAATGAGTTTCATAGTTTTGCTTGAGGACAAGCAAAGATTCAAGCATGGGGGAGTTTGATAAGTCATATTTTAGTAGGTTTTTAGTACTTATTTTAAGTAGTCTATTTGATGTTTTTACTTTAATTTAGAACTATTTTACTACAATTGTTTGTTAGTTGTTTTCAGGGCTTACTTTGGAGAAATTAAAGAGTTATTGAGGATTAAAGACCAAGGAGCAAAAGAGCATTGAAAAAGGAGCAAAAGCAAGTAAAAGAGAGACCAGTGATCAGAAGAACACGCACGATCCGTGCGTGGTTTAGCACGATCCGTGCGCACCTGTACGGAAATTAGAAGGATTTTCCAGAAAGTTCAGCACGATCCGTGCGTCGTTCCGCACGACCCGTGCGTATCTGTGCGAAAATTGGAAGCATGTTCCAGAAAGTTAAGCACGATCCGTGCGTTGTTCCGCACGACCCGTGCGCCTCATCAGTTGCCAGAATTCCTACAGTTTAATTTTAACGCACGATCTGTGCGTCTTTGGCACACGATCCGTGCGCATTCATCTGATTCTGAAAACTGTCACAAACTCTTCTTATTCCTTTCATTATGGTTGTAATTCGTAATTAGTACCTTGTCTGCTGATTTTAGACTATAAATAGGACCTTAGATCAGCTATCAAATCATCATTGGTCATTAGAATTTTACTCCAAAATTAAATCTAAGTTTTTGTTTTAGTTTTCTGCTCTTTACATTTCTGCTCTTTACAATTCTGCACTTTTACTTTCCAGCACTTTTACAATTCTTGCTACTTACATTCAGTCATTTACAGCTTTATTTTATTTCTTGCTATTTACATTATGTCATTCTCTTCTACTCCCTTGTCTACAATGAGCTATTGTGAGTAGACTTCTTTAGTCTTGGGATTTTGGGAAACAATCCAATGATGGGTCCCTGAATAATTCCAAGACTAAAACCTATCTTATTAAGGTTTGGATTCTAATCTAATTTCATCGTGCGTTTTGTATAATCCAAATGTCAAGTGATGGACCGAAAGGGGAAATTTGACATTGGAACAAATGAAATTAGACAAGGTCAATCAAAGCATGAGAATAGCATTGATAACCTTGGGATAATAAGGTTGTACTTAATGGGTTTCGGCAATGATCAACCATGAGAATAGGCTTGATCATTGTTTCGAGACACGTTCTTGTTGTCCGAAAGGAAACTTGAATTACACCAAAAGAATACCTTGTCCTTAGAAACAAACTTAATTAACAAGATAGGGGATCGTTAAGGGGTTATTTTTATACCTTCATTGTGATCTAACCAAGATCCCAAGACGCCTTTTATATTCTAAGTTAAAACAAATTTTTTTTACCAAATCATTCCCTTTCAGCTAATCACCACTAGAAATTAGGTTGGTAATCACATATAACTCCCTGTGGATCGATATTTTTACTACGCGATAGAACCGTATACTTGCGGCATATCAGCGATCTCCATCTCTGATTTTGCAAGTTGGCACTTAACAGTGTGGCGACCGAATCAGTTGAACGGCGCGGTGGCTAGAGCGGTGGGGCGTCGCGGCAACGTCAGATGGTGGGGCAGCGTTAAACGATGGAGCGGTGTTGCTGCTTCTACGAGTTCAGTTCTGTGGGAGGTTTTGTCTCGATAAGTTTTTGATTTAAAGAGTGTACACGCGGCGTATTTAAGATCACAAGATTTATCTAATGGTTGTAAGTAAAGTGAAGGCAGCAAAAGGCATGGCGCGATCAAGGCACCAAATCTGTTCCCGTTAATTTAGTTAGCCCGTTGGTAACTTTCCAATAGAATCTAGACCTTAGTAAAATTTTCATGAATTAACTACATAGCCTTTAGCTAGCCTTTAATTTAGTGAGTACAGCATGATCCTACCGTACGGTCCCAAGTTGTGGTACCCGTTAAAACTTCAAGTTGTGAGGGGTGTGCAATGAGACATATGCCACGACACCCATTAACCGTACCACTTCTGTGCAATGGTGTGGAACCCGTAAAATCCCAAAGGGACGCTGAGAACATTTTTATTCTTTAGGGTATGTTTGGGAGGGGGTTTTGGGAGGGGAAGGGAGGGGAGGGCATATTTTTCAATTTAGAATTGAAGAAACTATAAAATGTCTCTAAACATAAATCAAACGTGATTAAAAATGCTATATGAATATCTATCAACTTGCTCTTTTAATTTTTTAAAATCTTAAATACATATTAAAATATAGACTAATCTTTTTCAAGCCCTCCCCTCGCTTCCCCTTGCAAAACCCCCCTCCCAAATATACCCTTAGGGTATTTTTGAGATTTCGCAGGGTTTGGCTGTGTGCGGTGAGTAGGGGGGTGGAATAAGCATGGGTCATAAACTAATGATTTTATATGAGCCCAAACTATGAAACAGAATAAACCAAACTGGCCCAATGGCCCAACCCAAGCCCAGGACTAAGCAGCAAAAATGATGGCGAACCAAAACCACATGCGCTAAATTTGGTGAATGCAACATGAAGTAATGGGCGATTGGGCCTGCAGGTGGAACAATAAAGTAAGGTCAATTTCTAACTTGGGTCAAACAAAATGCAAGCATCTTTATGGTTGTCAAACAAGAGTTAGTTCTTCGAACAAAAAAAAACATAAGTTAGTTCAGACTTAGGGGTTTTTTTTTTGTACCCCCATCATCTCCCAATCTACCCCATCGACCCTGCGAAAAGACGCAATTGCCCTTTACAAAATTTAAAAATCCCGAACGTATCCTGATTTCAATTTTTTTTTTGGAAATCGGATTTAGGTAAATCCGATTTCCACTAAAAATTTTAAAAAATTTAAATCGGATTTAGGTAAATCCGATTTCCACTAAAAATTTTAAAAAATTTAAATCGGATTTATTTAAGATGGGATAGATCCGTGTAGCGACCGAAAAATCCGGAGGAGGGATTCTTCGTTGTTTTTGAACAATGGAGCCGCCATCAATATTTATTTTTAGGGAAACATTGAAAAAACCTTCGTTTTTGGGTTCGGAGGTCGATTAAGTGCGGGGAAGGTACTAGCACCCCGCAACATCCTAAAAAAGGTTACCTTTTAATTTAATGTGTAGAAAAAAAAATTTAGTTTAAAGAAAACATTTTAATTTACCCTTTTTGTTATTTGCAAAAAAACGGAAAGGAAGACTTAATAAAAATTTTAGTTTTTTGCGCTTGACAGGAGTGGGCCCCTGCTCCTACGTATCTCCGGGTGCGATGGAGAAATCAAAGCTACGTAGTTCTTGGTTAGAAAAATTTGTGTGTTGGTGTTTTTTTATTTTTTGAAAAGTTTGGGAAAACTAGAGGCCGTTCATGGTGACCAAACAGATAAATCCAGAGTGGTCGTCATTAATGGCTTGTTCGGAAAAGAAGGTATTTACAGCGTTCAAACGAGCGAGGCCCAGAGTGACCGCTATAGACAACCGGTTTGTGATTGAGCGTTTGTACGTTTGAAAACGTGCTTACCGGGAAGCGTGATAAAAAAGGAGTCGAAATTATGTTTGTACTTTATTAATTAAAAAAAAAGAGAAGTTTAGGCGGATGTTTGCGATGATCAAACGAGTAACCTCAGAGTGATCACCGCTACTAATCCGCTGTAAAAAAAAAGAAGGTTAGTCCTGACGGTCGAACAAGCAAGGCTCAGAGTGACCACTAGTAACAACCTATTTTTTACGCGAATTTGATTATTCGAAAGAAAGAAAAAAAGAACGGTTCGGAAGCATCACGTTGTGAATAAAAGCGGAATAGGTGATAAAAGGGGGGGTGCAAATAATAAAGGAGTTGCATTAAAAAGGGAGGTGTGAATAGCGTTTTGACGCTAGAAACAGCCGTTGAGGGTGCGAGTAGCGTTTTGACGCTAAAAAACGATTGATTGATTTCTTTTTTACTATTCTACTCTAGAACACGTGATTCTTGAAGCGCTTTTTTCTTAAAAACAGAACCTAGACTAAACGAGCCTGGTGTTTTGAAAACGGATTATGGAGAAAAATTCTTTTGTTTTTTTTGGTCATAGTTATTATTTAATAAAAGGGTGCCTTTTTATTTTTATTTTTTGAAAAAAAGAGATTTTTGTTATTATATATTTTTTTTAGAAAAGGGTAGTGACATTAATAACCATTTCCTTTAAGAAAATATTTTTTTATTTTTTAAAAAAAGGTTTATTTTTAATCCGAAAATTAGTAACCATTTATAAAAAAACAACATTTTTTTAACACTTTTTTTTTTTACTCCGAAAATTAGTAACCATTTAAAAAAAACAACATTTTTAATGTTATTATTTTAAAAGAAACTTCATTTTTATAAAACAGAATATCTTATTGTAAATGATTTTTTTTGAAAATAACCAATCTAATGCCTAAATTTCGAAAAAAACAGCAAAAAAGATAAAAACAGCAAGAATAAAAAGTATGACAGCAACTAAAATAAAAGACAGTAAGAATAAAAATATATTACAGCAATAAAAAAACAGCAACAATATATACAATAACAATAATTACAGCAACTACAAAACTAAAAAAAACAGCAACAAAAAATACAAAAAAACAGCAACATTTTTAACATAAAAAAAAACCGTATCAATATCTACATAAAAAAAAACAGCAACTAAAAATACAAAAAAACAGCAACACTTTTTAATAGAAAAACAGCAACTATATCTACATAAAAAAACAGCAACTAAAAATACAAAAAAAACAGCAACATTTTTAACATAAAAAAAAGTGACTATATCTACATAAAAAAAAAACAGCAACTAAACATACACAAGAAAAACAGCAACATTTTTAACATAAAAAAACAGTAACTATATCTACATAAAAAAAAACAGCAACTTAAAATACAAAAAAACAGCAACACTTTTAACATAAAAAAAAGTGACTATATCTACATAAAAAAAAACAGCAACTAAACATACACAAGAAAAACAGCAACATTTTTAACATAAAAAAACAGTAACTATATCTACATAAAAAAAAACAGCAACTTAAAATACAAAAAAACAGCAACACTTTTTAATAGAAAAACAGCGACATTTATTTTTTTTAAAAAAATATTTTTTTTATTATTTTATTTTATTCCGAAAATTACAGCAAAATAACAAAAAATACAACAACAATTTAATAAAAAAAAACAGCAACAAACAAATAAAACGAAATTACAGCAACTTTAAAAACGAAAAAAAAGCAATAAATAAAATAGAAAGAGACAACAACAAATATGTACAACAAAATTACAGCAACTTAAAAAAATAAAATAGCAATAATATTTTTCATGGTTAATATTTTTTTCTCCTAATTAATATTTTTTTCATGGTTAAAAAAAACTTGTGGCAAACATGACATGAAAAAAATATTATTATTTTTTTAATAAATAAAATTCCTCATTTATGATCGGACAAAATTAGGGTATTACAGCTGCCCCTCTTTATTTATATTTTGCTAGGAAATCGGATGGGTTCCAAATTTCTCGAGAAAAATAGAAATAAAGATCAAAAGACGCTAATTTTGTCCAGACTGAGGTTTTTTTGGTTTTTTTTTTTTTTTGAAACTCATGACAACCGGGTTGACTTAGAAAGAAAGTAAATAAGGATCGTTGGGGATCTGAAGGAGCACTGGGGCTCTGATGGTCTAGTTCAAAATCAATGCTTGACGCATCGACTTGAGTTCGACTGAGGGACCGTCGGGGTCTGAAGGGCATGCCTAAGCCTGAGGGACTGATGGGTCCGAAGGAGCGCAACTAGCTTATGGTACTAGTGATACGGTCTGTATGTGGGGTGGCCCTTTTTTCGAGCGGCCGCGAAGGACGTACACCGAGTCTTAGGCTGACACAGCTAGTCTGAAGGACCTGGGGTCGGGCGATCCGTCGCGCTCAGTGTCGACTTAGTGATCTGGTGGTATGGTTCGAAGTCGTTGCTTGGACGTGTTAATTCGAATTGACCTGAAGGACCTGGGGTCGGATGATCCGTCGTGCTCAGTGTCGACGTAGTGATCTGAGAGTAGAGTTTGAAGTCGTTGCTTGGACGTGTTGATTCAAACTGAACTGAAGGACCTGGGGTCGGATGATGAGTCGTGCTCAGTGTCGACGTAGTGATCTGAGGGTAGAGTTTGAAGTCGTTGCTTGGACGTGTTGATTCAAACTGAACTGAAGGACCTGGGGTCGGTTGATCGGTCGGTTGCTCGATAACGCGACATGCGATCTGGATTGAAGGACCGTTGTTGGTCTGAGGGATCTCTGTTAGACTTGGTGCTAACATTGTAATTTGGTTTGATGTAGGATCGATGCTCGTCGCGTCGACTTTTAAAAACTGGAAGGACCGACACTTAAAGTTGAAAAACAGCAGATGCTATGCATATGACATGCATGTAATGTATGCATGTGTGATGATTGGTTTTGAGTGGAATGATGAATGAAATGTAATGGATGACTTTTGTTTTTTTTTTTTTTTTTTTTTTTTTTTTGCTTTTGTTTCTTTTTTTGACTATTTTTGCTCTTTTGCTCTTTCTTGACTCTTTTGCTTTGCTCTTTTGCTCTTTTTTGACTCTTTCACTTTGCTCTTTTGCTCTTGCTCTTTTGCTCTTGCTCTTTTTCTCTTTCTTGCCCCTTCTTGTTGATCAACTCGCAGGACTTTTGACGTAAGATACGGGAGTTGCCCAAAGTAGTTCTATTGAAGTGCGGCCTATTGTTATCATTCGCCTTTTTGAAGTGATCTTGTATGTATTTATCTTTTTTGCTATTTTATTTATGAGAGATCGCCTCGTTTATGTGACCTTTAGAAATTTCGTAATACTCTGTAATGCTTTTAGTCATGCACATGTTTCACAACTCAATATCACTTACCATAAAATATCATTTCAAAACAAGGGAAAATAAAGAAGAAGGGAAAGTGTTTGTCATTAAGACTGGAGCCGAGTGTGCGAAAGGGACACCGGCTTGAGAGCATATTAAGAATTCGAAAGAAATGAAAAGGCAAAAATACTAAGCAGATCTTTGGGTAGTTAGTGTCCTTGAGGTAACAATGTTGGCCTCCCATATTCACGACCTTGATCAACTCACCATCCGGCTTTTGTTGATTGCCTAAACATTTATTTAGTCCAACTTCCTGACCCTAACTTTTGCCTGGATTGCCCCTTCGGGTTTTCAATCCACCGGGTCGCTCTAATTTTTGCCTAGGTTGCCCTTTCGGGTTTTCAGCCTAGAGAGCTCGTTTTTCTTGGCTCATTTTTTCTCTTTTCTCTATATGCATTTTTTAGGCATCGTACTTGACCGCATCAGAATTCATCGGGGGTGGGAAGTATTTGCCCTCTATTTTCTTGGGGGTTAGGGCCACCCCCTCCAGAGAGTGATTTCTTTACCGCATAAGGTCCTTCGTAGTTCAGGGTCCATCTTCCACGGGGATCCTTTTGGATGGGTATGATTTTCTTGGGCACCAAGTCTCCTTGAAATTGTCGGGGACGGACCTTTTTCTGTTAATCTTTCTTTGCTCTTTTCTGATATGACACAAACAACCATCCTTTTATTTGATAAGGTTTAATGGAGGTGCTACTTCCATCGCACGGGGTTGCCCCTGTTGAAGTGTGAAACAAGGTCTGATCTCCATGCAAGGTAAAAAGGAGCATTTGAAGGTTACTATCATCTCTGATATTCTTTGTTTGTCGCCGCAACTGCCTCATTTATTTTTGGGCGGTACGGGGAGGGGTTATGATGCTCGACTTGGGGTCTCCACACAAACCTTTCCCCACTGTTCGCGATGATCTTGCTTGGAAGGTTGTAACGAAAGACCAAATTTATTGACAATCACTGATTTTCTTACACCGGTGGGTATCTTGTGTCAGACAAAGTAATGCGAGCGAATTTTCTTGATTCACTGCCCTTTTGGTGTGATGTTCATTCTAACATCTTTTTGCCTTCTCTCGTTCCCAAGTTAATCATCTCACTTGATTCCACGAGAAGCTGGACCACTTCATCCTCCTGCTTCATTATTCTCATTACCTCTGGAGGAGTTTTCCCAGTTATCTTCTACATCTTCCTTAGTTTGGGCTGATAGAAGTTATGATATGAGTCAACGATGTTGTTATTTCCAAGGACAAATTATTTAGATCTGCATTAGTAGAAATTAAAAAAGGATGGAAGAAGAAGCGAATCGAGCGAATGAGCGAAGAAGTTTATGGGAGAATTCAAAATGCTATTTTATTAATATTGATACTGAAAATAAACATGTGTGCCCTTATTGAAATGTCCTAAGGCCTTGGGCAGAGCCATAGGATTGCATTACAAGAAAATTACTTTGAACTGAAAATCACAAGAAAATCGACGGTCCCCCAATTCATAAGTGCTTCAGATGCAGGATAACGACGCACAAGGATGATGATGTCCTCTCTAGCATTTTGAACGCCTTCAATTTGACAAATGACTCTTCATGCCCCTAGAAAGGGGTTATTGCCTTCATTGAAGTTCAACCATTTGGATTCGATCAGATCCTGAATCACATGTCTCAGCGCCTTGCAGTTTTCCACTGAATGCCCAATTGCGCCTGCGTGAAAATCGCATGTGGCATTTGGGTCGTAGCCCCTCGGGAAAGGAGGTTCAATAGGTCTCATCGGGCGGGGGGAGATTAAGTTGTGACTGGTGAGGTGGTTGAACATGTCTGAGTAGGATACGGGAATTGGATCAAACGGTACATGTTTCCTTTCTGGATAGTTTGGTGGCCCATGGATTATACTGGTTTGGGTAGAGAAGCGCAGGGCTTGGGGATGGTTTCTGGAAGCGTAAGAGGCTTTCCCTGGTCCTGTTATGGAATTGGTTTCTCCTTCATCGTTTTCGGTTGAACCGTGAGTAATTTTCCCGTTTCTCATTCCGCTTTCTAACCTTTCCCCTATGGTGACCATGTCTGAGAAGTTAGAGGATACACTCCCAATCAACTTGTCATAGAAGGGTGACTGCAAAGTGTCCCTGAACATGGATACCATCTCCTTTTCCAGTAAAGGTGGTGCCACCTGCGCTGCTAGTCCTCTCCAACGTTGGGCGTACTCCCTGAATGATTCATGGTTTCTTTTCACCATATTCTGCAACTGTGCTCTATCAGGAGCTATGTCGATGTTGTATTTATATTACTTGAGGAAAGCATCGGCCAGATCTTTCCAACATCGAATGTGGTTGCGTTCCAACTGCATGTACCATCTTGAGACTGCCCCAGCTAGACTGTCCTGGAAGTAGTGAATGAGCAGTTTATCATCATGTGCAAAGGCAGCCATTTTTCTACAATACATGGTCAGATGGCTAGCAGGACAGGTTACACCCGTGTATTTATCAAAGTCTGGCACCCTGAATTTGGGGGGAATGACCACATTAGGGACGAGACACGAGCCATAAGCGTCGGTTGCCCCAATATTGGATCCTTCAACTGCTCTCAATCGTTCCTCAAGTATTTGTAGTTTGTCTTTGCCTTGAGGGTTCTCCATAGAGTAATTGTGAGGACGTCCACTCGTACCATAGTAAGGATGAATCATCGGTACCATGGCTGGGTTCACATTTGGGGTATGTGAATGAGTGGGGTTCCTGAGAGTGGGACTCTGAGCTTGAGTGTTATCTACCAGCGGTGGAGGGCAGCTAAGTGGGAGTCTTTGCGGTACGACGACAGGGTTCGGGTTTTGAACTTGTGGTGCCCCCGAATCGTGATCCGTTGGTGTAGGCTGTTGTTGGCCCGCGACTCCTGAGGGACCGTCTTCTGGATTAGCGTCGACTGTCGGAGGTGTGTAACCTTGTGGAAGTCCGTAAGGAGGCCATATGTAACCTTGGTCATTAGTCCCAGTGGGGGGCACTGTATGCGGGATCTCGAGTCCATTGGGAGGATGGGGGTTGGTAACTTGATTTTCCGTGTTCCCAGCGAAGACATCTTCACTTGTGTCTTGGCCCCTCAAAGCTTGTAGAACCTTCAAGATTTCAGCCATCTGTTCTTTCATCCCATCTATTTCTGCCCTAAGCTCTTGATTGCCTAGGTTCTGAGGTGGATTGCCTTGATCTGGGTTATCTTGAGGCGGATTGTCCTGATTTGCTTCCATATTTCTAGCCTGAGCACGAGTCCAGTAACGATGTTGACGCACCAGTTTGTCCCTTACTCTGTTGACGGGATACATGATATGAGTATATGAATGAATGAGTAATGCACGGACAAGTGAATGAATGGAAACATGCCTGTGTACGAGTTTTATGCTTAATGAAACGAATGCATGTAAGGACTTTTATCATTTTTTTTGAACTAATGATTTTGTATGATGGATGAAAGAAGAATGATGTTACATGTGTTAAAAATAAAAGAAGTTTTTTTTTTTTTTTTGGGGAATTCAACTTTGAGAAAGCAATAACTATATGTAAAAAAGAAAGGAGAAGGAAACGAATGGGTTTGATGATTTGATTTTTTTTTTTTTAAAAAAAAAATATCTGCGATGATGCAGCAGGTAGGTGAATTGCCCTTGTGTCCTAAACAGGTTAGGTCTTATATATAGGTCACGGTCTAGGGCTACTTGTGTGATCAATCTCTCAGGTAGCTCTAATCACTTCCTCACAAAGGTCTCCAGAGCTGATATCTCCTTCGTGATATGACCCACAACGATAGCGAGCTACCTGGTGTGGGATACCACGAAAGAGCGTACTCTGGTTGAGACTTTCATGCGAGTCAGACAGATAAAATCCAGAATGACTGACACTAATCGTCTCCACTCGTCTTAGGTTTTTTTTTAGACCCGGGTATAGGGCCCCGCTCAAGAGTGTGTGCAATAAACAAGTGTAAGTGATGTGTGTGATATAAGCAACCTAAACTACCCAAGCTGCAAAAGAAATACAGATAATAGTACATAGGTCTTCTACCCTAAGGTTCAATAAAGCAAATAAACAGATAAATGAAATAGACATGCTAATAGAAGGACTAAGGGTAAACAAAACACTAGACTAAAAATAATCTACACATTTAACTAAAATAGGCTTGACCCTCTTAAATAGTCCCCAGCGGAGTCGCCAGCTGTAGCGACCGAAAAATCCGGAGGAGGGATTCTTCGTTGTTTTTGAACAATGGAGCCGCCATCAATATTTATTTTTAGGGAAACATTGAAAAAACCTTCGTTTTTGGGTTCGGAGGTCGATTAAGTGCGGGGAAGGTACTAGCACCCCGCAACATCCTAAAAAAGGTTACCTTTTAATTTAATGTGTAGAAAAAAAAATTTAGTTTAAAGAAAACATTTTAATTTACCCTTTTTGTTATTTGCAAAAAAACGGAAAGGAAGACTTAATAAAAATTTTAGTTTTTTGCGCTTGACAGGAGTGGGCCCCTGCTCCTACGTATCTCCGGGTGCGATGGAGAAATCAAAGCTACGTAGTTCTTGGTTAGAAAAATTTGTGTGTTGGTGTTTTTTTATTTTTTGAAAAGTTTGGGAAAACTAGAGGCCGTTCATGGTGACCAAACAGATAAATCCAGAGTGGTCGTCATTAATGGCTTGTTCGGAAAAGAAGGTATTTACAGCGTTCAAACGAGCGAGGCCCAGAGTGACCGCTATAGACAACCGGTTTGTGATTGAGCGTTTGTACGTTTGAAAACGTGCTTACCGGGAAGCGTGATAAAAAAGGAGTCGAAATTATGTTTGTACTTTATTAATTAAAAAAAAAGAGAAGTTTAGGCGGATGCTTGCGATGATCAAACGAGTAACCTCAGAGTGATCACCGCTACTAATCCGCTGTAAAAAAAAAGAAGGTTAGTCCTGACGGTCGAACAAGCAAGGCTCAGAGTGACCACTAGTAACAACCTATTTTTTACGCGAATTTGATTATTCGAAAGAAAGAAAAAAAGAACGGTTCGGAAGCATCACGTTGTGAATAAAAGCGGAATAGGTGATAAAAGGGGGGGGTGCAAATAATAAAGGAGTTGCATTAAAAAGGGAGGTGTGAATAGCGTTTTGACGCTAGAAACAGCCGTTGAGGGTGCGAGTAGCGTTTTGACGCTAAAAAACGATTGATTGATTTCTTTTTTACTATTCTACTCTAGAACACGTGATTCTTGAAGCGCTTTTTTCTTAAAAACAGAACCTAGACTAAACGAGCCTGGTGTTTTGAAAACGGATTATGGAGAAAAATTCTTTTGTTTTTTTTTGTCATAGTTATTATTTAATAAAAGGGTGCCTTTTTATTTTTTTTTTTTGAAAAAAAGAGATTTTTGTTATTATATATTTTTTTTAGAAAAGGGTAGTGACATTAATAACCATTTCCTTTAAGAAAATATTTTTTTATTTTTTAAAAAAAGGTTTATTTTTAATCCGAAAATTAGTAACCATTTATAAAAAAAACAACATTTTTTTAACACTTTTTTTTTTACTCCGAAAATTAGTAACCATTTAAAATAACAACATTTTTAATGTTATTAATTTAAAAGAAACTTCATTTTTATAAAACAGAATATCTTATTGTAACTGATTTTTTTTGAAAATAACCAATCTAATGCCTAAATTTCGAAAAAAACAGCAAAAAAGATAAAAACAGCAAGAATAAAAAGTATGACAGCAACTAAAATAAAAGACAGTAAGAATAAAAATATATTACAGCAATAAAAAAACAGCAACAATATATACAATAACAATAATTACAGCAACTACAAAACTAAAAAAAACAGCAACAAAAAATACAAAAAAACAGCAACATTTTTAACATAAAAAAAAACCGTATCAATATCTACATAAAAAAAAACAGCAACTAAAAATACAAAAAAACAGCAACACTTTTTAATAGAAAAACAGCAACTATATCTACATAAAAAAACAGCAACTAAAAATACAAAAAAACAGCAACATTTTTAACATAAAAAAAAGTGACTATATCTACATAAAAAAAACAGCAACTAAACATACACAAGAAAAACAGCAACATTTTTAACATAAAAAAACAGTAACTATATCTACATAAAAAAAAACAGCAACTTAAAATACAAAAAAACAGCAACACTTTTAACATAAAAAAAAGTGACTATATCTACATAAAAAAAAACAGCAACTAAACATACACAAGAAAAACAGCAACATTTTTAACATAAAAAAACAGTAACTATATCTACATAAAAAAAAACAGCAACTTAAAATACAAAAAAACAGCAACACTTTTTTTTTTTTTTTTTTTTTTTTTTTGAGATTATAAACAGCAACACTTTTTAATAGAAAAACAGCGACATTTATTTTTTTTAAAAAAATATTTTTTTTATTATTTTATTTTATTCCGAAAATTACAGCAAAATAACAAAAAATACAACAACAATTTAATAAAAAAAAACAGCAACAAACAAATAAAACGAAATTACAGCAACTTTAAAAACGAAAAAAAAGCAATAAATAAAATAGAAAGAGACAACAACAAATATGTACAACAAAATTACAGCAACTTAAAAAAATAAAATAGCAATAATTAATTAAAACATTACATTGCAATACCTTAAACAAAATCCGGAAATGTTGAAGAGGAAGTTTTCTTCTCCGGATTTCTTCAATACAACGAATCTAAACTAAAGAAAAAAAAATTTCGGAAGGAGAAGGAAAGAAAAAAAAATAGAAATTACAGTGAACAAGTCTCACTGTTTTCTTTCTTCTAAAAAATCTATCCCCTTTTTTTGCCTACGAAAAACTTCTTCTTCTTCCTTTTTTGAGAACCCTTTTTTTCGAAAAAATGCTTTCCTCCTCCTCTAAAAACCGTGGTCCTTAAAGTCATGGCCTCCCCCCTATTTATACAAAGAAACAAAAGCTCTTTTTTTCTTCCTTCTTCGTTTTCTTCTGACTTCAACCATGCCTTGTACAGTATTTTTTTTTTGACTTGGGAAGGATTTGATATGATGGAGGGGTGAAGGTTTGGAGGTAGTTGGTGAAGGGGAATGATGGTTTGTGTGTGAGAGAGAAAAAAAAATCCGTGAGTGTGGGTGTGTAGGAGAGGGATTGGAGAAGAAGGATGAGTGAATGGGAGAAAAAAAAGAAATGAGTGGTAGGAGAGGGAGAGAATGCCGTGTGAGAGAAATGAGAAGAGGAAAGATGAATGAGTGGAGTGGAATGATGGGGAGGAAGCGTGAGAGAGGGAAGAGAGAGGGAAGGGAAACGTGAGAGAGAGATGAAGTGTGTGGGAAAGGAGGAAATGATGTGGGGAAAGAGAAAGTGCAATGAATGGGAGAGAGAGAATTGCAAAAATCAAGGAGGGGGAGTTAATGGGTGTGGGGTCGAGTTTGACTAAGGTTAGAGGGGAATGAATGTGGCTCATTTTTGGGTAAAAGGGGGAGAGTGAATGTGGTCAAGTTTTAGGGTTAGGGGGGAGAGTTGAAAAATTTTTTTTTAGGGTTTTTTAGTGGTGGCCGAATTTAGGGTTAGGAAGAGGGAAAGTTAGGTTTTAGTGAGTTGGATCATGGGTCATGGGATGGGTGGATGAGTTAGGGTTAATTGGGCTAGGGTTTTGGAAATGGATTGGGTTTTAGATGGCCCAATCCCGATTGCACCTCTAATCTTTTTTTAACAAACCCCCCCTATTTCCTCCTTGGCTTATTTTTTGTTTCTTTACTCCTAATTAATATTTTTTTCATGGTTAAAAAAAACTTGTGGCAAACATGACATGAAAAAAATATTATTATTTTTTTAATAAATAAAATTCCTCATTTATGATCGGACAAAATTAGGGTATTACAATCCGCGTTTAAAAATAACAAATCGGATTTACCTTAAGTGGGGGTAAATCCGATTTGTTATTTTTAAAAGCGGATCTACCCCATCATATAAGGTAAATCCGCTTTTAAAAATAACCAAAGCGGATTTACCTTATGTGGGGTAAATCCGCTTTGTTAACCTAATTAATAAATAAATAAATCAGTTAAAATTTTAGATTCAAATTTCGACCGCCTTTTGGTTCTGTTTAGTGCGTAGTTCTTTAACACGTGACGATATTGTACGTCGGGAGAATAATTTAGGCTAAAAAAATCAGTTTTCAGGCAACCTACTCAAATTATAATGAAACCACATTCTTTAAATTCGAAAAATATCATGGATCAATACTCCTCAAGAAATGACTTCTTTCAGGACCGGGGACCTCAAAATCCCAAATTCCATCGTTTACTATTTTTTATTAATTTTTTAAAATTTTCATAATCTCCAAAAAATCTGAAAAAATTTGCATAACCTTATTTTGGTTTTATTAGATTTTTAGTGGTGTTTTCATAATTTTTGGATTAGTTTTGGCTGTTTAACGGATTTTTAGTAGCATTTTATAACCTTTTTTAAAAAATTAAATAAAAAACAATTTTTTTTAATAACAAAATCGGATTTACCTTAGGTGGGATAAATCCGTTTTTCTTTTTTTAGGGAAATCGGATTTACCTTAGGTGGGATAAATCCGATTTTCTCTTTTTTTAGGGAAATCGGATTTATGTACTCACTAGGTAAATCCGATTTCCAAAATAACAAAGCGGATTTACCTCCAGCTAAGGTAAATCAGCTTTGTTATTTTTGAAATTGGATTTACCTATTGGGCACCCCCATCTGAGGTAAATCCGACTTTAAAAATAACAAAGCGGATTTACCTCAGATGGAGGTAAATCCGAGCGAATTGAAAATTGGGCAGGGGTATTTTCGGGTTTCACTTTTATGTGGGGGTAGATAGGGAGATGATGGGGTAAAAAAAAAACCCTCAGACTTAAGTTAGCATCTTTATGGTTGTTTTTTTTATCAATAAGAAAATAACAGTCCTTATGATTGTTAAAAAAAAGACTCGAGTAAAATGCGGAGTATGTGAAACTTGCAAGAATTAGTTCTCATTCTTTCATTCATCATAATCTTTCTTTAAGTTGTGTCAAATGAGTGAATATGATAATCTATATATATATATATATATATATATATATATATATATATATATATATATCCTCAAAATAATTAATGAAATTATTTGGATGTTAACCTAATTAAATTAATTTAGTACTTGACTGGTAAATTTATTGAGTGCTAAAATTATTTATTGGTTGTCATCGGATCGTTAACCGGATAATACGGGTCAAAGAAGTTTTGGAATCGAAATAAGAGATTTAGATCAATATGGTAATTTGACCATGTTACCACTTATATTATAAATAAATATATGTGTATGCGTGTATGTGTGTGAGTGAGAAAAAGAAAGAATTAAAAAGAATAGAAAGACAAGAAAGAAAGGAAAACGAGAGAAACAGAGAGGAGAAGAGGAAAGGAAAAGAAGAAGAGAAAGAATGGGTGTGGAAGGAGAAGAGGAAAAAGGGAGGATTTAGGCTCATCAAAACGACTTCCTTTCAAGACGAAAAATGCTCAACGTTGCTTCCTCTTCAATTTGGTACCAATTTCATGGCGATCAACTCACTCTCTCTCACTTTGCCATTTTCGAAAATTTGAAGGAAATGGAGGTAATTGATGGTTCAAGCTCAAGGATAGCTTGGGATGGTGTTTGGCGCGAACCCAAGGATGGTGGATCGGTTATTGAAGATCGATTGGGAGATTGGAAGCTAGTTGGGTGAGTTGGGGTTGAAAAATCAAGATTTGGGGTTATGTGTGAATAGTGATTTGGAGGTTGAAGATGATAAATAGTGTTTGACGACTCAAGGATGATTAGGAGCGAACCCGAAGCGTATTGAGTGCGGAACGAAGTTCAATTTCGCGAATTGGAAGTTGGTTGGTGATTAGGGTTCGAATGGGGGATTTCGAGGAATTCGGTATTTCGGTCAAAGAGATGTCTCGGGATCGAGCGGAAAGATTGGAAGCGGATTTGGGCGTTGTCGGAGCGTGGAAGTTTATGCGGGAGATTTGTTCGTGTTGTTATGTGGAAATTTTGAAGTCTCGGTGATTTCGACTCGATATCGGCTCTCGCTTCAAGGGTGAGTTTTACTCACGATGTTTTCGCTTTACAATGAATTTTACGTGATTTGATTTCGAGAGATTTTGACTTAAAAACCGTTATTTGAAAATATGTCGCGTTTTGATACAATTCGTTTACAATGAGTTTTTGATTGATTGTATGACTTTGATTGGGACTGTTTTTATGGTTGTCAAAACTGTTTTCAATCGGAACAAGTATCGGAATTGAGCGGAATAGCGGATTTCGCGAGAAACCGCAAAATCTGCACTTTCCCAGCACCCATCGCGTCGCGACCAGGTATAATTTTGCAAACCAAATGTTTCTGACTCTTTTCGCGTCGCGACGGTTTGCAGTTCGCGTCGCGACGGTTCACAGATTTTCAGCAACTGTACACTGTTTTTGTTTTCGCGATAACTTTTGATCTAGGAACCCGATTGAGGTGTTCTAAGATGCGTTTGAAAGCTTATTCAGAGGCCTAACTGAATATTCTATTTTTAAGATAAAATGCACTGTTTTTGGAGTCGTAAATTGTGTTGAAAAGTGACGAATTAGTATGCGAGAGTGAATGTGGATTTAAATTGTAACGTGAATTAAATGTTCGATTGATTGTCTGAGGTAAATGAACCCTGAGTTCATGTGTCTGTAGATATATATATTATATCGAGTTTGGGTGACGACCCATGTTGACATACTAGGCGGGGTAGTCATGAACCCTTACCCTAGGCTCCGTGCCGTTAGGAAACACTATTGGTTATGGGGTTCGCCGGAAGATGCAAGGAGATTGAGGCCGGTGTTGTGTTAAAAGTTATTGTACTACGTTCACCAGAAGATACAAGTGGATTGCGGCTGGTGGTACGTAGAAAGGCCTAGGATGCTAGTTCATCGGGAAACGCAAGTGGATTGCAGTCGGTGTCTTACTAGGTCGAACCCTTATTGTATGGTTCACCGGGATTAGCAAGTGGATTGCGGTCGGTGTTGTGTCAAATCTTAAAAATGTTTTAAAAGGACCGAGAGTGCTAGTAGGGGTCTCGGTAGAACTCACTGAGATTGTATCTCATTGTTTATATGTTGTGGTTTTACAGATAAATAGGGAAAGTGGAGATCCAAGAGGCACGAGTAGGTGGTACTCGGATGGTTGCTGAAGACTTATTAGCTTTATGCTTAAGTGTATATCTTTCCTTGTTATCTGTGTATCAAGACATTTTGTCTTTAGCGTTATGTATTTATTTCCGCTTTCTTGTACGATATTGAACACTGTATTTCACTGATGGTTTATGGTCTTATTTATGTTTAAGACTATCCTGTTGTTGTTCAGTGAAAATTTTATAGTGGTGTTCAGTATTTAAACAGGAAATATATCTCTGATGTTTTAGGGATGGTGCACTTGGGTATTTTTACTCGATAAAAATACCGGGGTGTTACAGTTGGTATCAGAGCAGTTCGACCTAGTCGGACTTAGTTTAGGGTTGAGTCGATTCCTTGTTAGTCCTGGTTGTAATTACACTTGTGATGCTAAGAGACATTGAGCCTGATCGACTTAATACTTAGCGCATCATAAGCGGAATTATGGTAGGATGATCAAGACGCAGTCCTCGACCAAGATCGGAGTCTCCAACCGGTGCATCCTCAGGAAAGGTGACATGACGGTGGAAGAATACATCGCTAAGTTTGGAAAGTTGTCTCGGTTTTACCAAGTGGTAAAGTAAGCTCCGGATGACGAATGGAGAATGCAGATGTATAAGAGGGGCATAAGTGCTTTCATGACTTAGGGTCTCAGTTCTTATACTATTACCAATTATGTTGCCTTAGTGCAATCAGCCTATGTCGCTGAGGATGATCTCATAGTGAGTATGGGAAAAGAAGGAAGGTAGTTGAATTATCAACTCCGAATGCAAAGTCCTAAAATAATTTCATCACAGGAAAAGCAGGTGCAATTCTTCGATTCTTCAAAGGTCAGAAGATGTTCTAATTATGGAAAGCATCACAGTGGTGATCGTCAGCAAAGATTAATCGGTGCTATTATTGTAATGAAGATGGTCACTATGCAAAAGAGTGCCCTGCAAGGAAGAGTTCCAAGGAGGCACAAGCTGCTCCAAGGCAAGGATGAGTCAACACCCTGGATGCTCAGACAGTTACAACTGCAGACAATTTACTGAGGGGTATGAGATCAGTTTTCAATAACTCTGTCAATATATTATACGATTCGGGTGCAACCCATTGTTTTATAGCTCAATCATGTGTGGATCGGTTGGGACTAGCGAATCTCCGCTATCCGAGCCGATAAATATCTTAACTGCGGCTAAGGGTCGTGTCCAGACCCAATCATTTTGTCAGAATTGTCTACTTCTCATAGGAGACAAAAATTTCGTCGAACGATTATTTGTTTGCTTATGAGAAGTATGGACATCGTTCTGGGTATGAATTGGGTGACTGCAAATCATGTTACAATTGACTGTGCCAATCGAACTTTCAGCTTCGCTTTGAATCAGTTGAATTGACAAAGACAAATTCCGAAGCAGTTATCTCTTTCACCTCAGCAAGCCAATCATTATTCCAAGGTGCAGAAGCTTATATTATTATG
Source organism: Astragalus membranaceus (assembly GCA_039519185.1). Classification (NCBI taxonomy): domain Eukaryota; kingdom Viridiplantae; phylum Streptophyta; class Magnoliopsida; order Fabales; family Fabaceae; genus Astragalus; species Astragalus membranaceus. Next base: position 43,047,754 of record CM076848.1, on the reverse strand, counting down.
TGGTCTGCATCCACTGAAACGGGTTTAGATTTGTCATCTGTACAAGTGGTAAATGAATTTTTTTTTGATGTTTTTCCGAATGAAGTTTCTTCTGTACCTCCTGACCGAGAGGTAGAGTTTTCTATAGAATTGGTTCCTGGCACGGGACCAATATCTATTGCACCTTACCGAATGTCTCCTTTAGAATTAAAGGAATTGAAATCCCAACTTGAAGAGTTGATATCTAAGAAGTTTATTCGACCGAGTGCTTCTCCGTGTGTTGCTAGTCAAGAAGAAAGATGGAAGTAGGAGATTGTGTATTGATTATCGACAACTCAACAAAGTGACGATCAAGAACAAATATCCTTTGCCAAGGATACACGAATTACTGGATCAACTTCGAGGTGCTGCTGTGTTTTCTAAAATTGATCTAGGGTCGGGTTATCATCCTATAAAAGTTAGAGCCTTAGATATTCCGAAGACAACTTTCCGTACGAGGTAGGGACATTACGAATTCGTAGTGATGCCCTTCGGTGTGACTAATGCTCCAGCGGTATTCGTGGATACATGAACCGAGTTTTCCACACGTACCTGGATCAATTTGTAGTTGTTTTCATCGATGATATCTTGGTGTACTCGAAGACCATTGAGGAGCATGCTCAACATCTCTGCATTGTTCTGAATGTACTCCGAGAAATGAAGTTGTACGCAAAACCCTCGAAGTGTGATTTCTGGATGCCTGAGGTAAAGTTTTTGGGACATGTGATTTCCCAAGTCAGGAGTTTCTGTAGATCCCAGTAAGAAGGAAGCGGTGTTGAATGGGAGTTACCGACATCAGTCGCAGAGATCAAAAGTTTCTGAGTTTAGCCAATTACTATAGGAGATTTATTCGAGGGTACTCACAGTTAGTTATTCCACTCACTCGACTAACTCGAAAGGGTCAACCGTTTACGTGGGATGCTGATTGTGAAGAATGGTTTCAAGAATTGAAGGTTAGGTTGACTTCTGCACTAATCCTGATTCTTCTGGATCCGTCTTTGAAATTCCAAATTTACGGCGATGTTTCTGGGAAGGGTTTAGGAGGTGTTCTTATGCAGAATCAACAAGAGGTAGCTTATGCATTCAGGCAATTGAAGGCTCATAAGGAGAATTATCCAACTCATGAATAGGAGTTAATAGCTATTGTGTATGCACTGAAGGTTTGAAGACATTACCTGTATGGGTCTTGTTTCGAAGTCTTTAGTGGTCACAAGAGTTTAAGGTATCTGTTTGATCAGAAAGAACTGAATAGCAGGCAGAGAAGTGTGTTGAGTTTCTGGAGGATTATAAATTCGTGTTGATGTAGCATTCAAAAGAGGCCAGTGTTGTAACTGATGCACTGAGTAGGAAATCCATCCACATGGCCGGGTTTATGATGCATGAGATGGAATTATCAGAGTCTGTTAGAGACTTAAATCTGAATTCAAGATCAAGAAGAACCGGTTAGTGTTGAGCCATATGAGGATCTCTAGCTCATTAAGGGATTCTATTCGCTTAGCACAGGAAATTGATGTGAAGCTACAATCACAAAAAGTGTTGCTAGACTTTACCGAAGATAGTGATGGAGTTATTTGTTTCAACGGTAGGATCTGTGTGCCCGATAATGAAGATATTAAAAAGCAAGTGCTAGAGTAAGCACGCCGAAGTTTATTTTTTGTACATCCTGGATCCGCCAAGATGTACAGAGATGTAAAGCAGATGTATTAGTGGCAAGGTATTAGTTTGATAATCTCTTCTTTGTGAAGGTTAACAATGAGATTGTATTATGAGATGCCGTTTGACAGGGCAAACGTGAATACGAATATGGAAGTAAGGTAACTGCTGGCTGTTTTTCACGTTGCGAATAACCACCAAAGGAGTAATTGATGGATCTGCTTGCAAGTGACTGAAATTTCCGAAATGAAGCTTGGCTTGCAGTATGGTAGTTTCGAAAAATCATTTTGTGAAAACCTGCATGCTAAAGTTAATTTTGGGAACGAATCAAGAGGCTAATAAAATCTGATTGAGGAAAATCATTGGAGGCGTACTTAGGTTGAGGGGAGACTCAACGCTATTGGCTAATTCGGAAAGGAACTGGGTGCGTCGTAGATAAATATATTGTGTGGAAAGTTACAATAAAGGAAGAAGGGTTCTGAGTTCTGTTTGATAGTTGTTTGGAGAACAACTGAGGGGATTTTCATTGCTTTCGAAATTGGCAAAAAAATCATCTTGGTGCAAAAAAAAAATTATTTACCAAAATAATATACATTTTGGGTTATATACCAAAGTAGGGCTGATTTTTTTTCTAGTTCAGAAGTCTCCCCCAGCAAGGGCGACTTCTGAACTGTTTTTTGCAATTTTTTTTTAAAATTCAGTTCAGAAGTCGCCTCCTCCAAGGGTGACTTCTGAACTGTGTTTTGCAATTTTTTTTTAAAATTCAGTTCAGAAGTCGCCCCCCACCAGTGTGACTTCTGAACTGTGTTTTGCAATTTCTTTTTAAAATGCAGTTCAGAAGTCGCCCCCCACCAGGGTGACTTCTGAACTGTGTTTTTTTTATTTTTTATTTTATTATATATTAATATATAAATACCTAAATAAACTATAAATAAATTCCTTTCTTTGTATTCACCGTTCTCTCTACTGTTTCTGTAACGCCCCAAAATAATTTAATTATTTATTTAAGCTATTTTAGGACTTACAAATAATTATTTAAGTGAATTAATTAATTTGGAGTTATGTTATTAAAGAGGTGTATAAGTAATTAGGGAGTGGTGGGATTAAGTGAAATAGGAGGTGCAAATAGGGCCCAAACATTATTGGGCCTAGGGTTAAATTGAATCAAAAGAATGGGATTAATGGAAGAAGGGGGCGCTGGGTAAGAAGAGGAATCGAGAGGGAGAGCATACGGGTAAGATAAGGAAGATGAATGAAAGAAATAAATAAAAGAAAGGAAGAAGAAAAGTCAAAGGAAGAAAGGAGTAAAGAAAGGAGAAATAAAAGAAGGAATACAAGGAAGAACAGAAAGAAACAGCGACTCTGAGAGTGAGAGGAAAAGAAGGGATTTGGTCCATCTTGGCTTTGGCTTTAGACCCACGGTTTGCGCAAGGAGGAGGAGGAGGAGCTGCTGCGTTTTTGGTGGCTGGGCGTGGCTGAGTTCTTCGATTTATCAAGGTTAGGGGGCTCACTTTGTACCTATAATAATTATTAGGATAAGTGATATGTTAGGTTAGGTTGTAGGAATTGTATGATGAGTATTTGTGTGCGGGTTAGGTGTTAGTGTGTTTGAATGATTGATTTGTTGGGGCAATTTCATGTTTGTTGTTGTGTTTGAGTTTGAATTGGTTAATCCATGTCACTAAGTTGTCATTGGGGTGTTTTGATGAATTTTACTTATTTACGGTTTTGCGAATCCTGACACTGTTTCGGTTTTCTGAGAACTGGGAATGTTAGATTGGTCCAAAAATTATGTGGTTAATTGTTTTTGAAAATACACTTAACGCCGGTCGTTTTGCCGCTGATTTCGTAAAATTTGGAGTTGTGTAGCTCAAGTTATAAGTCTCCAAAGTTAGGTCAATTTTCTGAAATAAAACTGTGAGTAGGTTCAGTTTTTGCAGGTTTTAAGTTCTCAAATGAACTCCGTTTTGAATGATTCTTGTTTAGTTGGAAAGTAGGCTGAATTCTCTACGAAATGAGCACTAGTTTTACAAAATTTCATTGAGAAATGAGAAAGAAAATTGAGTTGCAAGTTGAGTGAAAAATTCTGCTCAGTTTTGGTACCACCGTGTAGTATTTCGAAAAACTGTACCAATTGGCTACTTATTTTGAAGAATGAAAATCATAGATAGAAACTACACACAAAGAGCTTTCCAATGAGTGGTCATTTGTTAAAATCTGATGTCGTTTGCTATTTTAATTAATTCACCGAAGTAGGTGCACTGCTGTAGGAAATTCAGCACTATGTACTGTGTCATGCCCAAGTATGCCTAAATTGTTGATTGTGTTACTATTGACCCTTGTGGTGCTGTTTTAGTCCCCGTGTGACAGTTTGGTCCTTAGTGCGTCATGTTAATCCTTGGTGTGTGTTTGGTCCAATAAAAGTGGTGTGATGAACTTGATGAATTAAATAGCTAACCTAAGGATACAAACTGAGCTGTAAATACATTGAAGATGTGAAAGCGGTGTGGGACTTCGGTCCAAAGTGGTGCGATGCCTTTAAGGCTTATATGTGATGATGTTGAATTGAAAAGTGAAAAGTGGTGAGTTTAAATAATTGTTGTGGTGCATTGTCATAGTGTCTCATGACTCATGTGCATAAAGTGGTGTGGGCTTCGGCCAAAATGGTGTGGTGGCTTCGGCCAAAGTGGTGAGTGCCCTCAAGGCATAAAGTGGTGATGATGGATCCTCATGCATGTTGCATACATGCATATAAGTATATATATTTATACTATGTTGATAAATATCTGTGGATGGTTGTAAGTTAAACGAAGTATGTAATGATTTCCGTGAGTGAGTGTCGTCTGTTGCCTTCCTGAATATAATGCCTATCTTACTGATTATTATTTGTATAAAGAGACTCACCCTACTGCCTTATGTTGCTTCTTATGTCGGCAACTTGCAGGTGATCGCGAATGAGGCCTTCTTGTGCCTTCTGTTAGGTAGTGGTGTCAGCTCTGATATGTAGCACCAGGGGGAGGGCGTAGTAGACATTATTATTATTATTGATGTATTTTATGAATTTCCGCTGTGTTAGAAACAATTTTATTATGTGCTGTAAACTAAACAGGTTTCTTTTTGGGCCCGTCCCTAACTATCGTGCTATGTATCATGCTGTTAGATTGTTGACCGTATGTCACTGTTTTAATCTGGTTGTTTTACAAGCGGTGAAATGTGACGCTTCCTTTCAAAAGAAATTTTTTTATTAAACTCTGATATATTAATATAATAATAGTTGATATAGAAGGGGGGTGTTACATTAGTGGTATCAGAGCTGAAGTTCGGCCTGTCCGGCCAAGTCGTCCAGTATCGAGTCTAGTTATCTCTCGAGTCTTGGTACTCGTTCTAACCATTATTTGTGTGTCCGTGATTAGCTGAATATGTGTAAGATTGATAAAGGGTTGTATTAATTGTGATGTTGTTGTGATGAGTGTTGATGTTGTCACGTGTAATTTCGTGCCCAGATATGTGATGGAGCGATTGAGATTGAATAGGGATGGGAAGTATGTGATGTTATTATTTATTTGAGTATTTGAAGCTTATGTTGTAGTCAAATTGTTGGTTTATGATTGTGTGAATAAATACAATAAGTTGGTGAATAAATTGAGAAATGTGGGATTGTGTGTTTGAGATGTGAAGAATGGTATGTTTTATATGATAATGCTGTCTTTAAACATATGATTATATGTTGCTGTTTTTTTTGAAAATGAGGTGCTGTTGCTGTTTTTAAACCTATGGTTATATGTTGCTGCCTTGCTGTTTTTCCCACTGTTTTTCTTGCTGTTTTTGATCAAAGATGCGCTGTTTTTTTTTTCAAAATAAGATGTGCTGTCTACTCCAATTTAAAGTACTGTCTTCCCAAATTAAATGCACTGAGTACTCAATTTGAGGCGTACCGTTTACTCAAACCTCACGAGAATGTTTACTAAAAATTCGACGTGCGTTTTCCCCAAAATTAAAGTGTTGGTTATATTGCTTACAGTTGCGGTTTTGCTTTGAAAATAATAGTGTGCTGTTTTTATATTGTTTAAAGATGTCGTTTTGTTTTGAGATTAATAGTGTACCGTTTTTATGTTGTTAATGTTGTCGTTTTGCTGCGGTTGTTGCGCATAAAATATGTTGTCCTACGTGTTGTCCTGATCTATGTTCTTGGATTTCTTGGATGTGTGATGTTGTGATAATGTGATTACTATGAGTATAATTCCCTCGCCTAAATGATTACAATTACTAATTTCTTTTATTGTTATCAGTGAGATTATATATAATTTGTGCTGGGTGGTTTTGAAAACTTAGATTAAAATTGTGCACTTCTATTAAATTATCTCTTATTGTCAGATGCCTTCAAAGGTATTCATTTATTTTAAAATGGTTGTGTAAAATCAATTTTATGACGTGTTTTCATCACTTAGGTTAATGCTCTAGGCTAAGTGATTTGTGGAGTTATTTCACTAATTGTTTTTAGGTGCCATTCCTGGACTAACATGCTATTTTCATCTCCATTCACCTTACTTCGTTTCACTCGATTTCTTGATTTTTCTCAAACTGGGAAGCTGTGAACCCACTAGTATATGAAATAGCGTTACTCTAATGCACGGTGTTATCTTGTTTCTGTAGGGGCCTAGAGATGTTGTAGTAACTTTTCCGAACACAATTTTATGTATGAAACTTCTAAAGTTAGGCCAGTGATGTTTGTATTCGTGTTTTAATTATATTTGACAATGTGTAAATAAGACAATAACTAATGGTTTTGTTTTGAGTACTATTTGATTTGGATGTGTTAAAGAGCATCTTCACCCTATGTTCGTTTCATTTATTTCACTTGTTCAAATTTTTCTCAATATGTGATGTGGTGAACGTGTTTCGCTGTGAAGATACATATGTTTACTAAACAAGTAGTATAATTGGAAGTTATTTTATCTATGTATCTTGAATTGTGCTAAGTGCGTGCTAACGAAGTTTAAAATGATTATCTAATTTTGTAGATTCTTCTAAGTGAGCTTACGAAACTAAGTATTGAGCATATAAGCGTGTATGTGCATTGTGTTGTATTTTTTTTTTCTTTCTAATAACGAGTCTAGAACCCTTATAGGAGTTTACTAGAAATAAACTTGATATATAGGACTGAAGTAAGCTTACTTGTGCCTTGATTTTACACTACGGTGTGCGATAACTTGTCCTGGTAGAAGTATATGTTCCATTTAACTTCCATGAAGAGTAGTAAAACCACATGCTAACTACTGCCTTCTGATAAATAGATTAAAAACGATGCCTGAGTATTTAATTATTTTTTTATGTGATTATTGTTTTTGAGATTTCATTGTTTAATATGATTAGATCATTGGGTTTCAGGGCTATGTGTTGATTAGCAGATACCCCTAATTTAATTATGATATGTTATAAAGATTGTTTTCTTGAGTTGCATGATGATGCGAGAGTTGATTAGCAAATTCTAGATACTTATGTGTGTTGCAAGTGCTGGTGTGTTCCTCTATGTGTAGTCCTTGAGGGTAGGAATTTACCTTATACCTTATTTTAGTTTGTGTGTCATTCTTGAACCTGTAGTGGCGATTTATGCTTAGAATGAAAGTGCACAGTTATGTGACATAAGAGGTGGAGTCAATATATTAGGTTGAGACTCATGAGGAGAGGTAAGCGCATACGTTAGTGTTTTCCCAGATCAAGGAATAGAACTTTGAAAGGATTGTAGGTGGGTGTACTGAGGTTAATATTAGGATTTAAATCGTGTGAATTTTCGAAGAGATTAAGTGCGAACTAGATTCATCTTGTTGTTGGGATTAGCGTGATTTTCGAGGACGAAAATATTCTAAGTGGGGGAGAGTTGTAACGCCCCAAAATAATTTAATTATTTATTTAAGCTATTTTAGGACTTACAAATAATTATTTAAGTGAATTAATTAATTTAGAGTTATGTTATTAAAGAGGTGTATAAGTAATTAGGGAGTGGTGGGATTAAGTGAAATAGGAGGTGCAAATAGGGCCCAAACATTATTGGGCCTAGGGTTAAATTGAATCAAAAGAATGGGATTAATGGAAGAAGGGGGCGCTGGGTAAGAAGAGGAATCGAGAGGGAGAGCATACGGGTAAGATAAGGAAGATGAATGAAAGAAATAAATAAAAGAAAGGAAGAAGAAAAGTCAAAGGAAGAAAGGAGTAAAGAAAGGAGAAATAAAAGAAGGAATACAAGGAAGAACAGAAAGAAACAGCGACTCTGAGAGTGAGAGGAAAAGAAGGGATTTGGTCCATCTTGGCTTTGGCTTTAGACCCACGGTTTGCGCAAGGAGGAGGAGGAGGAGCTGCTGCGTTTTTGGTGGCTGGGCGTGGCTGAGTTCTTCGATTTATCAAGGTTAGGGGGCTCACTTTGTACCTATAATAATTATTAGGATAAGTGATATGTTAGGTTAGGTTGTAGGAATTGTATGATGAGTATTTGTGTGCGGGTTAGGTGTTAGTGTGTTTGAATGATTGATTTGTTGGGGCAATTTCATGTTTGTTGTTGTGTTTGAGTTTGAATTGGTTAATCCATGTCACTAAGTTGTCATTGGGGTGTTTTGATGAATTTTACTTATTTACGGTTTTGCGAATCCTGACACTGTTTCGGTTTTCTGAGAACTGGGAATGTTAGATTGGTCCAAAAATTATGTGGTTAATTGTTTTTGAAAATACACTTAACGCCGGTCGTTTTGCCGCTGATTTCGTAAAATTTGGAGTTGTGTAGCTCAAGTTATAAGTCTCCAAAGTTAGGTCAATTTTCTGAAATAAAACTGTGAGTAGGTTCAGTTTTTGCAGGTTTTAAGTTCTCAAATGAACTCCGTTTTGAATGATTCTTGTTTAGTTGGAAAGTAGGCTGAATTCTCTACGAAATGAGCACTAGTTTTACAAAATTTCATTGAGAAATGAGAAAGAAAATTGAGTTGCAAGTTGAGTGAAAAATTCTGCTCAGTTTTGGTACCACCGTGTAGTATTTCGAAAAACTGTACCAATTGGCTACTTATTTTGAAGAATGAAAATCATAGATAGAAACTACACACAAAGAGCTTTCCAATGAGTGGTCATTTGTTAAAATCTGATGTCGTTTGCTATTTTAATTAATTCACCGAAGTAGGTGCACTGCTGTAGGAAATTCAGCACTATGTACTGTGTCATGCCCAAGTATGCCTAAATTGTTGATTGTGTTACTATTGACCCTTGTGGTGCTGTTTTAGTCCCCGTGTGACAGTTTGGTCCTTAGTGCGTCATGTTAATCCTTGGTGTGTGTTTGGTCCAATAAAAGTGGTGTGATGAACTTGATGAATTAAATAGCTAACCTAAGGATACAAACTGAGCTGTAAATACATTGAAGATGTGAAAGCGGTGTGGGACTTCGGTCCAAAGTGGTGCGATGCCTTTAAGGCTTATATGTGATGATGTTGAATTGAAAAGTGAAAAGTGGTGAGTTTAAATAATTGTTGTGGTGCATTGTCATAGTGTCTCATGACTCATGTGCATAAAGTGGTGTGGGCTTCGGCCAAAGTGGTGTGGTGGCTTCGGCCAAAGTGGTGAGTGCCCTCAAGGCATAAAGTGGTGATGATGGATCCTCATGCATGTTGCATACATGCATATAAGTATATATATTTATACTATGTTGATAAATATCTGTGGATGGTTGTAAGTTAAACGAAGTATGTAATGATTTCCGTGAGTGAGTGTCGTCTGTTGCCTTCCTGAATATAATGCCTATCTTACTGATTATTATTTGTATAAAGAGACTCACCCTACTGCCTTATGTTGCTTCTTATGTCGGCAACTTGCAGGTGATCGCGAATGAGGCCTTCTTGTGCCTTCTGTTAGGTAGTGGTGTCAGCTCTGATATGTAGCACCAGGGGGAGGGCGTAGTAGACATTTTTATTATTATTGATGTATTTTATGAATTTCCGCTGTGTTAGAAACAATTTTATTATGTGCTGTAAACTAAACAGGTTTCTTTTTGGGCCCGTCCCTAACTATCGTGCTATGTATCATGCTGTTAGATTGTTGACCGTATGTCACTGTTTTAATCTGGTTGTTTTACAAGCGGTGAAATGTGACGCTTCCTTTCAAAAGAAATTTTTTTATTAAACTCTGATATATTAATATAATAATAGTTGATATAGAAGGGGGGTGTTACAGTTTCTGTCATCAGAGTTGTTTTAACTGCAGTTGTGGTGATAGATCATGGCGGAGCAACTTGTAGTTCTTCCGCCACCGGTAGAGGATTTAATAGAGAGGATCTGTAAGGAGCAGTCGCTACCTCCACTCGATTTCAAAGTGAGACAACAACTTGCTAGCATTGGAAAAGAACAAGCGATTGAAGTTCTCAGCACAATTTCAAAATGAAAAACAATCCGAAGTCTCGGTGGCTACATTATGTTCATGCTCCAAAAGTCTCCATCCTCTCCGTCTAAACCTTCTCCTCCTTCTCCGTCGAAACCTTCTCCGTCTCCTCCTTTGCTGGTAGCGGAAACGGCCGCGACAGCGCATTCTACTACTTCCAATGTTCTTTCTGCGTTGGGAGAATTGGAGTTCAGAAAAGCTTTTCTGCTGTTGAGTTATGCTGGAAGGTAGCTAACTACTTAATCTCTTCTTTTTCTTTGCTTTGCTTGGAGTTTGACTAAAGTTGTGGTTGCAATTTTGTTTGTGCAGTTACAGAGAGATAATTGATAGTGTTTTCCCTGTTGACTATATTAGAAGACTCAAAGACTCTCCGATGCGAGAGTTTGAGAGTAAAATATGGGAAGATGTTGGAAAATACCACATGGACAAAAGTGATCGACAACTGGTAATGCTATAGTTCACTTTGGGACAAAAGTGATCGCCAACTGGTAATCCAATATGGGAAGATTGTAGGGACCAATTTACCCCTTAGATTTTTTATGGTACACATTGAGATGTTTCAACCTCATACTCGGAGTCCTATCGAATTATCGTATTCCGAGCACATTGAGATGTTTCAATTATAAATAGGTATAATAATTTTTATAAATTTATTTATAGTTTATTTAGGTATTTTTATATTAATATATAATAAAATTAAAAATTAAAAAAACACAGTTCAGAAGTCACCCTGGTGGGGGCGACTTCTGAACTGAATTTTACAAAAAAATTGCAAAACACAGTTCAGAAGTCACCCTTGAGGGAGGCGACTTCTGAACTGAATTTTAAAAAAAAATTGCAAAAAACAGTTCAGAAGTCGCCCCTGCTGGGGGCGACTTCTGAATTAGAAAAAAAATCTGCCCTACTTTGGTATATAACCCAGAATGTATATTATTTTGGTAAATAATTTTTTTTTTGCACCAACATGGTTTTTTTGCCTTCGAAATTAATTGATGTTCCCACGATTTATTTTTACGTTTAAGGTCAAAGCTTTTGGTAAAACCCAAATCTCATCTTTTTGAAAAAGTTTTACCTCGAAAACTTGGAAGCGAGTCAAGGAAATTCACAGTGACTTTCCGTCACATTTTTCAATGTGTACGGGAACTGTTATGGATTTTTAGAAAATTTGCGGAGAACGTGTTTACACCCTTCAAGGAAATCGTGTTTGTTCTTACCTCTACCGAGGAGTACCAGTTGTGGATCTCATTTTCAACATATATTTCTATCAAGTGTCTTGTATTAGGCCCTTTGATTTAGATTAATCAAAGTTGGGGTATGAGCGAGGATAATTGGAATGAAGCTTCAGAAGTGTTTTCAAACGCGGCGCCAAGCCTATGTAGGCGAAAGAGGAGTTTCTCGTGTTGATTCGTAACAAGAGAGTTCGGACTATAAGCTTAGAAGCGTTCTAGGGTAGTAGTGGATCATACTTGAAGATCGATGTGCCGGATTGGGAAGATTTTCTACACTCATTTCGTTAATTCAAAATTGTGTTCCAGCAACTTAACACCTTTCTGAGAATGTCGATTCTCGGTTATTCAAATGAAAGACTGGACGAAATTTTGAGGACAAAATTCTTTCAAGTTGAGGAGAATGTAACATCCTCAAAATAATTAATGGAATTATTTGGATGTTAACCCAATTAAATTAAGGCTAAATATATATATTTTGGCCCTTTATCTTTGGGGTTATGGTCACTTTGGCCCTTTATCTTTTTTTTCTCATTTTAGACCCTCATGTTTTTTGTGTGTGTCATTTTGGCCCCTGCCGTTATGTTTATGTTTTTTTAGGCAAATTTTTAAGGACGAAAATGAAATCAATGAAAAACATAAGGGCCCAAAATGAAATCAATTAAAAACATAAGGGACCAAAATGAAATCATTTAAAAACATAAGGGACCAAAATGATAACGGCAGGGGCCAAAATGACACACACAAAAAACATGAGGGTCTAAAATGAGAAAAAAAAAGATAAAGGGCCAAAGTGACCACAACCCCAAAGATAAATGGCCAAAATATATATTTAGCCTTAAATTAATTTAGTACTTGACTGGTAAATTTATTGAGTGCTAAAATTATTTATTGGTTGTCATCGGATCGTTAACCGGATAATACGGGTCAAGGAAGTTTTGGAATCGAAATAAGAGATTTAGATCAATATGGTAATTTGACCACGTTACCACTAATATTATAAATTAATATATGTGTATGCGTGTATGTGTGTGAGCGAGAAAAAGAAAGAATTAAAAAGAATAGAAAGAAAAGAAAGAAAGGAAAACGAGAGAAACAGAGAGAGAAGAGGAAAGAAAAAGAAGAGAAAGAATGGGTGTGGAAGGAGAAGAGGAAAAAGGGAGGATTTAGGCTCATCAAAACGACTTTCTTCCAACACGAAAAATGCTCAACGTTACTTCCTCTTCAATTTGGTACCAATTTCATGGCGATCAACTCACTCTCTCTCACTTTGCCATTTTCGAAAATTTGAAGGAAATGGAGGTATTTGATGGTTCAAGCTCAAGGATAGCTTGGGATGGTGTTTGGCGCGAACCCAAGGATGGTGGATCGGTTATTGAAGTTTGATTCGGAGATTGGAAGCTAGTTGGATGAGTTGGGGTTGAAAAATCAAGATTTGGGGTTATGTGTGAACAGTGATTTGGAGGTTGAAGATGATGAATAGTGTTTGACGACTCAAGGATGATTAGGAGCGAACCCGAAGCGTATTGAGTGCGGAACGAAGTTCAATTTCGCGAATTGGAAGTTGGTTGGTGATTAGGGTTCGAATGGGGGATTTCGAGGAATTCGGTATTTCGATCAAAGAGATGTCCCGGGATCGAGCGGAAAGATTGGAAGCGGATTTGGGCGTTGTCGGAGCGTGGAAGTTTATGCGAGGATTGTTCATGTTGTTATGTGGAGATTTTGAAGTCTCGGTGATTTCGGCTCGATATCGGCTCTCGCTTCAAGGGTGAGTTTTACTCACGCTTAGGATGTTTTCGCTTTACAATGAATTTTACGTGATTTGATTTTGAGAGATTTTGACTTAAAAACCGTTATTTGAAAATATGTCGCGTTTTGATACAATTCGTTTACAATGAGTTTTTGATTGATTGTGTGACTTTGATTGAGACTGTTTTTATGGTTGTCAAAACTGTTTTCAATCGGAACAAGTATCGGAATTGAGCGGAATAGTGGATTTCGCGAGAAACCGCAAAATCTGCACTTTCCCAGCACCCATCGCGTCGCGACCAGGTATAATTTTGCAACGCAAATGTTTCTGACTCTTTTCGCGTCGCGACGGGTTGCAGTTCGCGTCGCGACGGTTCGCAGATTTTCAGCAACTGTACACTGTTTTTGTTTTCGCAATAACTTTTGATCCAGGAACCCGATTGAGGTGTTCTAAGATGCGTTTGAAAGCTTATTCAGAGGCCTAATTGAATATTATATTTTTAAGGTAAAATGAACTGTTTTTGGAGTCGTAAATTGTGTTGAAAAGTGACGAATTAGTATGCGAGAGTGAATGTGGATTTAAATTGTAACGTGAATTAAATGTTCGATTGATTGTCTGAGGTAATGAACCCTGAGTTCATGTGTCTGTAGATATATATATTATATCGAGTTTGGGTGACGACCCATGTTGACATACTCGGCGGGGTAGTCATGAACCCTTACCCTAGGCTCCGTGCCGTTAGGAAACACTCTTGGTTATGGGGTTCGCCGGAAGATGCAAGGAGATTGCGGCCGGTGTTGTGTTAAAAGTTATTGTACTACGTTCACCAGAAGATGCAAGTGGATTGCGGCTGGTGGTACGTAGAAAGGCCTAGGATGCTAGTTCATCGGGAAACGCAAGTGGATTGCAGTCGGTGTCTTACTAGGTCGAAGCCTTATTGTATGATTCACCGGGATTAGCAAGTGGATTGCGGTCGGTGTTGTGTCAAATCTTAAAAATGTTTTAAAAGGACCGAGAGTGCTAGTAGGGGTCTCGGTAGAACTCACTGAGATTGTATCTCATTGTTTATATGTTATGGTTTTACAGATAAACAGGGAAAGTGGAGATCCAAGAGGCACGAGTAGGTGGTACTCGGATGGTTGCTGAAGACTTATTAGCTTTATGCTTAAGTGTATATCTTTCCTTGTTATCTGTGTATCAAGACATTTTGTCTTTAGCGTTATGTATTTATTTCCGCTTTCTTGTACGATATTGAACACTGTATTTCACTGATGGTTTATGGTCTTATTTATGTTTAAGACTATCCTGTTGTTGTTCAGTGAAAATTTTATAGTGGTGTTCAGTATTTAAACAGGAAATATATCTCTGATGTTTTAGGGATGGTGCACTTGGGTATTTTTACTCGATAAAAATACCAGGGTGTTACAATATATATATATATAAAGGAAACCCCAACGGAGTCTCCGCAATGAATCTCAAGATTACTGTGTATTAAAATATTTATTTATAATTTAGTCATAAAGATGAATTTAATTTTAATGAAAGCTAATAATTGCCACTAACTTATTAAATGATTATCTTAGTGGAGTATAATATAATATAATATATTATAATATAATATCTATTTATATATATAACCGAAAGAAGTGAAAGAGTTTTTTGTTCCTTCAATTTTATTATCATATATCTATTTGACTTGAATATGTATTATTATTGTTAATTTTTCTGTTTAGCAGTAATTGATTACTTTATTCCTTTAAAAATAGTATTACTTTAACCATTATTAATTTGAATTTATTAAAAATATATTATTACTTTCTTAACAAAAATAATATTAAATATTTTAAATTTTCTATTTTTTAGCCTTCTAAAATTACGTTTTAATATAACTTACCCATGTTGTTATTACCATTATTAGCTTTATGCGTTTGCAATACATATAGTGAATTAGTAGTGGTTATTATTGTTTTTTTATCAGGTTATTATTAGTGTTTAATTTTATTATATATTTATTTGATTTATTTGTGTTGCATATACATCATATTAATGGTATATCATAATTGTAAATTTTGAATTTAACCGTAATTGATAATATTAATTTTTAAAAAATATTATTACTTTAGAACTTATTTCTTTTAATCTATAAAAAAATATTATTACAGTTTTTAATGGAACTAATATTATTATTTATATTATAAACATGTTGCAACATTAATATTAATTAATTTTTATAAAAGAAGCCTCACTCTTGAATTTTGAGTTTTCCTCCTTTTTTTTTAATTTTACAAAACTTTCTCTCTTATTAATTACTCTTAATTCATTACTTGATGTTTTGTTTTTGGTTGCCTTTTAGTGTCTCTAAATTTTTATTATGATTAGTATTAATTATTATAGTTGGTTTTTAATAGAGATATAGTTACAATCTTTTCATTTTCCTTCACTTTAAGTCTTTTTTAGGAAATACTATAAATACCTAAGAAGAGAGGTCAAAAATTATTAAAAAGTAAATAACACTATATACTCCATAAAGTAGGAAGCAAATAAGATGTTATTATTTTATATCAATTTTTTAAACAAAAATTAATTTTATAGGTGTCAATAAAACTTTTAAAATATCCAGAGCGTGAGGTTCAGCGGTTGGGGCTGATCCTCCCTTAACCAAGGGTCGAGGGTTCGATCCCCACATTGGGTACGGAGCAGCATTAAAACTTTGGGCCAGCTGTCGTGCCCCTCGAGGCACCTACAATTCAGCGGGGGGATTAGTCACTGCAGTCGGCGGTGGATACCCTGGGTAAAACAAAAAAAAACTTTTAAAAAACCCCAAATTATGACTTATTGTTGTCTACACATGCGTCTTTTCATATCCATTTAATTATGAACCTAAAGTAGCCACAATGAATAATAGTAAGACAAAAAGGCAATCACGTTGAGAAATAAAATGAATGTTACATTTTTTTACCGGTAAAAATGAAGGTTACATTGATCATTTAAGTAAATAATGACTATATAAACAACAAAGTCTTGAACATTGTTGTTAATTGGATTCATTAGCACATCTGTTACAATGAGTTGTGGTTTGTCTTTCCATAAGCAAATGACGCATGGAAAGTATTTAGTGCATTGGATTGTTGGCAAGAGAGAGTTGGAGGTTTTGGAGAATATAGGGGTATGTATGGAATTGGAGCTAGTGCTTTTACATGTAGTAGCTTGAAGTTTGATTAGTAAATAGGTGAAAAATTTAGGATATAATTTTGAGGTTGTCAGTCATATGATTTGGTTGTTGTAATTGTAACATATATGAAAACGATATTAATGTAACTTAGATCATAGGCTGTTCAAATTTTTCATTGGTTCTCTTCCTATCTTTTATTTGGCCTAGCTGTGCGTAATGATTGACATAAAATATTATCATCCCATTATTTTGTTTGTGTAGGAATTCCCTTCATCTAATGCTATTTTCTTTCGTTTCTTTGGTTACCGTAAGGTGATTTAATATATATATATATATATATATATATAATACTTATTATTATCTTTTATATAATCTAATATTTATTTATAATTTACACACAAAGAAGATTTTGGTTATATCACTCCTCATATTATCTTTACCTATTCTTTTTATTGTAATTTTTATATAAATGAGACTTTCATTTTTATTCCTAATATACAATTAAATATATATAAGATAAAGTTTTTATTTATAGTAATTTCACGAGACTTATGAGATAAAGTTTTTATTTATTGTTTTCTTTCCATTTTTAAAAGTGTGTGTGTATATATATATATAAATATAAATGTTAACGTATTTTTCGAAATTATGTCTTTGTTTACGAAGAAATTATATTATTATGATAAATTTGTAAAAATCTAAATTAATTTGTTGAATGAAAAATTTACCAATTATAATAGTATAGATGAATAAAAATATTGCAATACACATGTATTTCTCTTTTTAATCAAAATTAATATTAGGTGTTCTTGAAATAAGAAATAATTAGTTGACCTTTAAAATTCTATTTTATGTAACCATTTGCATTGAAAGTGTGTGTGTGTGTGTGGGTGGGGGGTGTTATATTCATAAGAATTTTTCTTTTAATTGACACAAGACTTATGAGATGACATTTTTATTTATTGATTTCTTTTTATTTTTAAAAGCACGTACGCACGCGCACACAGATTTATATATATATATATATATATATATATATATAGATAAATCTCAACATAGTTTTTGAAGTTATATATTTATTCACAAAGAAATTATAATGTTATTAGAATTTGTAAAAATCTAATTAGTTATTTGATAAAATATATTTACAGATTATAATTATTTAGATGAATTAAAAATGTTACAATACCATGTATTTCCCTTTTCAATCAAAATTCATATAAGTTATTTTTGAAATAACAAATAATTAGTTGGCCTTTAAAATTATTTTTTATGTAACAATTATGGATTGAAAGAGAGAGAGGTTTCGCTTTCATCTGATTTATTCTTTTAATCTACAATAAACTCATGAGTTTGTAGAATATGAGTAGAATATGTAGAGTTTTAGTCAATTATCGCAAGAAATAACTATTCCTTTTTTTTGTTGTAAAAAAAACTATTCCTTTTTAATCAAAATTCATGTAAGTTGTTTTTTAAATAAGAAATAGTTAGTTGGCCTTTAAAATTATTTATTATGTAACAAATTACACATTGAAAGAGAGGGGTTTCACTTTCATGTGAATTATTTCTTTAATTTACAATAAACTCATGAGTTAGTAGAATATGAGTGGAAGATGTAGAGTTTTAGTCAATTATAATAAGAAATAGCTATTTAAGGGAGACAATTTTGGATGGTCACGAGAGGGATTTTGACAAACAAATACTCATAATAAAAAACAATAAGTAGAAGAAAGGAGCGAGTTTCGCGAGAAAATGTAGAATGCACAAAAAGATAAAGAGCTTCATGTTCTTGACAGTTTTGAAGTAGACAAAGGGGAAGAAAAATAAATTTGGATCACTTAGTGATTCATGCAACAATTTATGTGTAAATTAAGTTATAGGCATTGAGAAATCATGTACATTTTAATATTGTTCGTTAAAGTTATAGGCATTGAAAAATCATGATTTCGTTTTCATATCATTATAAAAAAAAAATAAAGGATAGATTTTTATTTTGACTATTTTCTTCTTATAAATTAAAATTAAAATAAATTTATTTATTTAAAGTTTTATTTTAAATTTTTTATTGTTTTACTTTCAATTTATAATTTATTAATTGGTGATAAAAATAAAAAAAAATCATAAAGATCAATATATTTATGTTTACAATGATATATGTTTTGCTATACTCATCTGCCTTTATTATTAAAATTCATGCACATAAACTTACATATTAAATAGAATTACATTTATTATAATGAAGTTTAGTAAAATTCTTTTTCAACAATTTTTTTTGATCAAATTCTTTTTCAACAAATAAGCTCATAAAAAATATTGCCAGTTATTTATAATTAAAAAAAGCATACACTATATATGATTTTTACTCAAAATAAATAATTTTGGAATATAAAAATTCAATAATATATTTATGTAATACTATATTTTAAAAATACATAATTTATATCAACAACAACTTTATATAAAACTTCACAATTTTTTTTAAAAAATTTAATATATTAGCTTGTGTAACGCACGGGCATTCTCCTAGTCATTATGAAAAAAGGTACAGTAATAGTGCCTTGTTTTTTTAAACAAACCGGCAATCAGCCAGAATTTATTAAAAAAAAGAAAGAGAGAAAAGACGGAGAAGAGTAAAGGGAAGACTAGACCAAAACCCTTAGCATAAGAGATGCAGAAGTCAAAACAATAATAGGGAGCCCCTAACAGAGACCCCTAAAACACTTCAAGCTAGATGCTGAAATAAAAATTCTAATTAACAATAGTTAGATAAACAGAAGATGTCCTTGAAACGAGAATCATAACCAATCAAACTCTGGCCAAAAACTGATTTTCTGAAAATCCTAAGACCCCACTTACAAAAGTCAGATAAAAAAGAAACAGAAACAAAATTTGTCTTTGAGCGAGTGTTGTAGTCTGCTGTTTTCTGGACTTAATTAGTAATAGTACCTTGCTTGCAACTACCAAAGAACAAAATTATTTATGGGTCTGGTATATTAGATGTTGTTGTTTGGTTTTTGGATAACTAATTATATTTTTTGGTAAACTAAGGTATCCCCCACAACGACTGTGGAGACTAATCCTTCGAGGTATCTGAGATCTATTTAAGGGGTTGACCTCTCCCAACAAATATTTTTCAATACGCACCAGCTAGGAATCGAACTCAGGACCAAATGATTAAGGGACCCAAGTATCTACCACTTGTATCACATTATGTTGGTTTTGGATAACTAATTAAGTGACGTGCATTACTGAGGCAAAAAAAATTAAGTGCCTTTATCTTTACTTTTAGAGCATCGTGTGCGCCGCCGGGGAGGGGGGGTGGTTCCTTTCTCGCCGCCTTCGGCCCCCTCCCCCTCTACCCTCCACCCTCCTATTTCGTTCCCCCCTTTTCTATGATCTCTGATTTGGTGGCCTTTCAAGCACAGCGCGATCTTCCCTGGTGTTGTCTTCCTTCTACCCAGTTCTCAGATCTATGACTTCGTGGCTGTTCAAGTGTGGGTGTTGTCGTTTCGGACTCTAACAGGTCTCAAGACTATTCGAGTCGCCGGGTTTCTCTTCTGATTGTTAACAGGTGTTTGAAGGAGGGCTTGTGTCTGTCTAGTCCGCGTAGATCTACTGTCCTGCGGCTTTGGTTGGATTCCTCTCTGCTCCGCGCTCGTCTCTGATCCTGCCCTCTGGATCTGTTGTTGTTTTGTTCACTACAAAAAAAACGTCATTTAGTGACCGATTTTTCGGTCACTATACGGGAAAAATCGGTCACTACACAGTTTTGTGACTGAATTTGCGACCCAAAAAAATCGGTCGCTATATCACTGGTCGCTAATTGTAGCGACCGATTTAGTGACTGATTTATAGCGACCGATTTAGTGACCGATTTTGGTGACCGATTTAGTGACTGATTTATAGCGACCGATTTAGTGACCGATTGTTGTGACCGATTTAGAGACCAATTTTGGCGATCGATTTAGTGACCGATTTTAGCGACCGATTTAGTGACCGATTTAGTGACTAAATAAAACAACTGCTTTAGCAACCAATTTAGTGACCGAATATAGTAACATAATTAGTGTCCAATTTAGAGATTGAAAGTTGTCTAGAGACCATATTGTATGACCAAATTCATCGGATTTTTTATTTTTTTTACTCACTAATTCGATCTCCAACATATCGAATTCAACTTAATGAACAAAATGATTATATTGTAACTTTTTTTACTTACTAATTTAATTTCTAACATATAGATGGTTAATATATATATTTTTATACTTGATTGATTCATGCCAAATTATTTGAAGGTCCACATGCAAGAAATACATTAATATGAAATACACACAAAAAAAGCGATCATTTATTACTAAATATTAATAATATTGTTGAAAAAATACAACAATATACACATTAACATTTCTATTAAAAGAAATGCATTAATAAGAAATACACAAAAGCCCAATCTCATTGGTCAATCTTCTAGAGAATTCCACTGTCATCACCACTCGCTGTTTCAACCAATTTTATATCTCCTAGGCTGTATGCAACTGAGTATAATCCCCCTGCACAAGAATCCCAAAGATATTGATCCGGTGATACAAATTTCAAATAGCGAAAAGTAGAACAAAAATCTAAACTAGTTAACTAAGCATCTCCAAACCATTTTTGCCAAGAGAAACAAAATAAGAAGGTCTCAATGGTTTAGAAAGAATAACTTTTCTCAAAATTTATTCGAAACCCATATCTGAAAATATTTTTATTATTCAGTTAGGTCGCTTAAAGCAAGCAGCAGCATTCAAACCTACAACACTAAACACATCATTTTAAAATATTCAACAAAAAAAGTGATAATGAAAAGTGCTTTTCAAAACTACACTAACAAGTAGCTATACCTCTAATGAAAAGTGCTTTTCAAGAAGATTATTCTACCATCCATAAGTAAAATTGTTAGGTTTACAATGAAATCAATATGTAGCAAACAAAACAACTGAATAAAGAAACTAACTTTGGGATATCAAACAAATACAAGATACCGATATCAATAATAAAGACTACAAAAGGTGCTAATTCAATACACCTGGTTATCTGTTAGGGATCAAATCTTAAAATCCACATAAAAATGAATGTTAAAAATCATATAAAAGGTAAAGAGAAAAGGAAACAACGTTCATACCTCTCATGTGCAACATTAAATGAAAATGCAATAAAACTGTAGTTTCTCAATCCCTCTCATGTTCTAATTCTGAATCTTGATTTCATCAATGGTTATTTGAAACATAGAGATGTAGAGAAACTAAAGCAAAGAGTAAAACGATGATCCCCACATTGGAATTGAACACTAGTCAAGGAAGAGATGAGGAGGAAAATTTGTTAAGCAAATTGTATGAGGTAAACTACATTAAAATACGACATTAAAATCTACTCAGAAATATACAAATAAACAAATAAAAGTACCCGGCACCCATTGATCTCCAATCCGTTAAATTGCCAAACATGTTGATCAGGTGATACAAACTTACAAAGGGGAAAATAGCATATATCTAAAATCTAAGTTAGTTAACTGAGTATCTCCCATACATTTTTGGCCAGGCAAATCAAAATAGCAAGGTCTCATTGGCCTAGAAAGAATACCTTTACCTTTTTATTCTTCCTTTTTGTGAAAAGATTTATGCGAAACCCATATTTGCAAAATCTTTTACCATTCAATCAGGTTGCTTAAAATAAAGCAGCATCATTCAAACTTACACTACTAAACACATCATTTGAAAATATACAGCAGAATAAGTGGCATTGAAAAGTAGTTCGCAAAACTGCAATAGCAAGCGAATATACCTGTAATAAGATCATTGATGTGTAGCATTATAACTGATTGGTTCGGTGCCTTACAAGTGTCTAGCCCAAACTCTCTGTCAAGGGTATAATGCCTAATAAGCTGAAAAGAAAGACCCAATGCTAAAACAAATTTGAAGAATACAGATCAATGAAGAGGATAGTTCTATGATCCATGAGTAAAATTGCATGATTTACAATGAAATCAATATGTAGCAAACAAAACAAACATACATGACTATGAAACGATTTGTCAACCAAACCAATATTGCCATGGGGCCAAAGGACATGAATAAGTTTATCTTGGTTGAGAGGACTACAACTTTTATGCTACTGAGCACCTTACTCCTTATTACATGTTGCGAGAAATTCCCACATTCATGTCTATGCAGAATAAAAAAGCTGAATTAAACCAACATAGAAGGCATGTGATATAAGTGAGCGATTAAGGTACTGGCTACGAGTACGACATACCAACACAATCAGTCCACTCCATACAAGCTCACATTTATAATTCAATAGAATAGCAAGCTGCAGAGTTTTTTTTAACTATTAAGACAATAAGTGATGAGTGATGATAGGACTAAATTAAGTTCCTTTTTATTTATCTCTAAAAGTGTACAAAGGTTCATGAAAAATCCTAGACCACCAAAACATTACAGCATTTTCCCATAATCTCAATATTTTAACGAATTTCCTAAAGCCTGAAGAATTGAATTATAACCTTTAATAGAACAAAAGCATACAGTAATGGTCTTGAAACTCATAAAGTACTTTCATCAAACAGTAGGCATGCGAGAAAGAATGTTATTCAATAAAATGCCAAGCAAGAAGGATACTATTCAATCAAATATCAAAGCAAGAAGGAGAGGAGTGTGAGAAGACGAGAGAGAGAGAGAGATAAAAATTGTTTGGGTTTTCCAAGACAGGGCGAAGCTGGTTCAGCGAGTCTTCTAAGGGTTCAACGACTACGACAACGAAAAGTAAGGAGAAGACTGTGAGAGGGAATGAAAATATACCTGCAGCGGGAGCTCCAAAGGGACGCAGGACAATATACCTAATAGCTTCTGCAGAGATGGAAATTGGGAGGGATAGAACGAATGAATTACCGAGAGATTATGCAGCGACGATGGAAGAAATTTTTCAACAACAATGGAGAGGGGAGCAGAGGAAAACACAACGCATCCATGAACATAGGAGAGCTAGGTTTTGCCGAATCCCATTTGGGGGAAACACACAATAGGGTTTATAATATTTATTTATTTTAAAAATTTAATTTAAAACAGCAGATTGCTCCTTGCACCCCGCGTTTTACTTTGCACCACCCCCTCTACTAGCGACTGAAAAAGCGGTCTCTAAAGCTAGCGACCGAAAAATCGGTCACTAAGCAAAAAGTATTTTATACATTCAATCGGTCTCTAAATCGGTCGCTACTAGTGACCGAAAAAGCGGTCTCTAAAGCTAGCGACCGAAAAATCGGTCACTAAGAAAAAAGTATTTTATTCCTATTGAATCGGTCTCTAAATCAGTCGCTAAAGTGACCGATTTTTTTTGGTCGCTAAATCAGTCACTATTTAACGAATTTCTAGTAGTGGTTTTCAGGGTGGTTCTCTGCGTTGTTCACTGCCACGCGGCGCCGCCCTCTCTGCTGGTCTGCCCGTTCTGATCCTGCGATTGTTCACGGTTCCTCTGCGTCGTTTAAAGTAGCTTCCCCGCGGCGTTGCTGGTTTGGATCTGCCTTTTTGGTGGATCTACGCGCCTTAGGAGGTTCATGGTGTGCCTATGTTTCGCGGTGGCTTGCTGTTTTGAATCGCGAAGGGGTCTGTGTACTGATCGCGATGATGGATGGTAGTTCGATCTTGTTCCACAGTCACGGTTCCATCCTAATGCAGCTTCCTTGTCCCTCGTTCGTTGATCCCTGCTGTTCGTCGTTGATTTGCTCATTGTCGCTTGAAGTCATGCTTGGTTGTGTCACAGTGTTGGCTAGTGGCACAACACCGTGGTGGTAGCTAGATTCGACGACCTCGGTCAAGCTCGGTCGTGTCGTGGTGTTAGCCGGTGGCACGGCTTCGCGGTGGTGACTGGTGTTTCGACGCCGGGAGTCAGGAGGTGTGCTGATACGAAGGGGGCTGATTAGGTGGGTTTTCTTTCAAATTTGGTTGGAATCCGGGTGTGGTGGGTGGTTGCTGATGCGTTGCCATTATTCCTTTTGCTTCTGAGCCCCTTCCCAATCCCAGGGCCTCCTCCTCTAACCTCGTTCTTTGGAAGTGAGCTTAATGTGAGGATATTGAGGTGGTGCAGGGTGCTTGGCGCGTGCGTTCAGTAGGAGATGGATGATGGTTGTGTGTTCGGAATTTGGGTCCATTGGTCGACAGCTTTCAGTTAGCAGTTCTCTTCGTCGGGCTCCCCCCTTTTGCCTTCAACTTCGGAGCCCCTTCCCAATCGTCTCCTGGCCTCCATCTCTAAACCTCGATCTTTGGGAGTGTGCTTAATGTGAGGATAGTGAGGTGGTGCAGGGAGTGGGGTTGATGTGGGTGTTCAGTAGGCGGTGGATGGAGTGTGTGGGGGTTCATCGGGTGTTGACCTGCTTTCTTCTTAGGGTTGTCCTGGTCGCCTTAGAATTTCTTTTCTTAGAGTTCTTTGGTTGTTTATTTTAGGAGCCTTTTTAGGCTTTCAATTATTGTAATCATTGCCAAGGGTTTTGGTCTAGCCCCCCTTGTGGTTTGTCTTGTTTTCTTTTTACTTTTAATAAATTCAGGCTTGCTGCCTGTTTGATTAAAAAAAAAACTTTTAGAAAAATACTTTATAATTAAAATTGTAAAGTAAGTAAATAATTTTTGGTAATAACTAATAAGTCAAAATAATAACTTACAGAAACTATAAAAATGTTCTAATTATTAGTTATGCATGAAAGTACGTAGTGTGTTGAACAATTATACCATTTCATACAGACACATTAAAGCCTTTTTTTTTTCCCATAACCCCCCATCACCGAACTATCAATTTTACCCCTAACTTTTTTCTCTTTTTTGGAAATACCTAAAAAACTTGTTTTGGAACACATTTTTTTATCATTCCAAAAATTTGGGGGTATTTTTAGGATATTTCCAAAAAAAAGAGGTATAAGGTCCAATAAGGGTATGAAAAAAAAAGCCCACATTAAATCTGTATCTAAAGTTGCTGATGAGAACTTGGTAATGCTAGATAATGATGTACTCAACTCCTACGTATGAATGATTCATTACATGCTTTGTGCATGCCTAGTCGACATTAGATTGGTACTACTACTATTATCTTTTCTTTCATCT
The DNA here is from genome assembly GCA_039519185.1 of Astragalus membranaceus. NCBI lineage: Eukaryota > Viridiplantae > Streptophyta > Magnoliopsida > Fabales > Fabaceae > Astragalus > Astragalus membranaceus. Next base: position 43,022,401 of record CM076848.1, on the reverse strand, counting down.
TCATCACTCTATTCCAAATGTCATTGTCCAATCCAACTTTAGTTTCACACTGCAACAAATGGCTAGTGACCGACAATATAAATGATAGGCATGATAAATATCATGTTCTAAACCTATTAGGTTCTTCCCCCCTTCTCTTCTCTTGCTTTTACTTTATTTAATATTTATTTTATTTTTGCGGGGACGGGGAGGGTCTATTATCCTATGACTTGTGTTGGAGATTCTTCAACAGTTTAACTCATAGACGCAAGACTACTTAGAACGAAGATAGGAAAGTTTAAACCTAACAGTCTTTTGCTTTATACTTTTATTGTTAAAAATGACTAGTTTGAGTAGTTTTTTTTTGAGAAAATAGGGGTGTCAACGGGGCGGGCAGGGTAAAGGTTATCCGCTATCTGCCCCGTTGAATATAAATGCTACCTGTGCCCACTTCGTACCTGTGCGAGTACCCACGTAGCAGGTTTTTCACATGTATTGTCTCTTCGTGCGGATACCCATGGATAATTTTAATATTAATTAAATTATTTTTTTATAAAATAAAATTTGAAATACTACACAAAATTAACTTTTTAAATATCGTTTTTTCTATTCACTCATATAAATAATTAAGAATTTCATTATGCATTTATCTTATCATTTATACTATATATTTTTATACTAGCTTATTTGTAATCTTTGTTGCTATAGTATGGCTCTCTCTGCATACAATTCTCTGGTCCATCTTTATCCCTATAGCTAGCCAAAATTTTGAAACTTGAAAGATCCATAGTACTTGAGAAAGGATGGTGGAAATGAAGAAAAACTTTTAAAACAAAAAAAGTTTAAAATTCCATCTTATCATAAACAGTTTGTTATCTGTCACTCTATTTTCTAAGGACATGTGATGTGGACCCCAAGGCCCGTTTTTTGAGGGACATCAAAAATTTCTATATATAGATATTTTAAAAGAAAAATTTTACAAATTTGAAAATACATACAAAATTCTTATAAAAAACTAAACAAAAGCAAAAATGAAATATGAGTGCTTCTAGGGTGATAGAGCAAATTAATTCTCCTACCAGGAAACTATTAAAATTGGCCGTAGGATATTGTGTAAAATACGGTGAGTGATTAAGCTTTAATCAACCAGTATTAAATCTCAATCGTTGATGAAATTTTTTACTACATCAAACATATTGGGTTTTTGAGCAAAACCCTAAAAACTCTAAGAGCTTCTTTTAAACAGAAAACTAGCCGTTGAAATTAATATCAAATGAGTTCTTGTTTACAGTTTGTTTCTTACAGCTGTAACAAAATTAGTTACTAACTAACTACGAGTTTGCTAAACTGATTAACAAACTGAGTTTGTTAGCTACAACAAACTCTAACTAACAGCTATGATTGACCTGTGAAAGCCTATAAATACATATGTACATACACTGAATTTTAAAAAATAGTCCGGTGATAACGTTTCTCTCTTGGAGGATTCTCGGAAGCATCTTGTTCATCACCAGAAACACCATCCACATTATCACTACCAGATCTGCTTTGTTCTTCTTCTCTACTTCTCCTCAAACCATGAGTCTCAAAATTCTCACTCATATTTCTATTCACATCTTCTTGCCCATCTACATTGGTCTCCTGCTTTATTTTACAAAAAACACAACAAAATATAAACACACAATACAAAAAGAAAATTAAAAGAAAACTAATAAAAAAAAAAGATTTTTCATACTCACTAGTGCAAGTGATAACCCAGAAGAGTTGAACATGGATTTTTACAAAGCAAATTAAAAGAAAACGAAGGGTTTGTAAGTGACAAACCTTAGAACTGCTGATTCAGTGCATAAACCATAGGGGTTTTGCATCATTATCATCAAGCATCATCATAGGTGTGAGATTGAAGAGCTTCAACGCTTCAATCACTGAAAAATCAGTGAGAGCATCAAAAACCCTAAGCGAACAGTGAGAGAGAGAGAAGAAGAGAACCAGAACAGAAGGTTTTGTGTATAACCAGTAAACGAAGACTCGTGATGCGTCATTGAAGCAAAATCACGCTTCAATCATCAAGTTTGCTCAAGATTTGAGCAAACCCTAGAAGCAAAACCCAGCAGAGAACGAGAGAAGTACGACGGCGAAGAACGACGCAGCAAACTCAAGACGACAATGACAACGAAAGAGAAGGAAATGGAGGGAGACAAAGAGAGCCAGAGAGGAAGATCCAGAGCGATGGAGGTCAGTTTTCTGGGTTTTTCACTTCTCCGTAGCGTGAATTAGAAATGCTAAGGGCAACCCGTGAAAAAGAGGGAGAGTGAATTATTTTTTTGGGATTGAGAGGGAATTATTTTTTTGAGTAATTGAGACAAAAATATTTAGTCCTAGCAGGAGTTGTTTGGAAGACTAGAATGGGTCTATACCCACGGCAACAAGTCTATTACTGATGGTTATAATCAGGAATTTTAATACCCATTGGCATAGCAAAGCAATACCCACGATTTCTGAAACGTGTGTAGGTATAGCATACCAATACCCACAATTTTGTTTACCATCACTATAGGCGTCCGTTGGTATATGTCAAATTTCTTGTAGTGTAGCAATGCATCTAAAAGGAAAGACAAGTCTAAAGTGCAATGCTACAGATGCGATAAGTATGGGCACTATGCTACTGAGTGCCCTACTAGAAAGGACTCTATAAGTCCAAAGAAATTGACATTGAAGCCAATGTGGCTAAAGAAGATTCTAATTCAAAATCTGACCATGTAGCTTTTAGCATGATTACTGATGAACCAGAGGAGATAGAGACCAAGGAAGTCTCTGTGATCACTAGTGAATTAGAAGAAACAGAAACTAGGGAAGTTTCTGTGACTACAGTTGAACCAGAAACAGAAACTAAGATAGTTTTTGTGAGTTCTAAAGCTGAAACAGAAACTAAGGTAGTTTCTGTGAACTCTGAAACTGTGATTTCAGAAACTGTGATTTCTGAATGTGTAAATTTAGAATCTGTGAGTTCTGTGACTGAACCTAAGACAGAAACTAAGGAAGTTTTTGTGGTTACTAAAATTGAAAGACCTATGGGAACTGGCACTATTTGTGTGCTAGGAAAACAGCCTTTGGAAAGGCTGAAATCTGAATTGAATAATAGAGTGTATGCTGCATATTCATCTATGTGCAGGCCATTTAATGTGTTGATATTATGTGGTAATAGTTATGTTGTAACTTGTGTAGATGAATATTCAAAACTGCGGGTCTATCTAATCAAAACCAAAGGAGAAGCTTTGGTGTGTTTCAAATTGTTTCAGGAAATGGCTGAAAGACAAGGAAGTTGTCCTAAGGAGAGAAGCAACCTTAAAGACCCTATGAGGAGGAAATTTGACATTGAAGAATCTGCTACACCAGATTCAGAATCAACTGGCCAAGTTATGACTAGGGGACAGAGGCTGAAACAACCTCTAAGGAGGTTGACAGGTTGTGAACTTGTCACAGAAGGTAAAGTGTATGAAGGAAATCTCATACACTATGCCATGAGGACAGATTCAGAACCATTGGACTATGGCTCAACAAAAAGGCAAGTGGCTGATTGGTTTACAAAAATCCTCAAGGGGAAGGTACTAGTTAAGCTTAAAAAGAGAGATAGGATTGGTTGCCTTCTAACTAAGAATGCAACCTCTAAAGCTACTGCTTGGGGGCTTGTCCCAGGTTGTTTATGTTCTATTGCTAGTCCAGGGGCATGTCCTGATGATTTAGACTCTCTCTAAGCTTAAATCCTTCTAGGCTTAAGGAAGGGTTCTAGTTTTTAGGGCTTAGCTTAAGGAAGGGTATTGGGTTTTTAAGCAAAACCCTAAAAACTCTAACAGCTTCTTTTAAACAGAAAACTAGCCGTTGGAATTAATATCAAATGAGTTCCTGTTTACAGTTTGTTTCTTACAGCTGTAACAAAGTTAGTTACTAACTAAATACTAGTTTGTTAAACTGATTAACAAACTGAGTTTGTTAGCTACAACAAACTCTAACTAACAGCTATGATTTACCAGTGAAAGCCTATAAATACATATGTACATACACTGAATTTGTGCTATTCGTACCTTCGTTGTTACATCCGCAACAAAACCTCAGAAGCTGTGTACCTGAAACATCAACAAGCAGAAATTAGGGTTTCTGCAACAGTGACTGTATCAAGCAGGGTTTATGCAACAGTGACTGTATCAAGCAAGAAAAGAGATTTCAAAGATCAGTTCAGTGATTTACCTTAGTGGCAGTGTCCGATTAAAACCCTAAGTCACAGTTCCTGAAAAAAAACAAGATTTAGATACTAGGGTTTCTGAATCAAAGCAAAAACAGAAGAAATAAAAGATCAGTAGAGTGATTCATACCTCTGTGCAGTGTCTGGTACGATTCATTGAAAGTTTCAAGCAGTCATGACCAGTGAACATACAGAACTTGGATCGTAGGCGACGAACCTCAGATTGCTGCGATTCAATGCATAAACCATAGGGGTTTTGCATCATCATCATCACGCATCATCAAAGGTGAGGGAGTGAAGAGTTTCATCACCTCAATCACTGAAAACTAGTGAGAGCAATGAAACCCTAGCAGAGAAGACGAAGAAGAAGAAGAAGACGAACCAGAGAACAGCGTGGAACCAAGAAGAGAGAGAGGAGAGTCTTGAAAATCTGACCGGTTAGGTCAAAAAAAGGGTTTTATACCACGGGTCAGATAGGATCCGCGTGTTGATCCACAAAAAACGGGTTCAAGTTCCGCAAAATCCAGGTGGGAGCAAGGTGGATCACTCCTGTTTGTAAACCTGTGGGCTGGGTCAAGTGGGCCTGAGAAGTGCTAATTGCACACCCCTGCTATATGTTTTGCAACCTGAAAGAAAAGCAATTAAATGTTAGCAAATCCAACAAAATAGTCATAATTAATAGTTCACCGGTGATGAATTTGATTTGCTCCCCCACCTCTAAAACAGTCATAATAACACATCTAGGTGTGTTATTCACTATAGATCAAACAGTCATAATCACAGCTAGCGCACTTAGTAGTCCCAGGTTCAATCTTCGGGTTGAAAAATTTATTGTTTTTAATCAATGTTATTAAAATTGTATGGAATTTTCTGGAAAATGTAAACATCAAGATTTGAACCCATCACATGTTACTCACCATGAGTCACTCAATACCATTGTGTCACTAAAAAATTTGTCAAATAATTGTAAAAATATAATAATATATTCCTTTTCATTTCAATATAGAAACAAACCACCGGACAAATTTTTTTACGAAAGCACTATATCAATTTTTGTTACTCTCCCCGTGCATTATATTCTTTTTTTAATAAAAATATACTCAAGCTAAAAGTGTATTGAGTGTCATTTAAAATTTAAATAAAGTAGTTTGAGGTTTTGGTGACAATTGTTTGGAATGGCGCTTCCGCTGTCCACTGAAAAAGAATTAATGAGAGGCTAACACAACTTTTTATTCCCTTATTATATTTATCTCTAATCTCGTGATCTTTTTGATCTCTATTGTTGTTTCCCAGCATTGTCTTTTGTCAATACACCACCGAAAACATGGGTTTTTATCCATCAACTTCCCCTTCCTGTCAAGAAGTTCCCGAGCAGTCAGCCTTAATGGTATGTACAGCTAAATCAGGAATAGAATAAAAAATTCTACTTCATTAACTATTAGGCTAAACTGTATTTTTGGTCCTTTTAAAAGTCTAGAGACAGGGCAAATTTGGGAAAAGCATCAGCAAATTGGCTTCCTTAAAAAAGTGGGACACTGAACTCTCCTCCAAAGACCAACTCCCTTCATTAACTATTAGGCTAAACTGTATTTTTGGTCCTTTCAATTTGTTCATTTATCTTTTTTTTCTCTTTGGTCTTTTATCTTTTATATCCGTGTCAATTTGATTCTTTATCTTTTTTTTCTCACTTTGGTCATTTATATTTCATATCTGCTTCCGTTTATTCCTTTAAAACAAAAATGCAGAAAATGAAGAACACTATGAATGTGTTCAAGAACATCGATAACACTTCGATTTCTTATGCGACTAAATTAAATAAATGGACTCTACCTTGAATAAAATTTCACAAAGAATTCAATGAGACAAAAAATAAGCTCAGAAAAGTGCTTATGCGGAAAATCACTTTTAGAACCAAAATCTTGAATTTGAAGTTCAAAAATCTTTTAAACTCAACAATAGTGATTTTGCTATAGAGCACCAAATTGAAAGATTCTTAAGCCTAAAATGCTCAAAATTCAACAAAGAATCAGAATATGAGAAGTATTTTGTTCAGAAAAGCGCTTAAAGCGCAAACATTGTGAAAAAACAATCTGCATCTATAAAACGTGTTATGATTCTTATTTGCTCATTTCTCAACCAATTGGCGTCAAACCAATTGCATCCAATTCGTATTGAGTGCAGAAATTGAACTATAGCAAAATGTTTCAACGAAAATGATGCAAATTCGAGAACGATGTGAAAAACAAAAACACGAATGAAAATTTTTGTTTCTCTACTATCTCTCTCCTCTCATTTCTCTTATATCTTCTCGTCTCATGACCTCTCTTCCTCATCTCTCTCTTTCTCTCTCCTTCTCCATCGCACACTTTTCTTTATAATTCTTTTAATTATTTTTCTAATTTTTCTAATTATTAATTATATTATAATAATATATGTTCTATAAAATAATTATAAACATTAGAAGAGGATTATAGTAAATTTTATATTTTTTTTGCTTGATGTCTATTGTTCACCAAACAGTATACGAGACAAAAAATTGACCAGAACTGTCCAGTCCAATACTGTGTAGTCCAGTCCAAGACTTACCTATTTGTAAATCAAACACACTACCCACTACCCATATATTGTTAGTTGACCGCTGATTGGTTAAATATCCTATTTTTATGCATTATTATCTTTCTTGCAAAAGTTCTTCTTCCTGGTGGTAATTAGAAATGCTCAAACAAATCAATACAGGCCTTTCCTATCCGAATCCATGGAATTCAACTTTGTTGAAGGCTTGACGCACGTGTTACTTTAAATTTTCTAAGATCAAGCAAGTCCATGTTGTTAGCTGTGAATAATCATTTCAAGTCCATGTAGCACCATATATCATTGCTTAATTCGCTCTTTTTTGGCTTCTTACTCACCCCTCTGTTCAAATATCGCTTATTTTGTTCTTTTCTTGTTTCTAATTATTTTCTCTCTGCCTGCACGTAATGTGAATCACTTGACGTAAACATAACTGACTAAGAAACAGTTAAATGATGAAGAACAGGAACCTCTTCTTTCTCACATTTCATGTGATATAATTAAGAAATTATTAAAAGATTTAAATTCTTTCTCTTCCTAACTATTTCCTGGGTGGGACTTAGCTAGAACAAGAGTATGATAATAACAAGAGTATGATAATCACTATAATATTCGTGGGAGTATAGAGATTACAAGTGAATTGTGTGAATCCAGAATGTGTTGTCCTTTCATTAGCCTCTAAGGGCGTTATATATAGTACAACAGAGATAAATGGTAATTAATACAATATATGACCGTTTGCGAGATTTGCGGAGAGATCATAGGGATCTAATTGAATGCCTGCCCTCCGCCCCAGGTGGCCGACTCGTATAGCGATCCGAACCTTAGGACGAAAGGAGGAGTCCCCCAGTCTCAGTGTCTTGGTGGAGTCCCTCGGTCTCAGTGTCTTGGTGGAGTTCTCGGCTAAACCTGTTGCTACGTCGATTGGTAGCAGTTGGTTCGGCCATGGGTAACACTCGGTCCTTTATGTGATGGTCAAATCGGCTGTGAACACAGTCCCTCGAGCGGCGAGCAGAAGGTGCGAAGACGCTCACTCGCAGGACAAGATCGGTCTTCCGTTTTCCGAGTCCCTTTTGTGAGAAGTCGTGTGTGATCAGCACTATTCCCGAGGACGTTCCTTGTAGCTTTGACAAGGAATTTCGATTTGACTGATGGACCCTGGCCCTTATCTCCTCGGGAGTTTCGCTTTCACTGTTATAAATGTTTTGTCATTGGAGTTTGTTCTTCCCTCACTATATGAGGAGGGGTTTTCGCTTGTCATGATCAAACCTTTACGTGGTGTTGCCTTTCTTGACAGGGTCGCCTCTACCTTCTTGAGCCTTATGCGCGATCCCAACAGGGTCTGCTGTGCTGGGATTGCCAGAGGATCTGCGTGAATTGGGGATATTTTCTGCTCATAACTCCTTCAGTTCTATTGGGATCATGTAGAAGGCTCAAAACGTGGCGCGCCTGTAGGTTAAGGTTGCCATTAGGGGAGGGCTGCTCCTTGATCTTCTGGTTGAGGTTCTACGAGGGAGCTTTGTTTCGGATTCCCCTTTGCGGTGCATCCAAGTCTACCCTATGGGTCTTTCTTGGGCTATCCCTTGTGGCGCTTCCAAATCTTCTTGTAGACGACTTCGATGGAAGCTTAAGGTTCAGTCATTCTAACATCCCCCGACTGGGAAGGTTTCCGAAGACTCGCTGAGTCGAGATAGGACCTGGAAAATAATGGTAAAACTGGGTTTGACTCTATAGGCCGGTTAGATGTATTTGTTTTAATGTATTTTTCCTAATTGTGTAAAGCGGTAAATGCCGGATGTAACTTGTAATAAAATGAGATTAGCTTTGTGTGATTTTCCTTGATCTTGTGCCAAACGTTCAGTTTAGACCGATCCTTATTCCGAGTTATTGCGCCGAGTCTTAGTGAAACTGGCTGTGTGGTTGAACAGACATTTGACTGATGTTGATGTGCGATTTTAACGTTTGATTGATTTGACGGGATTCGTAATTATGACATCATCAGGAACCGTCGCGTATTTCAGTCGCCCCTTGGGGAAACGACACTTGTCAAAATCCCCGCTTTCTGGATTTGAAGGGTTTTGTCATCTTGACCGTCAAAATCTTTGCTCGCTGGCTGCCGTTGGGTCAGCTTTGCTTTGAATTTTAAATAGGCGCGAGGCCCTTTTTTCTTTCTTTTCATTTCCCTCTTCTTCCTTCTCTGGTACCCTCCCCACCTTCCACCATCGCGTTTTGCTACACTCTCTGAGCTTTCCTGTTGCATCTTCTTCTGCATTCGCGTTGTCGTCCAAGTACGCTCCTGTTATTTTGGTCTCCTGCTTTAATCTTCTTCGTTTTCTGTTCGTTTTAGCAATTTTGGGGTTTCGGGTTTCCTGCGAAAAAGTCAATTATAGAAATAAGTAGCGAGAGTGAGGAAGAAGTAACCTCTGGGTTTAGGTGCTCCAAGCCTTCTTGTATTCCTGAGCGTTGCATCTATTGTTTGATGCACAAAAGTAAACGAATCCTACATTCATTAAAAAAGTTTAATAGTGGGTCGTCCCCTCATTCGGCAGGATCGGAACAGTCCGCGCAAATGGCCGAAGATAATCATTCTGGGCGTGAGGGGAGTCAATCCTATGTAGAGGGCTCCTAGGTAGACCAAGAGGTGCTTGATTCTTATTCCGAGCTAATAACCGTAGAGTCGTTGACAGATGTTCATAGTTTGCTGAGTTTTCCAGCGAACGAAGGTTCAGCGGCGGCTCGCCTGATTTCTCTAGATGAAGCGGTATGCGACTCTCTTGAGTCGGGGTTGTTCCTTTCACTTATGCGTACAAGACCATTTTTTAACTAGGCATTTGGGCTCCGTTTTCTCCTTTTTACTGTTTAATGCTTAGGATGATCAACGTGGCTCCCTCCCATTCGAGCGGGTGGGCTTATATGCGAGCTTTTGAGATTTATGTGAGTGTCTCAATATTGAAGTGACTGCGCAAAAGTTCTTGCACTTTTTCCGAACGTAAGTTAGGCGACCACAGTGGTGGACTTCCTTGTGCAACCATGGTCGTCGGCCCTTCATGGTTACTTTTAGGAGTAGTTACAAGCACTTTAAGGGACTGTGGTTTAGGCAGGAAGCTGGGCCGATCCTTATTTTTTGATAGATGAGTCTGGGAAGGAACGCTTTCGCCTACATTGGACTCGCCATCCTCGGCCGAAATATTCTGTTGAAAGGAGATGTTTATGTGCTGTCGATCGTGTAAAAGTTGACCGGCTTTGGTCATATGTTGATTCGGGTGTGTTGCCCAAGGCTTCAATTTTGATTGCCTTGGTTGACGAGCCTGAAGAGATGATCGACTATTTGAGTAATTTCCTTGCTTTTCTTTTATGCTCTTCTATTTCGATTTGTTTTTGTTGATAGCTAAGTTTGCTTGTAACCTTCTTGCAGAGGATCTGGGAATGTCGCCAGTCAGTGTTGAACAAAGGCAGCGGATTCGTGCTGAGTAGAAACAAAGGCAGCGGATTCGTGCTGGACCGACCCCCGTCGGTGATTCGCCAGCGGTCGATGGTAGTCCCACCCCTGTTGTCAACCCCAATAAGGTTCGGCCTCCGCCCTCTACCCAACTTCAACCCACCAAGAAAGCCAATAATGCTCCAGCTGTAAACCTCGAGATTGGTTTGCCCAGGGAAGGTGGTCCCTTTACCGACGCTTCCTGGCGGAATCATCTGAAGTGCCAAAAGAGGACCGATGGAAATGCTGATGCTCCCATACGGACTGCCTGGGATTCTCGGTATCCGGTTAACAGGGTTTTGAGTGGAGCTCTTGGGTCGGCTGATCCAGAGAAGGTTGCCGCCATGGGTTTGGGCCAAACCCCGATTGCTATCAAGACCTATAGCCTCTGGGCTTCTTTGCTTGCTCACATGGCCGAGGGAGCTGTCGGCAGAGTTATTGGGGAGCACAGCCAGTTGGAAGGTCGCTTGAGGGAGACTGAGGACGCTTTGAAGGTATGTCAGGAGGAGCGAGATTCGCTGAAGCAAGATTTGCACAAGTGGGATTCGGAGAAGACTCGGCTGGAGAGTAAGGTGTTCGGCTTGGATGAGGACAAGAAGAAGCTTTCCGTGAGTTTGAAGATTGCTGTGGTCGAAGCTAAATACTTGGTTAAGCAGGTTAAGGAGTTGATCGTTGAGGTGGCGACCGAGTTTGATAGAGGTTTTGACACTGCTTTGGTTCAATTGCAAGTTCTTTACCCTGAGGTGGATATTTCTAAGTTTGACCTAGATAAAGTGGTCGTTGATGATGGTCCGATTGTGGAGCAAGTGGATACGAGAAATAGTGAATCATCAAGTGTTCCTGTACTCGGCGCTCAGGGCAATGCTTTGGATCTGACCGCCCTGGATCACCCACTACAAGAATAATTGGATTTTCCGGCCAGGACTTTCCGGCGGATTCGTATCCGCCGGAAATGTTCCGGCGGATTCGTATCCGCCAGAAATGTTCCGGCGGATTTTATCTGCCGGAACATTACCGGCGGATTATTGTGGACGAAATATATTTTAAAAAAAAAATAACAAAATCCGCCGGTAAGGTAATTTCTGGCGGATCATTAAAAACAGTGGGAATTTTAAATTTTGAAAATCCGCCGGAAATTCATACAAATCCGCCGGAAATGACAGTCGACCGACCAAAATCCGCCAGAAACGTCATTTTCCGGCGGATATTTTTGAAAATGCGGGAGTTTTAAAATTTAAAAAATCCGCCGGTAATACATCCAAATCCGCCGAAAATGACACAACGGCCAAAATCCGCCGGAAACGTCATTTCCGGCGGATATTTTTGAAAATACGCGAAATTTAAAATTTAAAAATCCGCCGGTAAGTCATTAAAATCCGCCAGAATTCCCCTATTCCATCGAAAATATATTAAATCTGCCGGTAGGTGACATTTTCGGCGGATTGTTGAAAAGGCGACCGTTGACCCTTCTTCCTATATATATAACTTCTCCACATTTCTTCTCCACACTTCTTCTCTTCACACCCAAATTCTCTTCATGAAATTCCTCTCTTCCTCCCTACGAATTCTCTTCTTCTCTCTACTAAATCTCTTCCTCTCTTTGGCAAATTTCTTCAATCTAAGGTATGTTTGTAACATGAGTTAATAGTTTTAGTTTATGAATTATTTTATATATGAGTTAGTTACTAATTGTGGTGTTGTTTGTTTAGATATTGTTTGAGTTTGGTTTCCTCTTTTTTCCTCTTTGTTTGAGTTGGGATTCGCATCAAGTCAGCGCATTCTCTTCACTACAGTTAGTTATCAAAGTCATTAGTTGGTATAGAGCGTTATTTGATTTGAATTTCTTTATTAAGTAAATATCAAATATTATAATATATTAATATTAATATTATAATATATTAGTTTATAAAAAAGTAAAGTAATTAATATATCAATTTATATCAAAAAGTAATATTTGATAGTTTATTTCATTTACTTTGTTAAAAAATAAAGTCAATGTAATTAATAAATCCGAAATATAATAATATATTAGTTAAAAAATAAAGTCAATGTAATTATTAATTTATATTGTTTGTAATTTTTAGATAAATACAAAATATTATTAATTTCTGTTGATGTTAATTAATATATCAATATATATCAAAAAGTAATATTTGATAGTTTATTTCATTTACTTTGAATAGTTATGATATTTAATTTATTGATAATCAAAAATTGGATATTTTGTTTAAAACATAGTAATTTATAGTTATTATTTAGTCAAAATGTTATTTATGTTTTTAGTACATAGATCCCTAAATTATGATAATGATAATATTTATTGTAGTGTAGTACATAGATCCTGAAATTATGGATCGTAGTTGGATGTATGATCGATTATTTCCTGGAAGATCCGGTTTAAAGCGACGTTTTGTAGAAGGAGTAGAAGAGTTTATTTTTTGTGCTAAGCGTCATGAAGAATTTGCCCGACAAGGCGGAATTAGATGCCCGTGCTTGAAATGTTCATTTCGATTTATAAAAAATGAAGAGGAAGTTAGAGTTGATTTGTACAATAATGGGTTTAGGCCAAATTATTGGATATGGAGTCGTCACGGGGAAGTAGGACCAGGGGTAGCTGCAGTTCCTGCAGTTAATGTTCCGGTTGAATTGAAGTAGTAGCTCTCACATCAAGTAGTTATCCAGTGACTACGACATCTGGAGGCCAAATTATACAACTGTTAGATGTTTATCAGGGAATGATATCTGACGCTGTTGGAGTAAATTTGGATTTTGAAGAACCAGACTATGATGCTGAAGAAGTTCCAAATGAGGAAGCTCAAAGGTTTTAGATGTATTTGAGTGAGACGAATAACCATTATTTGAAGGATCTAAAGACTCAAAATTATCAATGTGTGTTCGGTTGTTGGGTCTTAAGTCTCAATTTAATGTTGCTGAGTTGTGCATGGAATATATGACCAAAATGATGTTGGATGCAATCCCCATTAGAGGGATTTTGCCGCAGAGTTATTATGATGCTAAAAGACTGGTATCGAAGCTTGGCTTAAAATCTAAAAGAATTGATTGTTGTGTGTCTGGTTGCATGCTCTATTATAACAATGAGTTTGGCATAAATTATGGAGAGTTGTCGGAATGCAAGTTGTGTGGAGAGCCACGCTATCGTGTGAGTAGGAAAGAGATGAGCAGAGGCAAACCGGTTCCACGAAAAGCAATGTTCTATCTGTAGAAATAATTCTGGTGAATTACGTCACCCATCTGATGGTGAAGCTTGGAAGCATTTTGATCGTATTCATCCAGATTTTGCTAGTGATCCACGCAATGTTCGGCTTGGTTTATGCTCTGGTGGTTTCACACCATATATTCAAGCCTCGGCAACACCGTATTCATGTTGGCCAATTATTGTTACCACATAAAACCTTCCTCCAGAAATGTGTATGTCTAAACCATACATGTTTTTAAATTCTATTATTCCAGGGCCAAGTAATCCAACAGCTGGTATTGACATATATTTGCAACCTTTGATTGATGACCTAAAAAGGTTGTGGAATGGTGTTTTAACTTATGATGCAGCACGCAAACAAAATTTTGTGATGATGGCGACTTTGATGTGGACCATTAATGACTTCCCTGCCTATGGAATGTTGTCTGGATGAGGGACACATGGTAAGATGACGTGTCCGATTTGCATGGTTGACACAAAGGCTTTTACTCTTAAATACGGAGGAAAAACTTCATGGTTTGACTCGCACCGTAGGTTCTTACCTATGGATCACCCATTTAGAAAGCAGGAATATGCGTTCATCAAAGGAAATGTTGAAACAGCTGGACCTTCTCGTAGGTTGACACCAGAGGAAGTTTGGAATAGTGTTAGGGATATCCCTCCTGTGGAAGTCGTAGCGGGTGTTGTTTCTCGTCCAGATGGCTATGGACAATGGCACAATTGGACAAAAAAAATTATTTTTTGGGAACTTCCCTAGTGGAAAGATAATCTATTGAGACACAATCTCGATGTAATGCATATAGAGAAGAATTTTTTTGACAACATATTTAACACTATCATGAACGTGAAAGGCAAAACGAAAGACAATGAGAAAGCTAGGAAGGATATAGATCATTACTGTAGACGAAAGGATTTGTTGTTGGTTGAGCAAGGTACTAGGACTTTGAAACCCAAAGCCAATTATACTTTATCTACCGAACAAGCGAAGGCAGTTTATCAATGGATAAAAGAGTTGAAAATGCCAGACGGTTATTCTTCCAATTTATCTAGATGTGCGGATGTGAATAATGGGAGGTTGCATGGGGTTAAGAGCCATGATTGTCATGTATTCATGGAGTGCATACTTCCTATCGCTTTTAGTTCGTTGCCAACACACGTTTTGAATCCGCTCATTGAAATAAGTGAATACTTTAAGAATTTGTGTTCTACAATGCTAAAAGCTGTTGATCTTTCAAAAATAGAACAAGACATCCCACTTATCTTATGCAAGTTGGAGAGAGTATTTCCGCCTGGTTTCTTTGATTCTATGGAGCATCTACCAGTGCATCTCGCATATGAAGCTAAACTTGGCATACCTGTCCAATACAGATGGATGTATCCGTTTGAAAGGTCAGTTAATTTTTATAATATAAGAAACAAGTTTAAAATAGATGATTATTATGTTAATTAATATCATTTTCTCTAGGTTCATGGGTGATTCAAAAAGATCAGTGAAAAACAAAGCTAGAGTTGAAGGATCAATATGTTGTTCTTACTTACACCGTGAAACACCCCATTTTTGTTCTTATTATTTCAAGAATGAGTTTTCTCCTGGCAGCAGTTGAAATGAAATGGATATTGAATGTCCTAGACATCATTTAGCTTTGCTGTCTTTTGTCTACCCGGTCGTCCATCTGGGAAGGAGTCAATTCACTGGCTAACAGATGAAGAGTTAAGTCCAGCACATGTTCATCTGTTGATAAACTGTACTGAGGTGCAGCCATTTATTGAGTGTGTTCCTCAACATTAACGTATCGATCTTAATTAGTTAATATAAAGTAGACAAATGTGTAACAATTAATTATTTCTTTTTAGGGAATTCTTGTCATCAGAGGACGTAAGTGAGCAACAATCTTCTGCTCATATTAATGCACATTTTCCAACGTGGTTTAGGCAACATGTTTATGCCCTCCCGCCAACTCCTACCAACCAACACTTGAGGAACATATCAGACGGTCCTCGAAGATGTGTTAAAGAATGGCACACATAATTTGTCAATGGATACAAATTTCACACCAATGAATGGACACAGGGCAGAGAGACAGTCAATAGTGGAGTGTGCATGAAGGGTGTCACTAGAGGAGGTGAAGATGATTTTTATGGTGTGGTTCAACACATATATGAACTTTCGTACCCCCATCTAGATTTTAGTCAGAAGGTAGTGGTTTTTTATTGTAATTGGTTTGATCCGTCTGCTCGAGGAACAAAGGTGAATCCAAAGTCAAATACAGTGGACATTAAAATGAATGGCAGATATCGACTGTATGATCCGTTCGTCATTGCACAAAATGTGAGACAAGTCTATTATGTCCCCTATCCATCAACGCGGACTGATATGCGTGGTTGGTGTGTCGCAATTAAAACAAAACCAAGAGGTCGCATTAAGACAAATGATGACACGATGGAAGATGTGTCATATCAAATGAAAGAGATGTCTAATGTAAATGAAGTGATTCAAGTTGAACCCATTAGTCGTTTATGTGATGAGCCAAACACCGGCGATGAAGTTGATGACGAAGAAGATGCTGATGAAGATGCAACAGACCACATTGGTGTATCAAGAATTCACTCCTCTGATGATGATGATTTTGAGAATGAATGGGATTCCAATTAGTTATTTATGTTTCAACAATATATGTTAACCTATTTTTAATCAAGGATGTAATTTATGTTTGTTTAATTAGTATGTTTATATATTTTAGGCAAAATTATAGTTTTGGTCCCCCTATTTTCAAAAATTCAGACATTTGGTCCCCCTATTTTAGAACTCAGACATTTGGTCCCCCAATTTTAAAAAATAAAATACATTTAGTCCAAATAGGGACCAAATGTCTTTGATTTTTTAAAATTGGGGGACCAAATGTAATTGATTTTTTAAAATTGAGGGACCAAATGTCTTTGATTATTAGCCATAAAAAACTGAAAATTTCTCTTGGGACTAAATGTCTTTATTTTTTAAAATTGGGGGACCAAATGTCTGAGTTTTAAAATAGGGGGACCAAATGTCTGAATTTTTGAAAATAAGGGGGACCAAAACTATAATTTAGCCTATATTTTAAATTGTTTAGTATATATGTTTATATATTTTAATTTGTTTTTAGTATGTTTATGTTAACCTGTTTAGTATATGTTTGTTTGTTTAAATGTATATGTCTAGATACAGTCATGGCATCTCACTCAGGATCCGATGACGAGACATATGTTCCTCCACCTGTCACGGGTGCCGCCAGCACTAGCAGGCGGAAGACTTCTACTCGCCTAGGGCGTCGTGTTCAGCCGGCTCGTGTTGTTGTTTCTGGTGGCAGATATTTGCCTCCACCTGGGTTTGAGGGTGCTAGTACTAGTACTGCAGGAGACCCAATGATTCCTGCTGGTACTGAGGGCATAGCCCCGACATATGTTGATGCATATGGGGTACGCACATTCACTGTTGACCGTGAGGTGGTGAGGTATACAACTGATGGGCGTGTCATATTGGAGACTGCTGGCGATTCGTAAGTATATCTATTATTATTTATTAATTTATTTTTGTTGCCTTTTTTTTTTGACCAAATTTTGTTGCCTTTTATATAACTTATATAATTTGGTGTAATAAAATTCATCTTTTTTTTAATGCAAGTTTCTTCCTTCGAAGGCTACACCTACCACCATCACAAAAACAATCAAGGAGAATTTCACCAGCAGCTGGAAGAATTGGACGGCTGTTAGAAAAGATAAAGAGGCAATTGAGAGGATGTTAAAATCATTTTTGGTAAGTTGTTCTACGAAATAATTAATTTGGTGTATTCTCTTAATGACTTGATTAATTAGTTTGTCTTATAATTAACAACATTATTGTAAATTTCTTAAATAGGAAAAATGTACATGGTTACCAGAGCAGCAAAGAGAAGTTGAGAGAGTGTTCCATAAGAGATGTTCCCATTACTATTCTGAATTACTGCTGGAGGCGCGCGGTAAGAATGCGAAGCCATCTTATATGGGAGACTCAACTTGGGCTGGGTTAAAGGAGTACTGAGACACCAGAATTTAGGAATTATTATGAGAAAGGAAAGAAGAACCGTGCTTCTAAAAAAGGTGGCTGCACTCACACAGTGGGGTGTTAATACTGCAACGCATCACATGCGTTTGGTAAATTTATTACTTTATTACTTGATTAATTAATTATTTATAATTAACTAGTCATTTTCATGTGTATTAGTTAATAATATGTATGTATATATATATATATATATATATATATATATATATATATATATATATATATATATATATATATATATATATATGTATAGGAGGCGATGGAAGAAAGGACAATCACTTTGTCTGAGTTGCATCGCTACCTTCATATGCGGGAGGACACTGGTGAGTTTGCTACAGATCGGGCGAGGAATATTCGGGTAAAACTACTTTTACAATTATATATTAATGTTTATTATTTATATTAATCTTTATATCGGGCGAGGAATATTATATTAAAACTACTTTTGCTATAATTATTTATGTGTTGGGTTATTTTTTCAGGAGAGCTTCCAGAGTGGGCTGGCTGAGTACCATGAGTCAACGGAGCAGTGGGGCAGCTGATATCGACCTAGTGGAGGAGGCTAGAGTAGCTCGTGATATTTGGGAGAGAGCAGTTGGTCCCCAAAAGAGTAATCGTATGGTAGGATCAGGTGGTATTGGACCGGCTGCTTTCCGAACGAGCATTATTCTGAGTCTATCAGCTTCACATTCTGGATCCTCGAGTACTGGCCGCTCTTATGTTCCCAATGCTGGTGAGTTGAATGCTGTTACGCAATTGACACAGCAACTGAGCGAGGCCCAGTGTCAGTTTGCCGAGCGGTAGGAGCAAAATGAACGGGAAGTACATGCGCTTCGGGAGAAAGCCAGGATAGCTGAGGAGCGCATGGAGGAGCAGGCTAGGGTAGCTGCGGAGCAGGCTAGGGTAGCTGCGGAGCAGGCTAGGCTAAATGAGGAGCGCTTTAAGTTTTTGCAAGATCAGCTGATGTCTTAGCACTCGAGGCCATCCTCATCACATATGCCATCCTACCTGCCGCAGCAGCCGCAGTAGCATTACGGCGGTGCTTTTCAGTAGTGGCCTCAGCAACAGTATGCACCCCAGTATTCCCAGCAGTATGCACCTCAGCCATACCAGCAGCAGTCACCCCACCAGCCAAACCAGCACCCCCAGCGGCAGTCACCCCAGCAGCCCCACATCGATCTTAATATCGATGCGATTAGTGTTTTTCTTGCATCTGATGATACCTATTATCATGGTGATGACACAGACCATCTGCCACCCCAGTAGCTTTGGATTATTTTATTTTGTTGTATGAATATTTTTTTTATTGTATGGATATTTTTTTTGTTGTATGGATATTTATTTAAATTAATTATTAATTTTCATTCCTAATTTTTATTTTTTTAAATAGTAAATTAACTAACTATTAAATTTTATTTTTTTATCAATAATTAAAGTTTTTAATAAAATAATTAATTAAAGTTTTTAATAAAATAATATTAATATTTTAAATAAAACAATTTTTAAAAATAATAATATTTATTTTTTAAAAATAATTAATTTTTCAAAAAAAAAAAACGGTTCCGGCGGATTTGTGGACTTTCCGGCGGATAAACTTATGCGAATTTTTTTTGGATTTTCCGGCGGATAATCCGCCGGAAATTTCCGGCGTATTTTTCAGCGCCACGAAATCCGCCGGAAACCGTTTGCTGCGAGCTGGCTACCGGCGCCAAAAATTCCCCGAAAAGTCCACATTTTCGACGGATTTTTGGCTTTTCCGGCGGATTTTGCCCGCTGAAATGTCCAATTTTTCTTGTAGTGTTAGCCTCTAAGGGCGTTATATATAGTACATCAGAGATAAATGGTAATTAATACAATATATGACCGTTTGCGAGATTTGCAGAGAGATCATAGGGATCTAACTGAATGTCTGCCCTCCGCCCCAGGTGACCAACTCGTATAGCGATCCGAACCTTAGGACGAAGGGAGGAGTCCCCCGGTCTCAGTGTCTTGGTGGAGTCCCTCGGTCTCAGTGTCTTGGTAGAGTTTTCGGCTAAACCTGTTGTTATGTCGGTTGGTAGCAGTCGGTTCGGCTATGAGTAACACTCGGTCTTTTATGTGATGGTCGATTGGCTGTGAACACTTTCTAATAATTTTTTATGCAATACGATCAAGAATGCGTAGATTCTTTAATTTCCCCGAGTGTTTTTGATTCCTTTAATTTAATTTCCTCACGCACCATGTGTAGATTCTTTCTGCCTCTAACATATTGTATATAAGCACGTGATGAAAACTGCTCAAAGTGCGTCGGTATCTTGAAATTGTGACTTGTTAGGCTGTTAGTAAAAGGTCCAGTCTCTTCGAATGTAGGTATCAAAAAAAATATCAATATTTTGTACATGATCAAAAAAATATCAATATTTTGCAGCGTATATATCAGAATCAGATCACATCATTCCAAGTAGGTAGTTCAGTTGGCGAGCTAAAGGATATCGAATGAGTGCACTAAATAAGTGCAAGAAAGAGGTCTCAGATTCAACTCCCAGAAACTAACATTCCCCCACCCCACTAACATTGTTTATAAAAAAAGAATCAGATCACATCATAATTTATTGTCAAAAAAAAGATCACATCATAAAGAAAATCTTACAATAAAGCCAAACTTATAGTTTTTGATTATTGTGGTCGTGGGTTTCAAATTCCGCAACAGGAAAGATATTCTTGGCAACTTTAGTCCATGAAAGTTGAAACTACGATCATCCAAAATGCATCTCACAAAATTGGATTAGAGAAAATCTATTGATTTGGATTCTATCCCATTTCCCTTCTCCATATTGCTTTTCCTTTGTTTTTGGTCGGTAGTCTCATTATTTTTGGTACTATATATAGTTTCCTGTATTTATTGGATACGCCGCATTCATTATTTAAGCATTTCACTTGTTTGTCAAAAGAATATATATAGAGTTCGTTTGTTATGGCTTATTTTTAAAAAAAAATCACTTATGACGACATGTTGTCTGTTTGTTACAGATTCTTAAAAAAATGAAAAGCTGAAAATAATCTAAAAACTGCTTCATATGAGAAACTGTTTTGAGTAGCTTCTCATAAAAATCAGTTTTTTAAGAATGATTTTTTTTAAAATAAGTGATTTTCAATATGTTACACAAACACAAAACAACTTCTCATTTTTTTAAAAATCTCTAAAAACTAATCTCTAAATTATTTAACAACAAAATCACTTATTTTTTTAATCTGCAACAAACGGGCCTATAATCATTTCACACTAAATTCTTTTTTTAGGATAAACAAACATTTTGGTCTGTAAATGTGTGAGACGTTGTCTTTATAGTTCGTGAATGTATCAGAATTGCAAATGTATCCCCTTGTGTCTTTTTAGTAAGTCATTTTAGTCCTCAAATGTTTTTTTTGTTAGTCACTTTGATCATTAAATGTGTTTTTTTGTTGGTCAATTTAGTCCCTAAAATTACAAAAAAATAGACACTTAAAGACGTTTTGCAAATACATTCAGAGACTATAATGACAACGCCCCACATGCACATTCGGGGACTAAAATTATTATTTACCCTTTTTTATGTTTACATTTTTTAAGTCAATTTAAGTTTTGGGAATTTATTTTCTTTATTAAATCTTTATATAATAAAAGTGTATGAGGTAAGTGAATGATAGTGTATTTAGGAGTAATTCTTAAGGGGGGTCACCTATTTATAGATACCGTTGATTAGTTAATTGTGGGACCTTCATGGTGCATGAGTGGTCCAACATGGCAAGGCCGCTGTAACCGAGTTCATGCTCGCGATTGACCATTTGGTCATCCTTGAGCTGACTTTAATCGTCGGATGCGTGAAGGAGTGCGCGTGCTTTGGGTGAGGTTCGCTTTATGGGGCTAGCCTCGAAGCCCAGTTTGGGTTGAGCTTTGCCCTAGTCCGAAACAACACTTTACACTAATTACATTTGAATAATTAATACTTGTTTATTATTCTTTTACTTTTATTTATATATATATATATATATATATATATATATATATATATATATATATATAACACTTTATTTTGAACGTATTTTTGTTTGATAATTTTCAAGTAAAAGCTTACTTTTTTTTTGTTATCTTAATATCTTCCGAATAAAATAATATCAAACTGTTGAAAGTTATATTTTAGCTTAGTTGTGACTTGGATATATCAAATTGTTTTTGATTATTTTTTTAAGGATCAATTTTTAATTTTTTTATATGTTTAAATTAGTTTACGGACATATTTATAAATTGTTAATTAGTTTAAGCCTTAAGGACCAATTTATTTATATAATATATCATGTCAGCATTGCTTAAATGTAACAAATGAACCTAATAATTAAAAAAAATATTAGTTCAGGTTCCCGAGTATAACTTTTTTCAATTATTTATGGTTCTATTTAAAAATTCTCAAATAGTTCAAGGGCTTCCAGTGTTGGTGTATCAAGTGTGAGTAGTCCCACATTGGATGAAAATAGAGACTTTGAGCAATATATAAGTGAAGGGACTCATAGACCTAATACCTTAAGGTTTTGGGTAAAAAATGTGGTGTCAAATCTACTTATATATTTGGTCATGGCCCAATGTGGAGACCTATGTCACTACAAGAAAATCGCTCATTTGCGACGGCAATTTCCGTCGCAAATGGGCTTTTTTCCGTGGCAAATTCGCTTTTGCGACGGCATTTGCGACGGACAAAAAGTCGTCGCAAAACAGCTCGTCGCAAATTTTTTGCGACGAAACTCCCCGTCGCAAATTGTCCGTCGCAAATCCATCGCAAAGCCGTCGCATATATCCGTGGCAAAGTCGTCGCAAACTCTAACAATTTTTCGTCACAAAGCCGTCGCAAATCCGTCGAAAATTTTAAAAAAAAATTAAAAAAAAAATTAAATTATACCTCCAAAATACTATTTAATAGTTATATCTATAATACAATCATTTCTGATTGACTAAGTTATATCTATTATACAATCATTTAATAGTGAGAATAAATCAGCTAGTCCGCATAATTCTATCTTAACATGCGAACCATGATACAAATACAATTACACATCTTTGCAAGCAAGAAAAGAGGGAGGTTAGTGGGAGTGGAAGGAAAAACTGTATATATGAACACAAGGAAGCAATATCAAAAAAACAAATACTTGTGCAAGTGTCATAGCTCTGAGAGAATGGCAGGAATGTAATGGGATAACTCTGCTGTCAGAGACTGAAATCCATTTACAAGTTGTGTATGAAAATCCTGATCTTCCTCACCTATCAATCTGAAATGTACCCGTATGGCACGTTTGCAAACAGCCATGAACTCAAGAAGTGCAGCGATAAGTTGCTGCAATTCTTGCGACCGCAATCTTGTAGCAGGTTCCCTAGACAAGAAGGCTGTGCAAACACTCAAAACTCCACTATTCACCTGTACAAAAAACAGTGTGCTGTAAGAATTGAGACAAAAAATTAAGCATTCAAACATAGGGAAAACGAATCAATACTACAACATACCTGTACTGCAAAAAACGGTCAAATACACGAGCCCGGACACTTCCAGTAGAGAGAGAAAAAATTCTCCCCCTTCTACTTCCTAAATCTTCATCTTCCATGACTGGATCAACTGCAGTAATCTGAAGGTAGCAGACACCAGGCTGTAACTCCTCCACCTTCACTTGTCTAGAATCTGGAATAATATGCAAAGTGTGATTACCATCCATTCTGGACTACAAGTCATGTTAAAATCAGATTGTGAATCCATCCATGCTTCACAAAGTCATAAAGTTAGAAGAAGACATTTGTGTGCCTATGTTTTCACAAATACAAAAACAACACTGCTAAGGTACCTCTAATGACAGAGCAGAGGAGGCAGTGCCACGTTTATTTGGTTCAACAGAAAGAAGGGTCTGCAACAGATGAACACTGGTTTCCAGAAAAAATTTAAATGTGTCTTGGAGACAACTATGATATGGTTGTTGTGGCTTGAACAAAGTTGCATGAGGAAGTCTGCTCTTTTTCCAGTATTCTTCAGGTGGAGAGCCACAAAGCTTGAAGATTTTGTGCAATTGTTCAACCTGTATATATGTATAACAAAGCTTAAAGCTTATCCATTCTCTTTATTCTCTTTAAATGACATATAAACAAAGTATATAAATGAAAATCAGACAGACATAGGACAAAATCAAGAAATTAATTTATAAATAACCAATATAGACAAAGCATATAAATGACATCACCTAACAGTCAATCTTCCTATTCTCTTTATTCAATCTAACAATCTGATCCATTCTCTTTATTCAATCTAACAATCTGATCCTGCAAAGGAAATCACATGTGCTGCTTTAGGCTCCTCACTTGACCCAACAGCGGTATCAGAGTCGGTGATTAAGGTGACTAGCTCATTGTATTGAAAGTCTACGTAGCAATGTGTGGGATAGGTAGTGTGTCCCATTAATGGATGTGAGCCAACAGCGGTGCAAAAATTCCTCTTGAGGGGGAGCCAGACGCACACTTGAATGAGAGATTGTTGGTGTATCAAGTGTGAGTAAGTCCAAAATTGGATGAGAATAGAGATGTTGAGCAATATATAAGTGAAGGGACCCACAAACTTTGAAAAATGTGGTATCAAATCCACTTATATATTTGCTAATGGTCATGTACCGTACGTATCTCAGAATCTGTGGACGATCCAGGATAGCTGGTAGTAATGGGTCTTGATCAACCGAGTCCCGTTCCAATCCGAGGTGGGATGGTACATGCAAAGACACTCTGACGCTCAAGTCAGCGAGTGAATATTTACAGGTAAGAATATTGGTCAGTGTGCATACCTTGGGCACTGTATTAATGCTTATTTATAGAGTCAAATGTGTGTTTGACCTAATTGATCAGAGCCGTTTGATCTAGGGTTTAGATCTCAGCCGTTCGTTAATGGACTTGCCACTGGTATTGGGCCTCAGCAAACAAGGGACGCGGCCCAATCCGTAACAGGTCCAAATACAGAGTAATTAAACCTAAAAAAAATACGGAAACAACATATTTAAACTAAAAAATAGAGAGAGAAAAATAAGAGATTGAGATAATTACCTCAAAGAAGAAAGATATGTCCATCACCATTAATCGAACCGTACATACTATGCCAAGCTTGGAGCTAGAGCTAGGAGCAACCTGAGATATCCAACAGAGGGGCCATGCACAATTTGAAAAACCACTTGGGCTCCTTCCATTTGAAGGTCAAAGAGAAATTCAAGTAGCCCTATTTATAAATACTTTTTTAACTAATGGTCCAATATTTTTTTTACATCAGGCTCATAAATCTCTATCATCCATTACTCTAATTCCTTAATTTAATTTTAGTAAATGAGTGGTTGAAAAGGATTGGATTTTTTTGATGTGGGACTTCAATACTAAGGTTGACTGTTGAAATTTGAAAGAGTTTTTTGAATGTAAGACTTCGCAAGTGGCCAACAGAGCTAAATAGGAAATTTTGAGCAGTAACTAGACTTTTAAAACTTTAACTGGCTAAACTCCCTTAATAAAAACTATAGATATTGTTTTCATCTTTCCAATAGCACAAGTTCCACCTGAAAATGATATCTGTAATTCAAGATATTTTCAACAAAAGTAGCTGTCCTCCGGCCGGAATTTGGAAGCCTAAGGGTGTGTTTGGGAGTTTGGAGGGGAGGGGAAGGGAGGGGTTGAGACTAATAGTGTAAATTCTTTAGTAATTGGGAGAAAAATTATTCCCCTAAACCCCCCCAAACCCCCTCTCCTAGTTTATTTTTGGAGCCCCTCCAAACTCCCCCAAATATGGAGGGTTTTGGAGGGGCTCCAAAAATAAACTAGGAAAGGGGTTTGGGGGGGTTTAGGGGGATAATTTTTCTTCTCATCACTAAAAAATTTACACTATTAGTCCCAACCCCTCCCCTCCAAACTCCCAAACAGACCTTAAAGCAAACTTTCTAGGGAGATCTTTTAAAAGAGAGGATAACATAAAAGTGACAAATATTAAAAGAAATTAAACAAAAGCAAAACATAAGTATAGAAATTACAAGCCTCATAAAAAAAGAAAGAGAATTTCATATGGATGAAATTATAATTTTTAAAATTTATTAAAAGATAAAATAAAATATAAATTTGATAATTAATATATGTGCAATTCTATTTTATATATTTTATTTATGTAATTATGTCATATATTGTATCTTAATGCACTGGTAAGCTTATGGCCAAATTATAGTGGTAATTATGTCACATAAAGATAAATATGATGCCTTTGTCAAAAAAAAGATAAATATGATGCTTCTGTTTTTTTATTTTAATATAGCATGCAAAAATAAAAATCACAATACAGCTTCAAAGTGATTCGGATCCGCACAACTATAAGAAATTTTTTTGGTACCCCATCACATTCCATATACCCCCACATAATTTCTAAAACCCGAAAATACTCCTGCCCAACTAAAATTCTTGCGGATTTACCCCATCTAAGGTAAATCTGATTTGTTATTTTTTCAAATCGGATTTATCTACCCAATAGGTAAATCCGATTTTAAAAATAACAAAGCGGATTTACCTCAGATGGGGGTACATCCGCTTTGTTATTTTTAAAATCGGATTTACCTAGTGGGTATATAAATCTGATTTCCCTAAAAAAAAGAAAATCGGATTTACCCCACCTAAGGTAAATCCGATTTTGTTATTAAAAATAATTGTTTTTTATTTAAATTTTTAAAAAATGTTATAAAAATGCTACTAAAAATCCGTTAAAGAGTCAAAACTAATCAAAAAATTATAAAAACAGCACTAAAAATCTAATAAAACCAAAATAAGGTTATGCAAATTTTTTTCGGATTTAATGGCTGTGGTTTCATTACAATTTGAGTAGGTTGCCCGAAAACCGATTTTTTAGCTTAAATTATTCGCTCGACGTACAACATCGTCACATGTTAACGAACTACACACTAAACAGAACCAAAAGACGGCCGGAATTCGTATCTAATTTTTTAACTGATTTATTTATTTATTAATTAGGTTAAAAAAGCGGATTTACCCCTCATAAGGTAAATCCGCTTTTGTTATTTAAATGCGGATATACCCCCACATAAGGTAAATCCACTTTTAAAAATAACAAAATCGGATTTACCCCCACATAAGGTAAGTCCGCTTTTGTTATTTAAAAGCGAATATACTCCCACATAAGGTAAATCCGCTTTTAAAAATAACAAAATCGGATTTACCCCCACACCTAAGGTAAATCTGCTTTGTTATTTTTAAAAGCGGATCTACCCCACCTTAAATTAATCCGCATTTAATTTTTTAAAATTTTCAGTGGAAATCCGATTTACCTCACAGATACATAAATCCGATTTCCAAAAAAAATTGAAATCAGGATATGTTCGGGTTTTTTAAATTTTGTGAAGGGCAATTGCGTCTTTTTGCAGGGTCCGTGGGGGTATAATTGAATTTGATGGGGGTAAAAAAAAACCCCAACTATAATTGTTCGTTGTAACCAATTGCACTAGGTTAATATAGCAATTTGAGGCACATTATCTAAAAAATAATATTTTTTGGCAATCACTTTTCCCACACCCCTCCCGAAAACTTTCGGTTGAGGTCAACCGAACGCTCTAAAACCTGAAACGTATTTTACACGTCCTGTTGGGGTCAACCGAATGTGTATTCGGGTACCCCCAATCGAATCACTGTTATATTTTTTAAATAATTGTATTTTAATTTTTAAATTTGTTTTTTTAGTTATGGCCAAGACCAGAGGTGCTCATTCTCAGTCACAGCCTGAGCCTCGGGGAGCCAGGCCACCTATGACGGTTTCAAACCGTAAACGGAAGGAGGAAGCACGTGCGCTGCTGGGCCTAGCAGAGGTAGGGGTAGGGGTAGGCGTGCTGAGCAGCCCCCAGCCGTACACGAGGAGGACATTGATTATGATATTGAAAGAGATGCTTACCATCCTGCAGCTGACCTGGCTGGTCCTGCTGAGGACTTTAGTGCTGCTCATGTTCAGGAGGCTGCTCCTGTTGAGGATCCTGCAACTCCTTCGTCTTCTGCACCTACTTCCACTACTGCTGCTCCTCGTGCCACATTCCCTTTTCCTGGTGGCCCGGAGGATAGATCTGTATTACCCACTTGCGGGTCTCACATTGCTAGATCCATATGGGAAGACACTGTAAGTAACTTACTTTTTTCTTTAAATAATTTGATCATTAGTTTGTTTCATTACTTTGGTTTAATTATAGCATTCCATAATGCAGGATCGTGACCCCTTGAAGCTTGTTTCACACGGGTTCCACAGATAGAGGCCCCTCATACAAACATTATTGATTTTCTAGAGCGTTCTAGACTGCTACCACTGAGGGAGATTGGATTTCCAACTATCATTGGTGGGCACGCCAATGCATTCATAGAGCGGTGGCAGCCGGATACATCATCATTTCACCTCCTTATAGGTGATATGACCATCTTGATGATGTCTCGGCATTGCTACACATCCCGATTATGGGGAATTTTTATGATATGCCAGACTACACCAAAGTTGAGGGAGAGGCTTTGTTGATTCACTACTTGGGTGCAGACCCTCATGAGGCACATGAGTAGGCATATGGTTCGGGTTTATCTGTGTCCCTCAAGTGGTTGAGGCAGGTGGTGTACCCTAGGGCTATAGAGGAGGAGCGATGGGAGAATGATGCTAGGGCTTATCTACTTTACTTGTTGGGTTGGGGACCGTTCGCCGACAAGTCAGGAAACAAGGTCAAGTTGGGCTATCTGGGAGCTCTGGTTGACTTTGATGTTGCTGGTGGTTACACATGGGGAGGGATGGCCCTGGCCAATCTATACGCCCAGCTTGGGGACGCAAACAAGCCCAAAAATAAGCAGATGGGTGGCTACATGGCTCTACTTCAGGTATCTAATTTGTACAGTTTATTTTGATGTCTACTTGGCTCTATTATATTTAATTTGTCCAGTTTATTTTGATGTCTCTGTATGGTTACTAAATGCTGATATATTCATTACATGCATGGATCTTCGAGCACTTCCAGGGATATCCCTTTGGCATAAAGACGGTGGACCCAGCTTATGTTGAGACTCAGCCAAGTGCGAAGAGGTGGGTTGCTGATACCACACTTTCGCTGCCCAGGCTTGTTGTTCGACTATCCCTGGATAGGCTGCACCCTGATGAGGTCACCTGGCAACCCTACACTGGCATAGAGCTACCTGGCCCTTTGAGCTCATCAGTCTATTTAGAGGGCACTTAAGGAACGCTGGCTGCATGGTGGCCTACATGCCAGATCGTGTCTTGAGACAGTTTGGGCATGTCCAGGGGATACTAGAGGACCCTAAACCCACCACTAGAGCTGTCGTTACACGAGAGATGGCTGACGAGAGGTTGTCACATTTTGACCAACATTTGGTAGAGAGGGAGCCCTCTATCACTACAACATTTTTTGTCTCTAGCAACACATCCTTTGACAACATGCAAAAAATGTTGCTTAAATCATATCAGACAACATTTGGGAACCGTTGCCTCTAAATCAATGTTTTATAGCACACTCTTTTGGCAACACTGGATAAAGGTTCCTTAAATTCTATATGACACCCATTCCTTATGCCGTCTAATTATGTGGTGCTGGAGGATGAGCCTCATACTAGACAGGTACGTGTCTTTTACATATTTCTCTATTAACTTTATTAGTTTTAAAATATGTACTTAATTAAATTTTTTTATCTCACAGGCCATGCCACGAGACACCCAGCCATGGCGAGTACTCGAGGGTTTGAAGGCCCTCGTGAGGCCATTCCGTAGGCTTAGGAAGTATGGTTGTGTGTATAGTAGGAGGAGCTGGAACACACAGTAGGACTTTTTTGTATGGATATTATGGTTGTGTATATAGTAATTTATATTTCAGTTTACAGTTTAAAACACCTATTCTTTTTTTTTGAAAGTTTTAAAAACACCTATTGGGTTTACAGTTTACAGTAGAAATTTTTTTAAAAGCATAACACCTATTCGGCTGCCCCTATCCGAATAAATTCGGTTGGGGTTGTCCGAATATATTCGGTTGGGGCCAGCCGTACCTTTGGAAATTTGAAAAAGGGGTGTGTCTCAAAAAAATAACTGTTCGGTTGTGCCTAACCGAAAATATTCGGTTTACCCTAACAGAATCGGCGAACTTAGCTCTTTTCATTAATGGCATAATGGTCATTTCGCAGGGTTTGGGGGTGTGTGGTGAGTAGGAGGGGATGTGGGAATAGCATGGGCCTATTTTTTTAGGCCTAAAGCGAGGGCTTGGGCCGCTTTATGCTTGGGCTGGTCCTGGCCCTGGCTGTCTTGAGCACCAAATGAGATATTATGCCAGAATTTTAAAGTAAATTTTTCACCATGATATAGAGGCTGAATTTGGCTTTCTGTCGGAAATACGAGTTGTAGATATGTTTCATAGCTTTCAAACGGTGTAAATGTAAATAACACCTTATTGGACAAATATAGCTTAAGCTATGACATTTTCTTTAGCACTATTCAACATAGTGTGTTAGTCGCATTTAGAGGTGTCAATTTTGTCCAGCCCAACAGGCTGGCCCGATGACCTAGTGCAGGATTGGGCTCAAAAAATAGAGGTTCAGAAAGAAATAAAATATTTTAGCCCAACCAATTTGGCCATGGGCCTACTTGGGCCTGACTTTTTTGTTTTTGTGTTTTCCTTTATTGAAAATTGGGATGGGCCGAGCGGCCTGTTGGTCCAGTATTTTGGGCTGGGCTACAAAACACAACCCAGTAGATAATTGGACTGATCCAGCCCGCCTTTTCCCTTTAGCCCATTGGGCTGGGCCAGGCCGGACTGTAACATCCCCAAAATGCCTAAGTTCTTGTTTGAGTGATTAGTGATGATTTGAATAAATCATTGCTAATCAAATTATTTTATAATTGCTTGAATTAATAATTGATTGTCTTATATTGTTTTAGTACTTCACTAATTGATGTAATTAAATACATTTGCTAGTTGAATTAACTTGTGTGGTGCATTAGAAAGAATGGGGTGCAAGTAGCTTAAGGGTAAATCAGGAACTTCACTCATTTTTATTTTCACCCTCAGCTGACCCCAACTTAAGTGACTCTCTCTCATTTCCCTCATTTCCACAAAAAAGATAACACAAACCCACACAACACACATTTTGGAAAAATCAGATTTTGAGGAATATAGAGAGAGGGAGAAACACGAGAGAAAGGATCGAGAGAAAAGAGAGCTTCTCATAAAACACTCTTATCTTCATCATCCACTCTAAAATCAGCCCTTCACCAACACCTTGAGTTCATCATTGTGAGTCTAAGAGCAACACAAGTTTCACCCATTCCATCTTCTTCTTCTTCTTCCTCTTTGACATTCTTGGGGTTTTTGCATGTGGGTTTAGAGTTACCAAGTGGTAGATTTCTCGTTGCATGCAAGCTTAGGGAGTGGATTTAGTCAAATTCGAAGCCACATTGTGGATTGAAGCGCTAGTTGGAGGGATTGGTAGCTTGGGTTTCGAATTGGAGCTTAGGAATGGGATTGTGCTTCAAAGTCTTAACTTCTTTGCTTGTTGTTGTTGTTGTTGTTGTTGTTTCTACAAACTAGAGGTGAGTACTCGTTTTGTGATTTATTGTCAAATTTATACATGCATGTGGCTAATTCTGAGTTTGAGTTGTTGTGTGTGCCTATGAATTGCAAGGAATGTTTGAAGTGCTGTTGTTGAATACATGTGTGTGCTGAATATGCAATTTAAGATGCTGAAATTCTGTTTGAACCCGTTTTGGTATATGGTCGACTTTTCTGTGATTGTGAGCTCTCTGGTTGTCCAATCTCTGTGGGATTTATTTTGTTAGAAACTAGACTCTATTCTCTTCACTTTAGGCACTGGTTTGACTGATTTTGAGTAAGACTGTCACAAGTTAGGTCAAAAATCTGGGACAGTTTCGGATATAGGTTCAGTATTTTGTGCATAACCTTTTCTATAGAACTCCTTTTTGAATGGTTCCTGTCTCATTGTAAACTAGACTCATTTTTCTTCAGTTTGAACTCAATTTGCACGTCATTCGACTGAGTCTTAGTATTTTAAGGGGTGTCACAAGTTGGGTCATAGCTGCTGCCCTATTTTCTGAACTCTGTAGGTGTTTGTTTAAACTGTACTAAATGGCCCATAATTTTGCAAAACAAAAATATTATTTAGAAACTAGACCTTTTAAGCTTTCCAAAGAGTGGTCGTTTGCTCAATTTTGTTACCGTTTGATGTGTTAATTAATTCGTCAAAGAATAGGTATGTTTGCTGAAAACCTCTGCTCATATGTTGTTTGTGGAGATATCGAATTGTTATCGTTTGTGAACTACGCGAGAGAGAACTATGTTAGCCCACATGTAAGGGTAGTCTCTAAATAATAAAAGGATTGGGTGTCCTAATTAAAGGATCTGGTGTCCTAATAAAAGGATTTGGTGTCCTATTTAAGGGATTTGGTGTCCGAATTAAAGATTAATAAAACACCGAGAGTAGAGTTGTGAGGGGTCACGAAAGAGCTCACTGAGGTTATTATCTCACTGTTTATGTTTGTAGTGTTTACAGAGAAACAGGGAAAGTCAAAGGAAAGAAGAAAGGTAGCTGTGTCCAAGTTACCGAGACTTGAGGGATCTTGGAGATCCGCTAATTACTTTGCTTAGTTCCCTAGGTTTATGTTGTTCTTCGATATGATGACTTAGACATTGTTTCATTTATGTATCGCTTCCATTATTTCTAATGTTGAGATGATGAACAATAGGTGTAATGACTTTAAACTTGGGTTTGTGTCATTTTATGGATCCCTTTGAGAAATTATGGCAAATGAAAAGGATATTTGGATGAGTTTTCATCAAGTTAGTTTTGTTCAATGTCTTAAAAATAGAATGATTACTCTGAGGTATGCTAAAGATGAATGTCGCGGTATTTCTTCCAAAGTCGAAATACTAGGGTGTTACACAGACAGTCCAATTTGATACCTCAAGTCACCTTTGTTCATTTTTGTAACTTAGGGCCTTTTTTGGCTAGCAAAACATCATAATCAGATCTTGAAGTCTTCATATAACATTTAAAGCCATGACACAGCTCTAGTCATATTTGTGCGTTTTTGTAACTTAGGGCCCTTTTTAGCTAGCAAAACATCAGGATCGGATCTTGAAATCTTCATATAGAACATTTAAAGCCATGAATGCAAGCTTTCTAACAGCGTTGGTTTCTTGAAGATATTGTCAAACCTTTACATGCTGCTTAATTAGTAACATTTTCCAACATTATTGTTCTCACTTTCAAGTCAATTTTGACTTTGTAAATTTTATGTGAGAGAGCTCATAGTGAGAGAAAGAGGGAGAACTAAGGGGAAGAGAGACTAGGGGTGTATATATTCGATGATCGGAGTACGTACAAATACCAGTTCCCTAATTGCACTGATATGTTCTTCCCATGTTATGCAAATATGTTATGAACTACTTTTGGACCATTGGCACTGATGCAGTGGCTAAACCTAGTACTTCTGTCTGTGATTGATATGCAAAGAAAGGCATTGATGGTTCACATGAGTTGTCGGATACCTAGCTATAAAATGCAACTAAAAGAAAACTAAAATTGAAAATTAAAGTAGCATTGCATTATAAGATGTAATGTGTTTTTTTGCTGGGGTATCATTGTAGGACAATCAATTGCAGTTTAGACCAATGGACTCTATCTAGTGCTCTATGCACTATAATAATAAAAACAAATAACGAAAGAAAACTTCTGCAAGATATTGACAAGGTTTCTAAGAACCATCCTTTTAAGTTTTAATGTTATCATAGCATAACTTCACGGAATAATTTATTGGATTATGATAATAATTTTGTTCGTAGAATGTTCTTATTCGTTTCACTAAGTACATTTAACTGGATTCTTTAATATTAAAATATTAAACAAATATAAAATAATCGGAGCGTTATCTAATATATGTATCTTGTGGATTTGTTCTATATGCTTTATACTTTATAGGAATGGGTTAATAAATCATCATTATACGCATATAGTACCCTCTTTTCATCCCCATTCCAAATCTTATATGACAATCTTATAGGTGCCACTCATTGTTGTCCGGATTCCTTTAGTGTGCCTATCACAATTTAGGGCACCTAATCTTTGCATATTCAAGCTGAAAATATATAAGATGAAAAATGTGACTGGACCTTGAATATATTGATGCATGTAGGGGTCTAAATAAAGGGTTTTTTTTTTTTTATATCCCATCATATCACCATACACCTCCACATAAAAGTCAAACCCGAAAATACTCCTCACTTAAAAAATTCGCTCGGATTTACCTACTAAAACATAAATCCGATTTGGGTTTTTTCCCAAAATTGGATTTATCTTTTAGCAGGTAAATCCGATTTCCCTTAAAAAAGGAAAATCGAATTTACCCCCACCTAAGGTAAATACGCTTTTGTTAATTTTAAAAGCAGATTTACCTTAGGTGGGGGTTAAATCCGCTTTCTGTATTAAAAATGCCTATTTTTTATTTAATTTTTTTAAAAAATGTTATAAAAATACTACTAAAAATCCGTTAAAGAGTCAAAACTAATCTAAAAATTATAAAAACACCACTATAAATCTAATAAAACCAAAATAAGGTTATGCAAATTTTTTCAAATTTTTTGGAGATTATCAAAAATTAAAAAATTAATAAAAAATAGTAAACGATGGAATTTGGGATTTTGAGCTCCGCTGTCCTCAAAGAAGTCATTACTTGAGGACTCTTAATCTCTGATTTTTTTTTGGATTTAATGGCTGTGGTTTCATTACAATCTGAGTAGGTTACTCGAAAACCGAGTTTTTAGCCTAAATTATTCACCTGACGTACAACATCGTCACATGTTAACGAACAATACACTAAACAGAACCAAAAGACGGCCGATATTCATATCTATTTTATATTTCTAAAAAAAATTAATTTTAATTTTAATTTCAAAATCGGATTTATCCCCACATTAGGTAAATCCGCTTTTATTAATTTTAAAAACGGATGTACCCCCACATAAGGTAAATCTGTTTTGTTATTTAAATGTCAGATTTACCTTTTGGGTAGATAAATCCGCTTTGGAAAATAAAAAAGCGGATTTACCTAAAAAAGATAAATTCGATTTCCCTAAAAAAAAAGAAAATCAGATTTACCCCCACATTAGGTAAATCCGCTTTTGTTAATTTTAAAAGCGGATGTACCCCACATAAGGTAAATCCGCTTGTAAATCCGCTTTGTTATTTAAAAGCTAGATTTACCTATTGGGTAGATAAATCCGCATTGAAAAATAACAAAGCAGATTTACCTTGAGTGAATGAGTGGGGGGAAAATCCGAGCGAGTTTTAATTTGACAGGGGTATTTTTGATTTATCAATTATGATGAGAGTATATGGTAATATGATGGGAGTAAAAAAAATCTCCTAAATAAAATGCACACAAGTTGCTCCAAAAGCCCAATAGTAAATTCCAACTTTTCCAAATTTTTTTCCAGGCGCGTGAAAGGATATAAGGCATGGTTGAGAGAAGAGGTGGTGGGGATGAGGGAATTGAAAGATGAGTGTGGGCATGGTGGGCATAAGTGGGTTTAGCACTAAGCCATGATTTGTGGGTCCAAGGTGAATCATTGCCCTGTGGCATCGTGGCTAGCAAGTCACATCAAAGAAAGGCTACAAGGTGTGGACCCATGCCCTTGGGGTTTCATTAGTTAATGGGGGGACCTCTCTATTTGTGAGAAGCTGAATATGAAAAAATCTCTCTCTCAATAGATGGTGGCTGGCGGTTTTTTCCGTTGATTACCATATTCGTAATATATGCTCCTAGAATGCCCTTTCCGTTTTGAGATAAATCTTCCTTAAAAATGAGGAAATTGAACCCTTTTGAAGGTTTGATGTACGACAACCACACCACTGGTATTATTTTGGAGCCTAGCGGTCATGAATTTGGTTAGAGAAGGCGCAGCTGCTGGCATATTGCATTTTTGTATATGCAAGTGGATCATCTCCTTTCTTCATGTTTCTCATTCTCAAAAAATAATGTTTCCTTCAAAATTTCATGACAAGAAAATATCTATATTTTACTCAATCATTCATTATCTGGTAGGACTTAAACACACGTGAAGAACACAACCCAAAAGATTAGTCCATCAAGTAGGAGAGGCTCGTGGCTTAATTACAAGTTTTCACGGGTCAGTTTGTATCAAATTTGCATAAATCTGTTACCCGAACCAATTATGATTACTTAGTTTGGGTTGGTTTAAATTTTAATGTTTTTTTTTCCAAAATTCAATACATACCAATCCAATATTGGACGAGTTGGTTTGGATTAAGCTTACGGGGTCATGCACTATAATATTAATTTTCTAAAATAGAAAATATAAAAAAAAACTATATTTTTTGTAAAATTCTGATACTTCTAAATAGCAAAAAAAAACAGAATTTATAAATCAAACTTATACACATTAATAGTCTTCCAATCTATTGTATAAAAATTTACTACTTATCCATAAATTATTAAAGTAAAAAGTCTAAGTAAATAACATCTCCTGCTTCTAAATTTACAAAACTACTATAACCCAGTGTGAGTTGGTTTGGGTTTGTGGGTTTATTTTTTTAACTTCACTACCCGAATCAAACATTTATAGGTTGGTTCAGGTTGGCTAGAGTTTGACAAGAACACGAAAAATGTCTAAACCATACTTATCGGTTTGGATTGGATTGTGTGGGTTGGTTTGGATTTACCCGAACCACTGAACACCCAGGCTTAAGTATCACATTGAGTCTTCTTATTTGCTTAATGCGGGACTCCTAACATCGCCACCTCCTTTAAGACACGACATCCACGACGACTTTCACTCTATCGGAACTGACCCAATGTAGTCCTTTCCTTTTTTGGCGGCTTCACACACCTTACCTTAGTTCAGTATATAGGTAGCCTTTTCCGTAATCCAACTCTCAATGAGAGCACCAATTGTTAGGACTTAAGCACATGAGGAGATCCCAACTCAAAAGACTAGTCTACTAGGTGGGAGAGCCTCATGGCATAAGTATCACATTGAGCCTTCTTATTTGCTTAATGGGGACTCCTAACACATAGTGTAGTTGCCTCATTGAGACTAAATACGAAAATATCATTATTGGAATAAATAAAGTTTCTCTCCTGCTAGTGACACATAAATCGAAAAGCTGAGACATTCTCTAAATACAACGTGTTTAGGTAATTTAATCTTCAACTTTATATGTATGATCGCATAGCATAACTCATATTGATAGGTGTTGGCCTCAGCTAACATACTTTTAATGCGTGGGCCTCCAATAACAGTTAGTTAGTTAATAAAAATAAGGCATGCTACCTATGAATAAGAGGGAAGGTTTAGAGAATGATCATCTTGTCAATTGTATAGATTTGAGGGTCATTTTGGCATTAGGAGACTCTAGAGTCTTTAGAATACTCTAGGAGTTTTGTTGTCGAACTTCGTCTTAGCCGAGGATCGACTAGTAGCTCGGACCTTTGATTCCTCTTTCTTCAATCGATTTCACTGAGGAAGGAACTCTGTTCCTCAGTTATGAGTTCTCTAACTTCTCTGAAGAGTGTTAGGTTAGGTGAGAGGGACGTGTAGGGTTATCTATTTGCTAACATAAACTAAAAACGCAAGTAAATGGGAAGTAAAGATTGAAAAATTTAGATTTTGGATTGATTGATGTGTGTTTACAAATGTACAGTCTATATATATATATATATATATATATATATATATATATCTGTGTGTGTGTGTGTGTGTGGTCTCTGTTGGTCACTACTACTAGCGTACATCTTAACCACTGTTGGATCAGCTAAGATCAACGTACAATAATGCGCATGCGCCCTAAAATCTTGAAGAGTCGTTCCACAACGTCCACTCGCACAGAGAGTGGGGTAAAATATCTTTGCTAGCTCCTACTTTCACAACGCTTCTCCATATTTTCTTCAACTGCTCAAGCGTTCCAAGTGTCCATGTGCATTGAATACTTGCTTCCCACGCAAGTCTTTTGCCTCAGCCAAAATTCCTCAGCTATGCGCTCCAATTTACCCTCGGCCACTAGCTCCTCAGCTGGGCCATATATATTCTAGTCGAGCTCTTTCTTAGCCGAGCTGCTTCTGCTCAGCAAGTACCTGTTGTTTTATTAATTCTGTTTCTATAGTTTAGTGCTGTAATTAGGCTTTTGTAATGATTAAGCTGAAACCCTAAAACGAGTTGTTTAAAAGGGGTTAAACAATAGTAGCCACAAATTTTTGTGTGGACAGAAAGAAATTAGTTAGTTAGAGGTTGTTGAAAATAAACTCTAAATCAGTTGTATAAAATCATATATATACAAGTTCATACATCAATAAAGGAATGCGAAAAAGTTTTACATTTTCATTCTCTGTAACTCTCTGTTATTATTCCCTTGCAACAAACCGTTTTCTCTGCGTCTTCTTCCTTTTCTATTCGCGAACAAAACCCAGGAATGTTCTTCTTCATCTTCGTAAAGGCCTGGTTCCCGTACAATCACCTGCATCTGAATCTTCCTTGACTCTGAACGTTTGTGTTTCCTTGCTTGTTGAAGCTTGTGAAACCTGCAATTAAGAGTGAGAAGATTAGGTTGAAAGCGTTGATGAAAGAAGAAAGCAAAGCAAGAACAGAGATGAAGGTAGAAGGAAGAAGAGCTACGTATCCGAGTAGAAAGGAAAGCAAATTAGGTTAACTGCGTATAACCTTTTCTTTGAGTCACAATGTTGGTTCAGGTCATAGCCCATCTCACCAAAGTGCACAGTACCTGAGACAGAGACGATTGGGTTAGTTTGTTTTATCAATATTGGGCCTTGTTTTGCTATATACACCCCTGGAATTCAGTTTACACACCAACAAAGTGGTATCTAAGAGCTTCAGTTACGATCTTGGAATCAAGATTCTGAAAGAATTCAGTGTAAGTGTGCAGTGGTTGTGTTGTTGAAAGGTGTAGTCAGAGTGACAGACTATAGAGGGTTGAAAAACAGTAAGAGAAACAGTTTTTTCAAGACCCAAGAATGGCAGCCAATAGTCTACCTGCAAACATATCAAAACTTACAAACAAGAACTATGATAGATGGTGTATTGAGATGGAAGCAATATTTGGCTTCCAAGACTTGCTTGAAATTGTCACAGATGGCTATGAAGAGCTTCCTGAAGAGCCTACAGAGGCTGTAAGAGCCAGTTATGCAGAGAATAGAAGGAAAGATTGCAAAGGGAAATACCTAATTCATCAAGGATGTGATGAATCTAATTTTGACAAAATTAGAAATGCAAGAACCTCAAAGGAGGCATGGGACATTCTAAAGACCAGCTTTGTGGGAGATGCACAAGTTAAGAAGGTCAAGCTGAATGCATTAAGGATGAAGTATGAGAGTACAAAGATGACAGACAAGGAAAGAATTACAGAATATGTGGCTAGGCTAAGGGCCATCACAAATGCAATGGCATTAAATGGGGAACAACTCACAAATCAACAAATCTGTGAAAAGATTGTTAGATCCCTATCACCAAGATTTGGCTTCGTTGTAAATTCAATCCAAGATACTAAGGACCTCTCAACTATGACAGTTGAGCAGCTACAAAGCACACTAGAGGCCAAGGAAATTAACCTTGATGAAATGGAGGGACAGGTGAAGGAAAAGGAAACAACTTTCCAAACCAAAACCTCCAAACCTAATTGGTCCAAAGGGAAAAAGAAGGGTAGTTGGAACCCTAACAAAGGCAAAGGCAAGGGATCTGAATCCTCCAAGGCAGGAGGGTCTAGTGGTTCCAAAGGAAAGAAGGAATCTACTGACAAAAAGCACATACAGTGCTGGATCTGTGAGAAGTATGGCCATTATGCCAGTGACTGCTGGTCTAAAGGCAAGAAAGACAAGGATAAAGAAGAAGAGGCAAATGTTGCTCAGGAATCAGACTCTGACTCTGACCTAATAGCCTTCATGGCTACAATCCATGACAAGACAAACTGTGTGGCATTCATGATTGCCACAAGTGATGGAAAAACAGTAGTTGACATATGGTACTTGGACACAACATGTTCAAATCACATGACATGCATCAAAGAATGGTTGATCAATTTTGATTCAACCAAGAGAACATCCATTAGATGTGCTGATAATGAGAGTATGATGGCAGAAGGGATGGGTGATATACTCATCCAAAGAGAAAATGGTAAGACGGTACTAATTGAGAATGTGTGGTACATTCCCAAGATGAGAAATAACCTAATGAGTGTGGGACAGCTAATTGAGAAAGGTTTCTCTATTACTATCAAAGAAAACCTACTGAAACTCTATGACACTAAGGAGCAACTGATCTTAACTTCTCCACTGTCTAAGAATAGAACCTTCAAGACAAGTCTTGAGGTTTCTGATGTAGAATGCCTAAATACTACAGAGATAGAATCAGATAGCATACTATGTCATCAAAGGTATGGCCATCTAAACTTCAGAAGTCTATCCTCATTGCATACTAAGGAACTGGCTCATGGATTGCCAAAAACTGAGTCATCAGAGAATGCCTGCACAGTGTGTTTGGTAGGTAAACAACCTAGGCAAAAGTTTAAAACTGACTTAAAAGGAAGGGCCAAGGATGTACTTGATGTGATATATTCTGACATATGTGGTCCTTTTGAGGTTCAGTCTATTGGAGGCAATAAGTATTTCATATCCTTTGTGGATGAATACTCAAGGATGTTGTGGGTGTACTTGATAAAGGCTAAGAGTGAAGCACTTGAGAGCTTCAAGAGGTTCAAGGCCATGGCAGAAAAACAGAGTGGCAAGACTATCAAAGTTCTAAGAACTGATGGTCGAGGTGAATTCACTTCAAATGACTTTGAATAGTTTTGTTCAACAGAAAGGATCATCCATGAGGTGACTCCTCCTTACACACCACAGCATAATGGCCTGGCAGAAAGAAGAAACAGAAGCATTCTAGACATGGCTAGAAGCATGCTAACGCAGAAACAATTGCCTCATAAACTCTGGGGAGAAGCTGTAGTGACAGCTACCTACTTGCTAAACAAGTGTCCTACAAATAAGCTTGAAGGAAAGGTGCCTGAAGAAATCTGGCTAGGAAGAAAGCCAACTGTGTCACATCTGAAGGTATTTGGATTCTGTTCCGGAGTGGGCTCGAAGCCCAATTTCATCCAACAAGCCCAGCGCGTCCAATACGTGGCTTGCTCCGCAAGATGCGGCCGCCTCCGAGATAAGCGCAACGGCTAGAGCGCCTGCGCAGTCAACAGTATATATACCACACTAGCATCTGAATTCAGGTACGTTTTATTCACTTTGTGAACCTACCCGTTGAAGCACCTCTGACTTGAGCGTTGGAGTGCCTTTGCAGGTACCACCCGCGTGCGGCCCAGAACTCGGTCCTTCATCCCAACGACCGAGCAACATCTCCAGACAGCAGCAACTCATCGTATTGATCAGGTACGATCAATTGGCGACCACAGTGGGAGGCCCGAGTGCTATTCACATCAAACCATGCCGCCACGTCAGAAACGCACTTCTTCCAGGCTCAACCCCTCTGGACAGGACCGACCTCAACAGACCCCAGAGGGTGTGCCTGTGACAGTTCATGAATCACAAGGCGAGCCTCGCCAAGAACCCTCAGTGCAGGGTGGCCGCGGGCCAGTCACCCAACCGGTCCAGCAACCACCGGCCGAGCTGGCCGAGGCTGGAATCCCAGCATTGCCAGAGCATGTGACCCGAGCACTCATGCAAATCCTGGAGCAAAAGAATCAAGTGATTGCTGATCGAGATGAGCTGATCGATCGCTATGAGAGAGGGTCGATCTCGATCCGCCCGCGTGCGGATAGCGGTCGCCGAGGTCAACCATCTCGGCCACATCGTTCTCCGCCACCAAGAGAAGTTCCTCCTCATCGAAGCGTATCCCAACGCTATCCTTCAAGAAGGGCGATCGTCCACAGGTCGCCCCCTCATCGAGGAAGACGCCGTCGTCGTTCCCCCGTGGAAGATTACGACTATGCTGACTCGAGCTACCGACCAGAGTCAAGCAGGTCGCCAACAAGATACTCGTCCAACAAGTCCTCAGGATCCCGCCGATCAAGAGGCAGGTCGTGGGACTCGTACGAGGAGTTTAACGATTACCGCAACAGGGAGATTAGAGATGTCTCCCGTGCCATCAGCCGACCAAGAAGAAACTATTCAGAGCGGCATAGAAGACAGTCGTCGTCGCACGCTCCACAATACCATGGACCCCATGGACCCCCTCCAATTGCCGACGGATTCCTTGGTCAGCCGGTCGGCCTTCACGGTCTGCCCATCGACCAAACTTATGCTGCCATGCAGCCCTATGGGCAGAATTACATCTCGACCGGACAAGGGCCCTTCACCAGCGAAATCAGCGTTATCGCATTCCAAGGGATCTGAGGAAGCCCCCGAACCTGAATAAGTTTAACGGCCGCGGGGATCCCGATAAACCCCTCATGTACTTCAACAACTACTGTAGCTATAGAGAACTAGGTCGGACGATGAAGTGCAGACTTTTTCCTCAGTCGCTCGAAGGCCGGGCGTTAGAATGGTGGGAATCCCTACGTCCCAACACTGTCTCTTCTTGGGAAGGTCTTGTGACAATGTTCTTGGCCAATTATACAGCCAACCGTTGTCAGTATCGTTATGAAGAGCACTTGGACTCGGTCGTCCAAGGAGATAACGAACCATTGAGGGAGTTCATCGATCGGTTCATGTCAGAGGCGGACACAGTCCGCAACCTATCAGACAGGGACAAACTGAAGTATCTCAAACGTGGTATAAGAAAGAACCACATATTCGCTGAAGAATTCTCATTGAACCGCTACTACGACCTCGGCCTGTTCCTTAGAAGGGCCAACGACCATATGGGCTATGAAGAGCAATTGGCCTCTGACAAGGGCGCCCGCGCGCGTCCCAAAGAAGAGAATGGCAGGCCGGCCAAGGGGCAAGAAAACTATCGTGACAGTAAGCCCGAGTACCGGCCTAAGAAGTACGAGCATCGCACAAAGTTGAACACCCCGATCACACAGATCTTTACGGAGTGCCAAAACAATGAGTTCACTGGCGTTAGGCGACCTGATCCTCTAGTGTTGAAGAAAGGAGGTCGACCTACCAAGAAATACTGTAGATACCACAAGAGTAAAGGGCATGATACCAACGACTGTATGGCCCTAAAAGATGACATAGAAGATCTCATCCAGAAAGGCAAGTTGAGGCAATATGTCAGAGATGAAGGTAACGATCGCCCTGAAGAAAGAGCCGTTGGCCAACCCGCCAATGACAGAGGCAAAGCAATCGTCAACTCAACGGTCGAGCGACCGCGTGATAATTCCGAGGAAGATCGCGACCCCAGACAGTCGAAGGGCCGCAATGTAGCCATGGTCATCCATGGAGGTAACCCGTTGGATATCAGAGAGTCCAACAAGGCAATGAAGAGGAAGTGGAATGAACTTATGATGGTCGGCTCAACTTCAACCCCACGGCCGAACTCGAATAGGCCGCCCATTTCTTTTTGGGACGAAGACTTGCTCGATGGCAAAATCAATAATTACGTCCCTTTGGTAGTATCGGCCGTAATGGCCAACACTGAGGTCAGAAGAATACTGGTCGACCAAGGGAGCTCGGCCGACATCATGTTTGAGGAACTGATAGACAAGTTAAACGTGGACAGGAGCGAAATTATTCCGCAAGCAGTACCAACCCCATTGACCGGGTTCAATGGGGCGACCACCTATCCACTGGGGACAATAGAATTGCTTGTTACTTTTGGAGACGATACGAACGGCAGTACATTGTACAGAACGGTCAGGACGACGTTCTTAGTTCTACCAATCAAATCATGTTACCACTGCATCATCGGCCGGCCAACACTGGGAAAATTGGAGGCCGTAGCCTCAACTGTGCATTTAAAGATGAAGTTCTACAATAAAAGCGACCAGGTTGTGGCAGTAATGGCCGACATGGAAGCGGCCATGAGGAGCCATTTCCTCTATCAAGAGATTTGTGATATGGAGGTGGTGAATGCTAAACCGCAGGATCTCGGAGAGGGGCATCAGGTCAATGTGGCCAACCTGGATGCTCGATACGACCCAGATAGCGACCTTGAGGACGACGACGACGATTTAGCCTGCGAGCTAAAGAATAAACTGAAGAGGCCCGAGCCCCACAGGGAATTGGTTGATGTTCAGTTAGCGGACGACCCAACTAAGACAGTTAAGTTGGGGAGCGACCTACCTGAACAAGACAAGCAAGATCTCATCACCTGCCTCAGGGATTACGCAGACCTTTTTGCATGGCGGGCATCAGACATGCCCGGGATCCCAATAGAAATTGCTTGCCACCAACTGTCCGTTGATGAGACAGCCAGACCGGTCGCACAAAAGAGACGCACTCAGAGCGAAGAGAAAGCATTGGCGGCCGCACAGGCAGTTGACGACCTCATCAAGGCCAATTTCATTGAAGAGATTAAGTATACGACTTGGCTTTCCAA
Organism: Astragalus membranaceus; assembly: GCA_039519185.1. Classification (NCBI taxonomy): domain Eukaryota; kingdom Viridiplantae; phylum Streptophyta; class Magnoliopsida; order Fabales; family Fabaceae; genus Astragalus; species Astragalus membranaceus. Next base: position 42,978,276 of record CM076848.1, on the reverse strand, counting down.
CGTCGTGTTAGTGAAGAAGAAAAATGGTAAGTGGCGCATGTGCGTCGACTATACCGACCTGAATAAGGCATGCCCGAAGGACGCCTTTCCCCTGCCAAAAATTGACAAACTGGTCGACGGGGCTGCGGGCTACAAACTCCTGTCTTTCCTAGACGCTTATTCGGGTTACAACCAAATCACTATGTACCAACCCGATCGGCATAAGACCGCGTTCATGACCGATCGTGGAAATTTTCAGTACAAGGTAATGCCCTTTGGTCTGAAGAACGCCGGCGCGACCTATCAAAGAATGATGAACAAGGTCTTCAGGCGGCAGATCGGTCGGATATCAGAGGTCTACCTGGATGATATGATCATCAAAAGCAAGACCGACCAAGACCACATTGACGACCTAAGGGAATTTTTTGAGGAAGCAAGGAAGAATTCCTTGAGGTTGAATCCAGAGAAGTGCACCTTCGGAGTAAGGGAGGGCAAGTTCCTGGGTTTCCACTTAACAGAACGAGGGATCGAAGAAAACCCTGATAAGTGTAGGGCGGTCGCCGACATGAGGCCGCCCACTACGAAAAAAGAAATTCAGCAATTGAATGGCATGGTCGCTACCCTGTCACGATTTATACCCAAATCAGCATGCAAATCGCTTCCACTGTTCAAGCTCTTGAAGAAGGAGGTCGAGTTTGAATGGACCGACCAATGCCAGCGAGCATTGGACGAGCTGAAGGCGGCACTCACCAACCCGCCCATCATGACCAAGCCGCAACCAGGGGAGACGCTTTACTTATACTTGGCCATAACCGACGAAGCCATGAGCGCTGTTCTCGTAAGAGAAAGCGACCTAAAGCAAAACCCAGTCTATTTCATCAATAAGGTATTTCAAGGCCCAGAGATCAGATACCAGAAGATCGAGAAGCTATCCCTAGCATTACTTGTGGCCACTCGCAGATTACACCCTTATTTCGTGGCCCATCAGGTCGTGGTGAGGACCGACCAACCTATTAGGCAAATCCTTCACTGACCTGACCTAGCAGGGCGTATGATCAAGTGGGCTGTGGAACTCAGTGAGTTTGGGATCAAGTTCGAGGCTAGATCGACCGCTAAAGCCCAAGTGTTGGCCGACTTCATCGCTGAGATGACTCCAATACCAGTCGGTCAGGCCATCACGACCTGGACTTTGCACGTAGATGGATCCTCCAACAGCAAAGGAAGCGGGGCCGGTCTGATACTTGAGAACTCAGAAGGACTTACCGTTGAAGTGTCATTGACTTTCGCGTTTCACACTTCAAACAACCAGGCCGAGTATGAAGCATGCATTGCCGGGCTGCAACTAGCCAAAGAGTTCAACGTCGACCGTGTTGAACTTCACTCTGACTCTCTACTGGTAGTCTCCCAAATTCAAGACCTATACGACGCAAAGGACGACGTCTTGAAGAATTATTTGGCCAAGGTAAGGGATCTGCTGAAGCAATTCGACCGAGCAGAAGTTAAGCACGTCCCCAGGACAGAGAACGTTCGGGCTGACATCCTATCGAAGTTAGCCAGTACAAAGACTCCTGGGAACCACAGAAGTCTAATCCAAGAAACGTTAACGTGGCCGAGCGTATCGACCAAGCCTGCCCAACCGTTAGCCATTCTAGCGGTCGACTTGGACAAAGACTGGATCACTCCTATCTTGCAATATATTCTCAATGGAGTAGAACCTTGCGACCAGAAGGCAGCAAAACTCCTGAGGTTGAGGGCGACCAAGTACTCAGTGATCGAAGGAAGATTGTATAGAAGGGACTTTTCATCCCCATTGTTGAGATGCCTTACGTCGGTCGAAGCCGACCATGTACTGAGGGATATACATGAAGGCGATTGTGGTAGCCATCAAGGTGGTCGGTCGATTGCTAAGAAGGCGCTCAGGGCCGGATACTATTGGCCGACCATGGATGAGGATGCTAAGATACTTGTTCATAAGTGCAAAAAATGTCAAATTCATGCTGACGTACATATAGCGCCTTCATCAGAACTACACAGCCCAACCGCGCCATGGCCGTTCGCTTGGTGGGGCATGGACCTGCTCGGCCCTTTTCCGCCTGCACCAGGTCTGTTGAAATTCCTGATCGTTGCGATCGACTATTTCACTAAGTGGATAGAAGCAGAGCCGCTTGCAACCATTACCTCAGCGAAGGTGTCTAAGTTTTTTGGGAGAAACGTGCTCGCCCGCTTTGGAGTGCCCCAATAGTTGGTGACTGATAATGGAACCTAGTTCGCAGACAGAAAGTTCAGAGAAATGCTGGCCGGCCTAGGTGTGAAACAACGTTTCACCTCGGTCGAGCACCCACAAACCAATGGCCAGGCGGAAGCGGCCAAAAGGGTAGTACTACGCGGACTGAAAAGAAGGTTGGATGAAGCCAAGGGCAATTGGGCAGAAGAACTACAGTCGGTCCTTTGGGCCTACAGAACGACCCCCCACTCATCGACCGGGGAGTCACCATTTAGACTTGTCTACGGAACTGACGCTGTCATCCTTACGGAACTGCTCGCTCATTTGCGGCCAGGGCGCCCATTGAAACACCGCTCGCAGGCGGGCAAAAAAAGCAATATCTAAGATTACAGAATTCAAAGAATCACAAGTTTAAGACTCGCTAGGGGCCTGGTAGATGATCGCCTCTTCTTGAACGACCTTTCCCTTCAGCATTTTTTTGGGACGGACGATTTGCTGATCGATCACACGATGTGTGCATTGCACGATCTCACGATCGACCCCCAGATCAGGATAGAGCAGCTTAATCTGATCGACCGCATTCTCAAATTGACCCTCTGCAGCCCCCTTCGCCCGGTCAAACACGTCTTTGTAACGACCTTGAAGCTTGTTCTTTTCCCCCTCCATGGCATCCAGGTCATTTTTTAGCCCAGCGATCTGGTTCGACATTTCTGCATTCTTTGAAGTGAGGCGTTCGACCTCTTTTTCGACTGTTTTCTTGTCGACAATCGCCTTGTCTAGGGCAGACTCGGCGGCAGTTTGAGCAGCAACAGCGGCCACAAGTTGGCGTTCTGCATCGTCGAGCTTCTTCTCGTTGTCAGCGATCGCCTTGATACTCGGTTCAAGTTCCTTCATCTTCTTGAGCAAATCATCCCGCTCACCCCTCATTTCTGCGAGCAACGACAAGGCAGAGTTCAGTTTAAAATTTTTATCAACTAGATCGTCTTCAAGCAATGAATATCTATTGGCAAGGCGCCTACCTTCCAGGCGATCTGCTTCCTCATCTTGATATTTTTTGAAAAGAATTCCAGCGGCCTTCATCGCATCGGCCATCACCTCGAACGGTTCTTCCTTGAAACGAGCGAAGTCCTCATCGCCCAATCCAAGCAGGTCGATTTTAGGCGACCGGTAGTGCCCATGGCTTTTTCCACTCTTGTGCTTCTTGTTCTGACCCCCGCGATCAACCGACCGATCCCTCTTAGACCTTTCTTGATTTTGTAGAGGGCTGCCCAAGTCGATGGCTTGATTTGGCGTGCCCGCTCGAGGAGTCTGACGATCGGGCTGAGATCCTGTTCCGGCAGCTTGGGGCGTATCCCCAGGTTGAGTTTCAGGAATTCCACGGACGGGCGAAGTCTCAGCATCCTCGGCCGCCCATTGCTCCAAGAGGTCGAAGTCGTTCATGTTCACCATGTCAGCTGCAAAGACAAAAGTAGATGGTTAGAAACAGCTAAATAAAGGTAAATGACAGAAAACAAACTAGGCGAGCGACCACCAACCAAGAGCGGCCTTGACTTTTTTCTTGCCACGAGCACCCACAATGTTCTTGACCTTGATGCGACCCTCAGGGACTAGGGACGCAATCTTTCTCAGCCTATGGATCGTCCCCCTGTCCAGGTCGTCAAGTTCTGTTTCCTTAAAAGCGTACTGGCCCGGTTTTTTCGAGAAATGGTTAAAACTCCACACCGTGGTAAACAGGGGCGTTCCTTCCTGATCATCTTTCGACATTTGGGCGATCCCTCGATGGGCCTCGGCCGAGTTTGGAACGACCCAAAAGAATTCTCTCTTCCACCCGGTCGTCAATGATTCCATATAAGGCTTGAAAAAGTTGTATGTTGAGCGGTTTTTGAACGAAACTGCTTCCTTACGGGCGCCCTTGGAGCCTTTCTCATAAATGTAGCTCATTTCAAACAATGTGAAGAATAATCTTATGGAGACCGGTCGTTTCAGAACTACAAGAACGTCTTCGTACGCCTGCAAGAACGCCCAAGCGTTTGGGTTCAGTTGAGAGGGGGCGACCTGAAGATAACGTAAGACCTGGCGTTGGAACCTGGTAAACGGCGGAATTATGCCCATGCGTTCGAAAACGATGCGGTACATCGTGAATTTTAGCACGTCTGTCTAGGCCGCGACGTCTTCCCCTTTGCCCATGCCTTCTATCCTCCATCCTTCATTTAGTCTGGTCGCAAGATACGCTATGTCCTGGCCCCCCTGTTGAATCCTGCTACGCTGACCTCTCAGGCTAAGTGAAACCCAAGACATGTCCTTTGCAGCTGCGACCTCAGGATCTTCTTGCTGGTCGCCATGTTGGCCTCTGTCGGCCGTCGCAGTGCCGTCGGCCGCGGCCTGGCCAATACCATCATCAGTGGCAACCCGTGCGTTGCTTTCTGCGGCGTCATCGACTACAGCCTCAGTTAACGGCGCCCCATTTTTGACCGGCCGAGTTCCGGATTCACCAGAGGAAGTCCAATTCAGGGTCGACGACCCGGAGGAAGACTCATCGTCAGAAGAGAACGATCGGGCTTGTATAGAACTTTGCTCCACTGGTCGGGTCATACTATGTGCTAGAGAAACGGCCGAGCTCCCAGAGATACGGCGGGTCTGTTTGGTCCGCGCCAGAATGAACCTGTGAAGGGGAATAACGGTCAAGGTCTTGCTCGCGCGTAGCGTCGTCCCCAGACCCGACACCCCCTCCACCAGGTGGAACACAGAAACGGAAACAATGAAAGGACGGTCATAATTACCTGGAACTGCAGCGAGCTGATTGCGAGCGAGCTAATTGCGAGCGAGCTGATTGCGACGGATCCAATACCTCTGCAACGAGCGATCAACGAGAACTGAGAAAATCAGAGAAACGTGCGAATGAGAAACTCCCTTGCACCCTATATATAATGGGCCAACCATCATCATGGGCCGGAAGCGAAGAGCTGCGACTCTTCGCGTACCATCATTACTCAAACGCTTCGAGTCTTTAAACGTCACCTCACTAAAGTAACTGTCACCTCAACGTTTATGACAATTGATTGTCAGGCACCAAACCCGAGACGGCACCTGGCCCCGTGTGACCAGGCCGCGTTCAGCGACCACGCAGTCGACCAATTAACAAGCGACCAGTTATCGTTCCAGAATGGTCGTTTGTGACCACGCTGGGGGGCAAGGAATCAAGCCTTAGCCCGCCCCCAGGCGACCTAGGCTTGGGGGGCAACTGTTCCGGAGTGGGCTCGAAGCCCAATTTCATCCAACAAGCCCAGCGCGACCCAATACGTGGCTTGCTCCGCAAGATGCGGCCGCCTCCGAGATAAGCGCAACGGCTAGAGCGCCTGCGCAGTCAACAGTATATATACCACACTAGCATCTGACTTCAGGTACGTTTTATTCACCTTGTGACCCTGCCCGTTGAAGCACCTCTGACTTGAGCGTTGGAGTGCCTTTGCAGGTACCACCCGCGTGCGGCCCAGAACTCGGTCCTTCATCCCAACGACCGAGCAACATCTCCAGACAGCAGCAACTCATCGTATTGATCAGGTACGATCAGATCCCTATGTTATGGACACATACCTGATGCTACTAGAAGAAAGCTAGAAGACAAGAGCAAGCCCCTTATCTTGGTTGGTTATCACCCTACTGGTGGTTACAGGGTGTATAATCCTACTAGTAATAAAGTAGAGAGATTAACGGAGATGTGGTTGTGCTGGAGAATGAATGTTGGGATTGGAACAAACCCAACCAAACTAGTCCTCAACCTACTGTACAAGTAAACCTAGACCCTATTGAGGTGGCTGCGGAACCTACAAATGCTCCAAATGATGACACTGATAATGATGACAGTGATGACAATGAAGAACAAGGTGAACCAGCACCTGTTCCTAGACCACAGAGGCAGAGACAATTGCCCAGCAGATTCAATGACTTTGAGATAATCAATGATAATGTAATTACCAATGATGGTGACTTAGTCCAACTTGCTATGTTGGCTGATGCTGAACCAGTCAGTGTGAAAGACCCTTGAGCAAGAAGGCCTGGAAAAATGCAATGGAGGAGGAACTCAAGTCCATTGAAAATAATGAGACTTGGGAGTTAACTAAACTGCCTAAAGGAATGAAATCTATAACTGTGAAGTGGGTCTTCAAGTTGAAGTTAAACCTAGAAGGAAAAATAGTGAAGCACAAGGCCAGGTTAGTGGAAAAGGGCTTTCAACAGAGAGAAGGTTTTGACTTTACATAAGTATTCTCACCAGTTGCAAGACATGAGTCCATAAGAATGGTTATTGCTCTTGCATGCAGCAGGGAATGGCCACTATTTCATCTAGATGTGAAGTCTGCTTTCCTCAATGGTCCACTTGAGGAGACAGTCTATATAGATCAACCACCTGGATTTGAATTAAAGGGCAAGGAAGACAGAGTATTTCGTCTGCACAAGGCACTATATGGCCTAAAGCAAGCCCCCAAGGGCTTGGAACAAGAGGATAGATCAGTTCTTTTCAGATCTAGGCCTCAAGAGATGCATAGTTGAATATGGCTTGTATGTGAAGCAGAAGCAAATTTCTGATATACTAATAGTTTGCCTATATGTGGATGATCTACTGGTTACATGAAGTAACAAAGCAGAAATAGCAGAATTCAAACTGCAAATGCAGTCAGAATTCGAAATGACAGACTTAGGAAGGTTATCTTACTTCCTAGGGCTGGAACTACACTATACAGAACAGGGCTTAATTCTGCATCAAGCCAAGTATACTACAGATATCCTAAGGAGGTTCAACATGCTGGATTGCATTCCAGCAAATACACCTACAGGTGGCAGTGTGCAAGTAATTGAAGAAGAACATGAGGCAATGGATCCTACAATGTATAGAAGCACTATTGGCTCATTAAGGTACTTGTGTCACACAAGGCCTGACATTTGTTTTGCTACTGGATTGGTAAGTAGGCATATGAACAAGCCATTGAAACCTTATTTGCTTGCTGCAAAGAGAGTGCTAAGGTACATAAAGGGTACACTACACTATGGGATTTTGTTTCCTAGAGGAGAAAGCACTAAGGGATCAAAACTAATAGGAAACTCTGATTCAGACTGGTGTGGTGATAAAACTGACAGAAGAAGTACCAGTGGCTACCTATTCAAGTTCAATGATGCTCCAATTTCTTGGAGCTCCAAAAAACAAAGCATTGTGGCTCTGTCTAGCTGTGAGGCTGAGTATGTTGCAGGCTCAGCAACTGCCTGGCAAGCAAACTGGCTTGAATCCTTACTAGAAGAGCTATTTCTAAAAGGAAATCAACCTATAAAGTTGCTGCTTGACAACAAGTCAGCATTCAACTTAGCTAAAAATCCCATTGCTCATGGGAAAAGCAAGTATATAGAGACTCGGTTTCACTTCCTAAGGGACCAAGTGACCAAACAGAAGATTCAACTAGAATAATGGTCCACCAAAGAACAACAAGCAGATATTTTCACCAAAGCAGTGAAGGGAGAACAGTTTATCAAGCTACGAAGAGACATGGGAGTTGTCAGCTTTGAGGAGATCCAGAATTAAGAAGGGATGTTGTTTTATTAATTCTGTTTCTATAGTTTAGTGCTGTAATTAGGCTTTTGTAATGATTTAGCTGAAACCCTAAAACGAGTTGTTTAAAAGGGGTTAAACAATAGTAGCCACAAATTTTTGTGTGGACAAAAGAAATTAGTTAGTTAGAGGTTGTTGATAACAAACTCTAAATCAGTTGTATAAAATCATATATATACAAGTTCATACATCAATAAAGGAATGCGAAAAAGTTTTACATTTTCATTCTCTGTAACTCTCTGTTATTATTCCCTTGCAACAAAGTGTTTTCTCTGCGTCTTCTTCCTTTTCTGTTCGCGAACAAAACCCAGCAACGTCCTTCTTCATCTTCGTAAAGGCCTGGTTCCCGTACGATCACCAGCATCTGAATCTTCCTTGACTCTGAACATTTGTGTTTCCTTGCTTGTTGAAGCTTGTGAAACCTGCAATTAAGAGTGAGAATATTAGGTTGAAAGAGTTGATGAAAGAAGAAAGCAAAGCAAGAACAGAGACGAAGGTAGAAGGAAGAAGAGCTACGTATCCGAGTAGAAAGGAAAGCAAATTAGGTTAACTGCGTATAACCTTTTCTTTGAGTCACAGTGTTGGTTCGGGTCATAGCCCATCTCACCAAAGTGCACAGTACCTGAGACAGAGACGATTAGGTCAGTTTGTTTTATCAATATTGGGCCCTGTCTTGCTATCTACACCCCTGGAATTCAGTTTATACACCAACAGCACCATCGTTTCTTTGGCGTTTTAGCCAATGATTTGTCTTTAAGCACGTTTACTTGGGTTTTCTACAAAATTCCTTTGCTCTTATCTTTCTCAAAAAGTGTTGCTTCATTGATGTTCCTAGCTAGTTTCACCATAATTTAGTTCTCCCCATAATTGATAGCTTCTTCCTAAAGAGAACTCTCTATTCGGTGGATACCCTTATCTCCTTGACCACATTCCATCAAGGCTATTATCATTGAATATGTGGTTGCTCTCACAAGAAATAACAGAGTTGGGAGAAAAAGGGTAAATCAAGTCCATTAGACGATCTGCCTCCCTTCTTACTCCATATTTGAGTGTCTCGGTTGATGTCCACTCGGCCCGCCCTTTACCTTGGTCAGGTCCTTCGTCGGCCAACTACTCAATACATTGACCTTCGTCGGCCAACTACTCAATACATTTTGGGTGTTAACAAGTTTGTTGTATTTTCCCCTATTTTTTTGCGATAAACTAGTTGGTATAACAACTGTCTATTATTTATTTTATAATTATCATGGATCCTCGGTTGAATTGATTGGACTTATCGGTCTGATTTTCGTAACCTTTCTTTTAACATAAACCAAGAAAAGAAAGAAACCAAATAAACTTTATGCTCGAAGAGTAGCGAAGACCATTACCATCTCATCATCAGAAAAAAGAAATAAAAAAGGAAGACCATGACCGAAACCATAACCCATTGCAACTTATTCTATCTTTTACATATGCATATATACATAATAAAAGAAAGATACCGCCATATTTTTCGTCACATATTAAGGATATTTAGAAACGCATCGGATTCTATGATTGACCACACAGGTTCATGCATTGCAGCATCTCATGTACAAAAATTAAATGACACTATGGCCTGTGGATGCCACTCTTAGTGTGTTAATTGGCAGCCAAAAAGGGAGAAAAGTTGTAAATAATAACTACGACTCCGAACTTGAGATTGGAATCCAAGAAACTTTGGATTTTGTAAGAGTTTAATTAATGTATACACAGCGTATAGACTTTTACAACCACAACCAATAACAATTTATGAAATGGTTGACATATTAATTGCATGGTTATCAATTGACTAACTTCTTTTTAAGCACGTGTCAACTTGTAATTAATAGATAGTGTAAAACACTTACACACCTTATTGTGTATATAAATTAAATCCATTTTATAAATACAATTATAATCAACCGCACAATTAATTTTTTTTTTTGAGCCGACCAAACTTAAAGATGATTGGTTCCCTCTCCATTTCTTTTGGAATACATTTATTATTGTTTCATTTGCAGAATTTTTTGATGGTCTATAGGATATGAAATAAGAAAACATTAATTACATATGTGGCCTCAAATATTTATGTTTAATAATTAGTGAGTATGACCCGTGCATGGATACAATATTTTGTTAGTAATTTAATTAATAATAAAATACTTGATGTACATAGAATATTTATAAATGTTTGTTTTGTATATTAATAGATATATTAGTATGTTTTATTGAATTCAATGTAAGTATTTAATCATTATCGTTTTTAAATATGCATTAAAAAATATTAATTTTGTATCCAAAAAAAATATATTAATTTATTTTAAAGTTTAGAGTGTGGACAATTTACGATATCTGAAATATATAAACCATTTTTCTGCTTAAATATGGAGAGTTGTTTACGGCCTACATATGTGTATAGCAACAATATGACAAATACGTACATTTAATTGAACATAACCTAGCCAAAACACAACATAAATGGTCAATGGAGGGATAATGCTAAATGAGTTTATTTTACAAATTAGTATTTTTAATTAGTTATTATTAATATAAATTTGTGTAAATAATATATATAATATTCACCACTATCTGTATTTTTTTTTGACAAAGACACCACGATCTCTATTAAAAATATAAAATTTATATTAGTCTGCTATCTTTCAAAAATATTAATTTAAAAATTATAAATAATAAGTTTAATGTAAAAAAGCTCGTTGAATAATTTAAGTGATGGTCCGTGCTACGCACGGTGTATAGTGAAAAAATATAATTTTATACTAATGTGTTATCTCTTAAAAAATATTAGTCTACTAAAAATTCTCACAAGTAAGACCGTTAAATTCATAATATCTTTTATTTTTCTGTAAGCATGTAATTTCTATTAAACTGTTCATATAGTGTTTTTTTAAATATTAATATAGTATTTCATGCAAAATAACCAATACCCGTATGATAAGTTAATTCTATAGTTCAAAGACTAATATATTCACGTGTACGTATTAACATATTTTATGCAAAATAGTTATTTTCTTTCAAAAAAGAATGTAAAGCAGTAATCTATGTGTCTGATATACTTTTTACTTATAGTTAGTGATGAAAAATATGAAATCCACCTTTAATTGTCTCACTATATTTTAAGACGTCAACAATTGCGACAAAGTTAATTTTTTTGTGACTAATTTTTGTCACTAAATTAGATACGTTTAGTAGTATTTATTACTTAAATATTAATGTTTAACTTTTCATTTATGTGGAATTCAATATTTTACCTCTGAACCTCAATTTGAATAACAATCATGTACCTTTTCTTTCTTTGGAGGCCACAAATGGCTTGTTTATCATTCTTTGATGTTTGCTCATTGATAAGGATATGCAAAATAATTAGGTTCTTATGAGAATACGCAACATCATATTTATTTTTGAGAGTAAACAAGTTATAGAGTTAACATCTGCTCTTGATGCAATTTGAATGGATCCTAATTAGAGTAAATAAACTTATTTATGTGTTTTGTGATATGGTTTGTAAAATTTTTTATAGAATTAATATTTTCACTTGAATGTAAAATAAATTACCAGCAACATCCAAAAGATAGAGGAAACCACCTCATAAATATTATACCTCCTGGTTGAACTTTAAACACACCATGGCATTCAATTGATGTGATGTGTAATTGATTAGCCTTTTTGGCTTGCTGAAAAATCGTAAAATAATTCACTGAATCATGGAATCAAGTATAAATCCATGTGACTAGTTTAACTAATAGAATCAAAGCAGTGCATATTTCTTGGATCAACAACTTCTGTTTAAGTTAGGGTAATTTAGAAGCAGGTTTGAGGTACACATCATACTATGTAGTGTTGTACTCCCTATTAAAATTAGAAAGAGGCGAAATAATATAGGTTGCAAAAAGAGAACTAATCAAGCTTCAAATTAATAAAATAGTAATCAAATTATTTAAAAGTGATTGATTACTATAACTTCTTACAAAATTCATCGGTGGTCTATCAAGTTTAAAAAACACATAACTACAAATTTATTAATTTCATGATGCATAAGGTCCAGTTTACTTCCCATCTCTCACCTTCGCATGTATTCTATAATGTAGAAGGAAATCAATGTTAAATGATTTACAGACATAAATCATAATTTGAAAAGCTAAATTAATCATTCAATTCATAAATAGTCTAGCATTTTCGTAATTAACAGTGTCATGATGAGTGTTCACAATCATATCATAGATACAAAGATGACCTAACTCTACCAAGTTGAGAAGTGAATTAAAATGTTGCTTACATTAAAGTGTGTGTAAGACTACAATGAGATGTACTTCAATATTAGCACCTCTAATCACCTCAAATCTTCCATCCCTGCCATTAAGATAAGCAATATTATAAATTAATCACATACATGTATGACATCCATGTGCTAGCTATATGACTCATGACAGAGAAATGGACTTTCGATTTCTGAAATGTGAGCCATATATAATATTAGTGGTCAATAATAACACTCATTTCATAAACCAAAAGCTATATATTACTATTATAAAGTAATAGTAACATATTGAAACTCAACATAGCTAGTAATTAAAACTTTTATTTGGATTTACAAAATACCAAGTTCATATTAAAAATCAGCTCACCCATTATCATTTCATTTTACACCACATTCCTTGTCTATTGTGACTAAGGTGAATCCGGTTCCACGGAGGTTTCCTCAACCGGTTCATTGATTTTAGTTTCCTTTAAAGGTACGTATTTCTCAATACAAACCACAAAGGGAGATAAAATGGATTAAAATCCAAACCACAAAGGATGATGCACTATTTCTCAATAGCATATAACACCAAATAAACTCATCCAATAAAATGAATTAGAAAAGTGGCGTGATCCTCTCTTCAACCTCCATCTTCACCTCTCTCTTCAAGCTCCCACTTCACCTTCAAAAAAATTGCAGGAAGTACTCTACTGAAAATCAAGGACCACCGAAGAAGATAAGAAGAAGAACAACCTCAGTATGAAACTAGTACTATACATGTGCATCTACACGGGTCGATCGCGTTACGTGATACGATTACCTCAAATAGAAATGTTAATTTGAAATCTCATTAATCTAAAATCAATTGTAAAATATAGATGATGACTTGCATACAGACAGATGCTGTCGTGTTCTTTTTATGAATGAATTTAGACAGTATTTAAATAGTCTGAACATTACCCCATGAAAATAAAGAAAAATTTAAAGTAGATAAAAAATGAGTTTCAAATAAAAAACTGATAAATATTAAAACTAAAAATGTAAAAGTATCGTTTAAAAACAATATGTGCATTTAATTTATCCCGTGTGTTTTTATATATCAGTGCAGTGTTTTTTATATATCAGTGCAACTATCCCGTGTTTTTATATATATCATTGCAGTTATCCCTGTATTTTTTTATATATCAGTGTAGTTGTCCAGTGTTTTTTTAGGTATTCATGACAAATATTTGTCGCGTGTGTTTTAAATATTAATCAGTTTAAATAGTCATTAAGCCTTCTTGTTTTTTAGATAGTAGTTTTCAAAAATTATAATTATCAATGGCAAATATTAATCCCATGTTTTTTTATATATCACTGCAGTTATCCCCGTATTTTTTATATATCAATGCAGTTACCTGGTAGTTTCAATTGATTATTTTTGTTGATAGTAGATTATAGTAGATAGTAAATTTGTTAGATAGTAGATTGTCAATAAAAAATAATTGTTTTAAATATTAATTAGTAGTTTAAATAGTCATTAAGTCTGCTTATTTTTTAGATAGTAGGTTTGTAGTAGTAGGCTTCAAAAAATTTAATTATCATTGACAAATATTAATCTCGTGTTTTATTTATATATTAGTGCAGTTATCTCGTAGTTTCAATTGATTATTTTAGTTGATTAGTAGATTATAGTAGATAGTAAAAGAGAGATAGTAGATTATCAATAAGAAATATTATTTTAAATATTAATCAGTAGTTTAAATAGTCATTAAATATTATTGTTTTTTAGATAGTAGGTATATAGTAGTCTTCAAAAAATTTAATTATCAATGACAAATATTAATCCTGTGTTTTTTTATATATTGGTGTAGTTTTCCCGTGTGTTTTTATATATCATTGCAATTATCTCATAGTTTCAATTGATTATTTGAGTTGATTATAGTAGATTATTGCAGTTATCCCGTGTTTTTTTAGATAGTAGGTTTATAGTAGTTTTCCAAAATTATAATTATCAATGGTAAATATTAATTATAAATTTTCAAAAAAAATTATAAATATCAATGAAATATTAATCTTGTGTTTTTTTAATTATAAATTGTCAAAAAAATTATAAATATCAATGGTAAATATTAATTCTGTGTTTTTTTATATATCACTACAGTTATCTCGTGTTTTTTTATTTATCAGTGCAGTTATCTCGTAGTTTCAATTGATTATTTTAGTTGATTAGTAGCTTATAGTAGTTAATAAAAGTTAGATATTAGATTATCAATAAGAAATATTTGTTTTAAATATTAATTACTAATTTAAATAGTCATTAAGTGTTCTTGTTTTTTAGATAGTAGGTTTATAGTAGTAGTCGTCAAATTTTTTAATTAAAGTAGTGTTTGTATAAATTTAGAAATTTAGTTAAAAGAATTAAAGTGAAGTGATAAGAGAAAGAGAATAATTATTTATGAGAAAAGTAAAGTAAAAGGAAAAAAAAGGAAGAAAGAGTGTGTAAAAGAAAAGTAAAAAGGAGGAAAGAGAGTGTAAAAAGAAAGAGAAAAAATGAAGAAAGAGAGTGTAAGAGAAAAGTGAAAAGTAAGAAAGAGAGTGTAAGAATAAAGAGGAAAAAAAATAGAGTGTAATGACATTTTTACCCTCCAAAATTTGAGGTGTCTTTTAGATAGAATGGAGGTATTGGTAAAATCATATGTGATTTAGTTGTATAAATATAGTGTAGATAGCTCAAAACCGAGTCTATCCACCCGTCAGAACCGCCACCTGTCAAAACTGCCACCCTTGGAACCGCCTCCAAAAATGGTAGGAAGTGGGTCGCCTATCTCCACATCGGTTTTCCTTCGGTTGTTGATTATTGAACCCGAATCCGAACTACCCTCCCGTTTGTCCACCCCTAATTGAACCAAAAAAATTGTTTTTGTTATTTTTTTAAGGATATTACTTTTGTTACTTAAACTTTTGATAATCGACAAAGGAAACATAGCAAAAGGTCCACCCCAAGTAGGACCATATAATTAGGCTAATCTGTTTTTTATAAGCTAAGAATAATCTATATAGTAAGAATGAATGATCTTGGATAAGATATACCAAAGGACCAAATTCAAAAAGTATGATACAGGGTTTTAACAAAATCAACAGAAGTATGGTAGAAATAGAATGAGGAGACTTAGCACTTTCCATTTGAAACTCAAACTCAATATTTTAATGAAAGAAAATAATTCAGCCAGGAGAAAAGAAATTTAATAAAATCAAACTGGTGAACCCTTTGACTAAACATGTGTTGATTTATCTAAAGAAAATATTTATCTTACCACAAATATCTCTATATATCTAAATAAAAAACATAACTAATCGAGAGAAAAATAAATAAAGAAGATATGGTGTGCTAAGGTAAAGGTGAAGATCTTCATGCCTAGTTCCTACTCAATGGAATCAAAGTAGCCCAAATTGCATTATGGCCACATGGATACACGTAGCCATATTAATAGTATATACTCTTTTCACATGTCCCACACGAATCAATCAAATAAAGAACCTATTTTCCGAGAAAACTGATATGTGGAAAAGAAACTATGAGAGAGTTTTGAGTTGAGGGGGAACAGCTGAAAATTTTACACATAAGAAAAGCAGTAGTTGCTATGTTTCCTTTGTCGATTATGAACCTTTTGCTATTTAATTTCTTATTTCAGTTTCCGGTTGATGCAACAAATCGAACTTTGCTTAGTCAGATTATTTGACTTTTTTCTTATTCTTTCATAACAACGACAAATATTTGATTCAAAGGAGCCTCCGAAGTCCACCCTAGTTATGGCAGTTTGGTCCACTTCAATTTTGTTTCGGTATTCATTTCCAATGTCCCCTTAGGGTGTGTTAGTTTAAGGTGAAATAGGGAAGGGAGGGTAGGGGAAGAAGGAGTAAGGGAAGAGAGAGTGGTTTTTTCGTGCTTAGTTGATGAGAGAAATGGGAAAGAGAGAGTGAGGGATGATTGTTTTAATATTTTGTGCAATCTCTCCAATTATGGGAAGAAAAACCGAGGAGAAAATGTTCGATAATTATGCTTTTACCATTTTACCCTTCATTTATCACCCAAATTTCCTAATTATTTTCATTATTTAATTAAATTAAATAACTAAAATAAATATTTAACTAGTTAAGTTAAATGATTAAAATAATTATTTAGCTAATTAAAATAAATATTTAGCTAATTTAATTAAATAGTTAAAATAACTATTATAAGTTAATTAAACTAAAAAATTAAATCAAACACATAGGCAGTTATTGTCCTTTCAAAACTAGTATTTTTTCTCTCTTCTCTCTTTCGCTCCAACCAAACTAAAAGACAACTCTCTCTTCCCTTTCTCTTCTCTTTCTCTTAAACTAAACAACATTCCTAATCTACTATATTTCTCACCTCTTTCTCTCTTCCCTCACTCTCTCTTCTCTCTTTCTCTCTCCACTCTTTCTCTTCTAATCCAAACACACCCTTACCCTATGTTTGGATGAAACATTTTTAGGAGGTAATGTAATTTTTTAGAGGAATTCAAATATTTTAGTTCAAAATTTTGAACTAAAATATTTGAATTCCCCCAAAAAAAAAATTACATTATCTCCTAAAAATGCTCCATCCAAACATACACTTAATGTAGTTGGAAACACATAAAAACCAATTTATGAAAGAGAAATACGAATAAGCTACGAACCAGAATTCAGAAGTATTTTTTGATTTTTTTTTTTTTGGGATTTTCACTCCTCCTAAAATCCTAAGGTGCGTAGTTCCTTCTGACAATCCCATATTTCATCTTTATGAAAAAAAATAGGAATCATCAATAAAAAATAGAGTGATAAGTTTTAAATTTTAAAATAATTAATGTAGCTAGCCTCTTTTAGTATATAAGTTGGCTTGGAAGAATCTCTAAGGTCTCCAGTTTTGATTGTACATGTGCATGTGCTATGAATTTTTAGATATGGAAAGAACAAGAAAGCACAAGAAGAAAGGTATATGACTTTTTAATTTTACTCAAGCCATGCGATGCAAACCTTTTCGATTTGGATTTAATTAGCAGAAAACATACCTATGCTTAATACCAAACTGTAGATACAAAAAGTAGCAAGCATATGATGAATTAAAATTATTTGAATGGGAAAAGAAAAAAGTAGTCTATATTGCTATTTATTTATCTCTCAATCTCTTGAACTCTTTTATTGTTAATTTGTTTGGATGCATGACAATAGAAAGTTGAAGAAAATAAAGTAAGAGGAAAGAATGTTAAAGGAATGAAAGGGAATAGAAAGTGAGTAGAAAGTGAGATAATTTTTTGGATGCTTGGTATAGGAGTGAAAGTGAATAGAAAGTGAGAGGAAAGAAAAATATATAGTAAATAAATAAACACCCTTATATAAAAAATAATGTAGATACTAATCATTAAAATTAAAATTAATAAATTAAACAAATTAATTTGTTAACTTCATTTATTAATTATTTTTTATTAACTTATTAAAATAAATATTTATGTTTATTTAAATTTTAATGTAGTATAATCTTTTGTTTAAATATTTTAATTAATTTATTAATTAGGAGAACAAAAGTGTATTTTTTTCCATCAATTATAATGGCTTTGTAGTCATTGCCAACAAACTAACCTCAACATCACCAACAACTAACAACATTGGTGGTCTAGCAGTAACTGAGTTCAGATCGAACTCCAAAATTTCAAGTTCGAGTATTGATTGTAGCAAAAACTTAATTGGGATGAGAGAACCATACGGACCGACAAAACCGAGTACACGTGGTTAGGTGGTGTGAGGTGAGCAAGACTCGTCCCAACCCTAAGACTCATCCCATCTTCGTCCCATTAAACTCGCAAAACATCGGGTTTGTTTGGGTTTAAAGACGCGGCGTGGTCTGCAGCCAAATTTCTTGATGTAGATTAGTAACTAATAAAATCGATAGAATACGTACCACACACCAAACTTTCCGTCCAATTTTGAAGGATGCATTGTTAATGAGGGTCCTAGCAAAAAGTTTGCTTTACTTTCATGTTTATATATAGGTGAACCAAACAAAGGATTTATGGAATATTGATTAAGCTTTTTTTCTTATCTCATTCTTTCATGCTACTTTCTTTGAAACCAAACATTGTGTTTGAGTTGTGGTAGGTTCGCTTTTTTCTTTTTATCAAAAGTCGGGTTCGCTTTATTCTCTCTCACTCAAACTCTTTTTTTTCGTTACCATGTTATTGGTGCGCAGTTTCCACTGGCTTTGTCGATGACTAATCTACGCCGAGGAACTTGGCTGGACACGTGTATACCCGGCTTTGCCTGTCCGTGTGGTTCTCCCCTCCCAACAAAATTTTTGCCACACCCAAGATTCGAACCCGAGACATTGGGGTGAGATCCAAGCCCAGTTACCACTTGGACCAACCCATGTTGGTCTCTCACTCAAACTCTTTAATTGTGTGTTTTGGAAACTAAAAGGAAGGAAAAGAAAATAAGAAATGAAAAATACACTTTTTAAAAAAAAAAAAATCCACCCTTTAGATGCTAGTTTTTTTAGGAGAAAAAAAACCATTCATCTAGGATTCTAGATAGAAAACAAGTGAAATGAATGCAAAATAAATGAAATTTCAAATATGCCCACATCTAAATAATTCCATTTTATGAAAAACTACTTTTCTTTCCTCTCACTTTTTTCATTTATTTTCTCAACAAAACCACTAAACAACCATCTCAATTTCTACTCATTCATTTCTCTTCTTCTACATTCCTTTCCTTTCTCTTCTTTTCCATTCCTATCCTTTTTTTATAGTTGGGTGACGGTGATGGTAGCAATGGCGGATGCCATACAATAATGAAGAAATCTCATGTCTTATTTTCTGAAGTTGGAAGTCTCACTCTCCATGATGAAATCAATGGCTCATATTCTACTGCATGGAAATGCGATCGGGGAGAATCTCCTTCCATGTACATATCGGTAATAGATTAAAAAAAACATTAAAATAAAAATGAGAAAAAAAGAAATGAAAAAACTTTTAAGTTGTATATATTTTCTTGTTTTAAAATCTTAAATACAAAACAATTTTTTAGAACAAACAATAAATAGTTCAAAACAATTAAAGTGATCAACATTCCTTTGAATGTGTTCCATTATTGAAAAAAAAATCCGTAATTAAAATTTTAAAAGTCGCAAATGAGTTTTTTCTATAGGTTTTCAAATAAACGAGTATGATTAAATTCAAAAGATTAATTGGGGAGATAGATGTGCCTATCCTTGGAAAGAAATTCACATGGTTCATTACAGATAGGAGGACAAGTAGATTGGACAAATTTCTACCATCTAAGGAATTTGTGGCCCAATCACAAATAACTACTAAGTGGATTGACAATCAAGATATTTCGAATCACTGCCCAATTTGGTGGAGCTAACTAGAGACCAAAACCCCTCAAATTTAATGATTGGTGGTTGCAGCACAGGAACTTTAGAGACTTTATTGAAGAGAGTTGGGGCGGTCTTAAGGTGGGTTGGTTGAGGAAGACTTATGCTTTCAAAGAAAAACTCAAATTGCTAAAAGATGGGCGAAGATGGCGGAACAGAGAAGTGCTTGAACATGTGGGCTTGAGTGATAAAATGCGTGAGGGGATTAATAAATTGGATGAGATGTGCTCCTCTTCAAAACCGGATGTCCGGGAGTGTAAACCGTCTTAAATTTCAGAATTCTGGCAACAACTTTGGCTTACAAAAAACCTACGTAAGCTTTCCATTTTGCTTTATCTTTTATTTACGTAGGCTTTTTGTAAGCTAATGTTGCTGCCAGAATTCTAAATTTAAGACGGTTTACGCTCCCCGACATCCGGTTTTGAAAAGGAGCACATCTCTTCCAATTTATTAATCCCCTCACGCATTTTATCACTCAAGCCCACATGTTCAAGCACTTCTCTGTTCCGCCATCTTAGCCCGTCTTTTAGCAAAATGGAAAGCACAAGGAAGAGCAAAATGGCAAACACTCACTATTTTCACGCATGCTTCAGCTCTAGAAGGAAGAGGAATTATGTGTCTTTTCTGGATGTGGGAAGTGAATGGATTGATGGTGTAAATCATGTGAAATAAGAGGTTACAATACATTTTCGACAAGCTTATGTTGAAGTTGATCTTCAGAGGCTCGCGCTGGATGGAATCCCATTTAAATAGATGCCATGTGAAGATAATGACTTTCTCGTGACCCCCTTTGATCTGGAATAAATTAAGGAAGCGGTTTAGAGCTGTGAGGGAGGGAAGTAAGAGCACCCTGGCGGTTTCAACTTTAGTGTCTTCAAATCTTTTTAGGAAAGTTTGAAGTTTGAGGTATGGTATTAATCACTGAATTTCATGATAAGGTATTAATCACTAGCTAGTTTGCCTTAGCCAATCTCCTTTATTGCATTGGTTTCAAAATAATGTTTTGAAAATTGGACTACTCATTCAATTGGTTAAAGCATTAGTTCATACTATAGTACTCCTTCCGTCCCGTATTATATGTCACTTGGATCATTTCACACAAATTAAGAAATATAGTTAATTTTGTATGAGAAAGAAAAATTGTGAGAGTTTACCAAATTAAAATGAGAAAGATAAATTAATAAAATTGAAAGAATAGATATTATTAAATAATGAAGGACATGATAGGAAAAGAAATATTAATGCTTCATTGGTATTGTAAAATATCATGTAATATGAGACAGTTGTTTTTTACTAAAACGTCTCATATAATATGGGACGGAAACCCAAGAGCGCTTTGATAAGATGGTTCAGATGTCTTTCAGCTTGACCAAGGTCATGAGTTCGAATCCATCCTTGGGAGTTGGGAATGCAACAACATACTTTGTCGTCCATCGTGGTCTTACCCGACTTGAGGAATTGATCTCTGAAGTTGTGCGCAGGGATTCCCAATTTACACCAAAATATGGGACATAGGGAGTATTAGGCAACATATTCTTTAGATTTTTGCAGCAACATATTTTTTTCTTCAACAAATCTCTATCCTCATTGTCTCCAAACCCTAGTTTTACCAATTTCCTCTCTACTCTTCTCTTCTTTCTTGTTCACCTACCAGAAGGGGGTGGTTTTAGGTCAGTTTTTGGCCTAGAATCACCCATCTATATTGTTTGTTTCCCGTCTTTTTATCTAAATAAGTGGTTACCACATAGATCTATCTTTTATTTCGTCGTCTAAGTGTGGCGTTATTGTTGTTCGTCGTCTTGGTGCGGCGTGTTTTATTTCTCTTCTTGTTGCGGTCTTCGTTTGGATTTTCCATCTTGTTACAGTGCTCGTTTGCTTCAGATCGACAGATCAACTTTGATCAATTTCAGATTCAACCAATGGCTAGGGCCTTAAAGTTACCGATCCAGAAGCATGGGTACTCCGGTGACTTTTATTTTGTTACATTTGTAGACATTAAGCCGTTTTACGCTATTAACTTGGGTGCCGTGAGTTTGTTCGCAGTTTCATCTTTAATGTTTTTAGCAACATTACTTAATTTGTATTATCATTGATGTAATCTTTCAATTTGAATGAATCTTTAGCAAAAAAAACCAATAATTAGGCCCATTAAGCTGGGAATCTTTTCTAATAAAACAATTATGGGAAATTCGCATCGCACCCGTGTTCTCTTTTTAACACGATGCAAATGAAATTATACGATCCACTTGCAGGGAAGGTTCCAAATTAATCATTTACTTTTTTTACCGCGGAAAAAAAGGAAATTAAAAAGGAGTTTTGGGTGGGGCCTTCATTCGCATATTTAGTATAGTTGCGGAGAAGTACAAGGTGAAAGAGAAGTGGTTGTTTCGTCGCTTTGTGCTGTGAAACCTCACTTTAGTTTGTGGCTCAACTCGAGCCGGAGCCGGAGCTTGAGCCGTTAAAGCGAGTCTGGTTTTTTTCTTTCTATAAAAGCCTTCATTCTTCAACAACAAAGCAACAAACAAACAACGTAGTATAATATCGAAATCTCTTCTCTACTCTGTTTTACTACTCCTCCCATTTCTTTCCATTACTCTGCTTCCAATTTGTTTTCTGATTAATTATTAAAGGGTTTGAGCTTTGAAGTGAAGTTAAGATGACGAACCAGAATGTGGTGACTCCTTCTGAAATCAAGTTATGTATTAACACTCTTATTGCCATGTTACCCGGTGGTGGTGGGTATTGGAGTTTGCCGCACCAAAATTTTATGAAGACAACAACGTTGGAAGATGCTAAAGTTAGCGCCTGGATTGATTCAATGAGAGCTGCTTCTCCAACTCGTGCTAAATCTTCTGAAAACCGAGAAAAGAGTTCTTGGAATGTAAGCATAACAAAAACAAGACCATTTTTCTTCGAAATCATTGGTTTTTTCTAAAATGTTGTTTTGACTGATCTGTGCATGTTTCTAATCTGTTTGCAGCTTTATCATCCTTCGGCTCTGAATTTGTTTGATTCAATAGTGAATAACTCTAAAGGAAAGCAACTTGTGATTTTTCTTGACTATGATGGAACTCTTTCTCCGATTGTTACAGACCCTGAAAAAGCTTTCATGTCTAGAAAGGTAAATTTTCCCTTTCTTCCCTATTCTCATTCATCTCAATAGATTAGAGCATATGTTTCTGATCATTGATTTTAGTCGTTTTTTGTTTTCTAAAATTAGATGAGAGCAACGCTGAAGGACATAGCAAGACATTTTCCTACAGCCATAGTGACTGGAAGGTGCATAGACAAGGTACATTTTCTTCAAAGCAAAAAAGAACTTAGTTAGAATTAGTGGTTAATGAAATTCTCGTGATAATGATTAATTCTTTATGTATTTTCTTTTCAGGTATTTAACTTTGTGAAATTGGCAGAAGTGTACTATGCAGCAAGTCATGGCATGGATATCGTGGGGCCAAGAAAAAGCCAAAATGCTGAGAAAGTGAGAGAGCCTCTTGTAACTAACTAATTAATGTGATGAAGATTTAATCCTTATACACGTTCTTTCTACTTAGTTTGTTGTTTGTTTTGCTTTGTTTCAGAGTAATAATAATAAAGCAGTGTTGTTCCAACCTGCGAGTCAGTTCCTGCCCATGATTGATGAGGTTGGTTTTTTTAATTAAAAAAAATAAAAACCTAATCTCTGTTTGCTTTGTTGGCATTTGGCAAACACATAGTATGATATTAACTGCGTTGTACTTGATCAAAAAAACAAAATGAAATTTCAGGTGTACAAAAAATTGTTAGAAAAAACAAAGTCTATCCCAGGAGCTATGGTAGAGAACAACAAATATTGCTTGTCTGTGCACTTCCGTTGTGTTGAGGAAAAGGTACCACTCAACACTCAATAATACTATATACAATATATATATATATATATATATTTAATTGCCCACGCGCCAAGAAAAGAAAAGAAAAGAAAAGAAAACACATTGTTGGGTTACACTATTTTATCTAACCTGAATTAATTTTCATACCTCTGCTTTTTTGTGTTTCTAGAGTTGGGAAGTATTGGCGGAGAAAGTTAGATTGGTGCTGAATGAATACCCAAAACTGAGACTAACACAAGGAAGAAAAGTGCTAGAGATTCGTCCAAACATCAAATGGGACAAGGGCAGGGCACTTGAATTCTTGTTACATTCGTTAGGATACGATAATTCTGCTGATGTATTCCCAATCTATATCGGTGATGATCGAACTGATGAGGATGCTTTTAAGGTAAATAAATGCTGCTACCTAGCTGATTATACTTACTACATCTGTTAAATATTAACATTATTATGAATATGATTAATCATCAGGTTTTGCGCAGAAGGGGTCAAGGGATTGGAATTCTTGTTTCTAGTGTTCCCAAAGAAACAGATGCTTCCTACACCTTGCAAGATCCATCAGAGGTAAGTTCAATATTGTTTATTATATCCTCACATGATTTTGTTAATTCTTTGATATCAATATTGGTGAATAATAATATCGATCTGAGCAAAGTATAAACCAGTGTATATATTTATGGTTGGATAATATTACAGGTTGAGGAATTTTTGCGGCGATTGGTGGAATGGAAAAGGTCAAGTACAGTGACCCCACAAATGTAGAGTTGTAGATTGTAGACGATGATCAGGGTTCAAGAAAATTATTGACCCCACTTTAGCTAAAAATTGCTGAATGGGTGGATTCAATTGTATCTCTTTCTCGTTGGAAATGGAAAATACCATTTTGAGCTATATATGTTTGATTATTTTATAGTGTGTGTATGTAGGATAATATAAAATAGTAAAGTAAAGTAAATTGAAATAAAAACTGCGTAATTAATAAAATGAATATAAAATCAGTAAAAAAAAAAAGGAAATAGTAAAATAAATTCAATCAAGTTCTATTTCATTCGGTTTTATTTTATTTGTTCACATCACTCCAGCAGCCTTCGGTTTCCAATAATCCAAAATGAGAAAGTCCAAACAGATCGACTGTGAGGCACACACGTTTGCATGCGCATGGGGATAGTGATAGACAGACAGATGTTTTATTTTATGCCGCAATTGTAAGTGGCGCGCCAACTTTGTTGCTTTGAATCGTACTTACCGTACATGTGGCCATTTATAATACGGATTACTCAAAATGATACAACTAATTACGAACAGCAATTCCAAAAGTTTATTTCTACTGTATCTTTGGAATGGCCTTAATACACTTGAGGCACGCACGCTCAAGCAAAAGCTATAACTTAGATAAGTGTTTTTGTATAATAACCTATAACCTATTCCCGTTGTCTTAAATTTTTGTTATTTTAGTGTAACCAATTTATCTAACTTTTCGTTGTCAATATATATTTTAAATAAAACATTAAATATTTTTTTCCACTTATACATTTCTTTTTTTGGTAAGCACTTTTACCATATTTTATTATGAGAATTTGTTGTATTCAATAAATCACCATAAAATTATTTAATTAAGAGGAGGATAAAGTGTAAAATAGTATATTATGCAACACTTGTGGCAAAATTTACACTCTTAAATTACTTTTCTTAAGGGTCAAAACGTTTTCATATGAGTTATAAATTGTTTTCGTAAGAGATCATTGAGAGCATATGGAAATAAGCCAAAAACAGCTCATGAACATTTCATAAGTAGTTTTTATAAACTCTCACAAACACTATTAAAATTGCTTATGCTAGTAAAAATTCACCACACGAGCGTTTAGATGATATGTCTATAGCATGGTTCAAGTGGAGCAGTAAAGAGACATTGACTATATTTTTCCCCAAAACCTTAAAGTCTTGGGTTAATGTATCCAACCTTCTATATACTCTTCACTTTGCTCATAGTTAGTCGATGCAGTTCTTCTTGGTTTCGTATCTCATACTTGAATACGGGTAAGGATTCAGTAACTTTTCTGTTTTGTCACTAAAGTCTTGGTTTTCCGAATTGAAGTGTTGTTTTCTGTTTTGTCACTAATGTAGAATATTCATGTAGGATTGTGGTTAAAAAGTTAACCTTTAGAATCAGTACGTGGTTACTATCATCAATTCTGTTTTGTCACATTAATTTCATGTACTTACAGCAAGTTAAAGCAAATTTCAAAACCAATGTCATTAAAAAGACATCAAAGTATAATTTCTCCAAAATAATGAGTGTTCTGCAGCTTGTCTAGACACATCACAATATAATTTCCCCAAAAAGACACATCACAAATTAATTTCATGCACTTCTTGAACTCTCTTAAAAAGTAACTCCCGCCCTTCATCAAGTTTCCAAGGTGCTTAATTCCATTCTGCAACAAGTGCCAAATGCATAAACCATGACAAGTCTCCGGCATCACGTCAACAAGTGGCTTAGCCATTGCTGGAGCTTGGTCAGTAAAGATAGTTCTTGATTTTTTTTGGTTGTGTGCTTGTAAGAATGTCTCAAACAACCATTGAAATGATTCGATTGTCTCATCATATAACAACGTTGCACCAAAAATGACTGAACCCCTATAATGGTTGATACCAAAAAATAGAGCTAGTGGCCTGTTAGCGCGATTGGTACAAAATGTAGTATCTAGTGATATCACGTCACCAAAATATCCATAATCCAACACCATATTTGCATCACACCAAAACACATTTGTAATTTGTTCATCTACGTCCATTTAGTATGCATGGAAGAAAGACGGATTCTCTAGTAATTGTCGTTGAAAATATTGTGAAAGACATCCTGCCTCGTACACCATGCCTCTTTGTCTTTTTGCATTGAGATAAATTTTCACATCCAATTGTGTGTATCCAAGATTAGCTCTACGCCCTGCATGTGCGCTCATAAGTTGAAATGTTGACTTCTGTCTTAACCCATGTCATCAGCTAGATCAATCTCATGTGCTTGGACTTCAGTTATCTTTCTGTGGGATGCAGTGGCGGACCCACCTATAGCTGAGGGGGTTCAGTTGAACCCCTGGAAAAAAATTGCACTTATCACCATATATAAATTTTTTTTGAACCCCCCTGAAAATTTTAAATTGCACTAGTAGATCAGATTTTGCACCCATTTGACAATGGCCATAAAAAATTTGACACCCTTGACTCCGGGGTCCTGGATCCGCCACTGGTGGGACAGAAGCATATCCGTTCACAAGAGCACAAGAGAATTAAATGATATGTTCACATATTCTATTTCTAACATAAAATCATTTAGAATTGAGAAATAGAAACCAACCAACTGGTATTTCAAAATAGCATTCTTTTGTCTTATTAGCATAAACATCATGGTCCAATAGTTGGGGAAGGGGTAAAAAGATAAAAAAACAATAGCAACAACAATAAAAACAATAGCAAACCAACGAACTGGTATTTCAAAGAAAAGCTCAAACAATAACTCGTATTTCAAATAACCATCGTTTAGCTCCAACAACAATAAAATGATTTGAAAATGATTTTCTGCGTTTCAAAACAAACAGTGCCATTACCTCTACGACGAGCGGAGTTGAGGGAGGCTTGACGATCGGAGTATGGGACGACGCGACGGTCTGAGCGGTGGTGCGGTGCAATGGGAGTAGTGGGGAAATGCAACAGTTACAGTGGTAGCGGAGAGCAAAAGTCGGAGCACCCGTTTGGTTTAACACGAAAGTTTTTATTTTAATGATTTTTTTAAAAAGAAAGACACGTGTCCAATTTTTGGACATTGGATTTATCCAACGAATCATAATAAGGGAAAGGCAACAAAGGTTTGGCGCCCTCAAGGTACTGAATCTTCTCCCCTTGAATACCCAACATTCCCCTCAAGTGTAAGTCTCCTGCATGTATTTTAGTCCTCTTCAAGTGATACTTGCATACTTCATCGAGTCATTCTCGGAGTACAGAAAATTCCCCTAAGTGAAAGCTTTCTTTTTTATTCAAATACATATAGTTGATAGACTTTTGATTGATGGAGTCGGTCACTTTTAGTCACACCATCAACTTTGATACAATTTGTAGGGTATTTTTCTAAGAAAGCGTTAAGAGACTTTAACCATTTTTGTTCCAAACATATGCTAAATTCATGAAGGTCCCTTAAGGAAGAAGCAAACTTATGCCAAAAGTGTTATAGAATTAACCATCATCTATGGGTGTGCACATTAATAACGTGTTGAAAGCATTACCTGTATTGTGCCATAGATAGTGTGTGCGCTAGCGCGTATTATTTAATTCCAATTTGTAAAATGCTTGTATGAAGTTGTCACTCATATAACATGTGCTCAAAAAAAGTTATCTAAAGCTTATTCGTGGTATTTTTGTTCATTAAGAGGGCGGGTAGACTCTATTGAAAATGGATTTGAATAACCCTTCTACTCACTTGAACGAATCCCTTTGCTTATAAAAAAAATCATATTTGGTTTGTGTACACCGTGTAATAATTGTTCAAAGGGTATAAGTTCAAAACTTTATGTAAGCTGGAAACGTGACGGTTCCTACTATGATTGTCAATTATTCATGCTTCTATTTTGATTGCCAACGCATTACTAATTACTAAAGTAAACTAGCTTTTTTAATTTTTGGTGAATAAAAAGTAAACTACTAGCTAATAAAACAAATAACATGTCAAAGGATTAACCCCACGCTAGCTATATTCATCATCGAGTCATAAAGCTCTAAAGGACACTAACATAATCCATTATTGGCCCCAACCCTATTCCATATGGTCAAGGTTCTGAGAACGTAGTTGTCAAACATAGGGAATTAAAATTGAACAAAATATAGATTAAAAAAACAATTTCACATTCTCACTAGATAAAGAAGGTTGCTCTTGTCAGTCTTGTGTACCTCCCAACTTACTATGTACTTCCTCTCGTATTGTATTGTGTTTTTGCGTAAAAATGGAGGGATATAGACTCCTTAACAAGCTAGAATTTTCGTTGAATGAGTGAAGTTTGTCTTCCTCAATGGGAGGATATCCCTTAAATAGAGTCTTGAGCAGGTTTAGCCCATTATTGGCTGGACCGAGTGGGTCGTACAGGACGGATCTGGGTTAGCGTTAGCGCCTATCATGGCTGGCTTGGTTATATTAATACACGACCCCTCAAGCACAAAACCTAATAAGGGCAAAGTGGTTTGTTTGCGTGATTTACCTCATTATAACGTGCGACTTAGGCTAGCCCCTCAAGCCGTGTCTTAATAATGTTGTTCACCGATAACAAGGTTCAGGACGGCTTCATCATTGTGTTATATACAGATTGTTTATAACTAAAAAAACTACTTCCCACCTTTTTAAGAAATTAATTATTTGATCCTATTTACATTTTCTTAATGTAATCAAAAAAATAGTGAATCTTCTAATTGTCTTTCATGAATACTCGTTCCATAGGATCAATCATAGAATTTATGAAAAATAAATTTTAAAATAATTAAAAGATACTGCAAGTAATATATATATTATTAAAGAGTAAAATTAAAGAATTTACTTATATTTTTTTTTATAAGCAATGTTAGTGGGGGATGGGGGGAATGTTAATTTCCTGGGTTTGAATCTGGGACCTCTTTCTTACACTCTTTTGGTGCACTTCTTCGATATCCCTTAGCTCACCAATTGGGCTACCTACTTGGGATTTACTTACATTTAGATTATCCGACTAGAATTTTGTGTTGTACCTATCATCCTCCTTTTCTCAACAGTTAGAAAAAGACATGGACACAGGTTAACTTTAATAAGCTTTAATAATGGGACACAAATGAGACTTGTTTTGTAGCAGCTAGAACCATCACAAGGGAGCTAGGATAACTAAATCTGGAGAATATATATATATTTTATTAATTCTGGTCATGATTATATATTTAAGACAGTTCCTCCCTAAAAGACTAATTAATTATTAATAAACTAATTAAAAGAAAGCACTTAATAATTGAAAGCCCCATCCTTGTTTAATTAGGGTATTGAAACTAAACCAAATAAACTTTTAATTGCTGAAAAAGGTTGTTCTAAACCATGGGTACCAAGATTTGACAGAGCCCACCTGAATGAAATATCATGAAAGTGGAAGCTCAAAATAGTAATATTATAAAAAATGGAAGAGATCCGATTTATAGTTTAATGGGTTATATATTTTCAAGAGGTTAGGTGTGTGAAAGGGAAACCCACTATACTTTAGTGAGTCTTATATATAAATGGTTGAAGTGGAGTTGGAATCCACTCAAAGTGCTTGATTTGAATACAAGACATTAGGATTCTTAATGGGGACACCAAACATGCTTCCAACCCTTGGAAGCCCATGCCTTCATTTTCATACGTGTCAAGAAGATAATTTGCCATGCCACTAGATTCATTTTTCATCATTGGTGTGCCTCAAACTGAAGTTAAACAATGTCTTTGAAACCTCCATTATTGCTAGTAAATGGGCGAAACCCCCACGCATCCAACACGAACCCCTCATCACCATTTGATTATGTTAATGTCAAATTGCTCTCATTCACTTAGCTTTATACATTAGTAAATGACAAAAATATATAGCATCCCTTCTATCCTATAATATATTTTTTGTGGTAACGAGGAAGTTTATGATTTATACGTACACCTTTCAGTTATATAAGTTGTTAAGTGCATAATTCAGAGAAGAGAGAATTGAAAGTAATGATCTTCATTATTGTTAAAGGTAATGATCTGTACAATATATATATGAGCATAGGCTCATGAAACTGAATCATAACAGAAAGCTGATCCTAACTAACAATTAACAATACTGACTATAGTTCACAATCTAACTAACTATAGTAATTAATTTAGCTATGTATTTACATCAGGTAAGATCCCCCCACAAGCTGGACCATGAAGATTAATGAGGCCAAGCTTGGACACCAGGTTGCTGAACACTGGAGATAGCAGAGGTTTGGTTAGCACATCTGCTAACTGAGATGCAGAAGGAATTGGAAGCAGATGGATAAGTCCACTGTTGATCTTCTCACGAATGACATGACAGTCTATTTCTATATGTTTGGTGCGTTCATGGAAGATGGGATTATGAGCAAGGTGAATGGCACTCTTGTTGTCACAATAAACTGAAGTGGGAGCATTAAGTGATATGTGCAGATCATTGAACAAGAACTTCAGCCACTGAAGTTCACAAGTCAAGCTGGCTAGAGCACGATACTCAGCTTCAGAACTTGATCTAGAGACAGTGGATTGCTTCTTGGATTTCCATGACAGCAGTGAGGAACCAAGGAACACACAATATCCAGAGACAGACCTGCGAGTAGATGGACATGTGGCCCAGTCAGAGTCTGCAAACCCAGAAAGCTTCATAGGGGAAGTTGCTGAGTACATGAGGCCTTTAGCAGGAGCACCTTTGAGATATTTGAGGACCCTCACAGCAGCTTGATGATGAACAAACAAAGGTTTGGAAATAAATTGGCTAAGCTGCTGTACAATGAATGCAAGATCAGGTCGGGTAGTTGTAAGATACAATAGCTTGCCAATCATTCTTCTGTAGGAGGAAACATCTTCATAGGGTGGAGAATCAGCATCATGAAGTTTAAGGGAAGAATCATAAGGAGTGGAGCTAGGCTTCACAGCTAGTAGACCACTGTCCTCAAGCAATTCAAGCGCATATTTGCGTTGGTTAATAAAGATTCCCTGTTTTGATCTAGCCACTTCAAGGCCAAGAAAGAAGCGTAATTTACCAAGGTCTTTGATGCGAAATGATGAGTCCAGAAACTTTTTCACAGAGACAATTTCATCATAATGATTGCCAGCAAGAACAATGTCATCAACGTATACCAAGAGAGCAGTAAAGTGATCACCATGAAGCTTGGTGAAGAGAGAATGGTCAGCATTGGACTGACTGTATCCTAAGGAAGTGAGGGCAGTAGAAAGTTTGGAGTACCACTGCCTGCTGGCCTGTTTTAAGCCATACAAAGATTTATTTAATTTGCATACCTTAGTTGAATTGGTAGCATCAGAAGAGAGTAAACCAGGAGGTAGTTCCATGTAGACTTCCTCATGAAGATCACCATGGAGGAAGGCATTGTTGACATCAAGTTGATCTAAGTGCCATCCCTTGATTGCAGCTAGAGAAAGGACAGTTCTAATGGTAGTCATTTTTGCAACAGGGCTGAAGGTGTCAAAGTAATCAACACCTTCCATTTGAGTGTATCCCTTTGCAACTAACCGAGCCTTATACCTCTCAATGGACCCATCAGCATGATGCTTGATCTTAAAAACCCATTTACACCCGATAGGTTGTTTACCTGGTGGTAGATCAACAATTTTCCAAGTGTTTGTTGAAGCAAGAGCATCCAATTCAGACTTCATAGCTACCTTCCAGCATTCAAACTTACAAGCCTGGATATAGGTTTTGGGTTCTGTGACAGAGGATATGGCTAGGCAAAAATGTTTATAAGTGGGATTGCAAGAAGAATAAGACAATACAGAAGATAGAGGGTAATTAGAGTTACCTGAGGAAGTAGCTGGCAGCTGAGAAGTAAGCAAATTGCAATGATACTCAGACAAGTAACTGGGAGGTTGTGTTGGTCTTGTAGACCTGCGAATAGGAACAGGATTGGGAGGGAGAGTTTGAGTTTGAGTGGTGATAGTTGGTTGAGTTTGAGTGAGAGTAGAGGAGTTGTTTGTGGGAGGAGAGGGAGAGGCAGTAGGAGGATGTTGAGAACTGTCAAGGGAGGGTGGAGGTATGGTAGAAATATCATTAGGTAGGTCAAAAATGTCTGCAGTAGCAGATTGGGGAGGAGTGACAGAAGCTGTATTTGTGTTTTTAGGGAAGGGGAAAACAGTCTCATGGAAGGCTACATTTCTAGATACATGAAATTCATTTGTGTTGATATCATAGAGAAGATAGCCTTTGGTTCCATCCCTATAGCCAAGAAAAATGGATTTCCTAGCTCTAGGTGCAAATTTGGTTCGGTGGTTGTGAAGAGTGGAGGAGTAGGCAAGACAGCCAAAAACTCTGAGATGTGTTAGACTAGGAGGTGAGTTGTGTAAGGCTTCATAAGGTGATTTGCTGCTTAATAGTGGTGTAGGGAGTCTGTTTATGATATGAATAGCATGTTGAATAGCTAAGTGCCAGAGGTTGGAGGGAAGATTAGATTGAAAAGATAAAGCACGAGCCACATTGAGAATGTGTTGGTGCTTTCTCTCAACAATCCCATTTTGTTGAGGTGTCTCAACACAAGATCTTTGGTGTATAATTCCTTTTGAAGAGAAATAGTCATGCATGAGGAACTCAGGCCCATTATCACTACGAATGCACTTGAGTTTCTTTTGAAATTGAGTTTCAATGAGTGAAATGAAATTTGTTAAATGTTTTCTGGTTTCACCTTTATTGTTCATGAAAATAGTCCAAGTAAACCGACTAAAATCATCAACTAATGTTAAGAAAAACTTGTGACCAGAAGTAGAAGGGGTAGCAAAAGGTCCCCATATATCAACATGAAGTAAATCAAATATGCTAGAGGAACGAGTGTAGCTGTGTGGAAAAGGTAAATTTCTTTGTTTAGCCATATGACAAGTATCACAAGGTTTTGTATTTGGAGTATAGGAAACAAAAGGAAATTGATGAGAAATACATCTATGAATAGGTGTAGACAAGTGACCTAACCTATAGTGCCAAATAGTGGCTGGGTCATTACAAGTATGATCTAAACTTGGAGAAGCAATAGTGTTGCATGAGCCAAGGTTGGAAGAGGAAGCCTGAGCAGTGTCAAGAACATACAATTTGCCCACTCTTTTAGCTGTAAATCCAGTCTTCCTCGGGTGAGAAAGCTGCAAAATTTCACAACAGTCAGGATGTAATTGAACATCATATAACAAGGAATCAAAGAGTGTAGTGACTGAAATGATGTTGACATGAAAAGAGGGAAAATAGTAAACATTGTGGAGCACAAGTGAACCAAACAGAAGGACTGAACCAGCAATGGTGGTAGTCACAGTGTCACCATTAGGCATAGTCATAGTTTTAGGTGCAATGTGATATGTGCAAAAGAAATTGGCAAAATTGTGAGTGATATGATCCGTGGCACCGGTATCCACAATCCAAAAATAGTTATTCTTGCTAATTCTAATTAATTTTGGCTTACCAGAAGTGCTAGGGGATAGAGAATTTATGGAAGCAGGTGTGGTGGTGTATATGGAATTGACAGAGGCAGGTGTGGTAGACTGTAAATTTGATTGCTGAAGTAGCTGTAGAATCTGAGTGTATTGCTCTTGAATCATAGAGAGAGAAGCATTTGCTGGTGTGGACGAGGAGGAACCTGCAGAAGTAGAGTGAGAGCCAGAGTCTTGCACAGAGTTGGCTGCAGAAGCAGTGGATGAAGAACTAGCAGAGGTAGCAGGAGTGTTCTTGCGATGTTGAAAACCAGGAGGATAGCCATGCTTAAGAAAGCATGTGTCAACCGTGTGATTAGTACGACCACAGTGAGTGCATAGGCGAGAACCACGACCACCAGAGAATCCACCACGCCCACAGCCTCTGCCACTGTTGGTTGGTGCACGAGAAGGAGCCTGAGAAACCGAATTGACAGAAGATTGATTCTCCACCGTTGAATCACTAGAGTTCGCATTGTTGAGATTGAATTGACGTTCTTGTTGAAGCACCATAGAAAAGGCATTATCCAAAGACGGCAATGGCGAGATTAACATGATTTGAGAGCGAACCTGAGAGAATTGATCATTCAATCCTTTTAAGAACTTGATAACGCGATCTTGCTCTTTGAATTTTCGCAGATCGGTTGCGGCGCCGCAAGTGCAAGGAATTGCACAAGTGCAATCGCGAATCGGCCGGAAATTCTCAATTTCTTCCCAAAGTGTGGTTAATTTGGTGAAGTATGATGAAATGTCAAGCGCACCTTGTTGGAATCGAGCCAATTCGTCCTGAATGTCCGCAATGCGAAAAACGTCGCCCTGAGAAAAGCGTTTTTCAAGATTTTTCCAAACGATAGAAGCGCGATCGCACCAGAGTAGAGATTTTGCAATGTTTTCTGAAATGGAGCGTTGAAGCCATGATAGCACGAGGTTGTTGCAGCGAATCCAAGGCTCATACAAAGGATCAGATGTTGAAGGAGGTGTGAGAGTTCCGTCGATGAACTTAGCCTTGTTCTTGGAAATGAGAGCAACCTTCATCGATCTAGACCAGATCTGATAGTTTTGGTTATCGAGAGGAGGTTGAACAAGAACAAGAGAGGGATTTTCACTAGGATGCATGTAGTATGGATTGGACGGATTCGTCGCAAAGTCAGAATAAGGAGTTGGTGTTGCCATTGTTGCAATTGAAGTGAATATCGAAGAATTGCAGAAAGGAAAACAAAAAACGCAAGAACAATTGCGATGAGGATGAAGAGGAAGCGACTCACAATCTGAGACGCGGAGTGAAGATCTAGGGGTTAATCTGATACCATGTTAAGTGCATAATTCAGAGAAGAGAGAATTGAAAGTAATGATCTTCATTATTGTTAAAGGTAATGATCTGTACAATATATATATGAGCATAGGCTCATGAAACTGAATCATAACAGAAAGCTGATCCTAACTAACAATTAACAATACTGACTATAGTTCACAATCTAACTAACTATAGTAATTAATTTAGCTATGTATTTACATCAGGTAAGATAAGTTATAACCTTTATGCTCCCAATAAACCATACCTAGCTAGGAATAAAAAAATATCCTAGAAAGTTTAATTAATTGCTAGAATACATTCTGCATCCTAAGTTGACAGATCAAACAAATTAACGCATCGATCTTTGATTTGGATATATATATATATATATAAAGTCTTCATAAAATACTTTAGCATATCCTCAACAACATAGCATTATCGTTTAAACAATTATCAACTAGTATGCACTTATATTTTCTTTTAACAATTAAAGTTGGCAAGCTACCATTGTAATTAATGTTTTTTTATAGAGAAATGTTAGTGGTTTTGTAATTTAGTTATGAATTTGAGAAAATGTTAGTTTTCAGGATTTGAACATAAACCTGTGTTGGGAATGACTC
This sequence comes from Astragalus membranaceus, assembly GCA_039519185.1. Taxonomy (NCBI): domain Eukaryota; kingdom Viridiplantae; phylum Streptophyta; class Magnoliopsida; order Fabales; family Fabaceae; genus Astragalus; species Astragalus membranaceus. The sequence goes on along the minus strand of CM076848.1, from coordinate 42,942,815 downwards.
ACTAGGTCGTAGGGCTAGTCACAGTTGGGCTATAGTCACGTACAATTGAGCCTAAACGCAATTAATATCCACTATTGGCATGTACAATTGTTGTATAAGGAAGAACCCCCTTAACCTAAAGGTAATTAACCTCTCTTAACTCTAGCACACCATTACTCTATTGCGACCTGATTTTAACACCGGAGTGGCCTTGTAGATACACCCTCTCAGCGGCACCACCACATCGGATACCAAGCCACCATCTTCAACTCCAACGCCCCAAGGTTCTACACAAGAACAAACCCCCCCACTTCAAACTCCATCATATCTCTTAGTTCGTCAACTCATGAGTTTTAGAGTTGATGTTTTTTTGTATTGATTTTGCCAAATAATGGATCGAGTATATGCCAAAGGCATTTCTACTCTAAGCCAAAGGATTGGTCCCCGCATAGAGGGTCGATCAGTAGGAGTTGATTGTTTTTATGTATATGTGCAATGCCCCAAAACATAAGAAACATGGTACGCTTTTGATTAAGGTGAGTTGTTTGGTTAGCAGTAGCTAGTTGGAATTAATAATTAGATAATTAAGTATGGTTACATATGAGCAATTGAGTTGCTGCTGTTGGAGGGAGCAAAACCGTGGGTGCATGTTTCGAGTTTGCATAGAAAATGGTGGTTTCTAATATTATACAATAATACTCCTTCAGTTACGGTTGATTATTAGGTGGATAAGTGCTAAAAAGTTAATTGTAAAAAGATGGATGGGCTTTATAGCTTAGCTTTCGGCTTTCCATGAATCCAGCCAGCTCTTAAAAATCAAATATAGGACAGATGTAACCAAAACGAGCAAGCAAAGCAAGTCACTTTGGGGACTATGCAATGCCAAAGAAAATGCTTATATGGCTGGCAATATTGGCATTTCACCTTTCCTTGTCTATAAGCTGTAACTTTTGATGAGTAGTAGTAGCACTATATCATAACACGTACAGATCAATGAGTGCTTAAGAAAAGAAGCAAGGCGCTCGTTTGGATTTATATATGCCAACTTTTCTAACGCCGTGGTTTCTGCTTTTCATGCATCTACTTTTAAAGCAGTTTTCAAAGAAATTTTACTCAATTCTTTTATATTTTTTTTATCCTTTGTACAAATGATTGGTGGGGTGGACAAGAAAAAGTAGAGCATTGTGAAATTGAACCCTTCTCAATAGGGTTTATACAATATTTGTTTGTGTTTTAATCCTTGATTGTGTTTACAGGACAATCATTTTATATATGCCTACATTATAAGGTGTTTTTTATAAGAAAAAAATTGTATTAATGGGTAAAATGGGTACTCTAAACCGTAACATAACAATTGTAGGGAGATTTTGATTGAATTTATGCACCAATCTGTAGAAATTACACTAGTGTTTCTACCGTCTCACTATACGTAAGAACTAGGAATGGCAATTGAGTTCATGGCCATTGCACATTCGCAACGGGCAGATAATTAATTACCCGCACAAATGGGTGAGGGCTCAGATGCGGGAACTACAGTGTCGAACCCGCTCTGGGCCCTAACCCCCCCCCCCCCCCCCACACACACACACATATATATATATATATATATATATATATATATATATATATATATATATTACTAATATTACAATTTTACCTATATACAGTTTAAAAAAAGAAATGAATTTTATTCATAAAATACTAAATCTAACTACTAATATTTTGGATTTTTTAATTCACTAATTAATGTTATCATGTGTAATATTTTATATTGAACGGTAGATGGTCCATCCCTACGGATCTCATTAATCATTTTCCTCTGCTTCATTTTGAAATTCAGAAAATAGTACGTTATTCCCACCGTTGAGGATCAGCTAATGTGAGATTGCTCTAATTCAGAAGACTTGACTTTCAAGGATTCTTTTCTCTTCCAAAATCCTGTTGGGCGCAGGTGGTTCCTTAGACCAGACAGTTTGAAAGAATTTTATTTCACCTTCTAAATCCTTTATTTTTTGGAGGGCTCTTCATAATAAAATGTCAATAGAGGCTACCCCGTTATTTCCATTTGTAGCCTTTGTGGTAGTGATTTAAAGACTTCTCAACACCTCTTCCTTGCCTGCTCATTTGCCAAGCATATTTGGAATTGGCTTGGAAGTATCCTAAGCATCCATATTGATATTTTTTTAGAGCATTTTAACATTGACTTTTCATGGTTGGAGTCCTCAATTGAGTGATATTGTCTCTACTACTATTTTTTGGGCAATTTCGTACCGCAGGAATCGGGCTAGATTTGATAATCATGTGATCCCTTTACACTTTGCTATCAATTTAATTATTTCCAATGTGGCTTTAGCATGAAATGCCTCTAATTCTACAATGTCTTCCTCTGTTACTGAGTTTCTGATTATAAAGGCCTTCAATGTCATTGGTAATTACAGAAATTCTTCAAACATCAAAGAGGTTATTTGGATCCCCCTGCTCCTTACAAGATAAAGTGCAATACAGATGGTGCTTCTAAAGGTTGTCATGGTCCAGCTGCTTGAGGTGATATTTTTAGAGACAGAAATGCTGCTATCATTGGCTGTTTTTCTACCTCCATCACTTGTGCAGAAAAAACATTTAGCATCGGTTATTTTGGATATTTAGCAACGGTTATTTGCCGATGCTAAAAGAAAGTTAGCATTTGGTTAAATAATCGATGCTAAATGTCACTTTTAACATCGGGTGTTTAAAAAGCCCGATGTTAAATGGTGTTTCATCACTGTTTTTGCTATCTGAAAAATGACATTTAGCATCGGTTGTTTAAACACCCGATGCTAAATGTCCTAACATTTAACATCGGGTGTTTTAAACAACCAATGCTAAGTGTCATTTTTCAGGACATTTAGCATCGGGTAGGGGTGTTCACGGTGCGGTTTGGTTCGGTTTTGAGACAAAAAATGAACCGAACCGCAAAGTAAAACTACATGCGGTTTGGTTTGGTTCGGTTAGCTTCCTAAAAACCAAACCAAACCAAACCAATGCGGTTTGGATTTGTTCGGTTTTTTCGAGACAAAACATAATTTAAAACAGAGTTAAAATTAACTAAAATAAAAAACGGCTAACATAAATCTTTAAGTAAAAATCTGCTCAAATATATGTAGTACATAAATTACTCTTTTTTAATTCTTTTAAGATAGCTACAACCATGTTTAAAAGAACTTGAATTAAATGTTTTATTGTAATTTTTAAATATATCATAACAATATAGATTGTTTGTAAGTGAGTCAATGAATCAATTGGATTTGGGCTTGTAAGTGACAGTTGGGTTTTAGTTGGATTTGAGTTAATAAGTTAGTAAAGAATGTTGTAAGTCAATAAGCCTTAGTGTTACTTGCGGTTTGGTTTGGTTTGGTTCGGTTGGTGGAACAAAAATCGCGGGCCAAACCAAACCGCGCAGGTGATTGAAAAAAAAAAAACCGAATAAATTTTGCGGTTTTCTATTGATTGGTTCGGTTTTAAACATTCCTAACATCGGGTGTTTAAACACCGTATGCTATTTCCCAACTTGGAGTATTATCTTTAGGTTAGTGAGATTCATTATTTTTTCGACAAGTATCATTAATAATGTCTAGCTCAATCAAAATCGTGCAGGAGCTAGACAGGAAGAAATACATCATCCAAGATTCTAATAGTTACCCACATCGGACTACACCTTAATTATTTACACTTTGTGTACAACTTTTGACATCAGTAAGGACTAAAATGACAAAATTGGAAGTTTATACATCTATATAGCAAGAAGTTTTGCTACGATGCATACTAGTAATTAGGTTTCTGAGAATAAAGCTTATGTTTTTAAGGAGAAAATGAAGATGTTGAAAGAGAAGTTGCGAGTGTGGAACAAAGAGGTGTTTGGAGTGGTTGACTTGAATATAGAGGAGGATGTCAAGGAGTTGAATAACTTAGATCAAATGCTCATTGAGCATTGGGATGAGGCCACAGTTTCTAAAAGAAAGGAAGTCTCTGTGTCTTTTTGGAAGCAAATCAGATTGAAGGAAAGTATTCTTCATCAAAAGAGTAGGGCGCGTTGGATCAAAGAGGGTGACGGGAATTCTAAATATTTTCACTCTATGTTGAAGTTTAAAAAGAGGAAAAATATTCTAAAGTTGTTAGATGATGAGGGAAGGCTTATTGAAGATGTTTTTGTGGTTAAAGATAAGGTGAAGAATTTTTTTCAAAATGGATTTACGGAGCCGCTGTATGGTAGACCTGTGTTGAATGATACGATGTTTAATCAAATCTCTTCGGAAGCGAATGATTACTTGGTCATGCCTTTCGAAGAGGAGGAGATTAGGGAGGGGATTTGGAGCTGTGATGGAGATAAAAGCCCGGGTCCTGATGGTTTTAATTTGAGGTTCTTTAAGGAGAATTGGGATTTGTTGAAGTATGACATTGTGGGAGTTTTTTCAGAATTCTACGCCAAGGCTCACATTCCTAAAGCGTTCTCGGCCTCTTTCCTAACTCTCATTCCCAAAAATGATCATCCTCAAGGGTTGGGGGAGTATAGGCCCATCTGTTTAATTGGGAGCATCTATAAGATTCTTTCAAAGGTGTTGGCCAATAGGTTAAAGAAGGTTCTTCTTTTGGTGATTTCTGAGTGTCAGTCGGCTTTTCTTGGTGGTCGGAATATTCTTGATGGGGTAGTGATTGTTAATGAGCTTGTTGATTTGGCGAAGCGTAATAAGGAGGAGTGCATGTTGTTTAAAGTGGATTTTGAGAAAGCTTATGACACCGTCTCTTGGTCGTTCCTCTTTGATATGTTAGCTAAGTTCGGGTTTGATCTTAAGTGGATTCGTTGGATTAGAGCGTGTGTGTCTTCTTCTTCTTTATCGGTTTTGGTCAACGGAAGCCCAACTCATGATTTCTTGGTGCAAAGGGGATTGCGTCAGGGGGATCCTCTATCTCCTTTCTTATTCTTGTTAGTGGCTGAGGGTCTTGCTCGGTTGGTGGATAAGGCGGTGGGGGTCGGGGTTTTTGAGGGGTTTGTAATTAATGAAAACCTTAGTTATTCGCTTGTTCAATTTGCTGATGATACCGTTCTGATTGGGAAGCCGTCTTGGAATAACCTTTGGGGTCTAAAATCTATTCTTAGGAGCTTTGAACTCGTCTCCGGATTGAAGGTCAATTTCATCAAAAGTAAGCTTATTGGTATTAATGTGCCTGATAATTTTATGGAGCAAGCTTCAGTATTCCTTCACTGCAGGTCGGAATCCATTCCGTTCAACTTTCTTGGCCTTCCCGTTGGTGCTAATCCGAGGCGAAAAGGGACTTGGAATCCGGTTTTGCAAAAGTTTCGGTCTAGGCTGGCATCTTGGAAGGGGCGCAATTTATCTATAGGAGGTCGGGTTACGCTTATCAACTCGGTCCTTAGTAGTTTACCTTTGTATTTCTTCTCTTTCTACAAAGCACCAAAAGTGGTTATTAGGGAGATGATAAAGATTCAAAGAGATTTTCTTTGGGGAGTTAAGGAGGATGCGAGAGGTATGTATTGGGTGGCTTGGGATAAGGTTTGTAGGGAGAAAAATGAGGGAGGTCTTGGTATCAAAAACTTGGAGAATTTCAATATTTCCTTATTGTCAAAATGGAAGTGGCGTTGTTTGGTGGACGAGAATGCGAATTGGAGAGGTCTATTAAGTCATAGATATGGTGAGTTGACGGGATTTATGACTAGTGATTCCGTCAGGAGAATGAGATCGGATTCTTTGTGGTGGAGGGATCTTTGTATGGTTGGTAAAGAAGAAATGGGGGACGATTGGTTCAAAGATTGTATTCGGAGAGGATTGGGCAGTGGTGAGGGGGTCAAACTTTGGAAACATCATTGGATTGGTCACCAACCGCTGTCTATCGTGTTTCCTAATTTATTTGCAGGTTATGATGATAAGGATCTCACTGTGGCTGAAGCTGGTTGTTGGAGAAGAGATGTATGGAGTTGGAATTTTTTATCTAATGTTGCAGGTTGTCATCTTTGTGTTCAAGAAGCTGCAGAGTTGGCGGACATTTTGCGTGAAGTTTCTCCGATTCAAGGTAAATCTGATTGTTGGAAATGGATTCTAACTCATGATAAATTGTTTTCGGTTAGTTCTTGTTATATCCAGGTACAAAGCGTTCGGCAAGCTGCTGTCTTGCCCCCTCTGCTATCGGCCAGAATTGAAGCCGTTTGGCAAACAGTTGTTCCGTCGAAAATTAAGCTTTTCGGTTGGCGTATGTTTGTCTCGGCTCTTCCTCTTCGCTCTTCTTTGCTTAATCGTAACGTTATTCAGTATATGGAGGAGGCGGCCTGTGCTTTTTGTCAGAATGATTTTGAAGATTTGGACCATCTTTTCGTGGGGTGTGATTTGGCTAGGATGGTGTGGAAAAAGGTGGAGATATGGCTTGGTGTGGATCATATCGTTGAGGAGTCTTTGATGGAGCATTTCGATTCCTTCGCAAAAGTGTGTACCGGCAAGAAATCTAAGAAGATTAGACATCTTATCTGGCTGGCCTCGTGTTGGAGTATTTGGTTGACTAGAAATAATCTTATTTTCAAGGGGGAAGAACCGGATTTAGACTCGATTGTTTATCATATTAAAACTATGTCTTGGTCGTGGTTTATTTATGGGGTGGGGAGTCATTCCGGTTATGTTTTAGATTCTTGGTGGAATAACGCTTACCATTGTATTAATCATTTTGTTGGGTAGTAGGGGGAGAAACAGTGGGTTAGGTTTTCCCTCTGTAGTGCACTCACAGGGTACTCTTTTTCCTACCTGAGTCTTTTTCCCAATGGGTTTTGGCTCAGGGAGGTTTTGAGGAGGCCCTCCCCCTTTTTTTTCTCTCATTGTAAGGGTTAGGCACCCCTTGTGCTCTTTTCAATGATATTGCTTATCGAAAAAAAAACTATGAAACTCATCCATATAGGATTCTTTATTAAGTTAGCATCTAATATAATAAAAAAAATGTGAGAAACTATCCAGAGTTAATACTCGCAAGGAAGAGCAACAAAATCTAGGAATTATGTACAGGTTTTTATGATAATGTTGGGTAACAACCAAAAATTACAAAAGAAAAAAAAAACTTTCAAAATTTATAACAACTTGATCTTGAGGCACCAAGATGACAAAGAAGCTAAAACGTCTTGAAAATTTAGTGTCGTTTCGTTTGGCATTGCTGAGAAAGTACGCGAGTGGTTTGGGCCAATGTATCAACTGTCATTTGGCACGTAACATCGTATTCCATTGTCCCACTACGCAACAAGCCCATTTTCATTTGGGCTTTGACGTGAATGGTTAAGGAAAATGTGACATGCACTTTGTTTTTATTGTTTGTTATGCTTTCCTCCATCTCCTTAGGAAATTTGTCCATTGAGCCTTTTAAAGTTACGCCAAACTCGGTTGAATTTTGATGGGATTGAAAGAAAGTCGGGTAGGTTCCTGAAGCAACTTTTTGTCGTCTTAAAGAGAGAGATACATCCCCTCCTTCTTTATACAAAACTCCCAAATTTGAATTTGAGTTTTTGACTTGCAAAGTGAGTTTGTATTGTTGGTTATGTTTGCTTTCTTGGAGAAAAAATCGTTGAATTGCAAATCTAGGATCCTTTGGTGAAAGTACCATGGAGAAGAGACCACCTAGAAGGCCTCCAATAAAGATGATAATGGAAATCAACACAATGATGAATACAAGACACCAACAACGTGTCCGATTTGTCTCCTTTTGGGGAGAGTTTCGATGGAGCTCGGCAATACGTGCATTTTCTGGGGGTGGAACACGATAGATTTGGTCCTTGGGGACTTGGACAACGTAGGTGCCTGCACTAATGTTAGGTAACTTGGGTTTAGGACTATTGATCTTGTTGGTATAATCTTGTAGAGGAGGTGGCGGTGGCGGTGGCAAGACCTGCTCCTCCATGGGAGTATGGGGAGCGGCCGATGTGGTGGAGACAAGGAAGAAGGGGTGGAGCTGAAATGTGTGGATGTTATTAGAAAGGGAGAGATCGATGTGTGTAGTTTGCATGGAGATGGAGAATGAAAGTACGTGCTTTGCATGGGATGAGATAATGGGTGATTGAGAGAGAAATTGGTAAAGCTTTGGTTGAAATGTGAGAGAAGGAGGAGAGATCCCAATAATAGGATAGATTATATTTAAATTTGCTTTAACGGGTCAACTATGTCAACTAATTAAAGGATCCCAAACAATGTTTTTTTGCAAATAAAAAAAAAACATTATTTGGGATCCCAAACAATATGACTCTATTTTAATGCATAAAATGATATTTAAAATAAAAGTAAACCTAAAGATGTCGAAATTATCTTAAAATTTGTAACATAGTTACGTTATCGAGTTTATATAATTAACATGAAACAACTATTGGATACATAAAATCCACATTCGACACAAACTTAATAGAATAAAAGGACAAAGAAGTTTTTCCTAATATCTTGAAAACAGCTATAATCTTATTGAGATTTATAATCAAAACCTACTTTAATTTAAACTTATAGCCGTTGGCTATTTAAAAAATAGCTGTTTGGTTGCTTTGTTTAACTAACATAACAGAATACAATTGGTTATAACTAACCTAAAGTCTATTCAAGTTTGTTATGTAACAAACCTTGGTTGTTAAACTAGTAACAACCAAACTCTAACAGCTATATCACCAGAAAAGCTATATAAAGCATACATCTGTACATACAATACACAATGAATGAAATAGTTTTATTTTTAATCAAAAAAGTCTACTTTCTACTTTACAACTTTTCTGTGAACGTTTGCTCTATCCTCATCTCCAATCATCTACCAAATTGTTTGAGAGTTTCTGGTTGTGTAATCAAAGTGTGATCATACCTCGCAAGAAATAAGAAAAACAACAGTTAGATCTAGGGTTTCTGTGACAGAAACAAATAAGAGAAAGGAACAAGCTAAAGAAAGTTTTCTGGTTACCTTTAGAAGGGTGTTCTTGAAGGTTAACGCGTAAGAAGGTATTCTGGGTTGAGTTTCAAGTTGAAACTCAACAAGTTCATGCAACAGAAACACAGTGATTAGGTTTTCATTCAAGAAAGAGAACAGAGGGTGAGAAATCACAAGAGAGTGTGATTTTACCTTTGTTTGATCTTGTCTCAAAACCGTATCACACCCTCACCTGCAGGAATCAAGAAGATCAAAGTTAGGGTTTCGTGAACAGTGTGTAAAACAAAGAGAAATCAAAGAAAAACTTAAAGAAGAAGTAGGTCTACCTGAAGGAAGGTGGATCGAGAGCTTGATCGAAGAGATCAAGTGTTTCTGGGCAAACTAGGGTTTGCGATTCATCGAAGAGTGAGAAGAGGAGATTGTGGTCTCAGCGTTTTGATTCAGAGCAAAACCAAAGGGGTTTTGTTTCATCATCATCAGAGATCATCATCGACCAGAAATCAAGCTGAATCGCAGCTTCAATCACCGGTGGTGAGAGCTACGGTGCAGCAAGGTTTCGAGTGAGAGAAGAGAGAAGAAGAGAACGGAGAAACAAGAAAGAGAGCTAGGGTTTCTTGATTTTCTGAGAAGATAGAATAAAGAAACAGCATATATATACCTCGGGTCAAAGGCGACCCGCGTGTTGTAATTCCTAAACCGGGTTCGGGTGCGCAGCTAGCATCAAAAAACATTTGTTTGATCAACACTGCATCATTGGGCTGGGCTGCAGGTAAAGCTGGGCTTTACAAGATACACCTCCCTCAGTGTTTTGATACACCCTCCTGCAAATACAACATAGAAAGTGAGCAAAAATTCAACATGGTATACACAGAGCTACTATAATCGATCCAGGGCATATACTCAAATTTCTACTCAATTCTTGTGTTTTCTTTAAAGTCTTCTTTCTATTTTTTAAAATCTAACTGTGTGTGAAGTGTTTCAGTTTAATATGTCTAAGGATATGCAAACACATCCTAGTTTTGGGGCTCAAATTCCCATCCTCAATGGAAAGAACTGGGATAGATGGTGCCACCAAATGAAAGCAGTCTTTGGCTGCCAGGGAGTACTAAAAGTTGTCAGAGATGGTGTGACACCAGTGACAGCACCTGCTACTGCAGAAGATGATGCAAAATTTGAAGAAGAAACCCAGAAAGACTGGAAAGCATTACATCTAATTCATATAGGATTAGATGATAGTAATTTTGATAGAGTTAGGGGAATTGAGAGTGCCAAGAAAGCTTGGGATACTCTTGATTCCTACTACAATGGTTCTACTGAGGCTAAGAAAGAAAAGCTGGAAGCTCTTAGTGTTAGACTATAGTATAACCTTAGAGGGGGGGTGAATAAGGTTATGTGCAAAATATGAATTCTTTTCGGTTTTCAAAAACTTTATGAAATGCTTTGTTTAAATCAAATGCGGAAACTGAGATTTAAACTTATATGATGTATGCAAGCAGACAGATCAAGCACAGTATGATATTACTCTATATTCAATATACAGAATAACTAGATTATTTATAGGCAGCGCAGTGATATTGAATATAGCAACAGACAGATCTACAGGAGTGATATGGATAATAACAGATCAGCACAATAATATAACAATAGACAGATCTGAGTAGTGATATTCAAAACAGATATACACAAACAGTGAATATCACAGCTATATAACAATAACAAATATAGACAATAAAGTAAAGAGAGTAGGGATAGAGATACACCAGGAATTTAGCGAGGTTCGGGATAAAAGCCCTACGTCCTCGGCCTCAGGCTTTGCAACCCTTGGACTTGATGACAACCACTATATTGAAGAATTGTTTACAAACAGGCAACTTCAAAATAGCAAATCTCAATTCCCCCGAACTGAGAACCCGAGCACCTAGCTAGGGATTTCAACCCGCTTCAATCTCCTGATTGAACGACCCAAGAGCACCTCCCAGGATTTCAATACCACTTCAATCTTCCCTGATTGAACGACCCAAGATCACCTCCCAGGATTTCAAACCAACTCAATCTCCTGATTGAGAGACCCAAGAAAACTTCCCAGGATTTCAAAATGACCCCACAAAAGTAGATTACAATATAGAAGCTATGATCCAATCACCTCAGATAATATGACAATATAATAGCTGTGAGAGATGAGTGACTAGATCTATAGAAAATGATATGAAAGTGATAGCTCTATTTTTTCTCTTACTCAGATCTAGAAATTCGAATGAGAAGAAGAGAGGAGTTGTGAATTGTGGTGTGAGGTGTGAAATGAAAAGTGTGAAGCACCTCCCTATTTATAGGTTTAGGAAAACGTAGAAATGATTTATGATGCATAAGAATCGATTTATGTGAGAAGGCAAATCATAGTATAATCGATTCTTTGCTTTTAGAAAACATTTAAAGAAATGATGAATCGATTGTTTGATGAAGTTAAAATGTTGATGAATCGATTCTTATCATTTTAGAGGACATAAGAATCGATTTTATGGCTAGTTAAAAAAGAGAGGAATCGATTCTTTACATATGGAGAACATAGGAATCGATTGTTTGTTTCTTTGGAAATAGGTGGGAATCGATTTTCAGGACATCCTGAATAGGGTAGGAATCGATTCTTACTTTGTTTAAAATGAGAAGGAATCGATTCATAGCCTATAGGATTGCTTGAAAATCGATTTCATAGTCTTTTGAAATAGAAGGAAATCGATTCTTACCTTTGGCTTATGAATAGGTGTGAATCGATTCTTTGTTTCAAACATAGGATAATGAAATCGATTTCAACCTTTAAAATAGGATTAGGAAATCGATTTCATGATTTAGAAAATGATAGAAATCGATTTCTAGTTTTCCACAAAATTATTTTTAGGTTTAGGGCTTTGCCATGCATGCATAAGATATTTTCCAAAGCTTGCCATGCATGCATAACATATTTTCAAAATCCTAATTTTGATGCATGATGCATGTTTTCAAAAGTCATCTCTCAGCTACTAAAATGTCATAGACCTTCAGTGATAGGACCTTACACAGTGTCCTAAAGAAAGCGGATAAACAAATAGGTCTTGATCTTCAAAGGTGGCTTCTTCTCCAAGCTGTTCCACTTTAATATTTCCTGCTTTTTGATTTCCGTCCTGTACTTCATTCAACTTGAACCATTAGTAGACAAGATGTAATTTGTTATCATTCAAAACAAAGAGTGTTTGTCCTTGGTTCAACACTTAGGGCTCAGTTTGAAACCTTAAGGATGAAAAGTGATGAGGATGTTGTGACCTACAGTGGTCGTGTAAAGAAAATTACCAATGCCATGACCCTAAATGGTCATACTTTTACTGATGAAGAGATTTGTAGGAAAATCCTGAGATCACTAACTAAGAAATATTATGTTGCAGTGAACATCCTTGAAGACACCCTAAATGTTGAGGACTTAAAGGTTGAGCAGCTGCAAAGTAGATTAGAAGCCAAAGAAATACGGCTGAATCTACTAAATGAAGACAGTGATGATGAAGACACTGCCTTCTTCACAAAAGGCAAAGGTAAGAAAGGCTCAAAGCCTGGCAACAGTAAGTCTTCCTCTAAACCTAACTCTAACAAAAATAAGCCTAAATCTAAACCTAATTCTAAGAATAAGGGTGATTCTAAGAAGAAGGATAAATCAAAAGTTCAATGTTATAGATGTGATAAATTTGGGCATTATGCCACTGAATGCCCAACCAGGAATAAGTCTAAATCAGAAGTAGAAGCTAATGTTGCAAAAGAGGATTCTGATTCAGACAGCCCAGTAGTGTTTAGTGCTATAAGTGATAACTCTAAACCTAGACCTAGGGCAGAAACTAAGGTAACTAATATTGAACTTAAGAAAAATAAGGGCTATATTGCACTAGTGGTTACTAAGAGTGATGGGAGCTGTATTACAGAAATATGGTATTTGGATTCTGCTTGTTCTAATCACCTTACAGGAAATAAAGATTGGCTAGTAGATTTCAACCCTAACAAGAGGACTACTATCAGATGTGCAAATGATAGGTCACTACAAGCTACAGGTATGGGAAACATACTGCTAAAGAAAGAAGATGGTCAGGTAGTCACAATTCATAATGTCTACTATGTTCCAGGTATGAGCTGCAACCTAATTAGCCTAGGGCAACTTATAGAGGGAGGATTTTCAGTCATTATGAAAGACCTGAAACTTAAGATTTTTGATAAAAAAAAACAAACTGATTCTAACATCTCAATTGGCTAAGAACAGAACTTTTAAAACCAGTATTAGCACTATAGAGGCAGAATGCCTTAGTGCTACCACTGATCTTGAAAGTGTTCTATGGCATAGGAGGTATGGACACTTAAACTATAAGAGTCTTCTTAATCTTAGCTCTAAAGGCCTAGTGGAAGGTTTACCTAAGATTGAGAAACCTAATAGTGTATGCACCACTTGTCTGTTGGGTAAACAACCCAGGAAGATGTTCAAGACAGATTTAAAACTAAGGTCTAAACATCTCCTACAGGTTGTTTACACAGACATATGTGGCCCATTTGATGTGATTTTAAAAGGGGGGAACAAGTATTTTTTATCTTTTATTGATGAGTTTTCAAGGAAAATTTGGGTCTACCTGATTAAGACAAAAGATGAGGCTTTAATTAAATTCAAGGAATTTAAAGCCTTAGTAGAAAAACAAAGTGGTAACATGCTTAAGATCCTTAGGTCAGATGGAGGAGGAGAGTTTACTTCAAAAGAATTTGAAGCTTTCTGTACAAGTCATGGAATTGTTCATGAGGTTACTTCTCCCTACACTCCACAACACAATGGAGTGGCAGAGAGAAGGAACAGAACAATCCTGGACATGGCCAGAAGCATGATGAAATTAAAATCTCTTCCAAAAGACCTATGGGGTGAAGCAATATCCACTGCTGTTTATCTACTAAACAGATGTCCTACTAGAGGCTTAGATGATAAAGTACCTGAGGAAATGTGGACTGGGGATAAGCCCAGTGTCACACATCTAAGAGTATTTGGATCACTAACCTATGGACACATTCCTGATCCTAAAAGAAAGAAGTTAGAGGACAAGAGTAAACCTATGGTACTAGTTGGGTATCATTCAAGAATCACTTGCATTCAAGAGTAAACCTATCCTACTAGTTAGAGTCATAAAACAAACTGGTAATATTGGTAATATCATTCAAGAATCACTTGCATTTGAACTACTATAATATGTTGAAATTTATTTATTTATTTTTTGACTAAAAAATGATATTCACTCATTCAAATTAAGAGATTACATCGATGATAATATAAATTTAATTTTGCTAAAAACATAAATGATGAATCTGCGAACAAACTCACAGCACCCAAGTTAATAGCGTAAAAATAGAAAATTGCCAAACAAATGTGACAAAATAAAATTCACCGGAGTACCCATGTTTCTGGATCTGTAACTTTGAGGACCTAATCTTTGGTTGAATCTGAAATCGATCGAAGTTGATCTGTAGATCTGAACCAAACGAAAACACGATATTAATATTTGTCATTGATAATTAAATTTTTTGAAGACTACTACTAGAAACCTACTATCTAAAAAACAAGAAGACTAATTAATATTTAAAACAATTATTTCTTATTGATAATCTACTATCTAACAAATTTACTATCTACTATAATCTACTAATCAACTAAAATAATCAAATGTAACTACTAGATAGCTGCACTGATATATAAAAAACAAGGAATAACTGCAGTAATATATAAAAAAACACGGGATTAGTATTTGCCATTGATAATTATAATTTTTGAAAATTACTATGAACCTACTATCTAATAAAACAAGAAGACTTAATGACTATTTAAACTGATTAATATTTAAAACACATGCGACAAATATTTGTTACTAATACCAAAAGAAGGACAAATAATTGTTATTGATATATAAAAAAATACGGGATAAATATTTCTTATTAATAATCTACTATCTATATTTTACTATCTACTATAATCTACTAATAAACTCAAATAATCAATTGAAACTATGAGATAACTGCACTGATACATAAAAAACACGAGATTACTGCATTGATATATAAAAAAATACGAGTATAACTTCAATGATATATATATATATATATATATATATATATAAACACGGGATAGCTGCACTAATATGTAAAAAACACGGGATAACAACACTGATTTATAAAAGAACAGTTCACTGATATATAAAAAAAACACGGGATAAATGCATATATTGTTTTTAAATGATACTTTTACATTTTTAGATTTTAATATTTATCTATTTTTTATTTGAAACTCCTTTTTTATCTACTTTAAATTTGTCTTTATTTTCACGGGGTAATGTTCAAACTATTTAAATACTGTCTAAGTTCATTCATAAAAATAACACGACAGCACCCGTGCGTATGCACGGGTATCCTACTAGTTAGAGTCATAAAACAAACTGGTAATATTGGTAATATCATTCAAGAATCACTTGCATTTGAACTACTATAATATGTTGAAATTTATTTATTTATTTTTTGACTAAAAAATGATATTCACTCATTCAAATTAAGAGATTACATCGATGATAATATAAATTTAATTTTGCTAAAAACATAAATGATGAATCTGCGAACAAACTCACAGCACCCGAGTTAATAGCGTAAAAATAGAAAATTGCCTACAAATGTGACAAAATAAAAGTCACCGGAGTACCCATGTTTTTGGATCTGTAACTTTGAGGACCTAATCATTGGTTGAATCTGAAATCGATCGAAGTTGATCTGTAGATCTGAACCAAACGAAAACACGATATTAATATTTGTCATTGATAATTAAATTTTTTGAAGACCACTACTACAAACCTACTATCTAAAAAACAAGAAGACTAATTAATATTTAAAACAATTATTTCATATTGATAATCTACTATCTAACAAATTTACTATCTACTATAATCTACTAATCAACTAAAATAATCAAATGAAACTACTAGATAACTGTACTGATATATAAACAACAAGGAATAACTGCAGTAATATATAAAAAAAACACGGGATTAGTATTTGCCATTGATAATTATAATTTTTAAAAATTACTATGAACCTACTATCTAATAAAACAAGAAGACTTAATGACTATTTAAACTGATTAATATTTAAAACACATGCAACAAATATTTGTCACTAATACCAAAAGAAGGACAAATAATTGTTACTGATATATAAAAAAATACGGGATAAATATTTCTTATTAATAATCTACTATCTATATTTTACTATCTACTATAATCTACTAAGAAACTCAAATAATCAATTGAAACTATGAGATAACTGCACTGATACATAAAAAAAACGAGATTACTGCACTAATATATAAAAAATTACGGGTATAACTTCAATGATATATATATATATATATATATATATATATATATATATATATATATAAACACGGGATAGCTGCACTAATATATAAAAAAACACAGGATAACAACACTGATTTATAAAAGAACACTTCACTGATATATAAAAAAAACACGGGATAAATGCATATATTGTTTTTAAATGATACTTTTACATTTTTAAATTTTAATATTTATCTATTTTTTATTTGAAACTCCTTTTTTATCTACTTTAAATTTGTCTTTATTTTCACGGGGTAATGTTCAAACTATTTAAATACTGTCTAAGTTCATTCATAAAAATAACACGACAGCACCCGTGCGTATGCACGGGTATCCTACTAGTTAGAGTCATAAAACAAACTGGTAATATTGGTAATATCATTCAAGAATCACTTGCATTTGAACTACTATAATATGTTGAAATTTATTTATTTATTTTTTGACTAAAAAATGATATTCACTCATTCAAATTAAGAGATAACATCGATGATAATATAAATTTAATTTTGCTAAAAACATAAATGATGAATCTGCGAACCAACTCACAGCACCCAAGTTAATAGCGTAAAAATAGAAAATTACCTACAAATGTGACAAAATAAAAGTCACCCGAGTACCCATGTTTCTGGATCTGTAACTTTGAGGACTTAATCATTGGTTGAATCTGAAATCGATCGAAGTTGATTTGTAGATCTGAACCAAACGAAAATACGATATTAATATTTGTCATTGATAATTAAATTTTTTGAAGACTACAACTACAAACCTACTATCTAAAAAACAAGAAGACTAATTAATATTTAAAACAATTATTTCTTATTGATAATCTACTATCTAACAAATTTACTATCTACAATAATCTACTAATCAACTAAAATAATCAAATGAAACTACTAGATAACTGCACTGATATATAAAAAACAAGGAATAACTGCAGTAATATATAAAAAAAAACACGGGATTAGTATTTGCCATTGTTAATTATAATTTTTAAAAATTACTATGAACCTACTATCTAATAAAACAAGAAGACTTAATGACTATTTAAAGTGATTAATATTTAACACATGCGACAAATATTTGTCACTAATACCAAAAGAAGGACAAATAATTGTTACTGATATATAAAAAAATACGGGATAAATATTTCTTATTAATAAATATTTCTTATTAATAATCTACTATCTATATTTTACTATCTACTATAATCTACTAATAAACTCAAATAATCAATTAAAACTATGAGATAACTGCACTGATACATAAAAAACACGAGATTACTTCACTGATATATAAAAAAATACGGGTATAACTTCAATGATATATATATATATATATATATATATATATATAAACACGGGATAGCTGCACTAATATATAAAAAACACGGGATAACAACACTGATTTATAAAAGAACACTTCACTGATATATAAAATAAACACGGGATAAATGCATATATTGTTTTTAAATGATACTTTTACATTTTTAGATTTTAATATTTATCTATTTTTTATTTGAAACTCCTTTTTTATCTACTTTAAATTTGTCTTTATTTTCACGGGGTAATGTTCAAACTATTTAAATACTGTCTAAGTTTATTCATAAAAATAACACGACAGCACCCGTGCGTATGCACGGGTATCCTACTAGTTAGAGTCATAAAACAAACTGGTAATATTGGTAATATCATTCAAGAATCACTTGCATTTGAACTACTATAATATGTTGAAATTTATTTATTTATTTTTGACTAAAAAATGATATTCACTCATTCAAATTAAGAGATTACATCGATGATAATATAAATTTAGTTTTGCTAAAAACATAAATGATGAATCTGCGAACAAACTCATAGCACCCAAGTTCATAACGTAAAAATAGAAAATTGCCTACAAATGTGACAAAATAAAAGTCACTGGAGTACCCATGTTTCTGGATCTGTAACTTTGAGGACCTAATCATTGGTTGAATCTGAAATTGATCAAAGTTGATCTGTAGATCTGAACCAAACGAACACCGCAACTAGACGGGAAATCCAAACGAACACCGCAATCAGGGGCGGACTTAGGTAGGCTTCAGGGTGTGCACCTGCACACCCTCAAATTTAAAAACTTGTACCAATTTCCCTATGATGAAAAATACATTTTGACACCTCTAGTTTTGTTTTTTGCACACCCACCTCCTAAAAAATAATCTATGTATTTGAATAATTAGGTATATTATATATTTAGCTACCCAACAGTATGTTATTTAGCTACTTCAACTAAGCTTATTTGTTTAAAGAGATAAAAGAATAATAACAAGTCCATTAGTTTAAGCCCCATTAGTCTATTATTATTGCAAACAAATATGTTCATTTTTGCTAACTCGGTGATTTTGGTCCTTCTATTCCACTTTTGACAATTTTGGTCCCCATTTTTTCTAATTTCCTATTTTTATCCTCAAAATCATAGATTATTTGCACTTTTGGTCCTCAAAAATCTTGAATTTTAGGAAAACAAGGAAGTAAAATTGCATAAACCATGTTGTTTAGCAACCAAAAGTGTAATGAAAAAATCATAGGGACCAAATTACCAAATTAGAAAAGTAAAATATGTTTAATTGGTATACTCTAGTGTAAAATCAGGAAAAGAATTAGACATTTAAAGTCAGGCGCTCAGATGCCTGACTTTATATGTTGACGCGGTGGCAAACTTGTAATTAAGAGACAAAACTCGCGAGTTTTAAAGTCAAGCGAATACACGCCTGACTTCTAAAGTTAAAAATAGGAAAAAAAATTAGACTTTTAAAGTCATGGTCTCAGATGCGTGACTACATAAGTAGACACGGTGGCAAACTTGTAATTAAGAAATAAAGTTTTAAAGTCAAGCGAATACACGTCTGACTTCTAAAGTCCTAAAATATCTTTCCTCACTCTCTCACACTCAAGCGAATTCGCGTTCACTCCCTTCACGCTCACCCTTTCCTCTTCTTCCTCACGCTCACTCCCTTCACTGTTTCTTCTTTCTCTCTCTGGTTTTCCTTGCGCGTTCTTCTCTTCGTCTTCTTCACCTAGCTCTGCTAGGGTTTCATGATCTCAAACTCAGATGCAACAATTAACCTCCACGATGCTGAACGACTTCACCTCCACGATGCTGACTAGGATGCACGAGAGGGGATGTTGCTTGACCTATGATTATGTCACCAATGATGCTGCCGATCTGCTTGGAGAGAAGGATTTGGACTCGATCTCCGCTTTGCGTGGCTTGTTGATCTCGCGACCTGCTGATTCTAGCTTCTCGCATAAGAACGCGCTACCGATCTGCTTGGAGAGAAGGATTTGGACACCGATGTAGGGTTTTGTTTTTTGGATATTTTATCTTGCTTTAATTTTAATTTTTGCGTCTTTATTGCGTTATGTTGAGTGATTTTGAATTTTTTTTTTAGTTTGTCGTTTTTGTAGATGCTGATTTGAGGGAAAAGTTGAATAAGATTATGTCATCCGAGTACTTCACTACCACTCCTGAGATGAAGGCTGCTGTTGAGGTTGCTGTCGCAGCTGCTGGAAATTACGCTTCTTTTCAGGTGCCGGTGCATGGCTCTGTTTGTTCGGTCGAAGTGGAAATTTCTAATTCTCAGTCTCAGGAGAATGGAGAGGAAAATGGAATGAAATAGAGTGGAATAAATAAAGATATGATTCCATTGTTTATATGTATTTTTGGGATGGAACAGCCAGTATAATGTCATGGATGGTTAAAATTACAGGAGTATTGGGAGAAATTTCATCTAGTTTCATTCAATTTCATCCAGTTTTAAACAATTCAAATAACCAAACGTAGAGTCATTCCTTTCCATTTTTGTACATTTCAGTTATTTTTATCAACCCAAACATAGCTGTTGTGTAGTCAATTTATTTCTTCTAGAAAGATGAGTGTGTATGATCCTATTCACCAGATTAGTATGTGGGGGGAAACCTTCAAAAGTAATGGAAATTTAAGTGCATCTTTGCCCTTAATTGATGAGGCAGATTTGAAGTTTGATAGTCAGGTAAAAGTTTACAAATTTGTGTTGGATTTTATTGGCAAATTAGAATGTCTATTCTGTTTACTTAACAGTTTCAATTCATGATGTTTAATGCCTAGTCAGAGGATGCTTCTCAAGGTATACTAGGAACATCTAACAAGTATGACTAAGAAGCTAATAAATCTAATGATAAGGTAAGAAAAATGGTCGTTTCTTGGTAGTATTTTTGTTAATTTGAACTGTACCTTATCTATTTGGGAATTCTTGAATGCAGATACAAAGGCGCCTTGCACAAAATCGAGAGGCTGCACGTAAGAGCCGTATGCGGAAAAAGGTATGAATGTTCATACATTGATAGATATGTTGGACGTGTAATTAGTGTTTCGATATACTGATGTTCAAGTCGTTTCGGACATTTGCCTTACAGGCTTACGTGCAGCAGTTAGAATCAAGTCGTTTGAAGTTGATGCAGATGAAGCAAGAGCTTGAACAAGCAAGACAGCAGGTATATTACTTGTGTAGTTTCTCTTTTGGATCATTATATGTTGTCGGTATTGTCCTTCGTTTTCCTCGCTAATATCTGAGGCAACAAAATTGCAGGGAATGTATATGGGTGGTGGGTTGGATTCTAATAATATGTGTTTTGCTGGATCTGTAAGTTCAGGTTGGATTCTAATAATAGGATCATACACACTCATCATGTGCCTGCCGCCTCTTCTGTTTTTTTATTTCTTAGGGTATCAAAATTACAAAAACATCCTCCCCATACTTTAATAATGTATCTTTCTTTAGCTAATTTGGTCCTTAGAGGTCTCTTTCCTTAATCACTTTAATCTCAAAAATTGCTAGTTGCAAATACAACTAGAAGACATACTCCAGAAAGTTTTTGATTTGAGACATATATATGCAACGACTATAATGATAGAGCCACACCTTCAGTTCATGGTCATTTGGAGGCATAATATGGCATTTCTATTAACTTGCAGAAGTATAGACTTGGACAGCAAGCTCGAAGACAAAATGAGGAAGATCAATACAAAGAGAATAACAGTAAGTACATGTCTGCCTAATGCCCCATCATGCAATATCGTTCTATTACTTTTGCCTACTTCTATTAAACTAGAGAGCAATAAAACTGGAAATGTATAATAATCTTCCTTCCTAATTTCTGTTTCCACTTGTTAGGATGTTCGTATGTAAATTTCAGTACCCGTTCTTCAGGGCCTAATAGAAGTTACCCAGGTGATAATGAAGGGGGGTATGTTTGAATTTAACAAATACCAATTTCACTTTATTTCTTTTAGATCACATGCATTCTCCATGAACCAAACTCTCATGTAAATCTTCTCAATTCTAACCTGTACTACTATCTCTCTCACCCCTCACACACTCACACAAAGTCTCACAATCTCATGAATTTTCGGCATTATTGTGAATACAGGTCAATCAGGAAAACCCTAGAGAATTCCAACGGTTCTTGTCCCAATTTCAGTAAGTTACTCAGATTGCATCAAAAAATTCAAGGACAGTGACCGCTACCGAGACGACGTCAGATTTCTCAAGATCTGGCTCCTCTATGTAATCCTCCTAACTCTCCCTCTTACTCATTCTAATCATTCGACACATGCTGGTACATGTGAATTAAACCAAATGCAGATATATAGATTTTGTTAATTAGTTAGATCACTTAGATATTTGAATTAAACCAAATGATGTTTTTCTTTTATGTCTGTCTGTCGTGTGTTTGTCAATTTGTTTTTGTACACTACTATTCTTTAATGTAAATTAATAATGATAATGATTCAATTTTTCATTTTGGAAAACTAATCCATATAGATGATGATGATGATGATGATGATGATGATGATGATGATGATGATGATGATGATGATGATGATGATGATGATGATGATGATAGGGTGGAGAATTAATCCATAGTTATTAACTGTCCATGATGTAGGTACTGATAGGGTGGAAAATTAATCCATAATGTTGATGCAGGTACATCCCTCCATTTACAGATCTTGAAATCATTCTAGTTTTCAAATTAAATTAAATATGGATCTTGAAAATGAGTGTTCTTAGAGCTCTGCTGTTGAGGAAAAATAGTAACATTTGGTTTTCTTTTTGTTTTGCACATGCAGGAGAGACCAACAATAAATCCATTGAAGCCATGGTAAGTTCATAAGTATATATAACCTATGAAAAATACACTTAATTGAAGTGTCTGTGACTCACGTCTTCAACCTGAAGACGTGCTACATAGTATATAACCCCTCTCTAATCTGCCAAATTATATGTTCTGTGGTTTTGTTGTTGTTAATTGTTGTCTTTTGCTTGTTTCTTGATCAGGTGAAGAACACTGGGAAAGAGTCCTTCCAATGGGGTAATTATATTATACATTCACTCTATCTATAAAGGACGCCATGTACTTTATAAAGGGGTTTTCTGTCTTTTTAAGGAGAATTATGTAGAACTTGAAGTCTTGTTGATGATAAATGAAGCTTACAGATTTTTCTATTAAAATATCCAGGAATGTCTTTATAAAGGGGTTTTCTGTCTGTTTATGTAATTTTTCCAAACTCTGATTTGTTTCTCTTCTATTCTTTCTCCTTTTCTAAAATCATATTTCTGCATTACACCTAGACAAGCAGAAAAAGTTGACATACGCTAGCGAGACACTCTTTGACACACTCTTTTCAACACTTTCTATTATTGTGTCAAATATTATGTGAGTCCTTCTAAACTTGAGCCTTGTATCCTTTAATGAAGCCAGCATGGGATTTCACCAAATAATAGAGTTTTAAAGAGTGTTTTGGTAGTATTTTTCTAAAAGGATTGCTACACTGATCACACTTGCTTACCTTGCAACACACAAAACTGTTTCAAAAATGATTTTGTCTTTGTTTGTAGGTCAGACCCTAGTTATTATTTTCCTATGACTCTCTCTATACTGAGTTTTCCCCTTATTGAATTATAGTGATGACTGGTCCAAGTAATTCTCTGTAAAATATAGAACCTCCATTGGTGAGAGATATTTTTTAATATGCACTAAATGACAACATGAAAATGCTTAACTCATTTAATTTAAGATATGTTTTAGGTTCATGATTGCAGCTGTGAAAACTGAAAACATCTAAGAATGAATTAGTGCCTAGTGATGAGGGGCTTGGAAAGTATTCCATAGGTCATGGGATGAACCTCCTTGTCTCCTTTCTACCAACAAAGAAAAAGAGAAGCTATAAGAGCATCAATTTCTATTAAACTTTGAACTAATTATTTTACTTCTGAGTTGGTTTTTGCCTTACTTTACAGTTCTCGAACCCTACAAGTTGACTTGTAGATTTTTGAGCTTGCTATTTTCAAGGTTTATATATACTAAAAACTGCCAATCATATTGGAAATTGAACTTGGGAAAACTGGTTGTCTCATTAAATTATGAATATTGACAAGGTCAGATACCTTGGCTTACATAAGATAAGCCCAACTGGAAAGCACGGTCGGGGTGCGGTATAATGTATCATGTATCTGAATGTTTATTCTCTCTACTATGTTACTAGATATGACAATACATTCCATTAATCTTTAATCTGTTTAGCACTTGCTAACCATAGATATTCGATTCATTGTTTTCTTGTTGCAGATACGCGTTAATGGACCTGATGCGGCACCTGTCTACAAATTCCTAAAAGCAAAGAAATTTGGATTTCTGGGGTCTAGGATAAAGTAGAATTTCACCAAGTTTTTGGTTGACAAGGAAGGGCGTGTGCTCCGGTGATATAGTACAACCACCCCACCATTTGCCATTGAAGTATTACTATTAATATCTCCCTCTCTATTTCTCTCTCTTGAGTGCTATGTAAGATTATTCTCATTCAATTTGAATCTGAGACATATCGACCTTAAATAATTATAGGGTCCACAATTTGAATCTTTAGGTGTATGCAATAATTTCTCGTGTGTGTGTGTGTGTCTGCGTGCGTAACTAGAGGCTTTAGGTGTATGCACATGCTATTCCTAAAACTTGAAATTATTGACTCATAAGTTATTTCATTATTTCCTTTACAGAATGACATCAGGAAGGCGTTGGGACAGGCTTGAAAGTATTGTAATATCACGCATGTTGATGATACTTGAAACAAAATGAATGTATATTTGGTAGATAAAGTTGTTTCTTTTGTTGTAGTCAAATTCACTTTTATTTGAAAGTTGATTAATGGCCCTGTCCTTATTCTGTTTTGAGCTATATTTTGGTTGATAGATGCAGCTGTCAAACTGGGCGGTCCTTTATGGAAGAAGTGAGGTTCATTTTGTTTTGGTTAGGGACCATACTATTGTGGTGTTGGTGCTGACAAGGCTTATGGGCGTGAGATTGTTGAGGCACATTACAAAGTATGTCTTTATGCTTATGGATGTATGCTTCAATATGCTCTCCTTCACCTTGCAGGCTATGATAGTGTCAAGGTATGCTCACTCTTCTAAATTTTTCTTACTCTATGTAGCACTAACAATTCACATTGAAGATGTTTCATATTATTATTGGTGTTTCTGTCTGTATTGCTGATTTCTAGCTCTTACTCAATGTATGGGATCTATTCTACTTTCACTGATTTAGCTGAATTTACTGTCTTTTGAATAATATAATAGGAAGTTCTCACCAAAAAAAAAAATAATATAATAGGAAGTTCTCACCACAGGTAGTTCTCATAACATAATAATAATAGTTTGTCTCACTATGATGATGACCCTTTTTTGCTTCTTCTCTAATTCTGTTTATGAAGCACCGATATGGATACTTGACACAACACAGACAGGAGCACATAGACACTAATAATGATTTGACAAAATAGAAGTAATTGAAGTGCTCCTATGGTTTTATTCGCCTTTGATATTGATCATATTGTATTTCATTAATTTCGGTTGTTATTTCACAGGTAACCACTACCATTGGATTTGGTTCTCCAAATAAGGCTAATTCCTACAGTGTTCATGGAGCCGCATTGGGTGCTAAAGAAGTTGACGCTACAAGGAAGAATCTTGGATGGCCATTCGAGCCTTTCCATGTGCCAGAAGATGTTAAAAAGTATGAATGCAAAGTTAGTTATATCTTTATTTCCTTTTACTGTTAGTCTCCTAAAATTTTCCTGATTTTGAATAAAATTTAATTCACATTATTCAGGCATTGGAGTCGCCATACCCATGAGGGCGCCACACTTGAAGCTGAATGGAATTCTAAGTTTGCTGAATATGAGAAGAAATACGCAGAGGAAGCTGCAGAGCTAAAGTCTATAATTATTGGTGAATTACCTGCTGGTTGGGAAAAAGCTCTTCCTGTGAGTAAATTGTCAAACTTTATATTGAATATGTCAATAAATATTACGTACTACTTTATTTGTGTTCCTTAGTTTGTATCATTGTTTGTGGATGCATGGTTATTGTTTGTGGATGCAGGGTGTTGCAAACCGCGGTGCTTCTGTTAGGGTAGGAAGAGATACTGAGAAAGCAGGGAAAGGATATTTTGAGGATAGGAGGCTAGCATCTAACATGGATCCATATGTTGTCACTTCCATGATTGCAGAGACAACCATTCTCTAGAAACCATGAACAAACCAACCTTTGAATCTCATCATCACAATCACTCTTGTGCCTTTTCATTTGTTTGCAATACTACTTGTGCCTTGTGGCTTTTCATTTGCCCAAGTTGTTTCTTTAGATTTTGTTTGTACTCTTGTTTTAAGGCCTTGTTTGTTGGATCTATGCCAGGTTTGTTGTTGGTTATTTCCCTTAATGTTTGATTTCAAGTACTGTTAAGAATAATGTAACTAATTTGAAGTAATAATGTTAGATTGCTACTTTGTTCAAAATATTGTGTATTTTTGTGGCATTGGCTCAATATTATTATGTAATGCAATTATTGGGTTCTTCTGAACTTGCTTATGAATTTAATGCATATAGTTTTGGGGTGTGTGTTTTGGGTGTATATGTAGGGAGATTAAACCAAAATTTGAAAGAAAAAAAAAACTTTTAAAGTCAGGCGCAATAATGTCTGACTTAAGTATAGATTTAAAGTCAGGCTCAGGCTTGACTTTAAAACAGACTTACGAAGTCAGGCCATAGATGCTTGACTTTAAAACAGACTTACGAAGTCAGACCATAATAAATGCTTGACTTTAAATCATACTTATGAAGTCAGGCTATAATAAATGCTTGACTTTAAATCAGACTTACGAAGTCAGGCGAAATAAATGCTTGACTTTAAAACTGACTTACGAAGTCAGGCGAAATAAATGCTTGACTTTAAATCAGACTTACGAAGTCAGGCTATCGTTTGACTTTAAAACTCCTGACATACAAAGTCGACTTAATAAAAGTCAAGCAGGCGCCTGACTTTAAATCCCCTTTTCGCCTGACTTTAAATCCCTTTTTTGCACTAGTTCTATCGCTGTAAAATCTTTTTAAGGTAGGTGAGATAAAATAAAACATTTTTATGATGTGTTGTTTCGTGATTGACTGACGTTGTAAAAAAATTTCTTCAACGATGATGTATATAAATTAAACCTCTCTCACACACACAAATATATATATATATATATATATATATATATATAGATATATATATATATATTTGTGTGTGTGTGTTATAATTTAAAATTTTCTTAAATTAAGTCGTTTGACCATCCTGGGCCAGAGTCCTAGATACGCCACTGACCGCAACAAAACGGGAAATCAAACACGCCGCACCAAGACGACGAACAACAATAACGCTGCACTCGGACAACGAATAAAAAAATAAAAAAATATAGATCTATGTAGTAACCACTTATTTAAATAAAAAGGCGAGAAACAAACAATATAGATGGGTGATTTTAGACCAAAAACTGACCTAAAACCACCCCCTTATGGTAGGTGAGCAAGAAATGGTAGGTGAGCAAGAAAGAAGAGAAGAATAGAGAGAAATTTGAGATAGGTGAGCAAGAAAGAAGAGAGAAATTTGAAATTTATTTAATTGTATTTTTATATTATATTGCTGTTATTGTTTAATTATTTGATTTATAGAATATTTGTATTTGAAATATTAGTATTATTAGTATTTAAAGTATAATTTATGTAGAGTAATGTTTTGGGGTTAAAGATATGTTAAAATAAGTGTTTTTATTAAAACTGGGCTTTGGAAATGTTTTTTAAATCAGATTTTGGGCTTTTTAAAGTGTTACCCTTCCTTTTTAAGGGTTGCATTTTTTGTATCCCCACTATTAGACACCATACCCCCACAATGCAATTTTATTCCGATTTTACCTCTAAGCAAAAATACAAAACAGATTTATCATTTTAATAGATAAATTCGTTTTGAATTTTTTTTAAAACCAGATTTATCTATTAAAATGATAAATTTGTTTTGAACTAAAAAATAAATTTTATTTTATTTATATTTTTTCAAAAAGGTTATAAGAACACCACCAAAAATCCGTTAAAGAATCAAAACTAATCTAAAAATTATAAAAACACCACTAAAAATCTAATAAAACAAAATTAAAGTTGTGCAATATTTTTTAAATTTTTTGGAGATTACGAAAGATTCAAAAAATTAATAAAAAAATAGTAAACGATGGAATTTGGAATTTAATGGTTGTGGTTTCGCGACAATCAAAGTAGGTTGCCCGAAAACCGATTTTTTTTAGTTTAGATTATCTAGCCGGCATACAACATCGTCACGTGTAGCGAATATCTACTCACTGAACAAAACCAAAAGATCAATGATATCCATATCTTTTTTTTAAAAAAGTTAATTATACGGATTTAGTTATTTATTAGATAAATCCGTTGTGAGAAAATTGCAAAACGAATTTATCTATTAAATAGATGAATCTGGTTTTAAATATTTCCAAAACGGATTTATCTATTCGTTTTGGAAAATTGCAAAACAAACTTATCTATAAATCTGTTTTCGATTTTTTTTGCAAAACAGATTTATCGTAAAAATAGATAAATCTGTTTTACATTTTTTAAAGGGTAAAATGGAGATGAAAAATTTGTGTGGGGGTATAGTGTCTGATGGTGGGGTACAAAAAACGTAACCCCCTTTTTAATTATACAGCCCACGTTCCAGCTAATTGCACCCCCTGTCATTGACCATCTCCCTCCCAGCCCGGTTCATGCGCAGCCCATACCACCAACCCACTAGTCTCTAATTCGGAGCAAACTACCTACCCGACCAACGACCCGCACGAGAACACCTCCCTCGTCTTGTAGACCATAATCAAAACCCCCATATCCCCCATCACGATTTCAGTTCTACGTGTGCGTTGGGTTCTACGGTGACCGGAATTGAGTTTGACAGATTTGAGTTTAGTTAAAAGTGAGTTGAATGTAACGATTTTTGTTTGGATACATTTACTGAAAAGTTATTTTCACCAATCACGGTTGTTTGGATAGATTAGATCAAAAGTGCTTTTGGGTTTAAAATTACCAAAACGGGCATCAACTTAAAATTGTAATAGTAACTTAAAATTTGATAAAATAGAAAAAAATACTAAACAAATATTTTGTTTACTTTTTCTTTTTACTTTATGTTACCAAAATAGGTTTGAACTTTGAATGTATATACTTATTTGTATAGATTTATTTTTTCAATTTATTTTTTATGTGAATTCTTAAAATTTGTAAGTATAAAGTAACGGTAAAAACCAAAGTATATAAGCTAATAGTATTACTTGTAAAAAAAAAGTTAACCGTATAATGCTATTAGCTTTTATATAGCCCAGCCCAACCCTTTCTCCTTCTTTTTGGTTTCAATTTTTGTACCCCCACCGCTCGACATGATACCCCCACCATATTTAATATCCCCAAAATACCCCTCTCATTTATTACACATTTTGACTTTGTGGTCCAATTTTCTACTGGGGCCCAGAATTTTTGGCCGTCGGATTTACCTCACAAAAAGGTAAACATGTTAATCATTAAATTCGAATTAAACAGATTTATCTTTTTAAAATGTTAATTCTGTTGTTTAATTATATTTTATTCCTGATAAATCCGGTATTTTATTATGTGTAACGGATTTACCTATTGAAAAGATAAATCCGTTGCACAAAAATGCAATAACAGATTTAATTTTAAATAACATAAATCCGTTATTATTTAAATATGCATCAGATATAGGTTTTAAATACATAAATCCGTTTTGTAAAAAACAACAACAGATTTATGTATTTAAGACATAAATCCGTTTTGTAATTATTTTTAATTATAGATTTATTTAACTTTATTTAAAATGAAACAGATATGGATACGGATGAGGAGTTGGTTCCGTTCTCTATAGATACATCAGGGCCATCAAAGAAACTCTCACAGCGGATCTCACAGCGTTCATCACAGTCTTTACCACATCGATTATTACCATGGGTTCCTCTACATATCTACCCCTACGTTGCAGAGATTATTGATGTTGTTGGGGATGGAAATTGTGGCTACCGAGCAATTGCTGTTGGACTTTATTTTGGTGAGAAAAGTTGGGCGTTAGTTCGGCAAGACCTAATTCAAGAAACAGGCTCACGTTATGATCTATATGCTGAATTATTTGGGGCTAGCCGACTTGCAATTATTATGCAGTCCTTGTTTGTTAGGGATATGGGAAAGCAGGATGCAGACAAGTGGTTGTCAATGCCGGAGATGGGGTACATTATAGCTACCAAGTATAATGTCGCCCTAGTTTCATTGTCGTTGAGAGATTCATATACGTATTTGCCGTTGAGAGATTCATATTCGACTAGTAAGAGTCCAAGCATCGTATGTATTCTTTTCGTGGACAACATTCATTGGGTGCATGTTTCGCTTTTGCCTGAGTGTCCATTGCCTCCAGTTGCTATTCAGTGGGAGTGTTTTTCATCTGAAGAGACTACTACATGGTTGGATCCTTTTATACGGCGTATCCAACTATGGAGGGTCTTTAGCTCCGGTCCCCAAACCACCCCCCTCATCCACCGGTAGTTGTCGACATAGCAGGTGATTCTGATTGAGGTTACACGAATATTCAGTTTTTTTTGTATATGATATTCCTTATATATAATATTTATTTGCCTTAAAATTGTAAAATAATGCTGAATTTAATTTTTTTAATATAAATCCGTTTTGCACAAAGTAAATAACGGATTTATGTAACAAGTAGATAAATTCGTTATGTATTTTTTACAAAGCGGATTTATCTACCAATTAGATAAATCTGTCGTTATATAATTAACTGCGGATTTATCTAACAAAAAGATAAATCCGTAATGTAAAAAATACATAACAGATTTATCTACTAGGTACATAAATCCGTTTCACCTAAAATATGGGGGCAAAATGGGAAGAAAATTTTGTTGTGGGGGTATGATGTATAGTGGTGGGGGTATAAAAAATAGAAATTTTTTTTGTTGTCAAAACCTTTCTCCTCTTACGCGGTACTGTGAGTATTAAAAACGCCCAACCCATGTCAAAAAATACAGCCCATTCCCATTTGTCATCATCCCTAACCTAAGAGGAGTTTAGAAAACCAGTACCGCCTCCTCTGTGTCTGTAACAATGGAATGATACTGGTTTTGCTACCACCTCAAGGAAACAAGGGCAATCAAGGAATAAATCGAAGGTAATAAACAATAAATTTCAGAATCGATTTGCTTTTGCCGTGGAAGCTAGGAATTGTTGCTTCATTACTGCCGTGAGTTTGGAGCCCCACCGTGAGTTGGAGAAAGTCAAGAAATGATGAACCAAACATGATAAAAGCGCTTCCAGCTCTGTAAACGTGCGTCTCGAAGGGTCCAACGTGAAACCAAACACTCACTACACCGCCCTACTAAGTGTTGCAACGAACCTTACCTCCTCCGCCGTGACCTGGCCTGTCTTGGCCGTAACATCTGTTCTTAGCAGTGTAATCGCGTTGGTCACTTCTAAACTCGCGACTGATCTCTTACCATGGCGAGAAGACACGGCAGTGACAGCAGCAGTGAATCGGAAAATGAAAAAAACAGAACTAAAAGAGGAATTAGAAGAATGCCCGATAGAGATGAAGAGAGAAGGAGAAAACCGAGGGAAATCGACGAGAAGGAAGAATCTGAGGAAGAAGAGGGACAATTTGTTAGGGTTAGGGAAGAAACAAAAGAAGAAGCCGATAGGATGCGTCGGACACGTGGGGAGCGAGACCGCCGTGGAGATTTGGAAGAGCGTCGTAGACACGGAATTAAAGATCGCCGTGATTCAGATGATGGTGAAGATGATAGGAAGAGGGATAGGGATAGAGATAGAAGGCATAGAGTTGAAAGGGACGGTGCCGATGGGAAAGAGAGGCATCACCGTCGGTATAAGGAGGGTTCAGATGAGGAAGATGATAGGAAGAGGGATAGGGATAGGGATAGGGATAAGGGGTACAGAGTTGAAAGGGACGGTGACAACGGGAAAGAGAGACATCGTCGTAGAAATAAGGAGGATTCAGAGGAGGAACATGATAGAAAGAGGGGTTTGGATATGGATAGGGATAGGGAGAGGGAGAGGGATAGGGATAGGAGGTATAGAGGTGAAAGGGATGGTGACAACGGAAAGGAGAGGGATTCCCGGCAACATCACAAGGATGATAATTTAGAGGACAGAGATGATAGAAGGGGGAATAGGGAGAGGAATGGAAGAGAGAAAGAGGTGCAGCAAGAAAGTAGGAAGAAAGAGGATGGGCGTGAGAGAGCGGCGATACCGGAAGGTGGTGGCATTAATGGTGATGCATCTAACTTGGGGAAGAGTGGAGGTGTTTATATTCCTCCTTTTAAGTTGGCTAGAATGATGAAAGAAGTTGAGGACAAGAGTAGTCCTGAGTATCAGAGATTAACTTGGGATGCTCTGAGAAAGAGTATTAATGGGCTTGTCAACAAGGTTAATGCTACTAATATTAAAAACATCATTCCAGAATTGTTCGCCGAGAATTTGATTCGCGGAAGAGGTCTCTTTTGTAGATCGTGTATGAAGTCGCAGATGGCGTCACCGGGGTTTACCGATGTGTTTGCTGCATTAGTTGCTGTTGTGAATACCAAGTTTCCTGAAGTAGGGGATCTTTTGCTCAGAAGGATTGTTTTGCAGCTTAAGAGAGCTTATAAGCGGAATGACAAGGTGTGTGTGTGTGTGTGTAATTGAGCACCCTGATGTGCTGTCCTTGGCAGAGATCAATGTTACCATTCCAATTTACTTCTATTCGCTTTTTGTTTTGCTTCTAACTGTTAATTTTTTTATCCCTTGTAGCCTCAATTACTGGCTGCTGTTAAGTTTGTAGCACATCTGGTGAATCAGCAAGTGGCTCATGAGATCATTGCTCTAGAGTTACTCACGGTTTTGCTTGAAAAGCCTACCGATGACAGTGTTGAAGTAGCTGTTGGTTTTGTCACAGATTGTGGTTCGATACTGCAGGATCTCTCACCTAAAGGCCTTCATGGTGAGTATTCCCTTGACTAATATGGTGATAGTTTTGTTTTCCTTGTTTTTGAATGGCAATCTGTTAAACCTAACTAATATGGTGATAGTGTGCTTGGCTTTTGTAGATATGATCGTCACTACTCTTTCGTTTTCCAAATATCGATTGTATTTCATGTTATATTGTTATTTTTTCATTTTTGTTTCATGGTATTACCCACTTTATGAATGCATGGTAAGCTTGGTAAACAATATTTGGTTGGAAGTTACCTCTTCAGCTAGTGAAGGAGAGGGTGGAGTCAAGGGTTTTAAGATCTCAGGTGCATGAAATTGTGTTATAGACATAGTTTGAGGGAGGACTAACTCAAAGAAACCAAGCTGAATTGAAGGCGTGTTAGATATGTGTGGCTTGCAAGAAAATAGGATGTATTACTCTGTTTAGGTGCTCTGTCTAGTTAAAGTAGGTGCCTGAGTCCCTTATTAATTGGGTTCCGGGTCGAGGCTTGTAACTCTTTTGAAATATCAAAACCGTACTATTATCATTAATTGTTACTAGAAACTACATGTCAGCATCTGTATCTTAATTTTTGATAGCTCTGAGCATGGAGGCATGTTTTTCTAACAGGTTATAATGCTCAACCAAAAATATTGTTTGCATGTCACTAAAAGAAAAGTAAACAGTTATTTGGTCTTTGAATGTACAAGAGGCTATCACTTCAGTCCCTTATTATATCAAAATTTCAAGTTAGTCTCTGAGTGTGTCTTCTGCATGTTGATTCAGAGACCAAATTGATAGTAATAGTCACGTTGAGGGGCTAATGTGACTAAAGAATCCATATTCAAGGAGTAGTTTGTATTTTGTAATTTCAGTACAATCAGAGTTAATGAATTCACTTTATAGTTTATACATTCAGGACCAAAATGATTAGAACTAGGTAGCTTTGCTTCATTGATGTTGGGTTTTAGTCTCTCCTGTTTGTATTTTCTTTATTTAGGGAGGATTTCTTGCCCTCCAGTCGCAATGTAATCTTCTCATTTTATTTTTGATGTATGTTGTCTTATAGTCAAAACAAAATTTCCTATGTTTTCCTAGTTATTGCTCTATCCACGTGCATCCTTTCACATTGGGTTTCTGCTAGTTCATACTTGTACAAAGTCCTGCATTCTTGCAAAAATATTCCAATGCAAGACAAATGTATACATGCAAACCATGCTTAAGTTCGATTTTAGTCTTGGATATTTTTTTGAAGATTCATAATTTTGCAGGTATCTTCGAGCGTTTCCGTGGAATTCTTCATGAAGGAGAAATCGACAAACGTGTTCAATTTCTAATTGAAGGCTTGTTTGCAATACGAAAAGCCAAGTTTCAGGTACATTTTTTTATTGTTTGAGACTGGAATAACACATTTCTAATTTGCTACAGTGATACAAAACGCCGTCTTTCTGTAAAGTAGTTTAGAGGAGTACATAGAAATTGAAATGCATGATGATGATTGTGCTGCATTTACAGGGTTATCCAGCTGTTCGGCCTGAATTAGACCTTGTGGAGCAGGAAGATCAGTTAACTCATGAAGTCTCCTTGGATGAGGAGATAGATCCAGAGACATCCCTTGGTACTTTTTGTATTATTAAGTTTGTATTTATGTCTTATTTGATTAGCTTGCAGTAATATGTGATTGTGATTACTTTTTTTCATTTTACTTTTCTCAGATATATTCAAACCAAATCCCAATTATATGGAGAATGAAAAGCGCTATGAAGAGTTGAAGAAAACATTCTTGGGTGAGGAAGAGGAATCTGAAGACGAGGAAGGCTCTGATGCGGAGTCAGACGAAGATGATGAA
Organism: Astragalus membranaceus; assembly: GCA_039519185.1. NCBI lineage: Eukaryota > Viridiplantae > Streptophyta > Magnoliopsida > Fabales > Fabaceae > Astragalus > Astragalus membranaceus. The sequence continues at coordinate 42,908,223 of CM076848.1, read as the reverse complement.
TCTGATGAAGAAGATGAAGAAAGTATGCAGATAAAAGATGAAACCGAGACAAATCTTGTCAATCTTCGAAGGACAATTTATTTAACAATTATGTCTAGTGTAGATTTTGAGGAAGCTGGTCATAAGCTTCTGAAAATTCATCTGGAGCCAGGTCAAGAGGTGAGCTTAGAATCTCTGCTTGAAATTGCTAAAACTCTCTACTTGCAAAAACAAAAGTTAATGAAAATTGTGTCATTTATGGCAGATGGAATTGTGCATTATGCTTTTGGAATGTTGCAGCCAAGAAAGAACTTACCTCCGATATTATGGTCTTCTCGGGCAGCGGTTCTGCATGATCAACAAAATTCATCAGGAAAATTTTGAGAAGTGCTTTGTGCAGCAATACTCGATGATTCACCGGCTTGAAACAAATAAACTGCGAAATGTTGCAAAATTTTTTGCTCACTTGCTTGGCACATTTGCTTTGCCTTGGCATGTTTTAGCATATATCCGCTTGACTGAAGAGGACACGACTTCTTCTTCACGTATATTTATTAAGATTCTCTTCCAGGTATTGGAATCAAACTCAAATGTTACTCTTTTTTGTTTCTCCATGTACTTGCATTAGTTTTACCACTTTGAAAGCATATATTATATAGATTGCTTAAAATGTGATTGAAAGGAATTTAGTACCTGAGAGAAAATTGAGGTGCATCCAACCAAACTCTTGTTTTTTTTTAATATGTAGGCTATGCATTTTTTTGACAATTCAGAAATTTACTTGGGGTTACCTTCATGGAACAAACAATGCCATAATCTCCTAGAATGAGTCATTGTTAGTGACAAACCATTTAAATTCTGATTAAACAATAATGATTTGACCGATAGTTTTCCTTGGTTTGCCTATGCATTTACTATGCCTTATTGGGTTTTTATGGCTTTTCTCCACTCATGCACAAAACAGCTAAGGCAAGAGTCTACCGTTTTTTCCATAGGTGGAATCTCTACTTTCTCTAATACCTTTTATTTTTCCTAATTGTATCATGTCTTGTGTGTCTTTTCATCCACCATAAATTCTCTTCTCTACAACTTCAAGCCTACTTTCTTATTGGTTCTATATCACTAAGCATTCAATCCCATAGCATTGTAGGCCTTATGGTTGTGCAATGATTACTTAAAATCTAAAAATGAAAAGGATCGGGTCATGATACCGCCATCTTCTTTGCGTGGCTCTCATCCACCAGCTCCCGTTGGCAGTGCAATGGATGCCATGAAAATGATTACCGCCATAGTCCACAATGTCAAAGCATGTATATGGCAGCTTGTCAATAAACTGTCTTGCCATGACCAATTGCTGTTATGTGCTGCTCTAGTGCAGATTTTTCATGCCATGACCAATTGCTGTTATGGTTTCCATCCCAAATTTCCAATGCGTTTTCCTGTTTCACATACCACAACTGATATCCAGGTTGTTTGCAGTGTAAATCATTGCCACTGCAGCTGCTACCTCACACATGATCAAAAATTGTGTTTCGCCTTACTTTTACGTTTTCGTGATGTCTATCTCTTAAGGAAGTAGTATTTTGTGATTTTATGTCCTTTTTGCATCAGATGCATTTTAGATTTGAGACCCTTATCTCTTACATTTTCCTCCATCTCTTAAAGAAGTATTTTGTGATTTTCTTTCCTTTTTGCATCAGATGCATTTTAGATTTGAGACCCTTATCTCCTACGTTTTCCTCCATCTCTTTAAGAAGTATTTTGTGATTTTCTGTCCTTTTTGCATCAGATGCATTTTAGATTTGAGACCCTTATCCCTTCGAAGAAAATCACTTCCCACGTTTGTTCCCAACTTCCTGCAGCCCAGTGATTTTTCGGGCCATGTCTTACTCGGTGTTGGCCAACTCCAAACAGTACCTCAGCCTTGGCCCCTTGTTTACTGGTAAAACCCGCTTGTGCTTGTGAGAGTCTCGAGTGTTAAGTATGTATGTACTAAAATTTGTAGATTTATAGATTTTTGATTTGATTTGTATCCCTATCATCGGCATAGCAGCCAGAATGCAATCTTCCATACTGCGAGAGCGGTTTGGAGGTTTGTTGCCCTACACCAAGATGCTTTTTTCATGTTGCATGCCAGTATATTTGGCAGTGATCCCGAGGGAATGTTATGTCTTCTTATATCGCCACAAAATATGACAGCATGATGTGAGATTTTCAACTTTGCAGGCAGCATACCTTATAGATATTTGCATTTTATGCTATTACCAATGGGGTATTTATTCTGTTTGTTGTCTGATATCGTGTGTGTGATGTACTAGTAATTTATGCCTGCCTCTCCTTGTATGGAAGATATTGATTGATTTCACTTTTCAATGCTGCAGGAATTATCAGAGCATCTTGGCATTCGGCTGCTAAATGAGCGGTTAAATGATCCAACAATGAAGGACTCTTTTGAATCCATATTTCCAAGAGATAACCCAAAAAACACAAGATTCTGCATAAATTTCTTCACATCCATTGGGCTTGGTGGCCTTACCGAGAATCTACGTGAGTATTTAAAAAATATGCCACGTCTGATCATGCAACAACAGAAACAAGTTTCGGATTCTGACTCGGATAACGAGTCGGGGAGCTCTGATTCGTCTGCTTCGGGAACTAGTTCTGAATCAGGGTCAGAGTCAGACTCGGCAAGTTCTGATGAAAGTGACCGTGACAGAAGCCGAAAAAAACGTAGGAGAAAATAAAGCAATTTTATGCTGTTAGTGAAGGCCCTTGCATCACAAATCTGTAATTTAGAATCCATGGTTTCACAATCTGCAAATCAGTGAGTTACTTGCCTTTTTTGGGAAATGGAGTGGGTTCTGCTGGTTGAGAGGGATTTGTTTTCAAGGTAGTTGTTCTGCTCGGAATGTCCTATGTATCTGGATTTGTTGTTTGTTTTTGTTCTCGAGATCATATTTTCTGTAAACTATGTCTTTGTATCCTTTTTACTCCCAGAGTAGAGCCTTTTATGCTGTACCTGTAGATCCAATTCTAATTAAGCGACTCCGTGTTGGGTTTTTAACCATGTTTGTTTAAATGATGGTGAATGTGATAGAATTATTTATTACTTAAGGGTATGTTTGGGAAGGACATTTGGGAGGGCTTTGGAGGGGAGGGCTTTGGAGGACTCGGTATTTGAGATTTTAAAATATTGAAAGAATAACATAATAGATAATGATAAAACATTGTTAATCACACTTCATTTTTGTTTAGAAATATTTTATAGCTTACTCAATTTAGAATTTAAAATCAAGCCATCTCCTCTTAAATTCTCAATCCAAACATACCCTAAGTGATTCATTGCTCAGCAACACCGGCAACTTATGCGCTCGTTATACAAATCTCTACATCTAATGTCATTCAAGTCAAAACTCGTGAAGCATTACACAGTAGATAATTAATTTGTCTCGTGGCTGGCTTAAAGAAGTCACATGGTGCTGTGGGTAATTTACAGATAGTAGTAATATTTAAACCAGAAGCTATCCCTACGATCTCTTTTAAAAATCTGCAGGATGAGATATTCTTCATCAAGCAAGAAATACGGTCTTTAAAACAAAAAGACTTAAAATTAGAAATTAAATATTTAGCATTAAAAGGAGACTATTTTAGCAAATAATAAAACTGAAAACAGTATTAGTAACACCACTTATATATGAATCCAGATCGTAGGGTTCAGCGGTTGAGGCTGATCCTCCCTTAACCAAGGGTCGGGGTTCGATCCCCACCTTGCGTACGGAGCATCGTTAAAACTCTGGGTCAGCTGTCCTGCCCCTCGAGGCACCTACAATTCAGTGAGGGGATTAGTCACTGCGGTCGGCGGTGGATACCGTGGGTAAAACCAAACACCACTTATATATCCTTATTAAATAAAATGATTACTCATAAATGGCACAGCCCTATTACTCTAATTATTAAATATCAAAGGTTTGAGTTTTTAGCTTTAATTCTTGCTCAATTCCTAGCCTATTTATTTCATTAATCTTTTGCTTGACTCTACAGGTCTTAGCATAATGACCAAATCTTCCACGCTTATAGCATTTAACATCTTGTTTGTTAAAGCTTTTATTTGGCTTAAAAGGTTTTCTAGAGGTCTTCCTTGAAGACTCTGTTATCGGGGGTTGAGTCTTTTCATAATTTTTTGAATAATTCTTAGGCCTCCTAAAGGGTCTGTAAGATCCTAGATTCTTCTTATAATTTTTCTTAACTTGCTTACTTGGGGATTTAATGGTAATATGATTATGTGAGTAGTTTCAATGAGTTGGAATGTGCAAACTACCTCTAGAGAGAATTATGTGAGTAGTTTGTAACCTACGAGAGTACGTCATTGTCTCATTTTTATCAAAAGAATATTTTTAAAAAGAAGACAAATCTCAACATGTGATGTCATTCAAGTCAAAACTCAAGTAGCATTACACACTAGAGAATTAACTAAATAGTGTAATCAAATTAACTAAAGATAATTTTGAATTAGATTTGTTTTTTATCCCTAAAAAATTTTCAAATATACTTTGTAGTCTCTCTGTGTTTTCCCCAACTTATATCCCCCAAAAATCTATTCACATACAAAATTATTAAACTCAAAAAATGTGAGGAAAACATTGAGAGTCAGAGTCAACACCTCGCTAAAAATTGTCAATGTAACTAGCAATAGGGGACAAGATGTCTCCAAGAGTGAATGATTCAATACCATGTTGATTACTTGAAGCCATACCACATTAGGATTACTAAGAACAGCTTGGGCTAGATAATGGCTGCTCATCTCTAGCTACATGAGAAAGATTAAGGGAGTTTTTTTGTACCCCCATCACATTCCATATACCCCCACATAATTTCTAAAATCCGAAAATACCCCTGCCCAACTAAAATTCGCTCGGATTTACCCCCATCTAAGGTAAATCCGATTTGTTATTTTTTCAAATCGGATTTATCTACCCAATAGGTAAATCCGACTTTGAAAATAACAAAGCGGATTTACCTCAGATGGGGGTACATCCGTCTTGTTATTTTTAAAATCGGATTTACCTAGTGGGTATATAAATCCGATTTCCCTAAAAAAAGAAAATCGGATTTACCCCACCCAAGGTAAATCTGATTTTGTTATTAAAAATAATTGTTTTTTATTTAAATTTTTAAAAAAGGTTATAAAAATGCTACAAAAAAAAATCCGTTAAAAATCTAATAAAACCAAAATAAGGTTATGCAATTTTTTTAAAATTTTTTGGAAATTATGAAAAATTAAAAAAATTAATAAAAAAAATAGTAAACGATGGAATTAATAGCTGCGGTTTCATTACAATTTGAGTAGGTTGCCCGAAACTGATTTTTTAGCCTAAATTATTCGCTCGACGTACAACATCATCACGTGTTAACGAACTACACACTAAACAGAACCAAAAGACTGTCGAAATTCGTATCTAATTTTTTAACTGGTTTATTTATTTATTAATTAGGTTAAAAAAGCAGATTTACCCCCACATAAGGTAAATCCGCTTTTGTTATTTAAAAGCGGATATACCCCCACTTAAGGTAAATCCGCTTTTAAAAATAACAAAATCGGATTTACCCCACACCTAAGTTAAATCCGCTTTGTTGTTATAATCTCAAAAAAAAACCCGCTTTGTTATTTTTAAAAACAGATCTAACCCACCTTAAATAAATCCGCTTTTAATTTTTTAAAAATTTCAGTGGAAATCGGATTTACCTCAAGGATACATAAATCTGATTTCCAAAAAAAAATGAAATCAGGATATGTTCGGGTTTTTTAAGTTTTGTGAAGGGCAATTGCGTCTTTTCGCAGGGTCCGTGGGGGGGGGGGGGAATAATTGAATGTGATGGGGGTACCCAAAAAAACCCAAAGATTAACTCAGTTGAAACTTGAAATAAGCGATAACACTTTGAAGAGGAACCTGGCCCATATAGAATTAGAGAGCCAAATTCATGAGTTCTCAATCGATTAAAAGTTATTACCTTTAGTCATTTTTATAAGAACCAAAAAAAACCTTGTGTGTTTTTATGGCCCTAGTTATAAAAACATAAACCCGTTTTCAGTTGCATCAATTGTTAAATTCCTTTTATACCCTTATTTTGTTAAGTAGAAATTTTGGAATTGCCAAAAAAATTGTGATTTCTGGATTTTTTTTACATTATGAAATTTCCAGAAACTTAGCCACCGTGAAATTAATCGTGGTTAATTTACATATTTCAACAAATAAAATACCATAAGTTTCAACAATTGAAATTTTCTGAACTAATTTTTATTCCAGATGTTTGAGAGTTTTACTTCCTGAATAGTGAAAAGTGAATGGGGTAAAATTAGAAAAACAAAATTCTGTGAGAGATAGGGCTCGAGTTTAAGGAGTATGAAGTAAAAAGATGGCCTATTGGGCCTTTACCTATACATCAATAATTTGACGTTGGACCAATAAAAAATGGTATGCTATTGCTATGTATCTATAAATTAAAAAGGATAACAGTTTTTACACCCCCACTCTTTGCCCTAATACCCCCAACACACATGATGAGAAAACTCCATTTTACCCTTGTCAATAACAAAAACCCAAAAACCCCCCAAACACTTCTCACCCAAACCGGAATTACGTTAAATCCGGTAGCCAAATTTTTCCCAAACCGGATTTATATATTTTTTGATAAATCTGTTTCACCCACAAAATTTCCCATCAGATTTATTTTGAAGGATAAATCTGTTTTGATGTTTTGAAAATGGGAAACGGATTCATGGTAATTTTGTTTTGTGTTTTGTATTAAAATATAAAATTTATTTTATTTAATTTTTTAACGGTCATAATTTTAATAGCCAAGATCCCATCGACAATCTGCACTAGTAAACAGTTGCAGCTTTCCCTACCACCCATTCCAAAAGGAACACTTATTCAACCCAGTTCTTAACTGACAGTTTGGTTATCAGATGGATTCCCGACGACAGAACATCCGATAAAAGGGGAAGGAGAACAACTAAAAATTAAAAAAAAAATTATAAAAACACCACTAAAAGTCCGTGAAGGAAACAAAACTAGTCAAAAAATTATAAAAACACCACTAAAAAACAAATAAAATCAAAAGAAGGTTATCCATTTTTTTTAGATTTTTTGGAGATTATGAAAAATTCAAAAAATTAATAAAAAATAGTTAACCAAGGAATTTGGGATTTTGGAGATTATAAAAAATTCAAATTTTTTTTTTCAGATTTAATAGCCTAGTTTCGGGACAATCGGAGTAGGTCGCCCGAAAACCGTTTTTTTTGCCTAGATTATCTAGCCGGCGTACAACATCGTCACATGTAACGAATATATACACACTGAACACAATCAAAAGATCACTGATATCCATATCTATTTTTTTAAAAAAAATTAATTATAATTTTTTAACAAATTTATCTATTTTATTTTGAAAAATAGATTTTTTGTAGATAAATCTGATTTGCAATTTTTGAAACCGGATTTATCTACTAAACAGATAAAGCTGTTTTTCAATTTTTTAATACTACGGATTTATCCTGAAAATAGATAAGTCTGTTTTTCAATTTTTTAAGGGGTATAAAAAATACTATCCAATTAAAAAATGAACGAACCATAAGCAAATTGCATTGCGTTGATCATTTTATTTTGGGATTTTTTTTGTACCCCCATCATATCACCATATACCCCCACATAATTTGATAAACCGAAAATACCCCTGTCAAACTAAAACTCGCTCGGATTTACCCCCACTCAAGGTAAATCCGCTTTGTTATTTTTCATAAGCAGATTTATCTACCCAATAGGTAAATCCTACTTTTAAATAACAAAGCGGATTTACCTTATGTGGGGGTACATCTGCTTTTAAAATTAACAAAAGTGGATTTACCTAATGTGGGGGTAAATCCGATTTTGAAATTAAAATGAAAATTAATTTTTTTTAGAAATATAAAATAGATATGAATATCGGTCGTCTTTTGGTTCTGTTTAGTGTATTGTTCGTTAACATGTGACGATGTTGTACGTCAGGTGAATAATTTAGGCTAAAAAATCGGTTTTCGAGCAACCTACTCAGATTGTAATGAAACCACAGTCATTAAATCCGAAAAAAATCAAGGATCATGACTCCTTAAGAAGACACTTATCTTAGGACAGGGTAGCTCAAAATCTCAAATTCCATCGTTTACTATTTTTTGTTAATTGTTTTAATTTTTCATAATCTCCAAAAAATCTGAAAAAATTTGCATAACCTTATTTTGGTTTTATTAGATTTATAGTGGTGTTTTTATAACTTTTAGATTAGTTTTGACTCTTTAACGGATTTTTAGTAGTATTTTTATAACATTTTTTAAAAAAATTAAATAAAAACAAGTTTTTTTAATACACAAAGCGGATTTAACCCCCACCTAAGGTAAATCCGCTTTTAAAATTAACAAAAGCGGATTTACCTTAGGTGGGAGTAAATCCAATTTTCTTTTTTTTAAGGGAAATCGGATTTACCTACTATAAGATAAATCCAATTTTGGGAAAAAAACCAAAATCAGATTTATCTTTTAGTAGGTAAATCCGAGCGAATTTTTTAAGTGAGGGGTATTTTCGGGTTTCACTTTTAAGAGGGGTATGAGGTGATATGATGGGGTAAAAAAAATCCATTTTCTTTTCTTTCTTCTTATTGTAATGGCATATTATCCTTTCCAACCCAACCTTCCTTGCTAACGCTATCTTCTTATCTTTAGATTGGATATTGCATTGGCCAACTTCATTGATAAAAGTACTTTGGATAACTCATCCACGTATCTATCAAAGAGGAAAGTTGGGAAATGACCAAAATTGGGTGCAGTGTGTAGTCATGCAGTCATCAAATTTGTTGAGAAAAGATAAGCTAATCTACACGGACCAGGTTTGTGTGCAGTCAAATTCCAATGTACACGGAGAAAGAAGACACTTAGACACATGAGTTTTTATAATAAAATAATCCTTTGAGTATTTAGATAGTGTTTTTCCCGTGCTCAAACTACTTTGGTTAGGGTTTCAAAACAAATTCAAATTCAACATCTATTCTTGACTAAGGGAATTTAAGAATAAGCAAGTAACCAAGTATCATGAAATGGTATAAGTTCTTTTTTTCCAAAATATTCAGATGTCTAAGATGGGTGTTGTAAAAAATGTTAGTATAACTACAAAGAATCCAAAAAAGAAATTGTTAAGTTTTGCTATCCCAAGGGAATTGGATTACAATGTGGTAGTCGGAGTTGAGAAGGGAGTGATGGTAGTTGTCGCGACAAATTTTGGTTGTCGCCACAAATTTTGGTGTCGGGTACAATACGCAACTTAAACCACACTCATGTAAACGGAAATTTATTTAGGGGAAAGACAAGTTATTGGATCAATTGGAGCAAGGTCAATTTATCAAAGAGCAAAATCGGGCTAGGACTTATGAATGTCTCTCTATGTTTGGCAAAAACATTTGGCGGATGTCCGATCAATTTGATACTGTGTGAGACTTCTAATTGAGAAGTTTATAATTTAGGGGTGGACAAACGGGCGATAGGCCGGATTCAGGTTCAATAGGCCACATCTGAAGGAAGACCGATGATGAGTTACAACACCCACTTCCGACCATTTGAGAGGTGGTTTCGGTGGTTGTGGTTTCGTTGGGTGGCGGTTTCTGACGAGCGGATTCGTTCGGTTTGAATGAAAGCTGCTAAATGGTGTACCTCACGTTGCCAAAAAAGAGAATAAGAGTTTGATGGAAAAAAATTACAGAGAAAATGAAGGTAAGAGAGGAAGAAGACAATGAATAGTATTACATTTGAGCAACCGAACCAGCCCAAATAAGACCACATTAGCAACCGATTTTTTTTAATAATCTACCCAACACCCAGATCAAACCGACCGTAACAGGTTGCAAAGTTTGGGCAATTCAGATTTTCTGTCTGTTTTCTTTTTTTTTTCCAATCCTACTTTATATAAGACTCACATTCTTCAACAAGCCAATTATCAAGGGGCATCCTACACTTGGAAATCAATTATAAAGGTTGCCGAGATTCCTAAAGAATGATATATCTATAGAATTGGAGATGGTATTTTTTTGATCATTAGAATTGGAGATGGTATATCTCCTTATGGAATGAAAAATGGCTTTATAATTGTGATAGAGTTTCTTTCGTAGAGATTCACGATAGCTAATGTGTCTCTTGGTGTCCACAATCGGTTGTTTAAGGACCAATCATGTTACTGATGATCATGGAAACTTGTTTATTGTCACTTGTTGGATCATTTGGCAATCGAGAAATGAAGAAATCTTATATATGATATCACTAAGGAGAACTGGAGAATTATCAACTCTATTAAGTCTCTTATTGATTCCTTTGGATCTGCCTTTGGGAGTACCTGTACCAGCAATAGCAGAAAAACTCGAAATATTGCATGAATAATGGATTCCTCCAATGAAATGCAAATAGATTCCAACGATTAATATAAACAATGAAATACACATAACTAGTACTATTATCTTCTCCCGGGCCAAGCAAGAAAAAAACCCAGCTTTGACCAAAGGTAGAAAGAGATTGATTATACAAGGTAGTATTAACAGAATACTAGTAAACTACCTACGGGTAACTAACACTGCAATTGTCAAAAACTCCATTGCAGTAGCCACCCACCTAACATAACTTAAGATGATGAGACCCTTCGCTACAAACGAAAAAAGAGACTAGCAAACATTACAGAGAGAATCCCAATCGATTTCATAAGATGGATACTTGTGGAGATTAAAATTATCCGAATCACCTTCCCACTTTGGTTCACTAACATCAATATCAGCAAAAGTAAGATCCGAAAGAGGCGAAGAACCCTCGCTCGAAATAGCTTCTTCAACCTTACAGCAAGACTCCTCCAAACCCTTGTTCAAATCAACAGATTTCTCCTCCGCCACCATCTTCTTACCCCGCACCGAAGTTGACTTCTTAGAAACCTTCTCTGACTTCCCCTGTTTCTGAATCTCAGCCAGACCTTCACAAATAGCCTGAAGCTTAGCATCAACAGAGGAAGGAAGAGGCTTATACTCACCAAACTCTCCACCAATTGTAGAACCTTGGTGTTTAAGATTTGGAAAGTTAAGCCTAGCAAAGTCACCACGGAGCTTATAAGCAGCTTTATCGTAAGCCAGAGCAGCTTCTTCTGCTGTATCGAAGGTACCTAGCCAGAGCCTTGTACGGTTCTTTGGTAGTCTGATCTCGGCCACCCATTTTCCCCAGTGTCTCTGCCTTACTCCTCTGTAGAGCTTCGTGGGTTTTGGTGGTGTGCCCACGTGCTTCATAGAGATCGGCTTTGGACTGAGGAAACTGAGATGCTGAGTCTGATGCTGACGATATTGCTGTTGTTGAAATGAGAAACTTTGGTGTTGGATTTGGGCTTGGATCTGATAGATCTGAGATTGGGTTAGGTGATTGAGACCGAGAAGAGAAGATGGTTGATCGAAGCCTACGAAATCTTGGCTGTTGGATAACCCGTATGTAGATCCATGGGTCATCGATGTTGAACAACCATCTGTGTAGAAAGGGAAGGAGTTGGGAGAAGAAGAGGGAAAAAGGGGTGAGGCTGCAGAGGGAGAAGGAGAAGGAGAAAGAGAAGGAGAAGGAGAAAGAGAAGGAGAAAGAGAAGGAGAAGGAGAATGAGAAGAAGAAGAAGAAGAAGAAGGAGATAGGGTTGAGGTTGGGGAAGAACTTTTGATAAAAGGTTGAAGAACTTCCATTAACTCACCCCTGAAAGGATCTGAGTGAAATTGTGTGTTGTTGTAAAAATCCATCATTGCTGCCATATTTCAAACACTTAACCTGCGTCTTACTAAAACTGAAGAACAGGTTATGACTGAAAAATCAAAATAAAGATTGAAGGGATGGAATGGATTTTAAATAGACAATCCTTACGATCCCAGAAAAAAAGAGCCTTAAGGGATCAAAAATAACCCTGTTGGCTGATTTAAACGAAAATGAAAGATTTACAAGAAAATAAAATTAAAACCACCTGGATCTCGATTCTGAAAACACCTGACCTTCGAGAAATTCTTCTAAGTTTGCTTCTTGATTGATTAATTAAAAGACAAACCCAAAAATCATTATTTGAAAGACAGATGATTAACAGAAAGGGATACAGAGAAGCGGGGAGTTACAGAGGGGGGGAAGTACAAGAAGAAAAAGAAGATCAACCACAAAAACTAAAAGCTCTTCTGAAAATGGAGAAAACAAAATTATTTCTGTGAAATTGTGAATACCTCTCGACACTCTTGATTTTGTCTTGCAGACTCTCACTCCATTATATAGCACCCATTCACCTTGATTTCTACTGTTAATCACGTTCCGTAAATAATTAACCCTTGATTATCGTTTTAGTTAGTCGTAACCACGGGTTAGTTTCAGTAACATGCGTCCAAATTACAATTGATTAGGTTATAACCAATCGATTAACGACACGTGTTCCTCATTATTTAGCGCTGTTATTTTCTCTTGTTTTGTCGTTAACCATGTGACGTGTATTATTTGTGCGCGTTCAGTCCAACTGTATCCTCCTCCTCCATTAATTGTTTTTTATTTCTTGTTCGAATGCATCTTTCTCTGCTCCTTTTTTATATTGCTTCTATTCTACGCTTCCATTCGTCAGTTGCTTAAATTTAATTAGCTTAGAAGTTTCAACTTCTACATGTGAATATATTTATTATGAATGAAGATCAACATCAGCTGAAGTGTAAAACAAACAAACGAATGGTTTCATTTTTTAGAAATGAGAATTTGAAATCCGTAATCGAAAATGAGAAGATAATATAATCTTATGAGGATGAGAGGAGGTCAGTGTCCCAATTTTGTACTAGTGGGCAATTGTTCTGTTCTGTCTTTTGTTTATGCCCAAGAGCTCTTTGATTTGACATTTGTATCAACTATCAACTACTACCGCTCTAATCAAGCACCATACTAATTTTTTCTGCATTAAAGAAAGCTGGAAAGTTCTATCTCTTCTTAATTGAAAAATTATTTAATAACAAAAGATTAGGTTAGAGCACTGGTTTACCAAACAAAATATGAAGGATCTAGAAAAAGTAAAATAATTGACTGGCCAAAACAGCAGTAGCAGGTGATAAACCAATCGATCTTTCAAACTAGAAAATTGCATTTGTCTTTCCTAGGTTATGATTAAATGATATGATAAGTTCTTTTATTTTTAATATGAACACTCGTCTCCTTAATTTATTTGTTGAGAAATAAAAGACACGGTCACCCTATTTATTCTCTCTATAATTACATAATAGATAGGAGGTGTTTGTAAATTAGGAGGTGTCAGTGTCTTGATCAGTAGCGAATCAAGGACCCTAGGTCAGGAGTGCAAACAAAAATCGTTATAAAAAATGTGGGTTCATAGGATTGTTTAACTTTTTTTTCTTCAAATATCCATACTTAATTTACTAAAATTAAGAGTCTCTAAGTTTACGTGTCATTTCCTATTTAAGTCCTAAAGTATATGAAATAAGAAGTAGTCCGTAAAAGTATTTGATATCGGTAAAATTACTTCCTAAGAGATACTTGGGTCCCTTAACCATTTGGTCCTGGGTTCGATCCTTGGCCGGTGCGTATGGAAAAACATTTGTTGGGAGAGGTCAACCCCTTAATAGATCTCAGATACCTCGAAGGATTAGTCTCCACAGTCGTCGTGGAGGATACCTTGGTTTACCAAAAAAAAAAGTTACTTCCTAAAGTTTTATAAAAAGTCTCTTATGGAGATTATTAAAACAGATTTATTAAAAATTGGGTACAAATTTAAAGATACTAATACAGATTTAAAATTTCTGGGGGTTTAAAACAAATGTATATAGGGATACTAGTACCCAAAAAAAATCTAGGGGCTTCAACCAGTATTATCAGACCGGGACGGCGGGACCTGATGGTCTTCCCGAGCTGAACTTGATGTTGAAACGGATCTGCAATAAACCCGGCAAACCTGGCGGGGTTGATAAAAACCCAGTGACCGGCCGGCCGACCACTTGACCCGGACCAGGTCTTGTCTTGCAGTTTTTTCCTGCTGAAAAAAACTTACACAACCACCGTACCACAACACAATTGCTGATTAAATCTTTCTTTTATATATTATAATAAAATAAAATATAGTTATATAATCTAACTAGTACCGTATCCGTGCATCCGCACGGGCCGATCGCGTTACGTGACACGATTACGTCAAATAGAAATGTTAATTTGAAATCTCATTAATCTAAAGTCAATTGTAAAATATAAAGGATGACTTGCATACGCACAGATGCTGTCGTGTTATTTTTATGAATGAATTTAGACAGTATTTAAATAGTCTGAACATTACCACGTGAAAATAAAGAAAAATTTAAAGTAGATAAAGAAGGAGTTTCAAATAAAAAATTGATAAATATAAAAACTAAAAATGTAAAAGTATCATTTAAAAATAATATGTGCATTTATCCCGTGTGTTTTTATATATCAGTGCAGTGTTTTTTATATATCAGTGTAGTTATCCCATTTTTTTATATATCAGTACAACTATTCCGTGTTTTTATATATATCATTGCAGTTATCCTCGTATTTTTCTATATATCAGTGTAGTTGTCCAGTGTTTTTTATGTATCAGTGCAGTTATCTCATAGTTTCAATTGATTATTTGAGTTGATTAGTAGATTATTGTAGATAGTAAAAGATAGATAGTAGATTATCAATAACAAATATTTATCCCGTGTTTTTTATATATCAATGACAATTGTTTTTCCTTTTTAAGTATTATTGACAAATATTTGTCACCTGTGTTTTAAATATTAATCAGTTTAAATAGTCATTAAGTCTTCTTGTTTTTTTAGATAGTATGATTATAGTAGTCTTCAAAAATTATAATTATCAATGGCAAATATTAATCCCGTGTTTTTTTTTATATATCACTGCAGTTATCCCGTGTTTTTTTATAAATCAATGCAGTTATCTCATAGTTCAATTGATTATTTTAGTTGATTAGTAGATTATAGTAGATAGTAGATTATCAATAAGAAATCTTTGTTTTAAATATTCCTTTCTTACCATTGATTAGTAGATTATAGTAGATTATTGCAGTTATCCCGTGTTTTTTTAGATAGTAGGTTTATAGTAGTTTTCCAAAATTATAAATATCAATGGTAAATATTAATTATAAATTGTCAAAAAAAATTATAAATATCAATAGTAAATATTAATCCCGTGTTTTTTTATATATCACTGCAGTTATCCCGTGTTTTTTATTTATCAGTGCAGTTATCTCGTAGTTTCAATTGATTATTTTAGTTGATTAGTAGATTATAGTAGATAATAAAAGTTAGATATTAGATTATCAATAAGAAATATTTGTTTTAAATATTAATTACTAATTTAAACAGTCATTAAGTCTTCTTATTTTTTAGATAGTAGGTTTATAGTAGTAGTCTTCAAAAATTTTAAGTATCAATGACAAATATTAATCTCATGTTTTTTATATAACAGTGCAGTTATCTCGTGTTTTTTATATATCAGTGCAGTTATTTCGTAATTTCGATTAATTATTTTAGTTGATTAGTAGATTAATATAAGAAATTTTTGTTTTAAATATTAATCGGTATTTTAAATAGTCATTAAATCTTATAGTTTTTTAGATAGTAGGTTTATAGTAGTCTTCAAAAAATTTAATTATCAATGACAAATATTAATACTGTGTTTTTTTTATATATCAGTGCAGTTGTCCCGTGTTTTTTTATATATTATTGCAGTTATCTTGTAGTTTCAATTGATTACTTTAGTTGATTATAGTAGATCGTAAAAGATAGATAGTAGATTATCAATAAAAGTGTTAACAAATTTTGGAGAGAAAAATTAAAATTTTAAGGTGATAACGTATTCAAAATAGGTGATAGTTTTTTTTAGTAAGACTCATTTACATTTTTATAGGTAAATTTAATTTGTATAAATTTAGAAATTTAGTTAAAAGAATTAAAATGAAGTGATGAGAGAAAGAGAAAAATTATTTATGGGAAAAGTAAAGTAAAAAGAAAAAAATGAAGAAAGAGAGTGTAAAAGAAAAGTGAAAATGAGGAAAGAGAGTGTAAGAAGAAAGAGAAAAAGGAAGAAAGAGAGTGTAAGAGAAAAGTGAAAAGTAAGAAAGAGAGCGTAAGAATAAAGAGAAAAAAATAAGAAATAGTGTGTAATGACATTTTTACCCTAAAAAATTTGAGGAGTCTTTTAGATAGAATGGGGGTATTGGTAAAATCATATGTGGTGAATTGGTATAAATCTATAGGTAAATTTAATTTGTATAAATATAGAAATTTAGTTAAAAGAATTAAAGTGAAGTGATAAGAGAAAGAGAATAATTATTTATGGGAAAAGTAAAGTAAAAAGAAAAAAAAGGAAGAAAGAGAGTGTAAAAGATAAAGTGAAAAGGAGGAAAGAGAGTGTAAGAAGAAAGAGAAAAAAATGAAGAAAGAGAGTGTAAGAGAAAAGTGAAAAATAAGAAAGAAAGCGTAAGAATAAAGAGAAAAAAAAAAAAGAAATAGTGTGTAATGACATTTTTACCCTCAAAAATTTGAGGTGTCTTTTAGATAGAACGGGAGTATTGGTAAAATCATACGTGGTGAATTAGTATAAATCTATAGTAGATATTGATTCTTGATGGTACGAAGCCAGGAATATTTTGTTACCCACTCCACGCAGATTAGATTTTAGCATTACTTTGTCGTATTCTCTTTTCCACCATTAATCGTATATATTAGAAAATAAAAATCATTATGTACCCAAAAAAAGAAGATACAAATCAATATAGTCTTCATCTTCCATTTGTTAAAGTCTTGCTTTTATATGTTATATAATATATGTATGTCTCACATAAAAATTAATTATACAGCTTACTAAAATAACATTACTAATTATGCTCCACAATTTCTATATATTACTTAATTACACTTAGACTAAAGTGCTCCCGGGGTCCCTTATCTTTATTTAAAATAACGAATTAGTCATTTATATTTTTTTTGTCCCAAATAAGTCCTTTATCTTTCAAATTTTTGACACATAAATCCTTTTCCGTTAACAGTGCTGATTTATGTGTCAAAAAAAAGGATTTATGTGTTAAAAATTTGAAACATAAAGGACTGATTTAGGACAGAAAAAGATTTATGTGTCAAAAATTTAAAACATAAAGGACTGATTTGGGACAAAAAAAAGATAAAGAACCAAATCGTTACTTTAAATAAAGATAAGGGACCCCGGGAGCACTTTAGCCTTACAATTATAAATACAAATACTTTCTTAGTATATATTATAATTTTTTGAATTACTTTAATATAGACCGGGTCACGCAGTTCGACCAATGACCCACCTGATTCGCCCAGTGACCCAGTCTCATGACCAGTTCGACCACTGGTCTGGGTCTGATAACACTTGGTTCAACTTTGAACCCCCTGGAAGCAACACAGATCTGCCACTGGTCTTTATTTTCTTCTATAAAATAGATGAGGTGTATTTGTTATTTAGCTAGAATTAATTAAAGAGAGATGAGTGTAATTTGCCCTATTTTATAATGTAGTATATTTTCTTTTTTATAAACATAATGGTCAATTCTACATTACCTTTAAAATAATGTGAGTAAGTAACCCAACATCATGTGACACTAGTGAATCAGTTGTTGGTAATCCAATATTTTTGTCATACATGTTGTTCGGTACCGTGCTTCCGATCTTGATAGATCGCCTTAAGCAGTTGGTAGGAGTTTTATCCTTGATTCTGTTTATGTCTTTCAGTCTTAAGATGGTCGATCTTGAGGAGGTCGACCTTGTTCAGCCTTGACTTGGTCGATCTTGAGGAGGTCGATCTTGAGGAGGTCGATCTTGATCGGTCTCGAGGTGGTCGATCTTGAGGTGGCGGGGTTGTACATGCAATAACACTCCGACGCTCAAGTCAGTATTTGAGTGAATGAGTCTAAGTTGTAAAAAGATATCTCCCTTTCTTATGAGCATTGAGTGTGGTATTTATAGAGATTGAAGGTGCTTGGCTTGATGCATTTGGGCCGTTCGATCTTGCATAATGATCATGGCCGTTGATGAATGGATTTCATTTCCACGAATGGGCCTCTAAGTAATTGGGCTTTGGGGGGTGTAAATAACAGAAATTCTAATTACCATAACAGTGGCCCCCCAAGTCTGGTCGCTTGAGGAGCGATCTTGACTTGATAAGATGATGCGGTTTTGCGTTTTTGGCTTTTTGAGTAGGAGTTCCTTTAGTCCTGAGCTGATGCCGATCTTGAAATTTAGGACCTTGTTACGAGCTTTATGAATGCTTTTTTAATTCTGCATGTCATGTATGTCGTTTCGCACCCGAGGGACTCGAGGTGGATATGTACGATGAAAGAACGTCGGTAAATGAGGAACTCGATTTACCGGGTTCGAACCTATAGGGCAGTTTACCAGGACTCGGCCCAGATTTAACTCGCCCTGTAGGGGTATCGGCAGCTGTGGCCGATGGTCGTTCTTAGGACGTTTCGATCCTTGAAGACCTGGTCTCTTTGAGATAGTTTACTGAGACTCGGCTCGGATTTAACTGTTTTCTCAAAGAGTTTGCGACCTTGGGTGGTCGCCCAGGGAGATCATTTAAGATCGGTCCCCGGTGGAGGAGAACGGGAACCATTCCCTCGTTGTCGGCGTGGAGGACAACGATGATCGTCGAGATCGTTATGTTGTCGAGCTGGAGGAGAACGGGAACCATTCCCTCGTTGACGGCGTGGAGGACAACGATGATCGTCGAGATCGTTATGTTGTCGAGCTGGAGGAGAACGGGAACCATTCCCTCGTTGACGGCGTGGAGGACAACGATGATCGTCAAGATCGTTATGTTGTCGAGCCGGAGGAGAACGGGAACCATTCCCTCGTTGACGGCGTGGGGGACAACGATGATCGTCAAGATCGTTATGTTGTCAATCTTGCAGGGAGAATGATTAAATGGGCTGTAGAACTATCAGATTTCGGAATTACGTATGAAGTTCGAACAGCTTTAAAAGCACAAGTTTTGGCGAAATGATCCCAGCTAACATCGAATCTAATGTACAGATCCTACCTGTCGATGGATTCTCTAACCCAAAAGATTGACAAAACTTGGAACGCAACGAAGCTGAAGAGTTATTATCTTTCGAAAAAGGGATCGTGTACATTTCGCATAAGGGACACCATAGCGTGCTCCGATCTTATGTAAATACAAACGACTTATTTATAATGAAGAAAGGTAACCTTTCCGAGGTTCCACGAATTCTTTCAGTGATCGATGTCGATGCGGGGTTTTGATGGTTCGGCATGTGACGATACTTTGTCGATCTTGGCATTCTCTTCTTCGTTGATGAAACACTGGGATAGCTCGAGGAACTCCTGCAAGGTGTTAGGTTCCCAAGTGTTAATATGCTTTCGGAACGAGCTTCCAGGAAGAAGACCTTGGGCCATGAAGAAGATTCGAAAAGCGTCGTCTAATTGTCGAACCTGAAGAGCTTCGTTGTTGAATCGCTCTATGTATTCTCTCAGGGGCTCGTTTCCCCTTTGTACAATGGATGCTAAAACATTTTTGTTTTTGGGTTTGCTCTTGGAATGGGCAAAGTGCACCGAGAAATGTTTCGCTAATTGGTCCCACGAGGAAATGGTGTTCGATCTTAACGTCCGAAACCATTCGGAAGCCATTTTGTCCAGGGTTAATGGGAATATTCGGCATTTCATTTCCATCGGTACGTTTCGGTAATGCATGGTCGTGTCAAACTGATCGAGATGCCTGTCGGGGTCGCCCGTTCCGTCGTAAGTCTTCAGTCCTCCAGGTGGTTTTTCGAGATAACGTGGGACTCGGAAATCATCGATTGCTTTTGTGAACGGACCTTTTCGCCCAGGTTGATTCGCCCGAGATTGTGGTTGGTGTCTGTAATGAGGATTGGGATATCCGTACCGTCGCGGTTGATTGTTTTGAATGTTGTCACGGCTCCTTGAACGTCATCTTGGCGAGGTCGAGTCCCTGTGTGGATGATGTTGAGGGGGGTTATATGAGCCTTCAAGATTTTCGAAACGTCGAACCGGAGGAGGACGGGAACCATTCCCTCGTTGACGACGTGGGGGAGAATGATGATTGAGCTTTCTCCTAGGGGGTGATCGACGAAAGAGTCTTCTTTGAGTTGGGTTTCTTTCCTCAAGGGAGTCCTGCCCGGACGATTGTTGGTCCGGAACGTTCCGACCTTGAAGCCTTGCTACCTCGGCTTCGAGGTTAGTGAAACGGTCGTTTCTTTCTTTGTTTACGGCTTCTTGTCGGGCCAGTAGCTGAATGAGCCGTTGAACCGCACCGGTCAAAGCTGGAAGTAATTGAGGAGGCGGTGGTAAGCTCGCTTCATCTGTGCTTGAATGTACTCGGGGCGGTCCTGTGTTGGGATATTGGCTTCGAGCTTGTGATGAATTTGTGAGTTCCTGGACGTGGCCTTCAGGGGTTCGTTGAGGACCGACCTCGGGTTCGGCCATTAGACTAGCCGGTCTTGATTGGCGTGTTGGCGCCATTTTTAAGATCAAGGAGATGGTGGGAAAAATAGGGTACTGATTCTCCCACTGTGGTCGCCAATGTTCGGTACCGTGCTTCCGATCTTGATAGATCGCCTTAAGCAGTTGGTAGGAGTTTTATCCTTGATTCTGTTTATGTCTTTCAGTCTTAAGATGGTCGATCTTGAGGAGGTCGACCTTGTTCAGCCTTGACTTGGTCGATCTTGAGGAGGTCGATCTTGAGGAGGTCGATCTTGATCGGTCTCGAGGTGGTCGATCTTGAGGTGGCGGGGTTGTACCTGCAATAACACTCCGACGCTCAAGTCAGTATTTGAGTGAATGAGTCTAAGTTGTAAAAAGATATCTCCCTTTCTTATGAGCATTGAGTGTGGTATTTATAGAGATTGAAGGTGCTTGGCTTGATGCATTTGGGCCGTTCGATCTTGCATAATGATCATGGCCGTTGATGAATGGATTTCACTTCCACGAATGGGCCTCTAAGTAATTGGGCTTTGAGGGGTGTAAATAACAGAAATTCTAATTACCATAACACATGTTATTATTTTTTATAGATTCTTTTATATATATATATATATATATATATATATATATATATATATATATATATATATTGTTATTTGCCTATTGACGATAGTTTTGTATTGTTACGGTAAAAAAATCGATCGCATATAACCATAGCATAGAAGCGAATTCACATATTGACGTGGGAACATAATACCACTTAAAATACTTTTGTATTTTTATATCACGTTGATATTAAATAAGTGATACATATATCGAAATTTAAGTGAATACAAATGATATCGAGTAACTTACTCACTTTTTTCAAATACAACCTAGACTTCACCAATTAGTTTTGTCTACTTGTAAGGTTATTAAGAGTTACAAACTATATCTTTGATATGAATATGAATATCACTCAAATAAATTGTGAAGTAAGAACTTAGTACAATATGAAGAGGTGATCACTATATATAGTGCACCTTCTAGTGAAAGTAAATACAAAAATCCAACTAACTAACTATGAAAAGTTGTTACAACTGAAAATTAATTTTAACCAACTTCTAAACTAACTTTCTAATACTCCCCCTAAAATTGGAAGAGGAATGTCAAGAACTCCCAACTTCGAGATGAGATGCTAAAAACAAAAGGTATCATGTATCTTGCATTATTCACTCAACTACAAATCTAAATACACAAATCACGTGAATATTAACACCATCGAGCAACCATCATAGACACATTGGGAAACTTAGAAAAATGATAAAGATAATAGTGCTACTTTGTTGACGACAACTTGAATTCTATGGAAAGGAGAAATGGTTAAGAATAATAGGAGCAAATCCTAAAATGTACCAAACATATCCGAAAGACCATTCCCAAGGTGTTGCCGATGATGGGCAAAGCACAACCAAATGTTGAACGGGATCTTTAATTTGCAAAAATGAACAACAGTTCTGGCAAAAAATTGGATTGTTAGATATAAGAGTTGAAAAAGATTTCATTTGCTGTTTCATTCGTTCTTCCATAGCTACACAGCTCGACTAGGAAGAAACAAGAGACGGAAACACAACAACGATGATGAAGTTGGCTCGAGGGATGATCGAGGAATAAACTTCATTGAACTTCTTGAACACATGTAAGAAGGGATAAAGAAAGTGAAACATGGCTTCTTTCGAGGGAAAAATTGTTGTTTCATTAGTTCTTCCATAGCTACACAGCTGGACTAGGAAGAAACAAGAGACAAAAACACAACAAAGATGATGAAGCTGGCTCGAGGGATGATCGAGGAAGAAATTTTAATGAACTTCTTGAACACGCGCAATAAGAAGTGTTGAGAAGAAACTTATGATACCACGATGAGCGCCATTATTCATGAATCACGAAGCAGAAGGGGAAATTCGTGAGAAGATGATGGATGAATCACCGATGAGAAAGGAACGCGGAAGCTAGAGCGCTCTTGATACCATATTAAGAGTTATAAACTCTCTATCTTTGATATGAATATGAATATCACTCAAATAAATTGTGAAGTAAGAACTTAGTACAATATGAAGAGGTGATCACTATATATAGTGCACCTTTTAGTGAAAGTAAATACAAAAATCCAACTACTAACTATGAAAAGTTGTTACAACTGAAAATTAATTTTAACCAACTTCTAAACTAACTTTCTAATATCTTACATAGCTACACAGTTGGACCAGGAAGAAACAAGAGACAAAAACGGAACAAAGATGATGAAGTTGGCTCGAGGGATGATTGGGGAAAAAACTTCAATGAACTTATTGAAAACGCGCAAGAAGAAGTGTTGAAAAGAAACTTATGATACCACGGTGAGCGCCATTATTCATGAATCACGGAGTAGAAGGGGAAATTCGTGAGAAGACGATGGAGGAATCACCGAGGAGAAAGGAACGCGAAAGCTAGAGCGCTCTTGATACCATATTAAGAGTTATAAACTCTCTATCTTTGATATGAATATGAATATTGTAACACCCCTTTTCTACCCGGTAATTATTCAACAAAATCAGAGTTTTCAAAAACTTTAATTCATAATTCGAAAAAGGATGTCACACATTCATCGTTAAATAACATGTCTCATACGACATAAATAACACCTGGTCATAATACATCACCACGCAGCGGAATATAATATAAGTTTTAAAACATAAAATAACAACGTCCTGAAAATGGACTCCAATTAACAAAATACAATAATCCAAAGTTTAGCGTCTATCCCCCCCTTGAGTGTTACACATCAAAGCAAAGGACACCGACGACACTGACTCAAAATAGCGAAGGTACCTAAGCCTTCACTCGCAATCACCTGCACCTTACCGCATAGGGGTAACATTTAAACAGAAGGGGTGAGATATCTTCAATATAATAGCATAACATGATAGGAAATATGCTAGAATATGATACTATATCTACCACTCCACTACACACATCAAATTACAAACATACAACCAATTATAAACATTACATCAAATTATAAACATTACAACCAGTCACCATATGTCATGACAATGCATGAATGCAGCCCACACCAACGGGCATATGCATGTGGTACCAAAATCACCAAAAGTATTGCCCGTAAATAGGGGCGTCACCAAAATTGAGAGCTTTCACACCAGGCTCACCAATTCACCAAAAATCGAGCTTTCACACCAGGCTCACCAGTTTTTATAAAAATTTGAGCTTTCACACCTAGCTCCAAGACCAAAGGTCTTCACCAAAATAATGCATATGCTGTATGCGACACCATGAATGCACACAGACAATCACCAAATTAGTCACAATGTGACACACCAACAACAATCACCAAATATCACCAAAGTTGGGCTTTCACACCTAGCCACAACGACACCGAAAACACCAACCACCCGACACAACGGAACAACAAGACTTGGAACCTTCACACCTAGTTCCAACAACACCAAGGTTTGAGCCTTCACACCTAGCATCAAACCGCACCAAGACACCTAGAGGACAACAATTTTCCAAAACAATTGGGACGACGACATTATTTTTGTTCTAAAACAGTAACTCTCAACAGCCAACCATTTCCAGAAAAATAGATTACTTTGCCTGAAATTAGAATATTCAGTTAGGCCTCTGAATAAGCTTTCCAAAACATTTTGAATCGTCTAAATCGGACTCCCGAGTCAAAAGATATATCAAAAACAAAACCGGGGGAAAATTGAGGAACATCCTGAAAATGGCGCCCAGGCACTGGGCGCCTAGCAGGGAAAGGCAACACAGCAAACTGGCGCCCAGGAGCAAGGCGCCCAGCAACAGGCAACGACACTGGACTTGGCGCCCAGGAGCAGGGCGCCTGGCAACCAACGCAACACAGGTGACTTTGGCGCCCAGGAGCAGGGCGCCTAGCAACAGACAGCAACACAACAGGCAACACCACAGGAATTGGCGCCCTTGGCGCCCAGACAGTCTAGAAAAAAACACAACACAGAACAGGACACACCCAGCCACAGCGCCCATGGCGCCCATGGCGCCCCCCTGCGCCAAGACAGCGCGCAACACACACAGGAAACAGGCACCCAGGCACAGGGCGCCAAGGCAGCAACACACACACCCACGCACAGCCACACACCCACACACCCTGGCACACGGCGCCCACACCCAGGGCGCCAAAAACAGCGACACAACAGCTTGGCACACGGCGCCCAGCAGCAGGGCGCCAGAAACAACAACACAAACGCAACACCCAGCGCCAAGCATGGCGCCCAGCGCCAGGGACCCAAAATCAGCAACACACCGAAACGCAACATGACTCAGACACGGCGCCCATGCACTGGGCGCCAAAAACAGCAACACCTAAACTCACCAAAACACCACCTACGCAACTCATATCACCAATTTAGCTCCTAAATTTTAATCACCAATGCCAATCACCAAAATTTGGGAAACTAAAACATCAAACAATATTTTATCGAGCACCTAACATGCATTCAGTTATAACAACAACGAATCATCAATGTCTAGGGTCACAACAATCACCAACGAGCAAGTATTTTTCAATCAACCTATATACAATTCGACTAACACCAAATTACACATCAAAATCAAGCCCTAGGCATCATAGGATCTACCCCCACATAAAACCCCATCATAAAATCTCATTATAAGGAAGAACCCCACCCTTACCTTATATTAGGAGAGCACCACTTCCCTTGAGAAAGTCACCAACAGAACCTCAGCAACGCAGCTCCTCTCTGCTCCCTTGAATCTGCGAAATTCTCCTCTTCTTCTCCTCCCTTGGGATTCACGCCGTACACCCTTCTCTCTTCTCCTCTTTCTATTTCGCAACTTTTCTCTCTCTTTCTTTCTCAACAATTTTGCATATGACACCTAACCCTAGCCTAGGCGCTTCTCCTATGCGCCTAGCTAGCGGGCTTGGATCACGGGCTTTCCTCCAGCTTAAGCCCGATTACTAACGCCATCCCCTAACATTCATTTACACACCTCTTAGTCCAACGTTAAAATAATTACACCAACTAAAATAAATAAAATAAATAATTGAATACCTAAATATTTAATTAAATAATTTAATTAAATATTTGGGCATTACAAATATCACTCAAATAAATTGTGAGGTAAGAACTTAGTACAATAAGAAGAGGTGATCACTATATATAGTGCACCTTCTAGTGAAAGTAAATACAAAAATTCAACTAACTAACTATGAAAAAAAAATTGTTTGTAACTTTATTCAAATAAAGGTAAAATAATGTCATTTATATTCTATTCAAATATAGAGTTTGAATAGCATCCCTTTATACATGTTCTTCTTTTATAAAGCTCCGAAAGTGGTTATTAAAAAGATGGTTAAAATTCAACGTGACTTTCTTTGGGGAATCAAGGAGGTAGATAATGGAATGTATTGGGTGGCTTAGGATAGAGTTTGCAAGTCAAAAAAAGATGGCGGTCTTGGAATCAAAAATCTTGAGTTATTTAATATAGCTCTTTTATCTAAATGGAAGTGGAGGGCATTGATGGATAGTAATGCGAGTTGAAGTCGGTTGTTGAGACAGATATGGGGAATTCGCTTCTTGCTTCATTCATGACTCGGTTGTTGGCAATTCTCGCCGGAATTTTGGCTCTATTTGGTGGAGAGACTTGGTGACTTTGGATGATAACGTAGAGGAACCGAGAAGATTCGCTTGGTGCATTAAAAGAGTGATGGGTGATGGCGCTTTAATAAACTTTTGGAAGGAATAATGGTTAGGTACTGAGCCTTTTCTCAAAGTCTTTCCCTTATTGTTTAATGGAGGTGGGCAGCAACTCGTTACAGTGGCAGATTTCGGGTCTTGGCATGGAGATACTTGGAGTTGGAACAAACCGTGGCAGATTTTGACGGATTCTGTCCGTGCATCAGAAGGTGAGATATTGGACAGTATTTTGCAATTGGTAACGCCAACGAGAGGGAAGGAAGACGCATGGATTTGGCCGCAGGATCAGGCTAAGAGTTTCACGGTGAATTCAGCATATCAGCTACTGGTCCGCAGCAACATTCTTTCAACTGCTTCGGTTCAGCAGCGTCTGTTGGGGGCGTTGTGGACATCACTTGTTCCTTCGAAGGTTGCAGTTTTTGGATGGCGTCTTTTGCTTGATTCTCTGCCTGTCCGTGACCAATTATCTCACAGAAATGTCCTCCATTCTGAACAGATGGCTAGCTGCTTGCTGTAACAGCCCAGGTCCAACGCATTGGCCACCCCGGCACTATTACCTCACGGTCTTCTCTACCCCTCTTGTAGAATTTTTGCCTTCCGTGGGAATCGAACCTTGCACCTGAGGCATAAGTGCAAGTTAAACACACCTCCCACTACCAATTGAGATCTTGGACATGAAAACCCAGTATCAATTTTCGCAAAATGAACAACAGAAAATTGGGGCCCTTGGCGCCCATGGCACAAGGCGCCTAGCGCCAAAACTGGCAGCACAGGGACACAAGCGCCCAGGAGCAGCAACAGAACACTACAGTGGTAGCATAGCTCTTGGCGCCCAACAGAATTTCCAGCAACACACACACACCTAGGCGCCTAAGGCTCCATCAATTTTTGAGTTCCTCTTAACATAACTACACCAAATTAAATCACCAACACTATCTATCAATACAAACACTAACCAACACATTTACCACCAAAATTCCTTCAGTCATAACATCAAACCCCTAGCATGCATATTGCGCACCATATTCATTTCAACACCAATTAAACACATTTTTTGCACAATTCAATTTCAGCATAGCAACAACATTATAATACACAATTCATTCAAAAAAATCATTCTAAAACCTAACCCTAGACAATACTCATCACATAAGCTATTAAGGATAAAAAGAGGACCCCCTAACCTCTTAGAATTCGAACCACCAAGCAAAGCTCCAAGGAATTGCAAGACACCTACAAGCCTTCTCTTCCTCCTTGAGTGATTCGCCCTTCTTCTCCTTCTCCTCCTCTCTTCGCGACCTCTCCTCTCACTTCTCCTCTTTTTTACGTTTTCTTTTTCTTTCTTTTGCAATTGAGTAAAATGAAAACTAACTCACAAGACCCCTAAGTGAGTCGAATTCCATGACTAGACAATGGGCCACGGGCCTAATTGTGGATCATGGGCCCCCAAGCACCACCTAATTCGTGACAACACCTCCTAAACAAATAAAATAAAATAAAATAAATTCTGGATTAGTTAATTAAATTAAATAAATATTGTAAGCCTTAAATAACTTAATTAAATAAATAATTAAATTATTTTGGGGCGTTACACTTGCTGTGCAATAACTTTCGCAAGACCGCCAGCCACTTGTTCCTCAGCTGCAACTTTGCTCGTTCCGTATGGCAGCTTGTTGGCAATTGGCTCGGAGTTGAGTTCGACATGTCCCTGGATATTGTTGACTTCTTCCTTAGTTGTGGTCGCTTATGCAAAGGGAAGAAGGCGAAGCGTACGAAACACGTGTTCTTGTTAACAACATGTTGGAGTGTGTGGCTTGCAAGGAATGGTGCTATTTTTAACAACCAGGAACCAAATGCCGAATCCGTGGTGAACCGCATCAAATGCTTAACTTGTAGTTGGTGTGTTTATAGATTGAAGTTATGCTCCTCTATTTCAATTTCAATGTGGTGGTCTAATCCACTTGAATCCTTAGAATGGGGAGAAACGGTGAGTTGACATTCACATTGTTAGCAACCTTATTCCGTTTTGAGGTACTCTTTTTCCCTGCCTGAGTCTTTTTCCCACTGGGTTTTGGCTCAGGGAGGTTTTGAGGAGGCCATCCCCCTTTCATTAATGTATATGGGATTGGTGCACACCTTGTGCTCCCATCAATACAATTCTTGCTTATCTTAAAAAATATAGAGTTTGTAACTCTTAATAAAGGTAAAATAATTGTTATACCCCAATTTTGTCCGCTCTCTTTTTACTATAGTCATTTTTATCATCTAGTTTTGTGTGTCGTAAGTCCCGGGTCCTATTACTGCAAGTTAGTTTTTGGGCTCGTTTAGACGCTACTTCATTTTATTGGGTCTGTGCTTAGTAATTCACTTTATTGGGCCAATGTTAGATTTTCTCGTTTGAGCCTTGGCCCAGCTTGTCCTTTTTCTAGATTTGTCTTTTTAAAATAACATTTTCTCTAATTTAAAAAATCAGTATTTTATTTACATTATCATCAAAACAAAAATAAAATTACATAAAAATAAAAAAAATAGAGAAGAACAAAAATAATAAAAAGGGGGTGTCAGTAGCATTAACCTTCAGTCCAACAAGCTGCTTGCCCAGCAAGTCTCTTCACCTAACCCTTCACCTATAAAAGGAGGCACTGTCAACGGTGAAAAACCACCACAGTGATTCAACAAGAACACTGAACACATTCTCTCTCTCCCAGCGAAGTTCTCGCTCTCTCTTTCCCCGTCCCTTTTTTATTTTATTTTTCTTTTAATTAGTTTATTCTTAAATATTATTGATAATTATTTTTCACTAGTTGCACTTTTCATTTTTTCTTCTTTGTTAACTTTTCGTTCATATTCAAAACAGGAAAAACAAAATAATCATTTTCCTCCAAAAATAAAAGTCTTATTTTCAAAATAGGGGATTAAGTCAGTCGTACGGCTGGGTTAGTCATCGTTTTAGGACAAATGGGTCGTACGGTTCAAGAGTCCTAAAATACCTATTCAAATAAAATCACTCCCTACACAAATCGTTTTCTTCCAAAAAATAAAAAATCTTATTTTCAAAAACAGGGGATTAAGTCGGCCGTACGGCTGAGTTAGTCATCGTTTTAGGATAAATGAACTGTACGGATCACAAGTCCTAAAATCCCTAAATTTAAAAACACAAACAAACCAAACTTTTTCTACCAAAGAACTACGTAGCCTTTGATTCTCTACCCCGAGATACGTTGGAGCAGATGGGGATCCACATCTGTCAAGTGCAATAATAAAAAATCTTTTTAAGTCTTTTCTCAATTTTTTTTTCGTAGTTCTCAATAAAAATGCAAAAACAAATATTTTTCATCAAGTCTTTTCATTCATTTTTTTTATAAAAGGGAAATAAATATTTTCAAAGTTGATATAGTTTTGCACAATTAATTAGAGGTAACCTTTTTCGAAAGGATGTCGTGGGGTGCTAATACCTTCCCCGCGCATAATCGACTCCCGAACTCAAAATTTGGTTTTCCAGACCGTTTTCTTTTTCAAAGGGATTTTATAGTGTCTTCTCTTATAAATAAACATTGATGGCGACTTCATTGAACGCGAGAGATACTCCGGATTTTCGGTCGCTACAGCTGGCGACTTCACTGGGGACATTTTGAGAGTCAAGCCTAACCTGGTTAGTTGTGCCAAACCTTTAACTTTTTCGGTATTTATTTCCCTTTCATCTTTTATTCTTGTTGCATGTTATATTTTATATGATATGTGAACCTTAGGATAGAAGACTATATTTCTTTTGCATATGTGTTGTTTGCTTTGCAGCTTGGGGGTACACTTGACATTTTGCTCCTACACACACACTCCACTATCACACTTCTGCACACACGTGAGAATAGTCCTATACCCGGACTGGAGCATAGCCTAAGTTAGAACGAGACTGCGTAGTGATGGCCTACTAGATGTGCGTCCTGTTGGGTGATCACGAAAGTCTCACCTAGAGTTTGTTCCCTCTTGAGAATGCCGGCACTCCTAATAGCTTGCCTATTGTTGTGATCAGTGTTCTTAACTAGGGTCGTTGGCTCTAGGAACCTTATGTAGGACTCTTTAGAGCTACCTTTTGAAAGGTTCACTCAACAGACAGGCCCTAGACCTATTCTCTAAGGAACCCTCGTAGGACACAAATGAGCTTCTTACCCCTGCACTCAAACAAACACTAATACATTTTTCTCATACATTCTTATTTTCCTTCTTCTCCGCATATCATAAAAAAAAAGAAATATATAAATAAACTCATGTTGCATGGATCTCAATGACCGTCGGGGAATTATAAGACATTTTTTAAGAGAGGTGGATGAAAGTATAAGAAAAACAAAAAAAACATCCAAGTCAGACCACCAGAATCATACTTTTTTCTTCGAATAAAATGCTTACAATTCCCCGACGCGATGAATAAAATCATACATTCGCATTTCATGCACATTCATTCATTCATGAGCAAAAAGGCAAGCTGATTCGTCAACATTCATGCGTCCGGTTTCCTTTCTCCAAAAAAACAAACAAAAATATTCAAAATCATGTCAAGCATCATGCATTCTTTTCTTTCCATGCATTAAAAAAATCATTGTGAGTATCATGCATTTTATTTCCTCGCATATAAAAAAAACAATGTTTAAGCCATATAATATAAGCATCTCATTTATCATGCACCGCCGTTCATTCATAATCATTCAAAAAAATCATCATCACATAGTGTGTTCATCACATCATTTGAAAAGTCGTTATTATGAATTACATTTCAAAAAAAACATAATATTCATACATCATTTCACTCATATTGCCATCTTAGTTCAAATGCATCATTTCTAAATAAAAATAAAAATAAAAGAAAGTCATGTCATTATTCTTGCATCATTCATCATCCAAAAATATAAATAAGTTAGCATTCATTTTAACACGTAAATGATACTATGTATCATCTACATGTGTCATTGCCCCTAGCTAAAAAAACAAAAACAAGAAAAAAAAGTCATTTAGCATAGTTATAGTTAGTCTTTTCAAGTGATCATTCCTTCATGCATTTTCATCATGCCTATACATTATAGTTTGTTCATTCATGCATTACATTTTTTTTAAAAAAACATGAGCATAACTTAAAAAAAATTGTGATGAGAGATGAGGCGTTCTTGCGAAACACACTCTAATTGATTATTTTTCTTTGGAAAAGTATAGCCTTACAAAACAAGGTTGACTAATTGGTCCATTTTTCCAGCAAAGCGATGCATCTCATCCATCCCATGATAAATGATCAAATTGGTGCATTTTGTTAACTAATGTGTTATCAAAAATTTCTTCTATCATGTTTCTAACTAATTTTAACTCTCTATGAAGCATTCGTATGGTGAACTTGTATGCCATGTGCTTTTACTCTTGATTGAGTCAGTTAGTGTCCACATATTTGCATCTTATCATCGTCCCTTGTACATGTCCAGTCCCACCCCGACCACCCAGTACATATTCTCCACACAAGTACCTAGTTGACTATTTGGTTTGTTCTCAATGATGAAATTTCATAAACCAACACTTTTGTTCCTCCAAACTGGGGCAAGTTAGTGACCACTTAAATATCTTGTCAACATTATATTCACTCGGTGCAAGTGCGAGTCTTTTAAAAAAAACATAAAAAAGGGCCCGTTAGGTTGAAAACTCGCAAGAGCAACTTAAGCAAAAATTAGGGCGTAAAAAGAAATGAAGAGAAAGAGCAAATATACAAAAATAAATAAATTTTTGTCCTAAAGTTAAGTTTTGAGAAAGTAAGCAGTCATGATTTGAAATGAAGTTTGGCCATCTCTCCATATCCTAAAAAAATAAATAATAGTAACACCCTTTGCTACCCACTTTGAGCCAAAAAAATCAAAAATCTTTCAATCACCCTAGACAAGGATCCATTCCATATCAAAAATGGTGTTTCATTTTTATTAGCTTACTCAACTCAAAAGGAAAGAAAGTGAAAATCACACAAGAGAAGTGAAACTCACGAAAAGAAAAAAACCAAAATAATATAAAAAAAGAGAGAAAAAATCAGAAAAATGGTAAGCTGATACATCATACCATCAAACACATAAGATATCCCTGTCTGAATAAACCCTCAAACACTTCATTGGGTCTAATTATCTCTTCTTTCATAAACCCTCAAACACTTCATTGGGCCTAATTATCCATCCTCTCATAAACCCCCGAACACTTCATTGGGCCTAATTATCTTTTCTTTTATGAACCCCTAACCATCGGCCACATTACAACCCTATAAAGTCCATTCCGATCAATGACTGATTGTTTTTGTTTTCTCAAAGTTTTAATTTTAGGACAAATAAGTTTATTTATTTACAATATGTTTGCTCAAAAAAAAAATCAAAAAAAGAAAGTTAAAAAAAAAAGTCAAAAGGCTTGCACTCCAAGGTTCATTCAAATTGCATTGATATAAAGACAATGTTTAGTGATCACCAAGTGAAGTTTTCATCATATCAAAAAAAACTCAAGACTGTCACAGTCTTTGGGATTCACCTAAAAAGAGAACCAAAAGTTTATACCAGGATCACCACCTAGATCCCAAAGTGGGACATTCCTTTTACCATCCATAGCACTTGAACTTGGAGATTTAGCCATTGTCCATCCCATTCATATACCACACCCAATCCATATAGCCATACGACCAATTCCAAAAACCTATAACCTTAACTCTGTCATCTCTCAGAGTCTCACTAAAATCAACCTTTTGAAATACCATTCCAAAGTGGGGAAATCCCGTCATCCTTCACTCCACCTAAAATTAGGGAAATTCACCTTCCACCCATTTCATTCCCTTATTCACATCCATAAAACCACACCAGGGCAATTTCTTAACCCACTATCCTAAATACAGCCTTTCACAAACTCTAGTCAGGGCAACCAATTGTCATAATTGGGGCAACACCAAACGCCACGGGTTGAGACAAAATCTCTTGCTTCCCACCTCTCATTTCAAAGCCAAGGCATTCCCAATTCATCATCTTCTACACCCCTAGCTGTTTTCACCACTAGACAGGGGCAAGTTATGCACTCACTGTCATCAACGCTAAAACCTGTCATTTATCCATTCATCTGTCTGTACCCTAAATCTCTAGAACCCCGAGTCAACTGACTCATTCATCTATATTTGCACTACTCTGCATGTTTACTAAACAATACTTCAAAGAGAGTGAACACAAGCTAATAATGTGATACTGAAAAGCCACTCAGTTAACTTTGTGGACCTGAAATTCAGCCATCATGGGGGAATCATAGTCAAATGGAAGAGCTATATGAACGAGTTTGCAAATACGACCAAAAAGTATACTTTTTCACATTAGTGTCTGTAAATAACAATCTTGAGATACCCAAAGTTTGAGTTCAGATCAATCTAATTTTTCCAATAAACGATGACTCAAAAATACTCATCTCTCTACTTCTCGCATTGAAAGTCTCATTTCTCATCTCAAAATTTAAAAAACACATCTGCATGCATTACTAATATACCATATCATAAATCATTGCACCACACATTTTATTCCAACATCAAGCCATGCATCTACCACAACTTTTGCCTCCGAGCATTACATTTGCACGTTCATTCATTCATATACTTACATCATATATTAAAAAAAAAAAGCAAAAAAGAAAGCAATCAGAGGCAAAAAATCATCCACATTGCATTCATTACCCCCACCAAAGTATTGATCATTGCACGCGCAAACATTACATACATGCACACATATAACATTATTTTTGCTTCGATAGATGTGCCAAGTGTTGGTCCCATCGTTGTCAAAAACTTCCTACATCACTAATCATATCGTTTACCATGCATTCAGGTGTTTCCTTTTATTCACCATAGCATTTGAATATAATCATTACAATCGCATTCATATCTTATCCACATACACAGTTTATCAACTTCATTAGCCCATCAAACTTTAGCATCCATTATCCACCACATCTCAATCACTACCCCAGCAAACACCAACTGTCGCACACGTTTGCATGCGCGCATGCTCCATTCATTGCATTATTAAGACATGCCAATTATAGATAGTTTTTCCTTATCAGGAAAATGTATTTATTAGGTATGCCTGGGCAAATACGTCAAGTATCGATCCCTATATCGTGTCCCTCAAAATTGGCACTCCAAGCCCCAACCCCATATCGCAATTCGGATCACCAAGCTGATCCATCAGACCCCCAGCGGTCCTTTAG
Source organism: Astragalus membranaceus (assembly GCA_039519185.1). Taxonomy (NCBI): domain Eukaryota; kingdom Viridiplantae; phylum Streptophyta; class Magnoliopsida; order Fabales; family Fabaceae; genus Astragalus; species Astragalus membranaceus. The sequence continues at coordinate 42,873,715 of CM076848.1, read as the reverse complement.
AGCCCCAACGCTGTCCATCAATCCAGATCGCACGTCGCGTTATCGAGCAACCGACGGATCATCCGACCCCATGCCCTTCAGTTCAGTTCGAATTAACATGTCAAAGCAACAGCTTCGAACTCTACCTTCAGATCATTATGTTGACACTGAGCGCGACAGATCATCCGACCCCAGGTCCTTCAGACTAGCTGTGTCAGCCTAAGACATAGTGGACGTCCTTCGATGTGAGCAAATCAGGTCAACGACCTGATCTTGACCCTCAGGGCCGCTCGAAAAAGGCCACCCCCAAGCAGACCGTTTTACTAGTACTATTGCTAGTTTGCGCTCCATCAAACCATCTTGGTCCATCAGGCCTATGCATGCCCTTCAGACCCCATCGGTCCTTCAGTTGAACTCAAGTCAATGCACCAAGCATTGATTTTGAACTAGACCTTCAGATCCCCAGTGATCCCCAGTGATCCCCTTTTTCCGGCTTTTAGGACAAAATTAGTGTCCTTTTATCTTTATTTCTATTTTACTTTGAAAATTCTCGAAATCATTCAAATTTTCTAGTAGAATATAAATAAAGAGGGGCAGCTGTTATACCCCAATTTTGTCCGCTCTCTTTTTGCTATAGTCATTTTTATCATCTAGTTTTGCGTGTCGTAAGTCCCGGGTCCTATTACCGCAAGTTAGTTTTTTGGCTCGTTTAGACGCTAGTTCATTTTATTGGTCTGTGCTTAGTACTTCACTTTATTGGGCCTATGTTAGATTTTCTCGTTTGGGCCTTGGCCCAGCTTGTCCTTTTTCTAGATTTGTCTTTTTAAAATAACATTTTCTCTAATTTAAAAAATCAATATTTTATTTACATTATCACCAAAACAAAAATAAAATTACATAAACATAAAAAAAATAGAGAAGAACGAAAATAATAAAAAGGGGGTGCCAGCAGCATTAACCTTCAGTCCAACAAGCTGCTTGCCCAGCAAGTCTCTTCACCTAACCCTTCACCTATAAAAGGAGGCCCTGTCCACGGTGAAAAACCACCACAGTGATTCAACTAGAACACTGAACACATCCTCTCTCTCTCCCAGCAAAGTTCTCGCTCTCTCTCTCTCCCCCCTCCATTTTTTATTTTATTTTTCTTTTAATTAGTTTATTCTTAAATATTATTGATAATTATTTTTCACTAGTTGCACTTTTCATTTTTTCTTCTTTGTTAACTTTTCGTTCATATTCAAAACAGAAAAACAAAATAATCATTTTCCTCCCAAAATAAAAATCTTATTTTCAAAATAGGGGATTAAGTCAGCCGTACAGTTGGGTTAGTCATCGTTTTAGGACAAATGGGCCGTACGGCTCAAGAGTCCTAAAATACCTATTCAAATAAAATCACTCCCTACACAAATCGTTTTCTTCCAAAAAATCAAAAATCTTATTTTCAAAAACAGGGGATTAAGTCGGCCGTACGACCGGGTTAGTCATCGTTTTAGGATAAATGAACCGTACGAATCACAAGTCCTAAAATCCCTAAATTAAAAAACACAAACAAACCAAATTTTTTCTACCAAAGAACTACGTAGCATTTGATTCTCTACCCCGAGATACGTAGGAGCAGATGGGGACCCACATCTGTCAAGTGCAATAATAAAAAATATTTTTAAGTCTTTTCTCAATTTTTTTCGTAGTTCTCAATAAAAATGCAAAAACAAATATTTTTCATCAAGTCTTTTCATTCATTTTTTTTTATAAAAGGGAAATAAATATTTTCAAAGTTAATATAGTTTTGCACAATTAATTAGAGGTAACTTTTTTTGAAAGGATGCTGTGGGGTACTAATACCTTCTCCGCGCATAATCGACTCCCGAACCCAAAATTTTGGGTTTCCAGTCCGTTTTCTTTTTCAAAGGAATTTTTCAGTGTTTTTCCTTATAATTAAACATTGATGGCGACTTCAATGAACGAGAGAGATCATCCGGATTTTCGGTCACTACAATAATAATTTTGATAAAATTATTAATTTTTCTTATAATGCCGTTTATGACTCAATTTATTTCTCTCTATAAAAATAATGTAAATATAATTTAAAAGATAATTAATATAATTTTAAAAAACGACAAAAAAAATAAAGAACGGATAAAAAAATGAAGAGAGAGAAATCATCGACCCCTAAACACGCTCTCAGCTCTTATATATATCGACCCAAAAAGTTGTTCTACTACGGTTGAAATTGGCGCCCAGAGACGTTGCCACGTTTGTTGATCTCATTTATAGTTGACCAAAAAAAAAGTTGACAATATGAAAATTATTGGGAGGCTATGATGTCATGACTACATGTGCATGAAGGAAAAATAACAGATTTCTTAACTGGAACTACATACAAAAATATTTAATTACACATATATTCTTGGTCAAAAAAATGATAATATTCAACTGCATTTAATTTTCTTTAACTAGCTTATAGAGTTTTCCAAACAATACTTTAAGAAATAATTGAGCTTTTTTTATTTTTAAACTTGGGAAGGGGGAAATTTTATTATTAAAAAGGGCACGATCATTTTACAATTGTCTCTGAGGAGATTTGAATTCGGTACCTTACCATTGAGCTAACACCTCAAGTAAGCAATATTTGAACTTATCTCAGTTTGCTAGCTTATCCTCTTTTTTTTTGGTAAACAAATGTATCCTGCACGGTGACTGTGGAGACTAATCCTTCGAGGTATCTGAGATCCATTTAAGGGGTTGACCTCTCTCAACAAATGTTTTTCCATACGCACCGGCTAGGGGTCGAACCCGAGACCAAATAGTTAAGGGATCCAAGTATCTACCACTTATGCCACATCATGCTGGTGCTAACTTATCCTCTATTAGCTTATTCGTTATCCGTCAGTTTATCTGTATCCGCTAGATTTTAGCAATCATAACCTAATTTAATATGTTTAACCATGGTTGAACTTTGAGTTGAGTAGTTGACCACGGTACACAAAGTTTACCAAAGAGGAGTAGTAGCGTAGAAGCAAGTCAAGCAATAGAAGTATAGAACACGGGAGGCACACTACCCACTAGACACAAACTCTTCAAATGCGGCGCCTGTTTTTAAATGTTTTTTAAAACACGGTTCTACTTTTGTTCAAAAAGGGTTTGTTCGAGTGGTAATTAGGTTCGGATTTCACCTCCAAGACTTTGAGTTTGAATCTTCGGTTTGGCAACTGTAATTAGGTTCTGTTACTTGGGTTCTGTTTTTAACCTCCTAATTAGGTTCGCATGTTACTTGGTAATTAGGTTCTGTTTTTAAGTCAGGTATACACATAAATTTCGAAGATTTCTAATCTAACCGAAGACAAAAAGCCTTGAGAATAACAAATTCCTATAGAGAAGAAGACATACTAACAGATAGTGATAATGGCTAATTTTGTCTTTATATTTAGGTTCCTAGCTATCAAAAATCCCCTCGGGATTATTCCAGCCGCCATTGTCGATAAAATATTTCAAGTTAAAATGAAGCTTTTTTTTTTCATTAACAAAGGGAGATGAGGAAACTCAATAAACGATTCTGACAACCATTTAGTTGATTAAGAAAATCAACTATACTTCCTCAGTGATAAAATATAAAAAAAAAGGTACTAGTATATGTTTCTAATTCATAATTAAGTACCCAATAAGTAAAGAGTGAGTATTCCTCAAAGTCGATCCAATTGATGGAGATATACGTTTTCTCATGAAGAATTAATTGACTTTGTCATGTTGCACCCGAGTTTCAACAATTTGAGCTGGAAAGGTAGGAAGACAGAGGTGTCAATGTGTCACGTGTACCTCATTGATTAGAATGCTTGCGTTGTTGAGAAGTGTAGGCATTGAATTTTTTGGACCACTCAGCATATGGAGCCGTTGTTTTCAAGTCACGGCGAGAGATATTTCATATTTCTATAAGATTTGGTGGGGGCGTGAGTTACTCAAATTTCAACTTTTTCACATGCTTCCCTCCCCTATAATCATGTCATATCGGGGTCCATACCTTCTACCACTCTTTTATAAGTATTCCCTTTGCGCTCTCAAAAGCCCTAGAAAGAGGAGGAAGGAGGAACAACGGGATTTCATTTTGAATGGCTTTTTAATAAATAATAAACAAATAAAATATTGGAATGTTTCTCAAGTAACATGCGCCTAAAGTGCTTTCTTTTCTCATTCGCCTCTTTTCACACAAGAAAATGGAAACCTTCTCAGCCTAAGTTTTATATATATGGAATTATGAATCGGGTACTTGATCATATAATTGACAACAGGAGTTGTGGCATGTGCCTAAAGTGGTTAACAACTCATGATGTCTTTGATTTGGCGCGCAAGCTAAAACTTAGATGGAATAAAAATGCTGAATGAGAAATGATTAGTTTGGAGCACTAGAGAGGTCCATATAAAAAATAGAGTAGGAGACAAATATAAATATAGCTATGTTGAGTTGAGTCACTAACTGAATCGGAGGAAATAGTTGAATGCATCTATCTGCATTTGCATTCATTGATATAGCTAGGTGCATTTACATTACATACATAATACATGGTATCACTACCCGCAGTTCAAAATCAACTTTGCCCTGAAGTCAACTGCATTTGCCAAGGTGATTGTGAATCCATCCTGAACTGTTCTGTGAATAAGAGAACATCTCCATGGATCCCATTATTTTTTGAATTGAATAGCAGGGAAAGTTGGAAATGCATAAACAAAAGTATGGTCCATTGTCACTGTTAACGTGAGTGGAGTGTATCCCACTAGAATTGGAACAATCATCATATCATCCAATTCCAATACTAAGTTCAATGTTTCAATGGAATTCCTGACAATTTAGTTATTTTGAGAGTGCTTGCAAAAACCTTGTGAACCCAAAATATAGAGAAAGTTAAAATATCACCGGACAAAATTGTTTCTACACAATTTCAATTGCATCAAAGCTTGTCAGTGGACCTAACAGTTAAGTACAACCAGAACCCTAGAGAGCAAATCTATAAAACACATTAAGCATAGCTGAGACTTAAATATCATATTACTAAGTTTTCTTATGTACTTAATGTCTGTCTAATAACATTGGAGCCTCATTTAAGAGCCTACATCCACGATAACTTTCACTCTATCTGTACTTATAGCAACTAGCAAGCCAATAGCTATCCAGAACCCAGGTTACGGAACAGCCCCGATCATCTGCCTCTGCACCGTGCAGCAAGCAGCGGAACCATTAGATTTAGGGAGAACTATTTGAGAGAAGATTTCTTCTCTCTAAATCTAACGGCTTTGCTGCCTGCTGCACTGTGCAGAGGCAGCAAAGGAGGATCCAAATCCGGTTACGGAATCAGAATATTTAACTTTATAAATTTTAAAATAATATATAAAAGTAAAGAAATAAATTTTAAAATTAAAATCATAAAATTTTAATATATCTAATAAAATAAATTATATATATTTATAATTGTGCTCTGCACAATAAATTTTGAAGCAGTTAATTTTTTCCATAAATACTGTCATCCTTTGTTTATCTCTTCACACAAGCACCAAATAACCAAATTCAATTAAAAAATGTGTTAGCTCAATGAACATTACTTATTGCAAATATGGGAAGGTGTTCCTTTTTATTTACTTTCTCAATATTAACTTCATTTTATTTTCGAGTGACTTATAACAAGATTTAAAAAAGGGGTAAATAGCCAATTTGGTCCCTCAAAGTGTAACTCGCTGTCAATTTGGCCCCTCACTCAAACAAAAATGCAAAATGGTCCTCCATTGCTCATTCCGTCGGCGAAAGAGTACTCACTCGGACCACCGTCGTGGAGCGGACTGGGCCACCGTGAGCGATTTTTCCTCTAGTGTCTTGTTGCCATGAACTGCGAGAGTGATTTTCTGGAGCTTGCGGTGGTGGTTTGATAATGGTGGCGAGTTGACCTGGTGAGTTGGGAAGAAGCGAGTGAGCAAGGTTCTGACTTTCTTTTGTTTTTTTTAGGCTTAAATATATGTTAAACCCCTGCAAATATGGCCAAAATCCATTTAAGCCCCTGCAATTTTTTTTTTAAAACGACCCTTGCAAATATTAAGCGTTTGCGGTTAAGCCCCTCGGTCAATTTTCCATAAAACAAAGGCTTAAATATATGTTAAGCCCCTGCAAATATGGCCAAAATCCATTTAAGCCCTTGCAATTTTTTTTTTAAAATGACCCTTGCAAATATTAAGCGTTTGCGGTTAAACCCATAATTATGACTAACAGTGATGACATCAGCATGACATCATCAATGACGTCACTGCCATGTGTCATCATCTCATTGGACCATTGTGCCACGTCATCACCCCAAAAAAATGAAGATTTTGTTTTCCAAGAGAATCGAACGTGCAACCTCCTTTTGGTGCCCACCAACAATTACCACTAGGCCACAACCTTACTTGAATAAATTAAGCAAACTACAGATATAATACATCATTCCAGTTAATTAAATAAAAAAAAACGGTTATTGGATCTTCATCTTCTTTCAAAAATCAAACCCAAGAGAAAAACACAAATGGATGAACGAAATCCCAAAGGGATGAACGAAATCGCAAACGGTTATTGATAATCTCGTTTCTGGGTTATTGATGATGATTAAAACGAAATAAATCATTAATTTCGCTTTCCTTTGTTGTTATTGTTGATGTTTTTGAAGATATTGATGAACGAAATCGTTTCTGGGTGAACGCAAATCTGGAAACGCAAATGGGGTTTTTTTGGTGGAAATGGAAAACTAAGCAACCAAAATCGTAATGACACGTGGCATAATGGTCTTATGAGATGGTGACACGTGGCATTGATTATCATTTTAATGTTTTTTTTATGGAAAATTGACCGAGACGCTTAACCGCAAACGTTTAATATTTGCAATGGTCATTTTAAAAAAAAAAATTGCAGGGGCTTAAATGGATTTTGGCCATATTTGCAGGGGCTTAACATATATTTAAGCCTTTTTTTTAATATTTACTAAAAAAGAAATTTTTAATAAGCCAAGAAGATTAAAAAGCCACATAAGCAGATCAATGTGGCACCACATCAGTCAATTTGACGGAGTTAACGATGCCCCATTAATGTGAGGGACAAATGTGAATGACAGAATACACATTGAGGAACCTTTTTGCATTTTTGCTCGAATGAGGAACCAAATTAACAGCGAGATACATACACATTAAGGGACCAAATTGGCTATTTACCCTAAAAAGAGAGTACCTTAAAAAAATTAATGAAGTAAACACTCAATGATTACCGTGTACGCTTCAAGGACATTAGTCAAATACTAAGAACTTAAATTTACTATCGGCTGTTAATTCATATAGGCGAGTTTGAGTATAAAACTGTTCAAATAATTTTAATTACTAGGCCATCCAAAGTAGTGAGAGACTATATACACCTCGAATTCTTGTTTTTTTTAGATAGAAAAGAAAAACATCGTTGTCAAAGCTTGAGTGTGAATGTGTGGGACAGACTACAGACGGTGCAAGTTAGTATAGTTAGAGGGCCACAATAAACTCTATTAAGGTTGTGAGTGGAAAATAGAAATTTTAAGAGGGGTGCAAGCAATTTTATTAAAACCGACCCGGAGATCGACCCGGTCGAGTCACTGGGTCACTGGATCAATGATCGGACCAAATGGTCACTAGTTGACCCGCATGACCCGTGACACTAATAAAATTTGATAAAATTAGGCTTTCCGTATAAATTCACATATAGAGTCAAAACTCAAAATAACAAACAAAATTATATAGAGTCAAAACAAAACATTCAACAAATTATAGAGTCAAAACTCAAAATAACAAACAAAATCTACGACTACAACAGCTTAAACAACTCAAACAAGTTGTATAGAGCACTGATCTTAAAATTAACAAATGGTAATCTGTAACTACATCAATTTTTTTTGTTTACAGCAACTTTAGGTCAGGAGGAAAAAATGAAAACGCACAAAATGGCGTCATTTTACGATGTTTTTTATGTAAAAAAAAAAAATTATACGTGTCAACCGGGTCACGCAACCAGACCGGGTCACTGGGTCAACGCCTAAACCGCACGGGTCGCACCGGGTCAAACCGGATCTGAAACATGCACGATCCGATTAGTAACTCGAACAGGTCAAAGTACCGTTTCACGGTCTAACCGGTCCGACCGGCCGGGTCGGCCCGGGTTTAACAACACTAGGTGCAAGTATACCCTCTCTCAAGTATATATAGATCCGCCTAGTGTGGTAGTCCCTTTTCCTTTAGCCGCTTCACTCATTTATAAGTACTCATTGAGGTACCTTAATCTACACTATAAATAGCCCTTCTCATGGTTCAACTCTCACTAAAATCACCAATTAATACAAGTTAGGCTTAATTACAGTTTTGGTCCCCCTATTATGACCAACTCACGATTTTGGTCCCCAAAGTTTTAATTTGACGATTTTGATCCCCCTATTTTCCCAATTTGTAAAATCAAGGTCCCCCTTCTTAATTTGGTCAAAATTAAAACTGTATTTTGACTTTTTTCCTACGTGGCAGTCCACGTGGCACTGTTCCTCTTCAACCCCTCCCCCCACGTGGACTGCCACGTAGGAAAAAAGTCAAAATACAGTTTTAATTTTGACCAATTTAAGAAGGGGGACCTTGATTTTACAAATTGAGAAAATAGGGGGATCAAAATCGTCAAATTAAAACTTTGGGGACCAAAATCGTGAGTTGGTCATAATAGGGGGACCAAAACTGTAATTAAGCCTACAAGTTAAAATATAGAACGATAGACTCAAGAACACTTTTCAACATTCTACCTGCCGACGTTTCTTCCCCATCATTATTGTTGCCGAATCCTGATGCCGTCCAAGTGGGCCCTTTTTGGATATATTATTTTTTGCTAAATTATAGTTTAGGTCTCCCTATTTTCAAAAATTCAGATATTTGGTCTCCCTATTTTAAAACTCAGACATTTGGTCCCCCAATTTTAAAAAATCAAAGACATTTAGTCCCAAGAGGAATTTTCAGTTTTTTATGGCTAATAATCAAAGACACATGGTCCCTCAATTTTAAAAAATCAAAGACATTTGTCCCCCCAATTTTAAAAAATCAAAGACATTTAGTCCCTCTTTGGACTAAATGTATTTGGTTTTTTAAAATTGGGGGACCAAATGTCTGAGTTTTAAAATAGGGAGACCAAATGTCTGAATTTTTGAAAAATAGGGGGACCAAAACTATAATTTAGCCTATTTTTTTTAAACAAACGAAAGGGATATTGAGGCTCGTTAAAACCTTCTGATGCAAAACCTCTTTAGGAAAAAAAATCACAAAGGAAAAAGAGTCTTCCCCCCCTAAATTTTATTAATACAAAAAGAAAAAAGAACAAACACATGGGGGACTAGGCCAAAACCCATGAGCAAAAAAAGAAATACAACCGAGGTGAAATAAGAACAATCCTATAAGGGTGTGCAAAGACATCACTATAATGACTCTCATCCCAACTAGGTTGGCACCAAAGACATTAACAATCATTTTCAGCACATCAAAATAAGAAGCAAACGAAAAAAATCCAAACCATCCAAAAGAAAAACACAAAACCCAAGAAAGGGATTAGCAAAACCTGTAGCTAGGCAATCCTAACATATTCCTAATAAAATCATCGGCAATGAAGCTAGGAATCAGATCCCACCAAACAAATCCACTTAAATTAGTACCATGACCTGCCAACTTATCGGCACAAGCATTACATTCTCTATAAATGTGAGTGCAAACGAAAATCATTTGCCTAGTCAAATGTAAACAATTATTCCATCTAGTTCTCGTACTCCTAGGAATAATATCACAATTCTTGAAAGCAGAGCCCACTATTGAGAATCGCATTCTAACCATAAAAACTTCCAGCCTTTTTCAAAAGCAATCTCAATAGCCAACATAGCCCCCATGATTTCAGCATGGAGCGCATAACTGTTACCAATGGAGGCGAAAAAACAACCAAGAATAGCAACACTTTTGTCTCTAAAAATACCGCCACAAGCAGCAGGACCTGGACACCCTTTGGCAACACCATCAGTATAGCATTTAATCATGTAAGGGACAGGGGGGATCCAAATAACCTCTTTAAAGTTTGAAGAATTTCCGTAATTACCTATGACATTGAAAGCTTTTATAATCATAAACTCAACAACAGAGGAGGACATAGTGGATTTAGAGGCATTACCAGCTAAAGTCACATTGGATGTAATTAAATTGATAGCCGAATGTAATGGGATCACAAGGTTATCAAATATAGCACGATTTCTGCAGTGCCAAATCGCCCAAAAGATGTTAACAATCGCAGCAGAGACAATATCACTCAACAGGGAGCTCCAACCATGAGATATCAGAGTTTTCAAAATTTATTTCGCATGAGGAATGTTACACGTACTTCAATAAAACAACGCTTCTCAATAAAAAAACAGCTCAAACACAATAATCATGCATCACGTAGCACGTCACTAAAAGGAGAGCCTCAAAACCACAGTTATCATCGCAGATAAAACTTAACGTCAATAAAACCAACTACGCAGCGGAATAACAAAATAAAACAGAATCGACACAAAAACATAACAACCGAAATCATTCATAAACATCAGGTTCGTTCCCCCCCTGAGTGCTACGTATCACAGCGTGACGACTCGACTCGAAGTAGTGAAGGTACCTAGTCCTTCACTCGCAATCACCTGCACGTTACCGCATAGGGGTAACATTCAAACAGAAGGGTGAGTCCAATTCAATTCATATAATAAATCACATGATAAGCAATAAGTCAAGTCACAGCTCTAAAATAATCACATCACAATCATCACTTACATCACTACAATAACTCATCACTATGTCATGTAGGCATATGAAATGCAACCCACTCGCGGGCATATGCATGAGGTACCTTTTCACAAACGTCGCTTAGCCTTTATGGCCTCATCGTCACTTAGCCTTTTGGGCCTCAAAACGTCACTGGGTTTATGCATATGGAAGGCATGAGACACTATGACATGCACCACGCACAAACACACAATCACGGTCAACTATGTGACCCGTCACTTACCAATTTGCCAAACAAGAGGCACATCACCTGTCAATTCACACTTTACACACAACAACGTCACTTAGCCTTTTGGGCCTTATCATCACTTAGCCTTTTGGGCCTCAACGTCACTTATTTTCATCGTCACTTATTCATAAACATCATCAACTCAAACAATAGCCACAGAGGGCAAAAACGTCATTTACTAGCCACCAAGGGCATCATCGTCATTTACACGTCATTATCAACAACATTGGCCACTAAGGGCAAAAAGGTCATTTAACTAGCCTCTAAGGGCATCATCGCCAAAATCATCACTTTTGACACTAAACGTTAAAACCACTGGTTATACACAAAAGAGGATTTTTAAAGACACCAAAACGATTTTTCAATGTCACAGCAACGACCACCGGGGACAGCCACTTGGGCGCCCAGCAACCTTCAGAAATTATAAGTTTTTATTTTTAAAAACGGGACACACAGATAGACAACTGAAAAAGCTTCCCAACACTTTTTGAAAGGTTTAAAACGGATGTCCGAGTCAAAAGTTATAGCGAAAACAGTTTTCATAAAAAAAATTTGGGAACATCCTGAAAACTGGCGCCCTGGGCGCCCAGCGCCCAGCAAAACGCAACACACACACACACTGGCGCTCAGCGCCCAGCGCAACACACACACGCACACACGGGCGCCCAGCGCCCAGCACAACGCAACGCACGCACAATCCTGCACGCACTGGCGCCCAGCGCAACACCCACGCACACACACGGGCGCCCAGCGCCTGGCGCCCAGCACAACACACGCCACGCAGCAACACAGCGCCCATGGGCGCCCGGCCCCCAGACACTTTCAGCAACACAGATTCAACACAATTTCAGCACAAACATTTTTTTCTTCAAATTTTCACATGACCAACCACAACACCAATTTACCACAACTCATGAGCACATATAAGATCATCAAAATCATCTATCAAACATCAAAATTCTGTTACCAAGTGGCTTCAGTCTCAAGAGGGGGGGTGAATTGAGATTTAAAACTTTTCAGATCTTTCGAAAACGTTTTTCCCCTTTTCAATGACTTAGATCAATTTTCGCGCAGGTTAAGTGGAAGCGAAGGAATTAGAATATAAAGCAGTAAAGCAGGAAAGCAGTAAAGCACGCAGAGATTTATCCTGGTTCGGTCACCTCCTAGTGACCTACGTCCAGTCCTCACACCCTTGTGAGATTTTCCACTAACCAAAACAACAAGGCTTACAGGTGCATTGGAAAACCTTTACAGACTCAGGCACTCTCCTCCTAGGATACCCCACCTATGGAGAGCCCTCAAATCTAATATAACAATAACAAGAGATACCCCACCCCTGTTACAATCAGCTGCCCCAGAAAGATACCCCACTTCCTAGTACAAACAGCTACCCTAGAGAGATACCCCACTCCCTAGAACAAATCACAACAATTAAATAATAAACAATTGTAAAGACAGAAATACCTCTAATGTAGGCAGATAATACAACTTGAAGAATGCAACCCCAACTAACTCTTAGCGAAAGATCAGCTCTGACGGACCAGCGGTACGAGAAGAGCAAAGATAAAATATGAAGAGTTTTTCTCAAATGTGTTTCTGAATCGTGAAGATGGGTTGGTGAGAAATGGAGGCTATGAGGCCTCTATTTATAGGCTATGAAAAAAAATAAGGTTTACGTTAAAAATAATGTAGGAATCGATTCTTTGTTGAAAACATTGGATCTAGGAATCGATTCTTATGTATGACTCCTTTTAAATGAGAATCGATTTTGCTTTACTTGAGAAAGAGTAACAATCGATTCTTGAGATCCAGGAAGGCTAGGAATCGATTCTTATACTCAATGTAATTTGTATGAATCGATTCTTGGCTTGCCTGAGACATGTAGGAATCGATTCTTTTGCTAAGTGAAAAATAGTGTGAATCGATTCTTTCCTTTTTGAAAAATACTTGTGAATCGATTATGCACTTTGGTAAAAATAATATGAATCGATTCTTTCCTTTTAAAGACACTTGAGAATCGATTTTTATGCTTAGTATAAAATAGTATGAGTCGATTCTTCCTTTTTAGAAATACTTAGGAATCGATTTGCATACTTAATGAAACTAGTATGAATCGATTCTTTAGCTTTTGTATTGACCTGAAAATCGATTTTTATATATAGAATAAAATAGAGAAAATCGATTTTATGCTTTTCAAAAAATGCTTCTTGTGTTTACGTGTGCATGCATGCATTTTGAAAAACGTGGGACTTTGAGAGATGAGCTGACCTTCGTAAGAGCTTACACTTTTTCCTAAGACACACCCAAACCCTAAGGACTACCCTTATTTATAAGGACTACCCTTATATCTTGAAACTTCAATTCTTGAGTTTGATTGTCTTGGATTGTGACTTTGATACTTTGTCACTTTCATCACCTTTTGCCTTTGGTCACTCTCATCAACTTTGGCTATCAACTTTGGCTTTGTCTTTTTCCTATTATCAACTTTAGCTTTTGTCTTTTTCATCATCAAAACCTCTTAACCACTTCATCATCAAAACTCAGCCTGCAACACAAGATATCGACATTCTCCCCCTTTTTGATGATGACAAAACATTTACTCATCTCAAGGTGGGAGGTTAGTTCAAATAGATAATGCATATATATGATGCTCCCCCTATCATGATGCTCCCCCTGACTTATTGACTAGATGCATAATATGCAAGTTCTATACGCTTCATATGCAACCCTATATTTCTCTCCCCCTTTTTGTCATGATCAAAGAGGGTCGATATATGATACAGTTTATGAATCGAATGTCACAGCTATTTGACAAGGTAAAAGAGCCATTGCTGATTTGTAAGTGATCATCAAAACTTGAAGAAAAACATATTTGAAACCATGAAGAGAGTATTTCATCAAGACAGGTAAAAGATAATCATGAGTCTCAAAAATCTGTGAAACAGTTGTTTAAGGCTTTATGTATTTCATGCTGCTTAGTTTGAAAGTTGGTGATGGCGGCCAGAATATGGGAGAAAAATTATTTTAGTTAAACAACGATTGTGAGTATGTATTCTGAATTTTAATGCCAGAGCCAGCAATTGATTGTGACAGGAGAAAATGGATTTCGGGAAAAGGTAGCATTTCAGCTGCTTTATAAAACGCTTTTTGAGCACGCAGAAATTCATAAGTCACAAATTCTCTTAAATTCATATTTTATAAAATCACTTGAAAAACATTTTATTGAAAAATTCATTTGAGTAAATGAAGAACCAGGTTTTCTTTTGCAATGGATTTGTGAAAATATCAACTAGCTGATTTTGACGATTCAACTAACTCAATCACACTATCGCCTTTCTAACCATAACCTCTAAGAAGGTGATGTATAATTTCTATATGATCAGTCCTAGAGGGTTGACCAGAATACTTTTGTTGATTCCTGTTATTCTAATCACGCCTTATAGCTATTGTTCTTAATGATGCATGAAATTAGTCTCTGTTTCACTAGTCACATATTTGACTTAATAAACTATTCTTAAGCACATTTTCAAAATAGAGGTGAATAAAATTTTTAACCAATCTGACCTTTACCGGTGATTCTTCCTCTATTTATCACAAGTCACATGACGGCTTTTTCCGGGGGTGAGTGTTAAGAACTTTATTGCGTCTCCGGTCATGCGCTTTGAGTCTTTGCTGTCAAGGTATCAATCTGCCCCCATACCTTGAAGCATACCTGCAATGATCTAAAACAGGATTCTAGGTACCCAAATCTCTTTGGGTCCTTGTGGGTTAGTGTTTGGTATGGTTCCTTTGGGAACCCACACCTTTTTCATATTTTGTTTACCTCTTGCCCTGCAAACAGAAGCTGTATGTCCAGGTTTACCACAATAATAACATCTAATATAAGGTCTAGTGGAAAACTTAGGTCTATGATGCATATTGCTTTTCACAAAGTTATTTCTCGAAATCCTAGGATGTACATGTTGTAATTTGGACATTTTGTCTATTGTACATTCAAGCTCATTGATTTTCTTTTCATGTTCTATACACTTTTCACATACGTAATTTTCCTTGAAGTAAACAAGATCATCATTTTCTTTTCTAAGCTCTAATTTTTCTTTAGTTAAAGCAGTGATATCATTTTCAAGATGAGTGATAACTTTCTTAGATTTGCTTAGAGCTTTAGCTAATTTTGAAGATTTATCATGCAATTCAGTAAAGGCTTCATATAGTTCATCATATGCATCTTGTAAAGAATCAAAGTTAGAATATACCTCAGTTTCACTTTCGCTGTCGTGGTTGGCCATGAGAGCAACTTGACCTTTTTCGCTTTGAGTTATCTGTTGAGTTCATGTCATTGTCTTCCCAAGCTATGTAGGCTTTTCTACCATTGTTTCCTTTGGACCCCTTTTTCTTGAACTTTGACAATTTTCTTTCAAAGTTCGGGCACTTCATCGTCAGGTGTCCGGATTTACCACATTCGTAGCAAGTTGGAGGACTTGCGAAGTTTTCTTTGCTTGAGGCTCCTTTGGATGAAGAATTCCTTTTGGGAGACCTTTTTATTTTCATGAGCTTTTTGAATTTTCTAAACATTTGATCCATATTCTCATCGTCTTCATCTTCATCTTCCGAATCATCACTATCGTCGGATGAGCTTGAACTGGAAGTTTTGAGAGCTAAGTTTTTGTTCTTCTTGTCTTTTCCTTCATGCTCTGCTAGGCGAGTGAGCTCTAACTCGTGCTCTAGTAGTTTCCCAAACAGGGTGGCGAGAGTCATGGTAGTCAAGTTTCTTGACTCAGTTATTGCAGTCACCTTTGGTTGCCATTCTCTGTTTAGGCATCTCAACACTTTGTTGATCAACTCTTCGGGAGGAAATGATTTTCCTAATGAACCCAATTTGTTCACTATATGAGTGAACCTTTTCTGCATCTCTGATATTGTTTCACCTGTATTCATTCTAAACAATTCGTACTCTCTGGTAAGAGTATTTGTTCTTGCCCTTTTCACTTCACTTGTACCCTCATGAGTAACTTGAAGATTATCCCACATTTCTTGGGCTGATTTACAGTTTGAAACTCGATAAAATTCATCAGCACTCAAAGCAGAAGTAATAATATTTTTAGCGCGTAAATTAAGTTGCACTTTTCTTTTCTCATCATCAGACCATTCATTTCTACTTTTTATTGTAAGAATACCATCTACTATGTGTGTGGGGACGAAAGGTCCTTTTTCCACAGCATCCCAAACATCTAAGTCTACCCCTACAATAAAAATTCTCATTCTTTCTTTCCAATATGCATAGTCTTCTCCGTTGAATCCCGGAGGACGGAAAAGAGATGCACCCTCTTGCGTAGACCAACCTGAAGCCATTTCTCTTGAAGCTGCTAGGCCCTTTATACAAGAGTCTAGCTCTGATACCACTTGTTACCAAGTGGCTTCAGTCTCAAGAGGGGGGGTGAATTGAGATTTAAAACTTTTCAGATCTTTCGAAAACGTTTTTCCCCTTTTCAATGACTTAGATCAATTTTCGCGCAAGTTAAGTGGAAGCGAAGGAATTAGAATATAAAGCAGTAAAGCAGGAAAGCAGTAAAGCACGCAGAGATTTATCCTGGTTCGGTCACCTCCTAGTGACCTACGTCCAGTCCTCACACCCTTGTGAGATTTTCCACTAACCAAAACAACAAGGCTTACAGGTGCCTTGGAAAACCTTTACAGACTCAGGCACTCTCCTCCTAGGATACCCCACCTATGGAGAGCCCTCAAATCTAATATAACAATAACAAGAGATACCCCACCCCTGTTACAATCAGCTGCCCCAGAAAGATACCCCACTTCCTAGTACAAACAGCTACCCTAGAGAGATACCCCACTCCCTAGAACAAATCACAACAATTAAATAATAAACAATTGTAAAGACAGAAATACCTCTAATGTAGGCAGATAATACAACTTGAAGAATGCAACCCCAACTAACTCTTAGCGAAAGATCAGCTCTGACGGACCAGCGGTACGAGAAGAGCAAAGATAAAACATGAAGAGTTTTTCTCAAATGTGTTTCTGAATCGTGAAGATGGGTTGGTGAGAAATGGAGGCTATGAGGCCTCTATTTATAGGCTATGAAAAAAAATAAGGTTTACGTTAAAAATAATGTAGGAATCGATTCTTTGTTGAAAACATTGGATCTAGGAATCGATTCTTATGTATGACTCCTTTTAAGACATGTAGGAATCGATTCTTTTGCTAAGTGAAAAATAGTGTGAATCGATTCTTTCCTTTTTGAAAAATACTTGTGAATCGATTATGCACTTTGGTAAAAATAATATGAATCGATTCTTTCCTTTTAAAGACACTTGAGAATCGATTTTTATGCTTAGTATAAAATAGTATGAGTCGATTCTTCCTTTTTAGAAATACTTAGGAATCGATTTGCATACTTAATGAAACTAGTATGAATCGATTCTTTAGCTTTTGTATTGACCTGAAAATCGATTTTTATATATAGAATAAAATAGAGAAAATCGATTTTATGCTTTTCAAAAAATGCTTCTTGTGTTTACGTGTGCATGCATGCATTTTGAAAAACGTGGGACTTTGAGAGATGAGCTGACATTCGTAAGAGCTTACACTTTTTCCTAAGACACACCCAAACCCTAAGGACTACCCTTATTTATAAGGACTACCCTTATATCTTGAAACTTCAATTCTTGAGTTTGATTGTCTTGGATTGTGACTTTGATACTTTGTCACTTTCATCACCTTTTGCCTTTGGTCACTCTCATCAACTTTGGCTATCAACTTTGGCTTTGTCTTTTTCCTATTATCAACTTTAGCTTTTGTCTTTTTCATCATCAAAACCTCTTAACCACTTCATCATCAAAACTCAGCCTGCAACACAAGATATCTACAAATTCAACAACATCCCAAACACAAACATGGAATCATGCATACATCAACAACAAGAACATGAAATCGCAAACATAATCATGATCATGGTTAAATCTAGGCCATCACTACCTAAAACCTATCATAGGACCTATTATAGAAATTGATAGGACATCCCCTTACCTCGAATTTGAAGATTAGAAGCCCCAGAGACGGTCACGAACGGAATCACGGCAACAAGATCACGCCCCTTCCTCCTCCTTGCTCGCGGCCTTCTCTTCCTTTCTCTCTACGGCGCCCTTCTCTTCTCCTTTCTCTCTTCTCAATTTCGCAAAATGCCTCTCAAAACCCTAGCCCCCAATTGACTTAGCCACATTCGCATATCACTTGGATCATGGGCTTGGGCTTTTCACTTAAGCCCAACTCATCCAAGTGGTGCCTCCTTTTCCTAATACCACCACAAAATTAATAAAATTTTAATTAATTAAATTATACCCAATAAATTAATTTAAATTCCTAAATACTTAATTAAATAAATTAATTAAATATTTAGGGTGTTACATATCAAATATAGCACGATTTCTGCAGTGCCAAATCGCCCAAAAGATGTTAACAATCGCAGCAGAGACAATATCACTCAACAGGGAGCTCCAACCATGAGAGGTCAAGGATAAAATGGTTTGAACAGAGGAAGTATCAATATGGATGTTCAGGATACCTCCAAGCCAATTCCAAATATGGTTGGCAAAAGGGCATGCAAGGAAAAAATGTTGAGAGGTCTCTAAAGCACTACCACAAATACTACACATAGAAACAATGGAGCATCCTCTAGTCCAAAGTTGATCATCAGTAGGGATTTTATTATGGAGAGCCCTCCAAACACTACAAAAAAACGTTATTTAGTGACCGATTTTTCGGTCACTATACCGGAAAAATCGGTCACTACACAGTTTAGTGACTGAATTTGCGACCCAAAAAAATCGGTCGCTATATCACTGGTCGCTAATTGTAGCGACCGACTTATAGCGACCGATTTAGTGACCGATTTTGGCGACTGATTTAGTGACCGATTTTGGCGACCGATTTTGTGACTGATTTATAGCGACCGATTTAGTGACCGATTGTTGTGACCGATTTAGAGACCGATTTGGGCGATCGATTTAGTGACCGATTTAGTGACTGATTTTAGTGACCGATTTAGTGACTGATTTTAGCGACCGATTTAGTGGCTGAATTTTAGTGACCGATTTTGTGACTGAATTTTACTCACTAATTCGATCTCCAACATATGGAATTCAACTTAATGAACAAAATAATTATATTGCAACTTTTTTTACTTACTAATTTAATTTCTAACATATAGATGGTTAATATATATTTTTATACTTGATTGATTCATGCCAAATTATTTGCACAATAACAACACTTCATTGCATTAAAAACATAATGTACTTAATAAAAAAACATAACAGTAATTTGAGTTTGTAATTAGTTTTTAAATCATAACAAACAACATCAAATGTTTAACTCTCTTCATCACTTTGTTCCTTTGAATCAGACTCATCATCATCTTCGTCATCCAGCTCTTCATTAAATGGAGATTGTTGAGACTTCATCATTTCCATCAATTGTTTTTTCATCTTGTTATTTTGCTCACTATGATAGAATATAGTCCATAGTCATACATCGTTCCTTTATTTACTCCAACTATATCACGCCACGCGTCAAACTGACTTGGTGGAGTAGCTCCTTGCAAAGATGTGTGTGTAAAGCTGCCCTATTACTTTTAAACCTGCTAAAAGAAATAATAAGCAAGAGTATTCCAAAAAGTGCAAATTGCTAAACCTACGTCACCATTAAAAATAAAAACTCGAGTGAGATGTGGTGATAAAGCCACTCGAAGGTCCATACTCAAATGCTTATAAGTATTGGAATGAAGAAAAAGAAAGGGGAGCTTTACCATATTAGCTCTATGTTGAGATGTGGTGATAAAGCCACAAGTGTGAAGCGACGTTCCAAAACCTCCACAATCAAATGCTAGATTTTTTTTCGCTTGGATGCTGGTACAACAATCCTAATTCTATCATTTCTGCATAACTAAAGGATTCTATCCCAATTCTGTCAGTTCTACATAACTGGAGAATTCTTGAAAATTTCTATCCGCCTGCTCACCACTCTAAGACCCTGATTAACTCTGCTACTAATCCTCTTTAGCTTCTTCTGCAGTTTCTCTGGCTTTTCTCATATTGAAAGCTATATCCAAGTCACCTCAGTAATCTGTTATTATATTAAATATAATGACAATAGAAAGAAGAAAAGTAATGCATTGATGTAAATAGTGATAATTCATCCCATCAGCCTTTACATTAGATACCACATTTTAATTCTAGAATTTCATATTCAGTAGTAGAATAAATCTGGGGACCAAAAAACAGACTAGATGCAGCAAGCACTCATCAAGGTCAAGGTGCAAATCATAGGCAATTAAAATCTAGCAGCTAAAAATGTTAAAAACTGCCAAGAACCAAACACACAAGACTTAACAAATTTCCAAATTTTCACCTTCATTTGGCCGTTAGAATACTTGTTAACATCTTCGACTGTCTTATTTTCACCTTACCACTACAATTGCTTGAGAATAACCATAGGTAATTTTACCATCATCAAGACACATTTATGTCTGTTTTTAGAACAATACTAGGTATATAAAATTAATGCACTGTATGAATTAGTTTTTATATTATGTTAATTTTTACATATAGATTAACTTTTAGGGTGTAGCAATTATCTCATATGTCTAATAAAGGCAATCAAATTCAGAATGTGAGACAACCTTATATGTGTCCACTAGCATAGCAGACACTTGGTCCAACCATATTACACCCTTTGCAGTAGTTGTTAATTGGAGTCTTGAGTTTCGATTCGTTGCCTTGGCCTCAAATAAAGCTTCCACCTTTGTCCAATTTGAAAAATCAGATGCAGAGCCCCTGCAAGATCAATTATTAGTATCACTCATGGATGCAAAAGATAATTTCCTAGTCTCTATAGCACGTAAAAGTGGAGCTTACGTGATCACAACTGAAGCCAGGTTTCCCTCACCATTTTGGTCCAGTCAATGAAACTGTTAGATTAAGTGATCCTGTTGAACGAACATAGAAGACTACTTTGTATTCCTTCCCTTGCTCAATATTCTGAAGGAAGATTAGAGTAGTAAAGATACTTGCAGTCTCAAGTTAACCACTAAGGAATTATAAAAACTCAGAATGAAAGTAATCAAATTAGGATCTAACAAAATTCCTAACCAAACAATTGAACTGTTTAGGAAATATATGCACAATGCTCATTGGAATAAAAATTGTACGGATGGAAGGGTGTCAATTTATCTCACCATGCCCCAGAAACCAGGGTTGTATACGCCAACACCACCAGCTGGACATTCAATGCTGTCACATAACACACTCAATCTAAGTGCAACCTTATTAAGATCAAAGCATGAGGTTCGATCAGTTTCAACATTAATAGATGATTCATTTCCAATAATTTTCCAAGGATCAATATTTGAAGGATTATCAGGGCCCCCCAGCTTCAAATCCTGAAACAAGAATTCTTGATGTTTCAGTTATGCTCAATAAAAAATATAGAGATTAAATTAATGAGAAAATGAAGTTATCAAATTATCAAATTGAGAAACAATGGAGTTATCTTATACTCCTTATGTAACACCCATTTTCTACCCCATAATTTACACATCATTTATCAGAGTAAATCTTTTTCGCAAATATTAATTTAACTGATAGAAAAGAAATGCCACATCGTCATTAACAAAAACTCGTCAATTTGCACTCCTCAAGGTTTGTGCAACAAAAACACCCGTCATGAGAATTAAACTCCAAAAATTACATCACAGCGGAATAAAACAGTAACTCACTAATACCACTCAAACACGTCTCACATCATCAATGTAATCATTAAACAATTTATTAATTAAATAACAACTTCAACCACGCCCCCTAGGTGTCACAGTATCAGAGAGCGACTCGACAGACATCCCAATAGCTATAAAAGAAGGCAACAGGACCTTCACTCGCGGTTACCTGCAGCGTTGCCACAATATAGCAACATTCCAAGCAGAAGGGGTGAGAATTTCAACAAAACATAATTAAGCATATAGTAGAGTAATATGAGCAAACAGTCATACAACATCATCATTATCATCAACCTCATCGTCACCAAACGCTAACTCGAGTCATAATTTCTTACCACAAGTCATAAACATGTATGTGCATGAAAATGCAACCCACGCCTGGGTATATGCATGATGGTACCATACTCGTCATAATTAAGCCACTAGGGCACACCGTCACTGTTTTACGTCAATAAGAGGCCGAAGCCTATTCGTCATAATATGCACATGCTATGAGACACTATGGACACATGTGCAATCACCAAATCACTCACCTGTAGTACTCATCATCGTCGTCATAAATCACTCATAGAGTGTACTCGTCATAACCATCACAATGATATCACAACCTCATCATAAACATCACATTCAAAATTGGAGTAACAACACCTTTAAATTTTAAGTAACAACACCTCTCAATTTTAAGTAACAACACATTAAAAATTTGGGTGACAACATATTTAAAATTTGAGTAACAACATATTTAAATTTTAGAAAACATCTCATTTTCATGCTTAGGAAACATCACATTTAAATTAAAAAAAAAACATCATCCTTTCAAAGTGGAAACATCACATTTTAAATTGCCAGAACAGTAATAAAACAGAGGCTGCGGGCGGCGCGCGACTTACGCGCCAATGGCGCGCGGAATGGCAGAAATTTTCAGAGACTTCGCGCGTGGCGCGCGACTGGCGCGCGGAATGGCAGAATGCCAGTGTGTCTTGCGCGTGACGCGTGACTGGCGCGCAAATGAGGCGCAAGTTGGCAGAATGTTCTGTGACTAAGGTGCATCCTTTTCAAAGTGGAGCCAACGGGACAACTTCAAAACGACACGTGAAAAAATAAAACCTCTCGAGCCAAAATGTTTAAAATTGAATTTGGGCACGCGAACGCAAAAGATGGCACGGTAAAATATGCCCAGAATTCGAAGTTTCACCCAAAACACCCCACATTTGCACACAATGGCCATTTCATCGAATAGTTTACATGCAGCAGAATTTTTTACACGAAAATCAGCATGATCACATCATAATTCCTTCTCAACCCTTCTTCTCCCTCCCTCTCTTCTCTTCGCGCGCCTCTCTCACTTCTCACCCTCTCTCAATTTCGATTTCTCTCAAGTGAAAATGAGAGTGAGGGTTTCGCATACCCTTGGGGCTTAAGCTGTGGGCCTTTCACGCGTTGGGCTCACAGCTACACTCCCGCTATTACTCGATCCCACCCCTACACAAAACATGATATTTTCCTCTTAATTTAATTAAATCACGCTTCAACCAAAATTAATAATTCAACTAATCAAATTAATTAAATTAATTAAATTATTTTTCAGGGTGTTACACCTTACAATCACAAAAACAAAATTCTAGTTCTAAAAGATAATAAAAATAGAAAAAACTGCATCATATCAAAGCAAGCATATACAAGCTTAATTAAGGGTAGAGAGGGGTGAAAACTTATGTCATACTAATAAAAAGAAGAAAAACCAAGTTGGTAGACATAAGAGATAGAAAACAGAAGTTATTATTGAGTTACAATTTACAAACCCTGCATAGAATCCTTTCTATTTCACTCAAGAAAGCATACATTATCCCTTCAACTTAACCAAATCCACGAATGATGTATTTCTACTTTTTCAGTACGTTATTTACAACATGTCAACAACCATTTAAACATTCAAACTGTGTCTGCATTAAAGCAATGTATATTTCCATATTCTCAACCAAAAATTAGGACTAACCACATACTTCATCATAACTATAGCAAGCAAAATGACCCCAAATCTATGACACCTCAAGTAACAGTACCATCAAGCCTTCATGCGAAATTAAGGCCTAGTTGCCCAGCATTTCTCATTCAATGCAAGTCATAATACTCATCCATTCCAGAAGCTGAATATGAAATTAAAATCAAACAAAGAAGGCTTCCAATATAAGTGCCAAATTACCTCTATTTATATGCTTAAACTTCCACTCATATCCATGAAGATCCTTTGCTGCAAGCTCCTGAGTTGGGGTTGCTTGAGTCATATCCTACAAGGCACAACCGTATATGTGACTAACATTCAAAATCAAAAGCCCAATCTAATTTAACCTCTAACATAAGCTCTAAACAGCAAGCATACATAATCAATCACCAATTTAAATAAAACCCATATGAGAATTTGCTCGAACAATGAGAATAACAAAACAGCAAGCAAACTTAGCTTAGCTTACCTATTAACCATAAACATTAATAAGCAAAGGTGAGATTGTATCATATGTGAGAAAGGTGAATCCAAATATGGTGGTCTCCACTTCTTGACTTGTCAATTAGAGACAACGCTCCTAAGGGTACAGAAAAGAGACACCAACATGTTCCTATTCGGCGAATCCCCAACAAATCCTGCAATGCCAAAAAACGTTTTTACCTCTTCCGAGTCTTGTCAAAGCTTGAGGAAGGCGACATCCCCGTGCTCTCCAAAGCACACACTTTTTACTACAAATAAAACAAAATGTCATTGAATAGACATAAGACAATAAACATACTATGGAGTATACCATATGACACCAGAAAGTACACACTTTTTTCTTCATATTGTATTGTTATTAACAAAATAAAAAATTGAAACACTATTCTTCTATAAATAAAAAATCAAATACACCTCACCCCAATGGGGCATTTTATCAAACAGCAAGTGAGTGGTGACCACTTAGAAGAAAATCAAGAAATACAAAATCAAAAGCAAAACCAAATTATATAATCTACAAGATGTAAAGGTAGAGAAGACGGTTTGGGCTACAGAAGAGAAGAGGAATCGATTGAGGCAAAAGATAGTAAGAAAAATTGAAAGAGGTGAAGGAAGAAATGCAAAGAAACAGAGAAAGAAAAAATAAATAGAGGGAAAACCACCACCGCCTCCGGCAAGCATAGGGAGCGCCGCCACCGCGACCACCACCACCCTCCTCGTGTCATCTCCTTTGCAGCTCTCTCTTCGCCATCGTTCCTGTCTTTTGGTCGCGTTCTCTCCCCCATTTCTCTCTGTCAGCCAAACACCCTCCCTCACCACCATCATCTACATCGCCGGGGTCTCACAGCTTCTCAACCTCCATCACACTCCTCCTCTACGTCTCTCTCATCCCATTTCTTTCTCAGCCTTCGCATCTCTCACATTTCATTTTCTCTCTCCCTCGCATTTTTTTTTGGGTTTAGGGGATGTGGAGAAAGGTGTGAACTTTGTTTTGGGTTTTTTGCTAAAATGAAGGATTTGGAGAAAAGTAGGTGTGTTGGTGGAAGAGGATGGAAAGAAGAAAAAGGAGAAATGTTTGCGTGAAGTGCCTCAGGTTTGCAGGATGTCTGAAAAGTTGTTTTTAGGTTGCGTGTAGTAGTTTAGGAAAAGTTAACCATTTCAAATTTTAGGAATAAAATGGCGGGCTGCTGCAAAATCTGTTGGCTCTAAATTGCTAAAAATTGGCGGATTATAAAAATTTCACGACCCAGCTTTTAGAAGAAAAGACATGTGCGCCACCAAAAAAAGCATCCTTGCTGGCGACCACAATTTCGGTCGCTACCTCTGGTAACTGATAATTTGGTCGCTAAATTTATCAGTCACCATTTCGGTCGCTACCTCTAGTGAATGATATTTTGGTCGCTAAATCGGTCTCTATAGATAAAATATAAGACACTCAAATATTTTCTCCGAATTTGGTCTCTAAATCGGTCTCTATAGTGACCGATTATATTCGGTCTCCAAATCGGTCACTATTTGGCGAATTTCTAGTAGTGAAAGAATAAATGATTTAGCAGGTGGGATAAAACTCTTCCAAACAGATTTGGCCCAAGGAGCCACTTGGCCAGCAGGGTTAAGGAAGAGAAAACAATCCTTAAAAGTCAGATTGCCAGAATTAGAACAATCCCACATCAGTTGATCCTCCACTGGAATAGTGGGGATAACAGTCTCATGAATATCAAAATAAAGCTGAGGGAAATGAGTGATTGGATCCACTAGGATGGACCATTTACCATTCACTATAAAGTCCCTCAAAGAAGCTTTAAGGTCTCCATGCAGACTAGAAGGAATGCCAATAATATCCACGATAGGCCTAGAAAGCCAAAAATCAGTCCAAAAATTTATTCTGACACCATTTCCAAGTTGAGTGCTCAAGAATCACAGATGTATAGAATTTCAAACCGAGCCAAATAGAAGAGGAAACGTGATAATTTACCGGCTTATTATTTTTATAGACTCTAGCTTTCAGGATAAGAGCCCAATGTAAGTTGCTAGATAGGAAATTCCACCCAAGTTTTACCATGCAAGCTCTATTGATAGCTTTGATAGATCTCAGACCCAAACCACCTTCTTGAAACGGCCTACACACCTTACTCCAAGCAACAATGACAATCTTCCTGGTATTAATGTCCCCAGACCAAACAAAATTTCTAATCCAAGTGTCAACAATATTAAGGAGATTAGCAGGCCAAGCATATATTCGAAAGCTGTAAACCAACATGCTCATAATGACAGAATTAACCGGCTGAACTCTACCCATTAGCGACAATAACGAACCTTTCCAGGAGGATAACTTAGCCTTAATTCCGCAATCGGCGATAAGTGGATTCTCCTCGGATTTCCTTTAAATAAAGGGACACCAAGATAATTAAAAGGGAGAGAACCCTGAGAGAACCCAAGCAAAACAGAGATGCCCGAAATACGGGAGGGGAATATGCTACCAGCGAAAAACTTATATTTCTCTTTACTAATAACATGGCCAGAGGCCTGCTCATAAGAGGAGAAGAGGTCCAACAAACTAGAAAGACTCTTTTTAGTTGCTCTACAAAAAATCATAATATCATCGACATATAAAACATGACTAGGCATGCAGAAACCTCTAGGGCCAACCATAAGCTGAAGCTTTCCGTTTTCAACAAGTTTGGAAATACCCCTACTAAGAACATCTTCCGCCAAACAAAAAAGAAGAGGGGACAACAGGTCACCTTGCCTAACTCCCCTCTTACAGCCAAATAAGCCAACCGCCGAGCCATTAACAGAGAAAGAGAGCTTGGCTGAGTGAAGAATAATGTTTATCCAAGAACAAAATTTATCATTGAAGCCAAAAGCAGCAAGAACTTACAGTAAAAAAATTCCAAACTATAGTATCTAAAGATTTTTTGATGTCAATTTTCAAGGCCAATTGACCACCTAAAGCCTTTTTTTGAAGCAAATTAATAGATTCAGAGGCAGTACAGATACAGTCAGAAATATTTCTACCTTTCACAAAACCCCTCTGATTGTCAGAAATAACGGTAGGAGCAACAAGAGCAAGTCTGTCAGCAATCACTTTGGAAATAATTTTAAATTTAAAATTAGCAAAAGCTATAGGTCTATAGTGTTCAATTCTATTAGCTCCATCAAATTTAGGAATTAGAGCAACAATATTCGAATTAAAATTAGGGAGCATCCAACCTTGTTGAAAAAATTGCAGGACGGCCTTGTAAACATCCTGAGCGAAAATATCCCAATAATGTTGGAAGAAAAAACCTCCAAACCCATCCGGACCAGGGGAACCATCGCCATTAAGAGAGAAAACAACAGTTTTAACCTCATCCAAAGAAGGTAAATTTGTGAGCATAACGTTGTCTTGATCCGAAACCAATGAAGGAATAACATCCCTGATAAGACCATTGGCGTGACAATTGTTGTTCTCCAAAAACAAATTCTGATAATAATTCAAAATATGATTCTCAATATCAGCGGCGTCAGAAAGAAGATTGTCGCCATCCTTCATAACAGAAATTCTCTTGGTAACATTTTTAATCTTGGTCATTTTGTGAAAAAAACGGTATTTCTATCCCCAAAATTGTGCCAATTAACTCTAGATTTCTCTTTCCAATAAGCTTCTTCGTAGTTTAAGGCAGCCTGCAAGTTAGTTTGAGCCTCCTTCTCAAGAGATAGTAAAATATCAGAGGCTCCAAGATTATTAATTTGATCTTGGATATTGTCAAGATTGGCCAAAGCTTCCATAACATTAGCGAAAACGTTGCAAAAAACAGTATTATTCCAGTCTTTAAGCTTAGCCTTCAAAATTTTCAACTCCTGAGATAAGACATATACATGTGGCAGCCAACGACAGGACTTTCCCAAACCTCAGAAACAACCTTCTTACAATCAGGGTGTTGGGGCCATATTTTAATAAATTTAAAAGAAGAGCGCTTCTGAAGAGTCTCCTTTTTCATCAGCAGGAGAAGCGGATAATGATCAGACATAGTTCTAGTAAGAGTGCAGCAATCCACAATACCCCAAAAATTGAGCCACGCCTCATTACAAATGGATCTCCCCAGTCTCTTCTCAGTATAATTGCTACCCAGTATACCATTGGACCAAGTATATTGAGATCCCCTTGTAGGAATATGGATCAATCTAGTTTCTAAAAAGATAAGTTATATAATTTTTGGATATCTAACTCATTCCCAGTTATAGAATTACTGAACCTATTCTAGAACATTCAGAAACAGTGAAATTGGCTAAACAATCAACACCAAGCAAATCACCAAATTAATTCCATTAACTTGAGACATGAAAATCAGACATCAATACAGTCCAGAAAATCATCAATTCATACACTTAAATCAAACCAATTCAATTGATCAAATAGCGAAATGACTCGAACGAGGTTTTCATAAAACGAATCGATAACGGTTTTCATAAAACGCGTGACTCATTTTCAGAATACATGACACATCAGTTTTATTCCCTAGTGAGTATAGAACTCACCTAATGTGATGAAAATCACACAATCACGAATCCCTCGGTTGACACGGCGACGAACACTACGAACGGTCCTCGAATTCGCTCCAAGGTATCACGAACTTTCCTAGGATTCGCTTCTGACTTTGAGACAGCAACCACACAAGATCCCAGCCACTGAAATTCTTCCCCAACCCACATGCAACTCTTCTAACCACTTCCAAAGCACTAAGGAAACCCAACTAAGCCATGAAACCTCTATTTCTTCATCAATGGAGGTGTTTGGGTAAGTGGAGCTTGGCTTGTCCTCCAATGGTGATTTTATGGTGGAGGAGGGGGATGATTTCGAGTTGGTGATCAATGGAAAGAGGAAGGTGAGCTGATCATGGTTGTGCCCTTGGATTGAACATGCAATGGACTTTGAGAAGTTCCTCCTTTCTTCCTTCCTCTCAACTCACGCCCTCTCCCCTCTCTTCCTTGCTGTTTCAGAAATTTTTGTTTTAAGGAATGATGTGTTTTTGTGTTTCAGCCGGAAGGGGCACACATATATATAGGCTAGCTAAAAGACAATCATACCCTTCACTTAGAAGTTTTATTCCTAATGACTCCCACCAGCTCTAACTAACTAAATATGATGCAATCAATTCAATTAAGCACAATTAAACAAATTGCCAATCCAATTCCATTTATTTTCAATCAAGACAATAATTCACGCCAATTAATTTAATTAGCGAAAATTGGGGATATTACACCCCTGACACTCCAAAAAAGAGTCTTTAACATTGAGAAGATTGTTTAGAACTACCCTTAGATCGAGTCATATAACAGCCTTCTTTTGAATTTGTAATTGTTTCTTTCTCAACTTTTTTTCTGAGATTTAGACAAAACCTCTTTGAACTTATCATTCTCATTATCATCAGCCAAATACTTAGAAGACACAGCTTGATATTCTCCTGATTCCGAAATGTGATCTTCATCGGAGTCACTTTGAGAATCCGGCCAAAGTCGACTAGCAACTTTCATATCATTAACCACATTGATATTAGAGTGAACAATGGGAGTTTCAATGTTACGGCCACTAATTGTATCAGAAATATGACAAATCTGCACAACATTATCTTTAGAATCTACCGGAGCATTAGAGATAGAAGCAATACCCAGCTTCTGATTTGAGATCAAAGATGCCTTTTGAGTCTGCTTAGGCTCAAGCAGAACTTGCTTACCCGCCTCTAGAGCGAAAGTATCATGGACCAATTGGACAGAGTCTAAATCTTCATTAGATTGTGTGACAGCTTCCTTAAACACATTAGATGAGGTTTCCCCTTGCTGCTTATTCAAATCAAAATGTTGCATCACTTTCAAAGGTGTAGTTTGATGGGCGTTAGAAGTTTGAACAAATCCCAGTAAAGGATTAGGATCTAAATCATTCCAAGGAACATTGTTGACCCCTTTGAAAGCTTCCTTATTCACTTCAGGTTGAATATTTATAACTTTCACATTCTGATTGGAATTAGAAATGCTAGTACCCTTAACCTTAGTGAAATACCTGATTTACCCTTTAACTATCAAAAACTCTCAAACCCAAAACACTTCCTCACAATACATCTGTGAAACCAAAAGTAAGTCTGAAACTTCACCCACATCAGATTTACCTAAATCTGACAAGACGGATTTATGTCAATTCGTTTGAGTAAAATTTGCGTACCGGATTTATGTTAAATCCGTTTGAGTTTTAAAAAACAACAACGGATTTATCTTGCTTTATATAAATCCGTTTACGTAACAACGGTTTTATCTCTCATTGATAAATCTGTTTTATATCGACACCAGATTTATGTTTTTTGATAAATCCAGTTTGGATTCAGCTCTCAACGAATTTATCTTTATTTTTGATAAATCTGTTGTAGTTTTTTATTTAAATTTAAAAATACTATTAATTATTAATTATTGTTACTAACCTCTGTTATTTAATTTCAGTGGCGCAACTAGAGGAAAAGACATAAATGTCCTAGGTAGATTGTTTAGCAGGATCCCACGCACGCTTCATCGTGGTGAGAGTTCACAGTCAGCTAACCTGGACCTAACTAAGCATGTGAGAGAAGCAGGTCACGCTCAGTTACCACAATGTTTGTGTGAAAGAAACAAGGCTAACTATGAGTATTTATAGCAATGGTTATTGATTTTGTGCCGCTGATCAATATTTTCAGTGGGATCTAGACCGTTTAAAATCTTTTTGTTCAGGCACAGTTATCAAGACGAACCAAAGTGAGTCGTTGATCAAAATTATTGGTGGGATCTTGGCTGTCAAAATTATTTCCGTTAAAAAATTAAAAAATTAAATTTCAATATTGAATAACGGATTTATCTCTTAATCTGTTCTGCAAAGATCATGTTAAACGAATTTATCTAATTAAGATATAAATCCGTTTTGAATTTTTTTAACAAGGGATTTATCTTTTAATTAGATAAATCTGTTTAACAAAATTCATAGGGGTAAACTCGGAAGGGTAGTGTTTATTTTTTTTATTTTTTATATTAATTTGTTGTAATTTTATTGTAGTGTGCAGAATTCGACGAGGACATCATGGGGAGTCGTCACGTGGGCAGAATATCATGGTTTCGAAGACTTTTTTATCAGTCATATCTGCAGAATCGGCAATTGTCGTGTCTTTTGTTTTTGAAAAATCCTTTACATTTGTTACTTTTGTTCTTAAATTTTAAATTTTTATTTTACATGCAACGGCGTATTAAAATATCTTCTGAATTCTATGATGCTTACCATCATAAGTTACCACGAAGACTTAATATAGAAACTGGACCTGGAACACCTCATCCTAGCTCAATTTTGGAGATGCTGATGGCACCCCATACATAGACACGGACACCGATAAGATCATGGATGTTTTTGGAGCAGACAATGGCACAATAATACGTGGGATGGTTGAGTTGACCTATACTCCAGAAGGACGTTTCAAGATACATATACCAATGAGTACTGAACGTATTCGTCCTAGAGTGATGTGTCGTTAGCCACCACCTCTTCAATGCCTCTAGGCTCTTCATCGGTTTCACATTTAACATGGTATGTTCATTCACCACAGACTGCTCCTCCTTAGTTAACCGCCCAAAGAATGGAAGTCCGGAACACGTGGGCAGCGGCTCATGATTGTGTAGTCCCCACCTAACCTTGACTTCCAAACCCCCAGTGGAGGTATCTGATCTAAGAATAATAACAACTACTCTGTTGGCTATCCCAAGTAGGTAGCTCAGTTGGCGAGCTAAGGGATACCGAAGGAGTACACCAAAGTAGTGCAAGAAGGAGGTCCCGAGTTCAAACCAAGGAAACTAACATTCCCCCATCCCCCACTAACATTGCTTATAAAAAAAAACTACTCTGTTGGCTTTTCCAATCTCTCTAGCCCAACGTACAAAATCTTCACATGTAGGAAATATCTATAAAATAAATAATTTTTAGTTATTACGACAAATAATAACTTATAAATACTTGTTATAAAATTAATAAAACGTACCTTCGTTGTTGTTAATGCGTCTGATAGATCTATACTAAAGGAAACTGAAAGATCAACTGAATTCATATATGTTTTCATTTGAAACAAATAAAAATTAATTGTGAAAATAAAACAATTCCGGATTTATAACAAATACATAAATCCATAAGCAAAAATTATTATTTCCAGAAATATGTTTTTAGATAAATCTGAAGAGACAAAAAAACATATTTTCGAATTTATGTTTTTTCACATAAATCCGAAAGCAATACATATATATACTTCCAGAAACAAGCAAAATGATAAATCAGGAGGGACAATAAACACATACTTTCGGAATTATGTATTACACCATAAATCCAGAATACGATTTTTTTCACTTCTAGATTTATGTGTAACACATAATTGGGGGAAAAAAATAAAAAAAGTCTTCCGAAATTACCTTGTTGGTCGTAATTCCGGGAAGTTGGCGAATTTGACAGCGGTTAGTGCGTTTTGGTAAAAAATGTGAGGGGTAAATTTGGATTAAAATGGATTGTAGGGGTATATGGGCCAAGTCGTATATAAATCATAACCCTATATATAATTATTGGTAAAAAAAACCTATATATAATTAAGCTCTCGATATCAACATGAAGCTATACTCTATTATGGGTTTCTTAGATATTGGCTTTGAAAATGTATTGGGTTGGGCTCAACATAGGGAAAGGAACGGGGCCTATTGGCGTTTACTTAAACAAGCGCTATTAAAACATAAATCCGAAATATACTTTTTAATGGCGCTTACTTAAACAAGCGCTATTAAAAAACTTCCCCAGAATTAATTTTTACATTCCAGATTAATGTTTTTGACATAAATCTGGAATTATGTAAAAATACATTCCGAATTAATGTGAAAAACATAATTCGTGAATGAAAAAAATGTCTGGAGGTATGTGTTAAAATTAAAAGGTAAAATGGATAGTTTAGAGAATTGTGAGGGTATGGTACCCAATACTGGAGGGGGGGGTGGGGGTATAAAAATTTAAAGCCTTTCTGGTATTTATCAACCAAAGTCCAAAATCTTGCAATAGATGATTTATTGGTCGA
Source organism: Astragalus membranaceus (assembly GCA_039519185.1). Classification (NCBI taxonomy): domain Eukaryota; kingdom Viridiplantae; phylum Streptophyta; class Magnoliopsida; order Fabales; family Fabaceae; genus Astragalus; species Astragalus membranaceus. The sequence continues at coordinate 42,840,296 of CM076848.1, read as the reverse complement.
CTTTTTATTAGTTTGTTATTAGTAGTATTATAAAACCCGAGGAATATACTATTTGGATAAAGGGTTTTAGAGGTGATGGAAGAGTTTATTTTTCAGTTCTAAATTGAGGAAGTATAAAACGTTTCTAAACATAAGTAAAATGTGATTAACAATATTATATTATTATCTATCATATTATTATTTAATTTTATTAAAATCTCAAATTTATATGTTAACGTACACTAAGCCCTCAAGCCCCCTCCCCCCTCCTAAAAACCTCCCAAAAAAGGGTTGATGGGGAGGGTATTGCTGGATATGGGGAAACCTACCTTGGCATGTGGCATGTGAGAGTGCCCCATAAGGAATAAAGAAAGAAATTGTTTTCAATTAGAGGTCGGCAAGCCTATAAAGACTAAAGGATGAATGAATCAAGTAATATGACACTTTTATTTTTGTTTCTCTTTACAATACATACTCCACATATTATATGTAAACCCATTGGGTTTCGCAAATTTATGTGGGTCCTCCCATTTACTTTATTCTAACTAGGGCTTAAATATGTTTTTAGCCCCTGCAAATAGGGGGTCATTTGGTTTTAGTTCCTCTATTTTTTTTTTTTTTTAAAAACTCATTACAAAATTCACTTTTTTGATTTGAGTCCTGCTGTTAGTGCTCAGTTACAAAAAACGCTGAGCTGGCTAATAGATGTCTGAGTTGTCATTTTTTTTTCTTTTCTAATTTTTTTTATGTTGACTGGGACTGCCATGTCATTACTTTTGATTTATTTTGATTTATTCTTTAATTAATTATCAGTTACTTCATCTCTCTCAATCCTCCCTCTTCTCTCTCACTCCTCTATGCTTCATCTCTCTCACAACAGAGAAAGCCTTCATCGCCACCAAAACCATCATCGTGACTTCTCCCTCTCTCCCCTCATCTCCACCTCCGCCGCCACGCTGTCAACACCACCACCACCACACGTAGAGAGAGATATTCGAGAGACCCATTTCCTGTACAATCCCATTTCCACATATTAAACCAATCACCCGTTTCACTCTAAAATCCAGAAACCCATCTTCAGATTCATGGGTGAGAGAAAGAGAGAAGAAAGAGGTGCTGATTTCTCCAAGGTCACTCTCGCCAGAAACCCATTTCACTCTAAAGGTCACTTTCTCCACCTCTCTCTCTCACATCGCCACAGTTCTCTCTCTTTCTCTTTCTTTCTCTCTCTCTCTCTCCCTCTCTCTCTCTCTGTGAATGACTGATTTCTCCCCAATCTCAGAAATGGTGTTGTGAATGGCACAACTTTACTCTCTCTGATCTAGGGTTCATAAGAACTGAAGAAGGGAGGAGGAACACCACCCCAAAACCCAAATCGTCGTTGCCACCGTCACCAAAACACTCCCCTCACAACACACCTCACCACCATACCCCAAATCGTGACACCAAAACACTACCCTCACAACAACACGCCTCACCACCAGACCCCAAATCGTGATTTGCAGAACACCTTTTGAGATCAAACCCCCAAATCGTGATTTGCAGGGAAAAACAGGGAGAGGAAGAAGAAGGTTATAGGGAAAAAGAAGAAGAAATGAGATTTGCCTAGTTTTCTTGAAGACAAAGACACAGAGAAGTGAGGTTAAGAATTGGGGATTTAGGGTTAACAGAGAGAGGGAGAGGAAGCGTTTGGACTTTGGAGAGGAGAGAGATTTTTATACAGAAAAAAAAGAAGCTGAGTGGTAATATAGTCAGCAATAAAAAAATTAGAAAAGAAAAAAAAAGGCAACTCAGATATCTGTTAGCCACATAGGCGTTTTTTTAACGCCTGGCTAACAGAATGACTCAAATCAAAAAGTGAATTTTGCAAGGAGTTTTTTTTAAAAAAAATTTTAGAGGGACTAAAACCAAATGACCCCCCTATTTGCCCATGCTTTTTTTTTCTCAACAAATGGAAGGAAAGAAGTCTCATTAGCACCTTCTGATGTTAGAGGACATCAAGAAGGAAAAAGAGTATTTCCCCCTGATTTTATTAACAAAAAAGAGAAAAAAGAAAAGGAAACAGAATAGAGGCCAATGGGAGACTAGACCAACACCCTTGGTAAGAATAGAAACTAGAGTCAAAGCAGTAATAGGGAATCTTAACGTGAATGCTCCCTAAAACAATCCATCCTAAAAATTATAAGATAGTTTAACGAACTAAATTACAAAACTAGATCAAAAGGAGATAGAGACAAAATTTGCCTTTGAACGAGTATTATATCCAACGACCAATTTCTTTTTTTGCCTCAATTTTTTCTTTTGGGATTTGGACACAATTGGTTTGAAATAATCATACCTCGCAACTGTTTCTTGGGTATCACTAGCCACAGGATCACCAACATCATCTGACACCTGAACCCAAAGCTTTCCTAAGATTCTCATTTCAGATGCTACTACCGGATTAGAAGTAGATGTGGACTCTGAGCCAGTGAGCGAATCTTGGGCCTTGGACACGGCAGGTTTGAAATTACCATCTTGCGCCACTAATCCTTGAGTATTAGTATCAGCATCATCTTCTGAGACATCTCCCCAAAGCTTCCCTAATATTCTCATGTCAGATGCTACCACTGGGTTAGAAGTAGTATCGGACGTTGAGGCATTTAACGAATCAAGCCTTGTCGTGGGAGATTGTGTGGAGGACAAATCTACATCCTGCACATTTTGAGACGAAGATCTATTTGTTGAAGAAGGAACCACCACCACCTCTAAAGTGTTGGTATTCACAGGAGAGCTTCTAACAAAGGTAGACTTCTCAGAAGATATTTCACATTGAGGAGCCAGCAAAGGCGAAGAATCTTTTTCCGTAACATTACCTATAGTAAGAATATTTTTTGCTACATCAAGAAGAGGGTTCGGGCTTTCTGCCACCTCTTTGGGTGATAAAACAATGTTATTAATACCCTTGAAGCGATTAGGATCATTATCTTCCTCTATTGATTTCATGCGGTTACCTTTAGGCCATATAAAAAAATATCTCAATGTAATTGGTTAAAGTATATATTGTACTATCTCAGTTAATATATTTTACTTATAAAACAGTCTTATATGTAGTTTTATCCTATTGTATACCTTATGTTTACTGCTTTATCTCTTATTTAACATTGTCTTATTCTCCCTCTTATTTTTTATTTCATTAATTTTGCAACTTTGTGCAATTCCATCTTACCCTCCATCATTGAGAACTATAGTAAATTTTACATAATTTTACTTGTACTTCCGGTGTTCACCAAATAGTGTATTGCACACAATTGTTGTCCAGTACTGTCCTATCAAGTATTGACCTGGACAAGGACTGGACAACTTCAGTTATACCCTGTTTGATTTGGAAACCGTCCATGGTACTAGACAAAAATGGGAGCAAGGGACTGGACAAAAACCCAAATTTAATTTTTGTCTCTCTTAAAACCATAGTACAATTTTCTGTCCCACCGTAGAATTTTCTTTCACCCAAAAAAATACCAAAATATTATTTTATTTCCTATTCAATATTCTCACTCTTTCTTTCTCTCTCTCTCTCTCTCTCTCTCTCTCTCTCTCTCTCTCTCTCTCTCTCTCTCTCTCTCTCTCTCTCTCTTTCCTATCTCATTATTCTCTATCCCCCTCTCTACTTCTTTCCTCTTACTTTTCTTATATCTTCTCATCTTATGACATCTCTCCCTCTCCTTCTCTCTCCCTTTCTACCTCTCTCATCTCATTTCTATTATATCTTCTCATCTCACGACCTCTCTCCCTCATCTCTCATTTTCTCTCTCTCTTATCTTTTTCCCCAAACATTTTTCTTTATATTTTCTAATTATATTATATATAATTTATGTTATACAAAGTCATTATAAACATTAGAAAGAGAATTATAGTAAATTTACATTTTTTTTCTGTGATGTCTTTTGTTCACCAAACTGTGTACAAGACAAAAAATTGTCCAGTACTATCCTATCCAATACTGTACTTTCCAGTCCGGTACTTATCTGTTTGCAAATCAAAAAGACCCTTAATGAATAATAGAACCAAGTAATATTTTTATTTTAATTTCTTTTTACAAGAACAAGACTATTATTTCTTAATCAATATACCACATAAACTACAACACATACATACTAGATGTAAACCATCTTACCCTAAAACAAAATACTAGATGTTTTTTTTTATAGGCCAAAATTAGTATTTTGTTAGTAATGTTAGATTTGTTAGTGGGTGGGAGTTGAATCCCTTCCTTCCTTCCTTATCACTCCATTTCCCCTACTCCTTAACTCAACCACCCTCACCATCAGATCACCCTTATCACTCCACAAAATACTAGATGTAAACTTGTGGGTTGCGCAAATTTATGTGGGCTCCCCCAAGTGTTTGATTTCATACGGTTACCTTTAGGCCATATAAAAAGGATCTCAATGTAATGAGTTGAAGTTTATTTCTGTAAATATATTTTACTTATAATAAAGTCTTATATGTATAGTTTTGTCCTATTGTATACCTTATGTCTACTGCTTTATCTCTTATTTAACATATTCTTATTCTTCCTCTTATTTTTTATTTCATTAATCTTGCTACTCTGCAATTCCATCTTACCCTCCATCACTGAACTTCAATCCTAAACTAGGATATTTCTCCATGACCTAGCGCCTAACACACCAGCTTTGCTTTTTCTTCTTCCGAGCATGGTGGCTAATTATAGGACCAGCCAAAGTGTAACATCATTTAAAGAGTGAACTGAAGAGCTGTCCTAATTATATATAGTTGTATTAATTATTGTTATTAAAAAAGTAGTTGTATTAAATTGAACATGCCTTCTCAGCTACTGAACCCTTACCAACAATGAACCTTTTAGTGGGTCAAGTATGTACATCCACCAACGGTTCCTCAATTCATTGCCACAATAATAATAATAATAATAATAATAATAATAATAATAATAATAATAATAATAATAATAGTGGAGGAGTACTCTTTTTCCTTTTAGATGATTTTCCATAAGAATTGTTTGCATCAAAAGGTTTTAACGAGACTCCCTACCTCATCTTTGCCAAAAAAAAAAGAGTTTGTTTTCTTCTAAATTATACGTATCATTATCCTCCGCCGCTTAGTTTACTTTGGTGCATTTAAATGTCTGCACTCTTACACGGTTGGGCCGTTATTATTTTTGGCTTGTATGTCATTCTGGACACCGATGAAACCTCGTAAGAAAATCATTGATCACTATAATCAGACTCATTCCAAAGAAAAAATAATAATTTTTATTGTAATTGACCGACCACAATCACTCATGTGCTACCAATCCATACTTATAGGACTATCTACCACCTCTTGTGATATTTTTTTCGCTCCTTAAAGTTTCAAACCTATGACCTAAGACTAAAGTGCATCGTAACATATCTTTGCATTTTACCACTTGACCTATTTTGACTAAAATATCTGCAATATAGTGAGAGTTATGTGAAATAATCAATTAATTTAGAGTTGTTGAGATACAAATAAATAAGAGTACAGTAAGAAAAATGTAATAAATATTGTAAATGTCTGCCGCGTTCTGCTTCACCGCGATCATAAATAAATGCGGTGATGATGCATGTGCCAAAATTATCTACTTGCTTTAATGACAAAAGCGGATAGATGAAAGTTGCAATCTTAGCTATATATGTGGTGTCCTCACTTAGATGAAATACCTAATTATGTGCATGAAAATTTAGTTGTTGCTCTCACCATTGCTGCAAGTTTTGTAAGATATATATAGTCTAGTAATTAGTACTACAGTGCAGCCAACTCTCAAAAACTTGTTCAACAATATGTGTATAGCTCTGTTTCTTTGGCAGACCCATCCACTCTATCCCTTTCTTCTATTGAATAACAGAGACGAATATCACAATAGGCAAGCTTAGTTTATTTTCTTGTTAATTTCAAAGTTTGTTTGATCTGTAGAATAATTAATTAATGTGCATATATATATAAGCATTTTTATGTGGTTATGATCTTATTTTAATTTTTTGGATGAAGAAGGCCTACGAAGGCTGTGTCATGGTGGGAAGATTGTGATATACTGGGAGGAAGGGACGAAATAGCAGGGGGGACATGGGTGGCTTGTTCTAGAGAAGGAAGGGTGGCTTTTGTTACCAATGTTTTGGAGCTTCATACCCTTCCTGAGGCCAAGAGTCGTGGAGACCTGCCCGTCCTTTTTCTCAAGGTATAATATATAGACAAGGAAATTGATCTTTTTAAGTAAATGATCTACATGGGTTACAAGAAATAAGCAACATATCATATTATGAATTATAATGATAAACCATTTTAGTTGCCACAGTAATTGACTTTTAGTCGGCCTAACACTTATGGAGACCTAAAGCGAACTCTAAAGTAAAATCTATAAGATAATAAACTAATACAAACTCTTAATGTTCGATTAATATAATTCTAACTCTATTTAATTTATTAGATTTTAATGAAAAAAAATTCTTTGGTATCATAGTATCAACAAAATCAACCAAAGCGTGAGGTTCAACGGTTGAGGCTGATCCCCGCCTTGGGTATAGAGCAGTGTTAAAACTCTGGAGCAGTGTTAAAACTCTGGGTCAGCTGTCCTGGCCCTCGAGCATCTACAATGAGTCAGGGATTAGTCACTGCTATCCGTGCGGTAGATACCCGGGTTTACCTAAAAAATAATATCAACAAAATAACGTCAATGAAAAATCCAAGATTCATTAAAAATATCTATTTGAATAGCTTAAATGAATTTTGAGTTGGACAAAAGAATAGATAATTTCTTTTGGTAAAAGCAATGATATATTAACGGATGAGCCACTAGGAACAGAGGCCCAAATAGAAATCACTCGTTAGCCACACAAGGCTCAGTTATATACTCCTAAGTCACAAATAAACAAATCAAAACAAAACTATCAAGGGGAAGAATCAAACTCAGGCTAACCATGAAGCAGAGACAACCAGCTACCAACTAGGCTAGACTTAATTTGTAGTTGGTAAATAATTTTTTTATTTATATTACTTAACAACAAATTTTAAGGCCTTTTTTTTCTAAAAAACTTGAGGCTTAAAACATTTGCTTTAGTTGTCATAGATTTGAACACTACGGGCTCGGTGTCTGCCAGAGTTGAGAGATAATGAACGAGAGAGCGAGGTGAGGTTGTTGTGAGGCAATTAAGAAAGGAGGGAGATAGCGACGCAGAAATTGAAGGTAAAAGGTTTTGCAAGAGTTTTATTCAGTTGCAGCCGGCACGAGACTTTAAAAAAAAGACTTAATTGCAGTTTTGGTCCCCCTATTTTCACCAACTCACGATTTTAGTCAAAAAAAAATTCACGAATTTAGTCCCTCTATTTTTCCAATTTATAAAATCAAAGTCCCCCTCTAATTTGGTCAAAATTGGCACTGAGTTGTCAGTCACTTATCCTACGTGACTGACACGCCGGCTTACCTTGTTGGAATTTATACATAAAAATAAAAATTATTATTATTATTATTATTATTATTATTACAAAAATTGTTTTTTAATTATTATATTTAATAAATAAAAATTCTTGGGGATTTATAAAACCTCCACAAATTAATGGAGAAACAGAACATATTAGAGGAGGTTTTTTTAACCCCTTCAAATTAAGTGAATTTTTTTTTTACTAAACACGCTAAATGTGTCCATTTTTAAATTAGTTTGAGGGGGTTTATAAAACCTCCACAAAATAACCCCCACTATCCAACTCTTTTTTTATAGTGGAATAATCTATCTGCCATGGTCGAACTTAAGCTCGTCATTTTTAGTAACCTTTCATCCTCTTACTATACATTTTTTTCATTCACAATGCTTGAATTTGAGATCTTACTTAAGAGACTAAATTCAATTCCCAGTTCCGAAAAGAGAAGAATAAAACTAGAATAACGGTCAAGCGAACAATCAATTTAGTCTATGACACTACATAACACTGTGAACTTAGTCCATGAAATTGACAAAATTTTAAAATGATACTCCCTGCTCCTAATTTTTGTGTTTTTTATTTTCTTACTTTTGTTCCAAAACAATGTTTTAGAAATCCAAGGTATAATTTACCTTTGATTTCCATTTAGACCCTTCTTATGATTAAGATAATTTTTTTACGAGATTCTTAGTAGTAGAGTATTTATAGCCTTAATTTGCATTGAAATTGAGTATTTGTAAAATAATTAATGAAAAATAAAGGACATTTTGGTTCATGTATATATCAATTAAATGACTTCTTAATATGTGTGCAAAAACCTTAAATTGCCAATGATATGAAACAGAGAGAGTATCTGATTTTGAAAATTGTATATCACATTAGTCCTCTATGTAAATTATGGACTAGATTAACTAATACAAAAAGACTAGTACATGATCAAAGATTTTAAATTTAATTAATTATTCTAAATTATTAATAATTTCAAGGATTAAATTCACCTCACTTACAACTTTAGGAGATAAATTGGTGATTTACTTGATAAATATTTTGTTCTTGAAAAGCAAATGTAGAGATATATAAATATATAGATGAATACAATGGATACTCAACCCATAAAGATTATTAGGGGCTGCATGGTTTACCAAAAGATTGAGAGTGCCATTGGCATTGGCTTATGTTCTCCTTTGGTTTTTAAATTACAATTTGATTCAAATTCTGAATTTCAATCTTACGGGTGAGATATTATTTGCTTTTAAGTTTATTTTTTCTATGGATCTTTTCTCATTCATATTTCTTGGCTTTGATGTTTTCTGGTACGTGCCCATCTTGATAAATGGCAGGGCAGCAAGCATCCGAAAGAATTTGCAGAAAGCCTAAAAAGAGAGGGTCAATATTACAATGGGTTCAACTTGATCGTGGTCGACATTGCATCCAAATCCATGGTCTACATCTCCAACAGGCCCAAGGGACACCCTATTACCATTCTAGAGGTTCCTCCTGGCCTACATGTACTCTCTAACGATAAGTTAGATTCACCATGGCATAAGGTTTGTTAACATTCTATTACTACAGTGTCTACATATTAATTAAATCATGTTAAAGATATTATACTTACGTATGAATGAATTACCTTAATTTCAGTCTCAGCGGCTTCAGTTGAGTTTCAAAGAACATGTTGTTGCTAAATATGGGGAAAGTGAGATAGATGTGAAAGAGGTAACTCAAAAGCTAATGAAAGACAGAGTTAAAGCTGACAAAAACATGCTACCTCATATATGCTCACTTGATTGGGAATTCAATCTCAGCTCCATTTTTGTTGAAGTAGAAACACCACTGGTATATAATTAAGTTAACAATTAATTAATAATATGATTATATTACTGGCCAATATATATTATAATAATCCATCTATATATGCTGCATATATATGCAGGGTGTATACGGCACAAGGAGTAGTGCTGCCTTAACCGTGAGATCAAGTGGGGAAGTAAGCTTCTATGAGCATTATTTAGATGATGACAGCGTGTGGAAGGACCATGCTATCGATTTCCGTATCCGGAATAAGTTGAAGCAGACAAAAAGAGAGGACTGTATAGAGCTGTCGTCGTGAATGAATGAAATAGTCTAAGAAAAAACTATACTAGAAAAAGCAATCACATATTGCAGCTATATTTCCTTATGCATAATAATTAGTTGTCGTTCTTATACGAGGAAGGAAGGAAGGATCAATTTAAAATTGATCCCTTCTTCAAGTTCTCTTTACATCTAAATAAATATTTGGTAAGATATGCCATCAATGAGCACGGCTAGCTGCTATATAGTATATAGTATATAGTATGGTGCTCTTTTTTTTTTGACATGATATACTATAGTGCTCTTGTAGGAATAATCGAAGATTTTACTAAAGAAATAAACTTTATGATGGATAATCTCTAGCCAAATTCATATATCATTTTATTAATCTTCTAATTAATTTACTTTACCTTATAATTAGTGTTTAAGATAATAAGATTACTTTACCTTGAACTAACTTTAATGAACCAAATCCCCAAATAAAAAATGTTCTAATATATGCAAGTTACATATTGGCCAAAAGTATCAAATGGGCAGCTCTGATATACCTCTAAATTGGCCAAAAAGTATGAGGGCTTGTTTGGATAAACAACTTAATTAAGCGCTTATGGCGTATAAGTGCTTATGCATAAGCTGTTTATGTAATAAATGATAAAATAATGTTAAACTATTTTTCTATAAGCCATAAACTGTTTTCATAAGCTATCTCGGGGAGCTTATGGAAATTAGCTGAAAACAGCATATGAACATGTCATAAGTTGTTTTCATAAGCTCTCCCAAACAGTCTCACAAGTGCTTATGTCAGTAGATAAGCTCAAATAAACCGATCCAAACATGCCTCAAAAAGTATCAAATAAGTTATATAATTAATTCGAGTTGCCAACCCATTATATATTACTTCGGAAAAGGCATATCAGTTTCTAAGTATCAATATAAGTATGAATTACAAGAATAGGACAACTCACAATTGGACCTTTATCAATGTTCTGCATCAAAAGAAAGCTAATAAGATTAAAACAAGATTAAAACAGACAAAAAGTTTGTGTCTAGAAGGTATTGCTGCATGTGTGTGGGTGGGTGTGTAAAATCAAAAACTTGGAGAATTAAAAGTTTACTAAAGAATGCATGTAATAATTTAACAATAAACACAAGATGAAAAAGACATTTAGAGTCACTCAAATATATCAGAAAAAATATCAGATCATCTACGTAACAAAATTATCATACTAAATAGTAATGTTGTATCGTAATGGATACAATTTTTGGTTATCTGGACTTGTAACTAGTAATAACAGTAATATTACTCAATGTACTAGTTACGACACAGAGCCCTCGAAATACAAATGCAGGGTCTACAGAGCATCAACTAAGATTGAGGCAACTCACAGTTATGAGATCAGAAAGAATTGTTCGCTTTGAAGTAAAAGTGGCTGATATAGCATAAAGTTTTATCCCTTCAGCTAGCTTTTCTTCTTCATCACCAACCTTTTTAAGCAGAAAGGGAAAGCATTATATCATGTGTTATGGTTCTACTGATATTGCCACTGCGCCATATGGAGGCTATTGGAAACAGCTAAGAAAAATATGCTCACAAGAACTTCTATGTACCAAACATATATCATTTCAAGCTATAAGATATATTTCTACTAATATAAGAGATATCAAATTTAATAAGATATATTTCTACTAATATTGGATCTTCTATTAACATTAGTGAAAAAGTGGCTTCCGTGACAAACGCTATTACTTCAAGAACAACTTTTGGTAAAATATGCAAGCATTAACAAGAGTTTATATCATTGATCAAGAAACTTGTGAGATTGAATGAAGGTTTCATTGTTCTTGATTTGTTTCCTTCTCAAAAGTGGATCCATGTTATCAGTGGAATGAAGTTGCATTATTTTTAACTCCTATTCCCATCATCCAAGAAATTTATTTTATAGGCAGAAAGTTAAAAATTTGTCATAACAATGCGGCAGATAAAGATGGGTGGTAAAAATTTCATACACATTCCCACAAACAGACTAAAAATTTCATACACAACACATGATAATAGACTAAAAAAACGAAAGAATGCAGTATGTTGATTATTTCCATATTCATTGTACATTTTCATATTCCTATGCATCTTATAGATTATACACCTTCCTAGGCTAACTATTAGTATTCTTTGTCTTTACAACTTCCTAAGTAATCAATGTAATTATTGTATCTAGAGCCAATTGAGAGATAAATCTGAACTGTGCATACCCGATCGACCTACTGTCTTTCGGTGAGAATTTTTTTTTTGGCAAACTGTGTTTCAATTCCAGTTTGCCCTTTTCCGCTGCCGTGTCTCGTTCCGGTACTCTTTTTTGACTATTTTCGTCAATCTCACCACTGTAGGTTGTACTTCCGGTGACTTTTCCGACCAACCACCCTCACCACAGTCTTCACCCCCTCAGAACCGGCCTTCGTCTGAAAGCGCAACCCCAGAAGCACCGCCACACGCCCACACGTGCGGCCTCTCTTTCTGGCAAGAAAACCCATCCAGCCACCGTCTCCGCCGCGAGTGGCGGCGCAATCGGCCACCTCTCTGGCCGTCGTTTAGTTCGTCGGCGTCGCCTCAGCCTCCCAGTTTCCGATCCGCCTTTTTTGTTTCAAGCAACGGTTGATCGTGTTTATGTACAAACAACCACTTCTATCTCTTGTTTGACTCACTTTCTCTCTCCTGAGACTGGTTATGGCTTCCTCCAGTGACACTTCCAAGCTGTTTACAAACTTTGTGACTTCTCCCCTCACTACGGAGAAGTTCGATGGTTCCAACTATGACACTTGGGCTTCCGACATTCAGTTATGGATGATGGGACACGGTTACAAGGAGAATCTCACCAAGAAAGCTGCTGATGTGACAGATGATGCTGAAAGTACGGAATTTGAGAAGATTGATGCTCAATTGTGCAGCATCATCAAGTCCACCATTAGTCCTCTCATCAAACTGATTTTCCGTCCTCATCTCACCTGTGAATCGGTTTGGAGTCAGGTTAAGGAGCTTTATACTAACGACATTCAGCGTCTCTATGGAGTATGTCCTGATTTGATGACACTCATTGCACCACAAAAGTTCGATGGTCCTATGTCGACCTATCTTGGTCGTGTTCATGCTGCCCCACATGACTTTAATGAGCTTCAACCTCCTGCTGCATCAGACGCTACTGAGAAACAGAAAGAACTTGAGCAATGCAACACCTTCTTTATGCTCCTTGACCTTTATGGCTTGCCTTAAGAGTACACTGCCACCCGTGACCAAATTTTGGGGTCTACTATTGTTCCCACAATGTCCACAGCATCCTCTGTCCTTCTTCGGGTGCCGGTTACCCCTGGCCCGAGTGACACTGCTACACTTGCCTCTCAGCACAACAAATTGGGACGCTCTCGTGGTCCTCCACCAAAGTCCAAGAATCGCCCTAAGTGCGATCACTGTCATAATTTGGGGCATACTATTGATTGATGTTGGAAATTACATGGGCGTCCCCCACGACCTATAAATGTAGCTCAGACTGCTACATCAGAAACACCTAAGAACACAGCTAAGGCTAAGCCAACTCCATCCGACTATGAAGACTTTCTCCAATGGTTTGAGAATCGCCAGAACCCTGGATCCACTGCTTCAGCTGCACACACTGGTAACCAGTGTTTTAAAAACCGGCTCGGCCCGGCCGGTCGGACCGGTCGAACCGGGAACCGGGGGGGTAACCGAGTCGGTCAAGCCTTTGGATCGGTTATGCACCAAACCGGTGGGAACCGGCCGGTTTTGGGGAAAACCGGCGACCCGGTGACCCGGCTCAAACCGGACCGGGTTGTCCATTTTTTTTTATTTATTTTTATCAAATCTTTGAACTGTAATTGGGAGGGGCCGCGCGAACGCAAGCCCCCACTAGTGATTGCCATCTAGGTAAGTATGTTTCCCATTGATATACACCTTGTTTTTATATCTCATTTCCTCCATGTTCTCTTCATTCTATCCGATGTGGGACTATTTCTAAACTACTTAAAACAAAAGAGACTCAAAACCCTCAACAAAAATGTCATTAGTGGGGTTTGAACCCCTGACCTATTGAAAGCAAATGTTGAGCACTACCATGAGGCTACCAATCTTATTGAGAATATTATTTATTTCAAATATATATAATTGGTACCTCTTTTCCTAAAAGTCAAGTATGCTCATCCTCATGGCATTAGCTTGTAATATTAATATTATGTTTCAACAAACTTATTTAATATTAAGTATTTTTTTAAAGATTTATTTAATATTAAGTTGTTAACTTATGAAATTTGTTCTAAATATTTATTGAAGCATGATATGAACTTTTAAAATTTATTTAATATATACCAAGCAAATAAAAATAAAATAGGCATGGTGTGTAATTTTAGCAAATTAAGTTTTACAAGTATGAAATATATAGGTCCTAAAAATTTGGGAATTTTTTATATTTTAGTAGATATAAAATAAACATAGTTATTAATTTTACAGGGACGGAATTTATATTATATACTATATAGGTATTGAAAATTCTCGAAATAGAGACCGGGTCCAAGTCATCCGGTTCCGGTTTTGGTCATGCGGTTCAACTGTCGACCCTTCGGTCCGACCCTTGACCCAGTGACCCGGTACCTTCACCGAGTCGGTCACCGGTTCGAGTTTTAAAACATTGCTGGTAACTCTTTTTCTTGCGCCTCTCAGTCATCTTCCCTTGGCCCTTGGGCCATTGATACTGGTGCTTCTGACCACATCACTAGTAATAAATCTCTTTTAGTATCTATTTCTACATCTGGTAACTTACCTACACTAACCCCAACCAGTCGCACTCAAACCCAAGCACAAGGAATTGGCACTGCCAAACTCCTCCCTTCCTTATCTATTGACAACGTTCTTTATGTTCCCAAATGTCCATTTAATTTAATTTCTGTTAAACGTTTGACCGAGTCCATTGATTGTGCCGTTACTTTTACTAATAAATATGTTACCTTGCAAGATCGGATCTCGAAACAGATAATTGGCGTCGGATGTGAGTCGAATGACCTTTATTATCTTTCCTCATCTAAAGCTTGTGCAACCACAGATTCTCCTCTTGTGATACACGCTCAATTTGGGGGATCCTGGTCTTCACAAACTCCAAAAGTTGGTACCAACTCTTAATAAGTTTTCTACTTTGGATTGTGAGTCATGTCCGTTAGGGAAACATACTCGTAGTCATTTTCCCAATCAAGTCAATAATAAACGAGTTTAGTCCCCTTTTGCTTTAGTTCACTCTGATGTTTGGGGTCCTTCTCGTACTATCAATACTTTGGGTCTAGATATTGTTACTTTTATTGATGATTATTCCTGCTGTACGTGGTTATTTTTAATGAAGAATCGGTCCAAACTATTCTCCATTTTTGAGCAATGTTACCAAGGAATTAAAACTCAATTTGGCTTGTCCATACAATCTTTGCGAAGTGATAATGCCCGTGAATATTTTTCACAACAATTTCAAAACTTTATGGCATCTAATGGCATCCTTCACCAAACGTCTTGTGCACACACACCTCAGCAAAATGGGTCGTTGAACACAAAAATCGGTACCTCATTGAAACCACACAGACCCTTCTCCATGGTAACCTTCCGATTCGTTTTTGGGGGGATGCAGTGTTAACAGCTTGCTATCTTATAAATCGTATGCCATCGTCTGTCCTTGATGACCAAATATCACACTCTGTCCTTTTCCTCATACCCCACTACACTCACTTCAACCACGTGTATTTGACTCTACATGTTTTGTGCACAACCTCTCTCCTGGTATTGACAAACTCTCAGCCCGTTCACTCATGTGTGTCTTTTTTTGTTATCATCGGTAGCAAAAAGGCTACTGTTGTTACTCTCTTACTCTTCAGCGTTACCTCATATCTGCTGATGTTACCTTTTTTGAGTCTATTCCCTACTTTGAGTCGTCTGATGTAACTCAAGAGCCTCTGTTCGCAGTCCTTCCCTTGCCTCCTGCAACTGTGTCTCTTGAGTCTGTCACCACAGAGAGTCCTCCTGTGGACCCCCCTACTACACCATCACGAAGAACATATCAGCGTCGCCAGCGACTTCTGTGGTTCATGTCCCTGCCCCAATTCCTACCCCCGAGGCCATACCAGACTCACTGTAACACCCCACTTTTTATAAATAGTTATTAGAATATGTTTTAGAAATTATTTTATTTTAATCGTGTGTTTTGGAGTTTAGAGAGAAACCTAAGTGCAACTCCCCAATTTTTCTAAGTTAAGCTGTATTTATATTTTGATGAGTTAAATAGACTAATATTATTAAATTAGAATAGTTGAAAACTTAGTTATATAAGATTATTATTTAGTTTTTATATTAACGTGTATACATGTAAGCTTCAATTTATATGTATATTATATGCATTTACGTTGCTTTCTAAAACAAGGTATTAATCATGGTGATATTTGTTTGGATTTCAAATATGAGTTTTGTACATTTATTAGTCTAAGAGCTGAAGACCAAGACACTCATATCCCATCCATTTGTATAGCCGCCTATCCTTCCTTATAAGGTAAGTAAATTTACACCTCATGTTTCTTCTCTTAAGTATGTGACGGAAAGTAGAGAATTAGATTAGTGGCATTTGAATAGTCATGTTTTTCTTCTCCATGCAACATAAGTAGGAGGTGTCAACTATGAATTTATATGATAACATGAGTCACTCATAAACTCCTATATTCATGACACCAAAAAAGTGAAACAAGCACACCTCATGCTTGTTTTTGTGTATAAATAACTAGTCATTTCCTTGCTTCTTCCATCATTCATAACACATCTTCCATTCCTTCCCTTCACTAAAAAAACCCTTCGACCATATAATACACAACCTTACTCCATTTCCTTCATTTGTTTTACAACCCACCAAACCCCTAAAAAGCCTCATCCAATCATACTGTTGTGAGTGTGGCTTTGTGTTAGTGTTTGAGTATGTGTCGGCGGTCGGAGCTACTATTACGTTCGTGCTATATTTCAGGTGGGGGTAAGATACCGTATTCGTCGGGACGGTTAGCGTAAAATTTTAATTTAAATATGTGTATAGTGACCCAAGCTCTACCAGAGTTAAATAGTCAGTGATACCTAAAGACCATTTGACTACTCTTCGGAGTTAAGGTTGAATGAAGTTTAGGCCGTCGATGACCGGTTAACGCATAGAAAACTTCTATATTAATATTTGATTGAGTGATTGATTGATTTCTTGATTGCTTTGATTGTTTATATGTTATGAAATGCTTACGTGCCTTCTTGATTATTTATTGAATTGCTGAAATATCTTATTGATATAGCTATATTGAGAAGCATGACTTTATTTCATAATAGTAATGAAGTTAAGATTTCATAATAAACTTAGGTGTGTAAATAAGTGTGATGAGAAAACTAAGTTCAGCTTGTGTAACCAATTGGTACAAGAACTGATTATCAGTGGACCGAAAAGGGCTACATACGGAGGGATGACTGTAAGACCGAGTTGAGCGTCGTATAGTGCAGCCGTCGAGATATCGATTCTCAGAGAGTCGTGTAGATTGCATATATGTTGTAAGTCCACAAGCCGTGTAATATGGGACACACGAGGTCAAGTACCGGGTTGGGGTCCTTAGTAGGACATATCTATATTTATCGGCCGGATGGGGTAATGTTAGGTTTAGATTACTCCGATCAAATTTTCGATAGGGAACGACTTATAACACTTGGACTCCATTGGGACAATCGGGTGGGCGTCGCCGAAGTATAGTAGGGACGTTAGTGGCATTAGGATATGGCCAGAGTTAGCATATAGTACTGACACATACTCATGGATAGAGTTGGAAGATAAGAAATAATTTGATTTAATGCACCTGTAACATGTTTAAATTTAGCTTTACCTTATCTTCCCATTTTTCTGACTTATATATGTATCTTAGCCCTATGTGTTTTTCTTTTGTATATTTCTGTGTATCACTTAGATCCAGTCGAGGAGCCAGTTGGAGCAGATGGTGATGGTTTTCCTTCCACGACGGGCATTGAAGGCATCAAGGATGCCGGTGCAATATGACGGAGGAGTCGTGTGTCTCGTTGAGAGAACCTGTGTTTTGTTTTAGCCAGTGTGTCAGTCATTCGAGTCTCGCTAGTTAGTTATTTGGCTGACCTTGTTTTATATTCTTGTGTTCCGCTGTTTTGTAAAACTCTGATATATGTATGAGTGGCTTTAGTATTGCCACATATTTTGTAAAACTCTTAACATTATGTTTTTATATATGTGATGTGTCTTTAGTTATATAAATATTTTTCAGTTTTAAATTTAGTCGTTTTTGAAATTATGAGATTAAGTGTCAAGGGTTACTATGATGAGGACGAGGGTCGTCTCACTCACCACCAGCGCCATCTCCTGCACCAGATCCGGTTCTACCACCTGAGCCTGACCTCCCCATTGCTATTCGTAAAGGTATGCGGTCCACTCGTAACCCATCCCTTCATTACATTGCTTTGAGTTATCATCGTCTTTCTCATTTGCATTATACATGCCTTGCTTCTTTGTCTTCTATTAGTATTCATAAATCGGCATATGAAGCTTTCTCCCACCTAGAGTGGAGGCAAGTAATGATTGACGAGATGTGTACTCTTTAAAGCAGTGGTACGTGGGAACTGGTCCCTCTACCCGCTGGGAAGTCTTTGGTTGATTGTCGTTGGTTGTATACTGTCAAGGTTGGGCCTGATGGAAAGATTGATCGTTTTAAGGCTCGGTTGGGGGCCAAAAGAAACACTCAGATATTTGGACTGGATTATAGTGAAACGTTCTCTCCTGTTGCCAAAATGGCCTCAATTAGACACCCCCCCCCCTCTATTGCAGCTATCCAACATTGGCCCCTATTTCAACTTGACATTAAAAATGCTTTTTTGCATGGTGACCTTGAAGAGGAAGTGTATATGGAGCAACCACTAGGATTTGTTGTTCAGGGGGAGTCCCCGAACATGGTTTGTCGACTTCACAGGTCATTTTATGGTCTTAAACAATCTCCACGAGCCTGGTTCGGTAGATTCAGCATTGTGGTACAACAGTTTGGCATGACTCGTAGTGAAGTTGACCACTCTATTCTATCGTCATTCAGCCTAGGGATGCATTTATCTAATTGTTTATGTGGATGATATCGTTATAACTGGTAGTGATCAATAGGGCATACTACAATTGAAGCAACATCTCTCTAACCAGTTTCAGACTAAAGACCTTGGTCGACTCCGTTACTTTTAGGTATCGAGGTAGCCCAATCCAAGGATGGTTTAGTAATTTCACAAAGAAAATATGCCATGGATATTTGATAACTTTTTTATAAGAGTTATTTATACTTTTAATATATGCAAAGTCTTAAGTAAAATTTACGTTAAATCATGTAAATATAAGGTAATTTGTGTTAAGAAAGGTCGAGAGCTAATTTGTTATATTCTGGCACATTAGTGTCCTTGTGAAAGTTTTAATGCTTTTGTTCAGTGTTACAGTGTTTGACGCTATAGCGTTGCATAACAGTGGGCCATCTGAGGATCAAAAGAAAATTAATTTTTTGGCGCTTCCACTTTATGTCAAGTCAGTGCCTCCTATTCCTGCTCCCTAGGCTAACACGTTCACCATCCAACACACTTGCAAGGCCACTTGTCTCCTTTTGGTTACACTTGCAAGGCCACTTGTCACATCAACTTTTTTTTTGACAAAATCACACCAACCTTTTTGAAAAGTGCTTTTTGGATACAAAGAGAATGTCTCCATCTCATTCACTTGACCTCTTCATCATTCAAAACCTCGAGAGAGTTTTAGAGAGTTTTGACGCAACTTTATCTCCATTGATTTTTCATTGAAGCTTTTATTTTTCCAAGTGAAGATTCCATACATGAACGCTGCGAAGCTGTGCTATAGCATCTTCAACTCGTCTCATGCGCAGGAGTTTATGTGGTGCATCTTTTGTATTTGTTTCCCCCACTATGTGTTTCGGTAATATGAACATCTTTGTTTATATTTTGTTGATAATGCTCACCATGAGCTAAACGCTTTGTAGTTGGATTGCTTTAAGCTTTGTAATGAATTTTAAGTGAAGTAATATGATATTGTGATGTTTGCATTTCAATCTTTGTGCGTTAATACTTTCAAACTTATTTTGGGATTGACCAACTGAAATGAGTATATTCATAAATTCAGAAATGGTTTATGATTCTAACTTAAAGATTGATATGAATGAGTGGTTGTTTTAAGGACATTTAAAACAATCTATGTTTAAACCTAGGCATAGGAAGGCATAGTTCATAGGAAGAATACCGTGGGTTCTTTAATATACATGAGTGAACTTATTTAGAGTTTAGATATAAGTTTTTGTAATGAAACTCTGACGTTAGTGACTGAAAGGCACAACACCATAGGCTACAGCGCTCAATGCTATAGCATCCAATGTTATCACACTTTGTTATAAAGAAGTTACTTAGTGAAGAGCAGCAGTGTTTTAAATCGCGCGCTATAGCGGCGCTATAGCAGCATGGCGGAGCGGAGCGGCGCCTGTCCGCAATGACGACTGCGTGGCGGAGCGGTTCTGCGTCGCGGCCATCGCAGGCGCGATTGCGGCGATTTCTGCGCAAATATGATGGGTTTCGGGGCGGGTCGAACAGTCTTCTGGAAAGAAAGGAATTTCTAGGTTGAAGAAATAAAACAAAATGACGAAAACGCCCCTTTAGTTTTAAAACATTATGTTTTTTCAATAAGGGCAGTTTCGGAGTTTCGTTTGAAAGTTAAAAACATTAAAAGTTAGGATTTTTTTTAATATAATATAGGTTATTACTGCTCAGCACTTTACTCTTCGTTCTCTGTCTTTTACGTGCCCCTGTTCATCTGCGTCTTCACCGTGCTTCTTCTCCACCTCATTTACGTGCGCCACCGCACCCCACCGCGCTCTGCCGTCAGTCTCTATCTTCATCTTCTCTCTATTACGGTAACTTTGTCCCTGTTACCAGTATTTCCTCTGTTTTTTCCCTCTTTTTGTCCCTTTTTTTCCTCTGTTTTTCTTCTCTGTTTTCTATTCTTGGCCAGTTTCTCTTTGGTTTTTCTTCCAGTTTCAGGCAGCTTTCTTTCTTTTATATATTTCTCTGTTTTTTATGTTTATATTTTTTTCAGTTTCAATAATGCCTCCTTTTCTATTTTAGGTGCTCTGTTCTTACTAAGATTTCAATGTCAGTATCAGTTTCAAGATTTCAATATAACTATTAGTAGTAATGTTAAGTTTGAATGTCATGGATTTTTTTGTGCGGTGAAATCTCATGGATTTTGAGTATTTTTAATTATCTTTGAGAATTTTCATCATATAGTATTTATTCTATATTGGTGAATGATATTTCGAAATAGCGGTCATCCCGCAATCCGCTATACCGCTATAGCATTTTTTGAGCCGACCGCTATCCGGGATTTAAAACACTGAAGAGAAGTTCAACTAATCTTTAGTCAGCACCTGAAACTCTTTTTATTGTTATTCGAAACTACAACCTGTTACATTTTATGTCCAAAAACTTGTGGTTACTATTTTGTTTGTTTCACTAGTTTGCTAACTGCTTAAACTTTTAAATTAACATCAATCCCTATGGGTACGATCTCTTATTTATCATTGTATTACTTGTTGCGATTGTGTATACTTGCACAACTACTTTTCACACAACAATATTCTTGAAGAGACGGGTTTATTGGATGCCAAACCAGTTGACACTCCTATGGATCCAACAAATGTAAAACTTCTACCTGATCAGGGGGAGCCACTTTCAGATCCTGGGAGATACAGAAGATTGGTTGGAAAGTTAAATTATCTGACTGTCACTCCTCCGGATATTTCCTTTACAGTCAGTGCGGTAAGCCAATTTTTAAATTCCCCTTGTCAAGATCATTGGGACGCTGTAATTCAAATTCTAAAATATGTTAAAGGTGCTCTGGGGAAAGGTCTCATTTATGAAGATAGAGGGCACATTCAGATAGTTGGTTACTCAGATGCCGATTTGGCAGGCTCACCCATTGATAGACGATCCACTTATGGGTATTGTGTGCTAGTTGGAGGGAATCTGATATCCTGGAAGAGCAAGAAGCAAAATGTTGTTGCAAGATCCAGTGTTGAAGCTGAATATAGAGTCTTGGCATTAGTAACACAGGAGTTCATTTGGTTAAAACAATTGCTCAAAGAGCTTCGCTTTCAAGATACTGCACAAATGACTTTAATCTGTGACAATCAAGCAACATTGCATATTCCCTCTCTTTTCCTCTCACAATGCCACGTTCTCGCGTTCTTCTTTCTCCAGCAAAGAACAGAAGCGCTGCTTCTTCCTTTACTCTACCTTTCGCTCACGCCAGTGTCCGCTTCTTCCTTCAAGGTAACCCCTTCATCTTTCTTCCTTAACTTTTTCCAGTTTTGTCTCTGTTTAGTCGTTTTTTCTTTTCACTTTCTTTCAAATTGATTCTTTCATTTTTTCCATTTGTGTCATTCTGATTTCTCTTTCTTTCATTTTCATTCTATTTTATTTTTACTCTATTCAGTGATGTTCATGTGCTACTGGTTTGAACATTGTTTTCGTTTATATTCACTTCTCTACCTCTGTTTGCCTCTGTTTGTACAGAAGCCTCTGTTTTGCTAAAAGAATGTCAACCCCTCCAACTCTTCCTCCTAGGGTTGTTGGTGGCTCTGCTAGAAATACCAACATTCCCATGGCCAAAAATTCCCCTGGAAGTAAGGGTGATGTAGCTTGGAAACATGGCATTCAAATTTCTGGCCCTCAAAAGAAAATTCAATGCAAATTCTGAGAAGATCATTGCAGGTGGAGTTTACAGATTGAAACACCACTTGGCTGGAACTTCAAAGGATGTAGGCGCTTGCATAGCTGTTAGTGATGAAATTAGGAAAGAAATGTGGGATGTTGTTCTTGGTTTACAAGAGAATTTGATAAAAAAAAACATCCAAGAATGTGGAGGAGAATGTTGAAGAAGTTGGAGAAAAAAGAAAAGGTAATGATTCTGGAGGCCCTTTTAAGAAGAGAGGAATTAGCACCCAAACAAGTATGAAAACCATGTTTCTAAAGACTGCAAGAGAGGGTGCATGTAAATCAATTTCTCGATTTTTCATCAACAATGCACTTCCCTTCAATGTTGCAAGAAGTGATGAATATCATGAAATGTGTCAAGATATTGCAAAACATGGCCCTGGATTCAAGCCACCTTCTTATCATGAAATTAGAGTGAAGTATCTACAAGAGGAAGTGAAGTCGACAAATACATATTTGGAAGAACACAAAGCTGAATGGAAGAGGACGGGTTGCACTATTATGAGTGATGGGTGGACCGACACACGAAGAAGGACTTTGATAAATTTTTGTGTGAATTCTCCAAAGGGCACAGCCTTCTTGAAGTCGATTGATGCATCTCATATAACTAAAATAGCTGTCAAAGTGTTTGAGTTGATGGATGAAGTTGTTGAAGAGGTTGGGGAAGAAAATGTCATCCAAATTGTGACTGATAATGCGGCAAATTATAATGCGGCAAATTATAAAGCCGCGGGTGAGTTGTTGATGGCAAAGAGAAAGAGGTTATATTGGACACCTTGTGCAGCCCATTGTCTTGATTTGATTCTGGAGGATTTTGAGAAGCACGTTGACATTCATAAGGTGACAATTCCCAAGGGTAGGAAGATAACCGTTTTTATTTATGCTAGAACTTCTCTGATTACACTTTTGCACCACCTCACAAAGGGTAGAGATTTGGTGAGACATGGTAAAACTCGTTTTGCCACGTCTTATCTAACTCTAGGGTGTTTGCTTGAGTTTAAAGATGCTTTGATGAGAATGTTTACCTGCAAAGAATGGAAGTCTAGTATGTTAGCAAAGACAAGGGACGGAAAAGGCATCGAGAATGTGGTCATGGACAATGAGTTTTGGAAGGGAGTGGTGGTTTGTTTGAAGGGTGCAATGCCTATTGTCAATGTACTTCGTATGGTCAACTCAGACCAAAAACCAGCTATGGGATTCATTTATGAAGCAATGGACCAAGCAAAGGAGAATATTCAAAAAGCTTTCAAAGGTGTAAAGAAAAGGTACTTTTATTTCTAAATTGAACTTTTGTTGGATAGCTTGGAAACAGACATGATTTACTAATGGCATTTATTATACTCTCAGTTATTTGCCTATATGGAAGATAGTTGATACAAGGTGGGACAAGCAACTCCATAGGCCTTTGCATGCTGCAGGCTTCTATCTTAACCCTGAATACCAATATGCTCTTGGATTTAAAACTGATGCCGAGGTTAAGCGTGGCCTATATGATTGTCTTACAAAGCTAGTGAATAGTGCTGAAGAACAAACTATTATTGATGTTCAGTTTGATGCCTTTAGAAAAAAAGGTCTTTTTGGCTCACCATTGGCAAGACTTGCTGTTGGTAAGAAGACTCCGGCGGATTGGTGGGAGTCTTATGGAGATGAGTGTCCGGAGCTTAAGAGGTTTGCCATTCGAATATTAGGCTTCACATGTAGTTCATCCGGATGCGAGTGGAATTGGAGTGCATTTGAGATGGTAACTATTCAAAAATATATAATACTAAATATGTTAATACTTATCACTTGCTTATCTTAGTTGTATTTTTATTTGTTTAGGTGCACACAAAGAGGAGAAACCGATTAAAGCAAAAAACAATGAACGATGTTGTCTTCGTCATGGCTAATTCAAAATTAGCCAAAAGGAAGAAAACAAGAAAACCATTTGAGTACAATATGGATGATCTTCTAGATGATTCGGAGTGGGTTCAAGATTGTGATGTTGTCCAAGAAGATAATGTTGATGTTTTAGTTCAAGAGAATGTTTATAATGATGATGTTAATCCTAAGGATGTACATGATGATGTTACTTTGGTTTTTCAAGATCAAGAGGATGTTGTTGCTCCTTTGGATGAAGAGAATGTTGTTACTCCTTTGGTTGAAGAAGAGGATGCTATTCCTATTTCGAATGAAGAGGATGTTGTTATTCCTTTGGATGAAGAAAATGTTGTTCCTACTTTGGATGATGAATGTGATGAGAATGAAATTAGAGAGACATCATGGGTGAACATGATTTTGTCTTGAAAGATCTACTTTAGATTTGTGTTTATGTCATTATGTCTTTTGGCACTTTTTGTTGAAAACTTGTATTTTGGAATTGCCATTTTGAGTTATTACTTGTTAAGTTGTGGTATTTTGAATTATGTATGACTTGTTAAGTTGTATTACTTTGAATTATGTATGACTTTCTTATTAGTATTTTGAATTTAAGCTTACTAATGGTGTTTTATATGCATATATATGAATTTATATCCACATTTATAAAATATGTAGACTCTTACGAATCGTGTTACGACTCTACGAGTTACGACTTTTAGATCCCCTCCCGAGTTCACGTAGAAACTCGAATTTAACTACCTTGGGCAGGTCCCCATAAATCACAGTAAACTAGCTCTAAAGGCTCATGATAGACAGTTTGAGACAAATTTGATGGTAATCTATGAGCCTTGCCTAAGCAACAAGACATACAGAAATGCTGAGTATTATTTTGAAATGAGGAAATGTTACAAAGTTTCAAAACATTGTTCAAAGTGACTAGGCTAGGGTGTCCTAATCGATTATGCCACTTGAAGTACAAAGAAGGTGAGTGAGAACTTACAGTATATTGAACAGAGGGGGGATTACATGTGGAAACCGAATTATTAGAGACTAAAGCAGAGGACTGCAGTGGATACAGGCCATCAGGAGCAAGGCGCCCTTGTAGCAGCACTTGATCAGTATCCTGAGATTTGACCACATAATAAAATGGGTGAAATTGCACATAAGCATTATTATCAAATGCAAATTTGCTAACACTAATATGATTTTTGTTTAAAGATGGAACATGTAAGACATTTTTGAGATGAAGAGTGGTATGGGGTTGTGTAGGAGAGGGAAATGAGTAAGAGCTAATGGAGTGGACGGGGAAACCTTGGCCATTGCCTAGGAAAACATTCTCCAGATGCGATGGAGGAGCAGGCGCACCAGGTGGTGGAGGTAGAGTAGTGACATGGTGTGATGTTGCAGTGTCCATGGGTGCCACATATGCATTTCCCTGGTGAGCAGAAGGTCCTGCAGCATAAGAGCCCTGTGCCTGTGGCCAAACAGAGGTGTTAGCAACAGAGGGGCAAACATATTGGTAGGGATTACCATTTTGAGAAGCAGGCGCGCCGTAGGGAGACCCACCGTAGGCAGTGTTGAACTGATGATAGCAGTAAGATGCGTCGTGACCAACACGATGACAGACCTGACATTGAACGCCCTGGCAACCACCACCACGACCACCGCGACGGCCAAAACGACCGCCACGGCCACGAGAGTTGAAATTACCACGAAATTGTTGACGAGTGTTGTTCGCAGAATCAGAGTTGTTATTGTTGTTGTTCGTATAGTGCGCCTGTGTGACAGAAGCGTTGATTCCTTGTTCGTCAGTAGATTTCTTTGCTTGCGTGAGATTGAGCGTTGCAACTTCTTCAGTCACTCGTTGCTTTTCAATGCGTTGTTCGTGTGCAAGAAGGAGAGCTTTGACCTTGTCAATCTGAAACCAGCCTATTTTACTGTTGATCAGCGTCACCATAGATTCAAATTCTGGTGGTAGTCCATCAAGAATCACGTCAAGTTGATCTTGCATGGTAATGGATTCTCCAATTGACGTCAACGAGTCAGAAATTAGTTGAATCTTGGAAAGAAACTCAGCCACCGTCGCGTTCCCTTTCTTTGTCATGCGTAACTCCGTACGCAGTTGACGAGCCTTGGCTTTCGTCTTGGACTGGAAATTCGTGTGAACGTGCTCCCACAGTTGAAAGCCGTGGCGACAACTGATGACGCAGGGAAGAAACGAGGCGGAGAGCGACGATTGTAGCCAAGCGAGGAGTAGTTGATCTTGAAGCTCCCAAGCGGTGAACGCATGATTCTCTGTATTTGAGAGACAATCTTCTTCAGAGAGAAATCGTGGAGGTATGTCAGGTGCGACGCAGTACCGGTGAAGGCGGTGAGCGCGCAACACCGGTTCCACCTGTTGGAGCCATACGAGATAGTTTTTGTCATCAAGTTTCTCTGTGATTTTGTAATGAAAGGTTGATAAAGGAGTAGTTGAGACGGTGGCGACCACCAGTGGCGGCGGAGTAGCAGCCATGATGACGAGAGCACGAAAGGATCGCGTCACGGAGTTGACGGTTAGGGTGATACCATGATGAAACTGATTTAATCTTGAATTCTATTTGATACGAATCAAGCAAATGAAGGACAAAAGAGGAAATTTACTAATGTTTACGAAAGGAGGAAGTGGAGGAAAGCAATTGGAGGACCCACTGCTGAGAGCAGCAGTGCACTCACTCTCAGGACTAACTAATTCTGCCAAGTGGCAGAATTACATTGGAGGAGGATATTCTTCTTGATTTGGAAAGACAAAAGCATCTATTAGAGGAGTGTTCTCTCACTCATGCGAGCAGGCTGGAATTGGCATTGGCTTAGGATTGGAAGGAGCAGTAGGACTGCTCTGGTTCTATTGTTACTGTTCCATTGCATTTTCCTTCTATTTCGCTTGTAATTCATCATTCCTAACTTAGAGAGATCCTCCCAGTTGTTGATAATAATACAAGTGACCATTTCCAGCTATACATTCTGTTTTACTCTGTTTTTCTAAATTCTGGGTTTGAATCTATCAAAGTGGTATTCAGAGCACTCGATTCTGTAGTGTATGGTAGTTACGAGAACCGCGATGGAGAAACGCATTGATGGCATCGAGCAACAGTTAGCTGAGCTGAAGAATTTGTTCATTGAACGCAGCAGATCTCGCAGAGGACGTCCCAGAAAACGTCGTCACCATCGACGACGTGACCCGACCCGGAATTCAAATGCGCAAGTTGATGGCGAAGTGGAAACCGAAGATGATGAGAGCTCTCACTCTAGATCACGAAGCTCAAGTCGTGATTCCTCACGCGATTTCGGTGGTAGGAAATTGAAGATTCCTATATTCCGAGGCGATGATGCGTATGGTTGGATAGTGCGAGCTGAGCGCTATTTCAAGTTGAACATGGTTGCAGAGGAAGATAAGCTAGATGTTGTGGTGATCGCTCTGGAAGACAGAGCACTCAACTGGTATCAATGGTGGGAAGATCAGAATGAAAACCTGAATTGGGAGGAGTTCAAAGCTGCGTTGATAAGAAGATTCCAACCTGGGTTAGTCCAGAACCCGTTCGGACCATTGTTGAGTATCAAGCAGACAAGTTCGGTTATGAAATATAGGGAGAAATTTGAAAGAGAATCAGCACCATTGAAGAAAGAGGAAAGAATCATGCTGAAGGGAATTTTCATTAATGGACTCAAGGAAGAAATACAGGCAGAACTGAAGCTTCATGCCACGGGAACCTTGGATGAGTTAATGGATCGAGCTCTTCTACTAGAAGAAAAGAATAACGCTCTGAAGAAGGGTGGGTTGATGAATGCAGAAAAAAAGGGAGGAAGCAGTTATGACAAGGGGACTGTGAAGAGTTCCAAGGGCTTTACACGATGGGAGAAAGGTGGCGTGAAGGAGGGTACAAGTAGCAAGGGTGGAGAAGGTGAAGCTAATGAGAAGAAACAGGCAGGTAACCGATTGTCACAAGCTGAATTGAGGGAGAGAAGTAGGAAGGGATTGTGTTTTAAATGTGGTGAGACATGAGGGAGAGACCATGTGTGCAAATTGAAGCATTTTCAATTTGTTTTGGTGGAAACCGAGGGAGGAGGTGTTACTGAAGAGAGTGATGCAAGGGAGGAATTATTAGTGAAGACTATGCAACTATCCTTGAAGAGTAAAGAAGGGTTGACTTCTAATAGGTCCTTCAAAGTCATAGGGACTATTAGAGGAGTACAAGTGCTAGCTTTGGTGGATTGTGGAGCCTCTAGCAACTTTATTTCAAGGAAGGTGGTAGACAATTTGAAGTTGAAGGTGACAGATACCTCTGAATTTGTGGTGGAAGTGGGGAATGGAGAGAAGGTGAAGAACCATGGAGTATGCAAGCAAGTGGAGTTGGAGGTTCAAGGAGTACCTATTGTTCAGCATTTTTTCATCATGGAGTTAGGAGGAACGGATTTGGTGTTAGGAATGGATTGGTTGGCAAGTTTGGGAGATGTGAAAGCTAATTTCAGAAACTTAGAGTTGAGTTGGGGTAAGAAGGAAGAAAGAAGAATACTCAAGGGGGATCCTTCATTATGTAAGGCCCAAGCCTCGTGGAAGACCCTTGTGAAGGCTTTGAGCAACAAAGGAGAAGGATACTTGGTAGCTTATCACATGGAGAAGGGTTCGAGAGGAGTACCCGAAGCTGACAACAACTCTGTAGAAGCAGTTTTGGCTGAGTATGAAGTGTTATTTAGAGATCCTACTGACTTACCACCTCAAAGGAGCTGTGATCATGCAATTACTTTGAAGGAGGGGGTGAATATTCCCAATATTAGGCCTTATAGGTATCCATACTACCAAAAGAATGAGATTGAAAAGTTTGTGAGAGAGATGCTCTCTGCTAGAATTATTAGGACTAGTAATAGTCCTTATAGCAGCCCTGTGATTCTTGTGAAGAAGAATGATGGAGGATGGAGGTTTTGTGTTGATTACCGAGCCCTTAATAAGCTGACTATACCTGACAAATTTCCTATCCAAGTGATTGATGAATTGCTTGATGAATTGGGAGGAGCTATGATGTTTTCTAAGCTAGATTTGAAGTCCGGATATCACCAAATACGTATGAAGGAAGAAGACGTGCCTAAGACAGCCTTTAGAACTCATGAGGGTCACTATGAGTTCTTAGTGATGCCATTTGGACTCACCAATGCTCCCTCAACCTTCCAAGCTCTAATGAATCAGGTATTAAAACCGTATTTGAGGAAGTTTGCTTTAGTCTTCTTTGATGATATTCTTATATATAGCCCAAATAGGGATATGCATCATGAACACTTAAGATTAGTATTACAAGCATTGCATGATAATGAGCTGGTGGTGAATAGAAAGAAATGTTCTTTTGGTAAATATAGTTTGGAATACTTGGGGCATATTATTTCTGGACAAGGTGTTGCTGTCGATGCTGCCAAGGTACAATCTATGGTGAATTGGCCAGTTCCTAAGGATGTGAAAGGGTTGAGAGGGTTCCTTGGATTGACAGGTTATTATAGAAAGTTTGTAAAGGGGTATGCGAAAATTGCTTGGCCATTAACCCAACAGTTGAAGAAGGATCAGTTTCATTGGGATGGTGATGCTCAAAAAGCTTTTGAGCAATTGAAGGAGGCAATGACTACGGTACCGGTGTTGGCTATCCCTAACTTTGGGAAGACTTTTGTGGTGGAGACTGATGCTTCTGGGAAAGGGTTAGGAGCAGTGTTGATGCAAGAGGGACAACCTATAGCTTACATGAGCCAAACTTTATCTGATAGAGCACTTAACAAATCTGTCTATGAAAAGGAGTTAATGGCTGTGGTGCTGGCAGTGCAGAAATGGAGGCATTACTTGCTTGGGAGGCACTTTATAATCCATACAGATCAGAAAAGTTTGAAGTTCTTGGCTGATCAACGTTTGATGGGGGAGGAACAACATAAATGGATCTCTAAACTCTTGGGGTTTGACTTTGAGATCAAGTACAAACCCGGAATTGAAAACAAAGCAGCTGATGCACTATCGAGACAACTACAGTATGCAGCTATCTCTACGGTGCAGTTTGTTGAATGGAATGACTTGGAGGATGAATTGGCCAATGATGAGAAAATGAGGGGAATTATGCAGGACCTGATGATTGATGCTAGTGCTCACAGTGGCTATAAGGTGGTGAAAGGCAGATTGTATTATAAGGAAAAGCTAGTAGTATCGAAGAATTCTTCTAAGATTGACTTAATCTTGAAAGAATTCCATAACTCAGCTATAGGTGGTCACTCCGGCTACTTTAGAACATACAAGAGAATCACTGGTTTGTTTTATTGGGAAGGTATGAGGAAGAAAATTCAAGACTATGTGATGAAGTGCGAAGTTTGTCAGCGAAACAAGTATCAAACACTTAGCCCAGCAGGTCTACTTCAGCCTCTACCGGTTCCCAAACAAGTCTGGACCGATGTGTCTATGGATTTTATAGGTGGATTGCCAAAGTCAGGGGGTATGGATACTGTGCTAGTGGTGGCGGACAGATTTACCAAGTATGCACATTTCATTCCTTTAGCTCATCCCTTTAATGCTAAAGATGTTGCTGAGGCATTCTTGAAGGAAGTAGTGAAGCTGCATGGTTCCCTGAATCTATTGTGTCCGATAGAGATAGAATTTTCACAAGCTCTTTTTGGACTGAGTTGCATAGATTGGCTGGTACCAAGTTGAAGTTCAGTTCTGCCTACCATCCACAAACGGATGGTCAAACTGAAGTTGTAAATCGATGTTTAGAAACTTATTTGAGGTGCATGATAGGACATCGGCCAAAACAGTGGATAAGTTGGGCTGAGTTTTGGTATAACACCAACTACCATTCATCCACTAAGATGTCCCCATTCAAGGCCTTGTATGGAAGAGAACCCCCACCCGTGATTAGAGGAGATGTGTAGCTCACTCCTGTGGAGGAAGTCACTGGTTTGCTGAGTGACAGAAATGAAGTATTAGCATCTCTGCGGGAACATTTGCATCAGGCACAGAATAGGATGAAACAACAAGCTGATAGTCATAGAAGAGAGGTGGAGTACAAGGTTGGTGAGGTGGTGTATTTGAAAATACAGCCCTACAAATTGAAGAAATTGGCCAAAAGAATGAATCAGAAACTCAGTCCCAGGTTCTATGGTCCATATGAGATCTTAGAAAGGATTGGAGAGGTAGCTTATAAGCTCAAGTTGCCGGAGGATAACAGAGTCCATCCTGTGTTTCATGTCTCGTTACTCAAACCTGCTGTCACTGCAGATGTTGTGGTGCAACCATTGCCTTCATTCTTGTCTGAAGAAATGGAATTGCAGGCCATGCCCGAGGAGATACTTGCTGTGAGAGGTCAGAATATGCAGGACATGGAGGTCTTGGTGAAATGGAGGAATTTTCCTGACTGTGAGAACTCGTGGGAATCTGTGGTTGATATGATGGAACAATTCCCAGAGCTTCACCTTGAGGACAAGGTGAATTTCAATGGGGGGAGTGTTGATACGAATCAAGCAAATGAAGGACAAAAGAGGAAATTTACTAATGTTTACGAAAGGAAGAAGTGGAGGAAAGCAATTGGAGGACCCACTGTTGAGAGCAGCAGTGCACTCACTCTCAGGACTAACTAATTCTGCCAGGTGGCAGAATTACATTGGAGGAGGATATTCTTCTTGATTTGGAAAGAGAAAAGCATCTATTAGAGGAGTGTTCTCTCACTCATGCGAGCAGGCTGGAATTGGCATTGGCTTAGGATTGGAAGGAGCAGTAGGACTGCTCTGGTTCTATTGTTACTGTTCCATTGCATTTTCCTTCTATTTCACTTGTAATTCATCATTCCTAACTTAGAGAGATCCTCCCAGTTGTTGATAATAATACAAGTGACCATTTCCAGCTATACATTCTGTTTTACTCTGTTTTTCTAAATTTTGGGTTTGAATCTATCACTATTTCAGTTAGAATCTAACTGAATGATATATTTTCTCATTGAAATATCTGATGTACAAGTGGCTCTTTATACAGTAGCTGAAGATAGAGTCACTGCAGAGAGCTATACTGCAGTGACTATTTTACAGTGTTTACAATTACATAGTAGAGAGTTACAATGCCTATTTTACATCCTATTTACATACTCTAACAATCTAGGATCTTGGATTATGATCAAGGGTACAGATATGGTTATCAAATGACTTTAAAGCCGCATCTAAATTGGTTCTTCACATTTAAAAAAAAGAAGATAAATAACAGTGACAACTAATTTAGATTAAACATACGAGATTGCACAAAGGCCCCAAACCCTCCTCCAACATAAAAATGAAAGCAACAAAGGATAATACAAAGCCGTACCTGCATTCTAAATACAACCATCCCACTTCTCAGCATCCTTCACAAACGCTAGTGAAGATGTTATGAGGATGTTGATAAATTGAAAGCCAACTAGATAGGAGTCAGGACTTCAGTGAAAATGTCTTTCAAAGAAAACAAAATGCTGAGTTCATCCCCTGTAACCTTCAAATTCATACCTTCGCCAGCAATCACGAGAGCAACTTGACTATCAGGGCCATACTTGCCAGCACCACAAGCAGAGCCTAAAAAATTCATAGGTCGGTAGTATGCTGGTAAATTAGTATATCCTGTTTGAGGTTAATCCATGCTCCTGCATGCAACACTGCACTTGCCCGTTTCATACATTGGTTGGTACCTTATTTTTTTTATCATGGAACTTGCTCATGTCTCCAACAGTGTACTACATATTAGAACAGGAAGGTAAAGCAAGAAAAGTTACAAGATCTGCAATTTGAAGCACAATATATCTAGTTTCAAAGCTCACTTGCAGTATCATTTTTTCAGCCATAGCTTATTGGTTTCCTAGGCCAAAAGCCTTCTCAACCTATTAAAGAATCACCACATGACCGTGATAAGAAATTACGTACAAAATTGAAGTAATATGTGAAATACTATTTTTTTTAGAAAAGATGCTGATACATTTTAAATAATATTCTGACACTGTTAATCTCATTTACAACTTAATCTCAACTTAGATATAAACAACGTGTGATAAAATATCATAGTCATTCTTGTTGATAAATTTATTGTTGGGACTTTAATCTCAACTATCACAACCAAAGCCATCTAGGCACAATACCATAATCGTGTTGTTATTAGTGCATTAAGGGTCACCAAGATTTGCATAAAAGCTACATCTTGGGTCATGAATTTTTGTGCATACCATCTCAATGTCACAACACCAATAACATATTCACACAACAAATCACATTTTGGGTACAGAATTGATCTTGCTATTAAATGTCTAGTCATCCAGACATAGCCACCCGATTTTAGACAATGAATAAGGCATCCGTAGCAACCATTCATTTTTCTAGGGTCCAAATCAGTATTCAAAGGCTCTAGTGGTGTGACATTGCTGTAACTGAGCTGCAAGCTCCATCTCCATCAATAATATTCCTGATTCAATTTCCTGTTTCTATCACATTTTCACCAACTATTTTCACCAAATGTATACAAACTATTCTGCAGGATCCTCATTCATATTTTCAGTTCAAATAGAATGGGTAAACTGAAACTGAAACTGTTAGAATCATATATCTTTCCTTATTGCAAAGCATCTTATTCACTGTCAAACTCATTTTGATTCCCGTCTGACATGTGGATAATTTGATTCCAATTCAGATTCAATTGTTACAAACTTAATAACCATTTCCAAGTCAAATAAAGAGTTCATGCGACATGCATTTTAAAAAATTAAACCGAAGTGAACCATAGCAAACTCAAGTCTAATAAAAGTTAAAGACGAACCTAACAATACTTCATGGATGACTAACTAGAAGAAAAAACAGATAAGAAGCAGATATAACACTGGGAAAGACAACGTCTAAATGAAGGTAACACGGGTAGAATATATTGGATTGAGAAGTACCTCTAAAGAAGTTCTAATATCAAACTCGTGGAACCTGGAACCGAATTGTGTGATCGAATGCCCTTATGAATCAATTTTCCCAATGCTGATTGGTAAAGATACATGTATGGTTTTATATTACATCTCTAATATTTACAGGGCCCTTTGAGCTTGAGATGTGGACAATGCACAAATCTATTCACCTTAGACAACTTTGTATTTGCTGATTTGATGCATGCCCCCATTGCACATCAGCATCCGACTTTGCAATTAATTTTGAATGACATGTCTTCAAAATTCACACTCATAAACATGAATTAAATCATTATGTCCGCTTCCTTCATACCAAACTAGTTCCTCCACTAGAAATGGACAATGGTTGTAATCAACCACCATATTTGCATACTAAACAGAAAACAAGTCAGCAACTATTTAAGTGAGTCATTAGCTAATAGTTTCCCGCAACTTAACAGGAGGACATCTAATGGTATTCTACCAAAATGACAAAATAGTTCAACAAACAATTACTCTGGCCACCGCTAAGCAAATAACTACATATTGCTAACTAGATGAACAAACAAGTCTCAAATAACATAATAGACATCATATTATCTTTCTCAAATTCTTTCAAGAGCTTAGGACACGTAACAATAACAAATCATCACTACACTATTTTAGGATGTATATATCTTGTGCAGGCAAGGCTCCGAGACATTCTCAAAAAATCTAAAACGAAAACTATAATATAAGAGTGTGCTTTTGACTAATGCAGCATAGTAAAATCTTCTCTGAATATCAACGCCACAAATTTTCTCTAGTTAAGTTGTATAATACAACATTGCTCCCAATTCTAACAAAGCTATCCATATCCTAAATTTGTGACCAAAGAGAATATTTAGTATAACAAGGATAGCAGTTTAAATGAATCACCAGCTGAAGAAGGCTAGTTAATAGTGAAATATGCAGATAAGCCAATAGCCCCCCACCTCAAACTCATTATAAACTTTAATAGCCTCTTTCATACTTTCACCCACCACGATATAAAAGAAATTGAATACCACAACATGAAAATTCATCAAAGCCTCGACCTTCATTCTTTTAATGGCACACCATTTCCTGGGTCGATATAAAATAGATTCATGCAGATCAATAATTCAAGTTATACGCACTGGAATCTCTTAAAATGTATTTGGAATCAATCTGGAAGATGAACATCTTGAAACCAAAAGGCCC
Source organism: Astragalus membranaceus (assembly GCA_039519185.1). Lineage (NCBI taxonomy): Eukaryota > Viridiplantae > Streptophyta > Magnoliopsida > Fabales > Fabaceae > Astragalus > Astragalus membranaceus. The sequence goes on along the minus strand of CM076848.1, from coordinate 42,804,905 downwards.
TGTTATTTCCAGTTCTTGAAACAATCCTTGGAGGAAAAAATTATTTATAAATTTCTCACACAGAATGTAGTTTTGCTTCACATCACATCTCTAAATGCGATTACTATCTATTAATATTAATATCCATTTACATAAACCTCATTGACACATACAAATACAATCACATTAGTCTGCAACCATCAAACTACCAATCTCGATCATCATAGGATCCGGATTATTTGAGCTGTCTCACACCCAAATTTAGACCACCATACATTAAGGAGTCCTTACGGCTCAAATATACAATCTTAACTCTACATTATGAATAAAAATTTATATTGCAATTGCATTTAGAGTGATTGGGGCTCAAAATTACTTTCATCAAAGCTTAAATTTCAATATTCACATCGAAGGTCATCTAGGCACAATGCCATCAGTGTTGTCATTGCATAAAGGGTCATCAAGATTTGTACTTCAAGCTATAAATAAATATCCATATAAAAGCAGCATGGTCAAGATTTTGTGCGCGTAGCATCCAAATTTGAAAATGGCAATAACAAATTCACACAGCAAGTCACATTTTGGGTAAAGAGTTAATCTGGTAATAAATTTAAGGTCACCGGGACTTAAATATCGATTTCCACAGCCTAAGTCATCACAATGCCATCATAGTGTTCTCATTTCATTAAGGGTCATCAAGATTTGTACTTCAACTTATGTATAAAGATTTATATAAAACTGCATCAAGGGTCAAGATTTTTGTGCATAGCGTCCTAAATTCACAATTCCAAATAGCTAATTCTCATAGCAAAATCACATTCCTACTAAAGAATTGATCTTACTATTAATTTTTCCGACATGAATAAGACTTCCAAATATAGCAACCCGATTTCCGACGATGAATAAGGCAACCCGATTTCCGACGATGAATAAGACAACATTTCCAACAATGAATAAGGCAACATTTTCGACAATGAAGAAGGCAACCCGATTTCCGACAATGAAGAAGGAAACCCGATTTCCGACAATGAGTAAGGCAACCCGATTTCCGACAATGAGTAAGGCAACCAGATTTCCGACAATCAGTAAGACAACCCGATTTCCGACAATGAGTAAGGCAACCCAATTTCCGACAATGAATAGGGCAGCCCGGTTTCCGACAATGAATAGGGCAGCCCGATTTCCGACAATGAATAGGGCAACCCGATTTTCGACAATGAATAAGGCAACATTTTCGACAATGAAGAAGGCAACCCGATTTCCAACAATGAGTAAGGCAACCCGATTTCCAACAATGAGTAAGGCAACCCGATTTTCGGCAATGAATAAGGCAACATTTTCGACAATGAAGAAGGCAACCCGATTTCCGACAATGAGTAAGGCAACCCAATTTCCGACAATGAATAGGGCAACCCAATTTCCGACAATGAATAGGGCAACCCGATTTCCGACAATGAATAGGGCAACCCGATTTCCAACAACGAATAAAGCAAAATTTCCGACAATGAATAAGGCAACCCAATTTACGACAATGAATAAGGTAACCCGATTTCCGACAGTGAATAAGGCATCCATTCATATTTTTAGGGTCCGAATCTGCCTTCTAGGCTTTAATTTAATAATCAAGATTCATCAAGATTATACAATTCTTGGATGATCAAGAATGAGATGTTAATGTTGCAAACGAAAACACTACTCCCAAAACATTAGTGCTGAAACACAATTTTGGAGACAGAGTGTGTTTGCTTCAAGAAGAAAAAATTCCAGTGAAATCATCACTAACAAAAAAAACCAAAATATGAAAGATGGAAAACAGAAAGGGAGACAAGTTACGATCAAATACCAACGAGCGACGCTGCTCAACGAGTGACTCATTGAGGTCCGAACAAGAAGATGAGATTTCTTGAGATTTCTTTATTATTTCTCTGTCTTTCGTTCCAATCGAATCCACCAGAGGCGGTAAAAACATGAAGGCAGCAGAAAGAACGATTGGGTCTATACATCGGAAGCCATCCCCAAACCACTGGAAGGAATCAAACGTATCGCGAAGTCATTGATCTTTGCCCGCTTTCTCGAAATTCTATAGCGAAAGTGAGAAATTATGTCCTTGTGTCAACTCTCGTTGGAGGTTACCGCGCGATCCACACTTTGATCGCATTCTTGGGCAACTGTTGAGATTTTATAGCACAAATCAGATTCTGGGCTTCAGATTCATGGAGATAGAGATATTACCGTTGCAAATAAATAACCCTAATGCCAAATATAATTTTTTTCCTGTCAAAAAAAAATATATGGTTTTTTTTACATCACACTAAACTTTTCTTTAGGAAAGAGTGCGAATGAATTTTTTAATAATTATTATTAAATTGACATAATAGTCATTTTCTCATGCCAAATATAATTTTTTTCCTGTCAAAAAAAAATATATGATTTTTTTTACATCACACTAAACTTTTCTTTAAGAAAGAGTGCGAATGAATTTTTTAATAATTATTATTAAATTGACATAATAGTCATTTTCTCATCGATAAAAAAATTCGGTAACCACACAAACATTAAATTGTGGTTAATATGTACTAATAACCATTGGATTGTTGTATAATGGTTACCGAAAAATTTAGTAATTATTACCAATGAATTCCTTAGTATCATAAGTCTTTGCCAAATTTTTACATTCAAAAGTAATTATATAAAGTGATTTTTATCAATTGTTTGAATAAATTGGATCAAAATTCCTTTTAGGTACGAACTTCCTTAAAAGAGTCGTAATTTAAAATTATATAAGAAACTCAAAATATGAAAAAGTAGACAACAAAAATACTAAATTAGTATGTAAAATATTTAAACTAAAATTACAATTAGAGAATCTACTATACCATAATCAAAACACATACCACCAAATTTACAAATTTAGATATTGTAAAATTTTGTCATTTGTCCAATTTTAGGGGTGTTTTCGTCATTTTACCGCAAAAGACAAAAAAAATCAGCTTTTTTTACTCACAGCAGTTCTGCAGCGCTTTTACAACAAAATGCAGCGCTTTTGCAGGAATAGACAGCGCTTTTTCCAGCTGCAGAAAATGTAGCCCTTTTACAGACAAATGCAGCGCTTTTGCAGAAAAAATAGCACTTTTTGTCAGATGTTTTTTTTTTCAAAAAGTTTTTCTTTAAAAAAATGTTTTTTTGTTTTTTTAAAAAAAATTTAAAACTGTTTTTTTTATAAATCTTTTTTCGTAACAAAATAACAGTTTTTTTTGAAAATGATTTTTTTTTTAAAATTGTTTTCTCTAATTTTTTTTAAAAACCTGTTTTGTCTTTTAAAAAAGTATTTTTTCATAATTTTAAAAATATGATTTAACTAATATTTTAAAATTTGTTTATTTTAGTTTTTTTTTAAAAAATTTCTTTTCAAAAAAAAATTATTTTTTTTAAAACTGCTTTTTTTAAAATCGTTTTTTTAAAAAAAACTGTTTCTTTTAAAAAATATTAAAGTCATTTTGTTAAAAAAAATGTTTCCTATAAAAAAATTTCAACTGTTTTTAAATTTTTTTTTAAAACCTGTTTCTTTTTAACAAGTCTTTTTTCATAATTTTAAAAATATGATTTAATTAATTTTTTAAAATCTATTTCTTTTCAAAAAAAGTCTTTTTTTCATCATTTTTTTTTCGACGGGACAGCCAAAATGAGTGCCACCGAGAGCGGCAACGAGAGTGCCAACGGCAGTATCGACTATTTTTAGACTTTTCCAACACAACTCTTTTTAAAAAATATATTATTTATTTATTTTTATAATATACTCAAACTACTAAAATCAATCAATTTAACCACCACTAATTGTCAAAAAAAACCTTTTGTCAAAAAAAATATATTGTCAAAAAAACTAAATTGTTAAATTCATATTATACTCAATAATTAAATAATCTAAAATTTATTGTTCTGTACCTAGCAGTGTTTTGTCGGCTGCTGTTGGTAGGCCTCTTGCTGCCCTGGTGATAACTCTTATTTATAAGAGTTATTTGTACCTTAGTAGCTTAAATAATTAATTGTCCAAAAGCAATTTGTTTTATTTAATTATTAGAATTAATGGTTTGTGGTTAGTTAGAAAGAAATTCTGGTTTATTTCCCAATGGGCACTTTGGTGCTCTATTTTTTGTGTTTTAATATATGTTCTAGTGTGCTGCAGCATTTAGGTGCTATAGCATTGGTGTGGGTCATGCATTAGATGAAACAGAAACTGTTGAAGCCACTTTCTGCGAAAATAGTACATGCCAGTGCATGCTGATGCGTGACCACTAATTTTGGGGGGTGTGCTGTCCTTTTATTAATGACCCATGTCCTTTGGGCCCAAAAGAAGAAAAAGAATTGGACTTTTAGGGTTTTTCTTGGATCCCACAACCCTAGGCATATAAAAAGGACACCCTACTCCTATTCTTGGAGGGGTGTGCAGCTGAGGAGGAGATTAGACATAATCTCCCCAAATTTTCGTGCTCCTCCATTGTTATTCACAAAAGAACAAAAATTCTGCACCTCTGTGCTGCGAGCAGTGCTGCAGCACCACTGATGCTGTGATTCTGCGAGTTGCTGCAATAAGGAGTCTGTCTTCTTCATCAGGTGCTGTCACACCCTGAAGCTGACCAGGTGCTGTTACACTCTGGATGCTGAATCAGTGCTGTCACACTCTTGATGCTGAATAGTATATCTCTTTTTGCTACTCTACTCTTTTGTAATTTCAAATTTAAAGCACTAGATTTATCATCCATGCTTTACTTCATGGATTTGTTGCTCATTATGAGCTAAACCATTTGTGGTTGGAATGCTATTAGCCATGTAATGGATATCTAATGGTTTTAATGTGAATTTGATGTTTAGCAACTTTATCCTTTGTGTGATACTATTTCCAAACTTATTTTAGAAGTGATCACCTAAATATAAGTACCATTTATAGATTCAGACATGGTTTATAAATTGATCTCAAAGGATAATATGGATAGTGGTTATTTAAGGACAGTTTAATAATCCTTGCTTAAAACCTAGACATAGGAGGGCAAATTTCATAGGGTGAATACTGTGGGTGTTTAATAGCCTAGGGTGAACCTATTTAGAGCTTAGACATAAGTGTTTGTAGTGAAGCCCTTTAGAAAAGTGACTGAAAAGCACGTACTGTTGCTACAGCACCCAGATGCTACAGCATCAGATTTAACATTAAACCATTATTTAGAAGTTGCATAGTGAAAGGCATTCCAACTTGTTCCCATAGTGAATTTCCTACTATCCTTTACTTTTTATTTCTGCTTATGATTAAATTGGGTTCTACAACTTGTTGCATTACTTTGTTTTACTCACTAGCTTACTTACTAATTTAAATATAGAAAAGAACTCAACAATCCTCGTGGGAACGATCTTTACTTACTCTTTATTTCTGTCTATTTTTGAGCAATTTTTTTTTCTTTCTATTTCGTATTGTGCTTTGTGTTTGTAATGTGTTCTCTTTGTTGTTTTTAGTGCCGTTATTTGTGTTTAGTGTCTTGTGAAAAGAAAAAAAAATCCACTTTATGTCATGGACCATTCGAGTTTTTATTTTATGGAAGAATTGAATACTCAACAACAATGTTTCAATTTTGATTCCCATGGGAGTGAACATGAAAGGGGCTGTTACGAGACAAATCCATCTTCTCAAGCTCAAACCAAAAGATTAGATGAGGACAACTCTAGTTTAAAAGAACTCTTAGCAGATATAACACTGAGAAAGACAACGTCTAAATGAAGGTAACACGGGTAGAATATATTGGATTGAGAAGTACCTCTAAAGAAGTTCTAATATCAAACTCGTGGAACCTGGAACCGAATTGTGTGATCGAATGCCCTTATGAATCAATTTTCCCAATGCTGATTGGTAAAGATACATGTATGGTTTTATATTACATCTCTAATATTTACAGGGCCCTTTGAGCTTGAGATGTGGACAATGCACAAATCTATTCACCTTAGACAACTTTGTATTTGCTGATTTGATGCATGCCCCCATTGCACATCAGCATCCGATTTTGCAATTAATTTTGAATGACATGACTTCAAAATTCACACTCATAAACATGAATTAAATCATTATGTCCGCTTCCTTCATACCAAACTAGTTCCTCCACTAGAAATGGACAATGGTTGTAATCAACCACCATATTTGCATACTAAACAGAAAACAAGTCAGCAACTATTTAAGTGAGTCATTAGCTAATAGTTTCCCGCAACTTAACAGGAGGACATCTAATGGTATTCTACCAAAATGACAAAATAGTTCAACAAACAATTACTCTGGCCACCGCTAAGCAAATAACTACATATTGCTAACTAGATGAACAAACAAGTCTCAAATAACATAATAGACATCATATTATCTTTCTCAAATTCTTTCAAGAGCTTAGGACACGTAACAATAACAAATCATCACTACACTATTTTAGGATGTATATATCTTGTGCAGGCAAGGCTCCCAGACATTCTCAAAAAATCTAAAACGAAAACTATAATATAAGAGTGTGCTTTTGACTAATGCAGCATAGTAAAATCTTCTCTGAATATCAACGCCACAAATTTTCTCTAGTTAAGTTGTATAATACAACATTGCTCCCAATTCTAACAAAGCTATCCATATCCTAAATACGTGACCAAAGAGAATATTTAGTATAACAAGGATAGCGGTTTAAATGAATCACCGGCTGAAGAAGGCTAGTTAATAGTGAAATATGCAGATAAGCCAATAGCCTCCCACCTCAAACTCATTATAAACTTTAATAGCCTCTTTCATACTTTCACCCACCACGATATAAAAGAAATTGAATACCACAACATGAAAATTCATCAAAGCCTCGACCTTCATTCTTTTAATGGCACACCATTTCCTGGGTCGATATAAAATAGATTCATGCAGATCAATAATTCAAGTTATACGCACTGGAATCTCTTAAAATGTATTTGGAATCAATCTGGAAGATGAACATCTTGAAACCAAAAGGCCCTGTTACTTCCAGTTCTTGAAACAATCCTTGGAGGAAAAAATTATTTATAAATTTCTCACACAGAATGTAGTTTTGCTTCACATCACATCTCTAAATGCGATTACTATCTATTAATATTAATATCCATTTACATAAACCTCATTGACACATACAAATACAATCACATTAGTCTGCAACCATCAAACTACCAATCTCGATCATCATAGGATCCGGATTATTTGAGCTGTCTCACACCCAAATTTAGACCACCATACATTAAGGAGTCCTTACGGCTCAAATATACAATCTTAACTCTACATTATGAATAAAAATTTATATTGCAATTGCATTTAGAGTGATTGGGGCTCAAAATTACTTTCATCAAAGCTTAAATTTCAATATTCACATCGAAGGTCATCTAGGCACAATGCCATCAGTGTTGTCATTGCATAAAGGGTCATCAAGATTTGTACTTCAAGCTATAAATAAATATCCATATAAAAGCAGCATGGTCAAGATTTTGTGCGCGTAGCATCCAAATTTGAAAATGCCAATAACAAATTCACACAGCAAGTCACATTTTGGGTAAAGAGTTAATCTGGTAATAAATTTAAGGTCACCGGGACTTAAATATCGATTTCCACAGCCTAAGTCATCACAATGCCATCATAGTGTTCTCATTTCATGAAGGGTCATCAAGATTTGTACTTCAACTTATGTATAAAGATTTATATAAAACTGTATCAAGGGTCTATTTTTGTGCATAGCGTCCTAAATTCACAATTCCAAATAGCTAATTCTCATAGCAAAATCACATTCCTACTAAAGAATTGATCTTACTATTAATTTTTCCGACATGAATAAGATTTCCAAATATAGCAACCCGATTTCCGACGATGAATAAGGCAACCCGATTTCCGACGATGAATAAGACAACATTTCCAACAATGAATAAGGCAACATTTTCGACAATGAAGAAGGCAACCCGATTTCCGACAATGAAGAAGGCAACCCGATTTCCGACAATGAGTAAGGCAACCCGATTTCCGACAATGAGTAAGGCAACCAGATTTCCGACAATAAGTAAGACAACCCGATTTCCGACAATGAGTAAGGCAACCCGATTTCCGACAATGAATAGGGCAGCCCGATTTCCGACAATGAATAGGGCAGCCCGATTTCCGACAATGAATAGGGCAACCCGATTTTCGACAATGAATAAGGCAACATTTTCGACAATGAAGAAGGCAACCCGATTTTCGACAATGAGTAAGGCAACCCGATTTCCAACAATGAGTAAGGCAACCCGATTTTCGGCAATGAATAAGGCAACATTTTCGACAATGAAGATGGCAACCCGATTTCCGACAATGAATAGGGCAACCCAATTTCCGACAATGAATAGGGCAACCCGATTTCCGACAATGAATAGGGCAACCCGATTTCCGACAATGAATAGGGCAACCCGATTTCCGACAATGAATAGGGCAACCCGATTTCCAACAACGAATAAAGCAAAATTTCCGACAATGAATAAGGCAACCCAATTTACGACAATGAATAAGGTAACCCGATTTCCGACAGTGAATAAGGCATCCATTCATATTTTTAGGGTCCGAATCTGCCTTCTAGGCTTTAATTTAATAATCAAGATTCATCAAGATTATACAATTCTTGGATGATCAAGAATGAGATGTTAATGTTGCAAACGAAAACACTACTCCCAAAACATTAGTGCTGAAACACAATTTTGGAGACAGAGTGTGTTTGCTTCAAGAAGAAAAAATTCCAGTGAAATCATCACTAACAAAAAAAACCAAAATATGAAAGATGGAAAACAGAAAGGGAGACAAGTTACGATCAAATACCAACGAGCGACGCTGCTCAACGAGTGACTCATTGAGGTCCGAACAAGAAGATGAGATTTCTTGAGATTTCTTTATTATTTCTCTGTCTTTCGTTCCAATCGAATCCACCAGAGGCGGTAAAAACATGAAGGCAGCAGAAAGAACGATTGGGTCTATACATCGGAAGCCATCCCCAAACCACTGGAAGGAATCAAACGTACCGCGAAGTCATTGATCTTTGCCCGCTTTCTCGAAATTCTATAGCGAAAGTGAGAAATTATGTCCTTGTGTCAACTCTCGTTGGAGATTACCGCGCGATCCACACTTTGATCGCATTCTTGGGCAACTGTTGAGATTTTATAGCACAAATCAGATTCTGGGCTTCAGATTCATGGAGATAGAGATATTACCGTTGCAAATAAATAACCCTAATGCCAAATATAATTTTTTTCCTGTCAAAAAAAAATATATGGTTTTTTTTACATCACACTAAACTTTTCTTTAAGAAAGAGTGCGAAGGAATTTTTTAATAATTGTTATTAAATTGACATAATAGTCATTTTCTCATCGATAAAAAAATTCGGTAACCACACAAACACTAAATTGTGGTTAATATGTACTAATAACCATTGGATTGTTGTATAATGGTTACCAAAAAATTTAGTAATTATTACCAATGAATTCCTTAGTATCATAAGTCTTTGCCAAATTTTTACATTCAAAAGTAATTATATAAAGTGATTTTTATCAATTGTTTGAATAAATTGGATCAAAATTCCTTTTAGGTACGAACTTCCTTAAAAGAGTCGTAATTTAAAATTATATAAGAAACTCAAAATATGAAAAAGTAGACAACAAAAATACTAAATTAGTATGTAAAATATTTAAACTAAAATTACGATTAGAGAATCTATTATACCATAATCAAAACACATACCACCAAATTTACAAATTTAGATATTGTAAAATTTTGTCATTTGTCCAATTTTAGGGGTGTTTTCGTCATTTTACCGCAAAAAGACAAAAAAAATCAGCTTTTTTTACTCACAGCAGTTCTGCAGCGGTTTTGCAGGAATAGACAGCGCTTTTTCCAGCTGCAGAAAATGTAGCCCTTTTACAGACAAATGCAGCGCTTTTGCAGAAAAAATAGCACTTTTTGCCGGATGTTTTTTTTTTCAAAAAGTTTTTCTTTAAAAAAATGTTTTTTGTTTTTTTAAAAAAAAATTAAAACTGTTTTTTTTATAAATCTTTTTTCGTAAAAAAATAACAGTTTTTTTTGAAAATGTTTTTTTTAAAAACTGTTTTCTTTAATTTTTTTTAAAAACCTGTTTTTCTTTTAAAAAAGTATTTTTTCATAATTTTAAAAATATGATTTAACTAATATTTTAAAATTTGTTTATTTTAGTTTTTTTTTAAAAATCGTTTTCTTTTCAAAAAAAAATTATTTTTTTTTAAACTGCTTTTTTTAAAATCATTTTTTTAAAAAAAATTAAAGTCATTTTGTTAAAAAAAATGTCTCCTATAAAAAAATTTCAATTGTTTTTAATTTTTTTTTTAAAACCTGTTTCTTTTTAACAAGTCTTTTTTCATAATTTTAAAAATATGATTTAATTAATTTTTTAAAATCTATTTCTTTTCAAAAAAAGTCTTTTTTTCATCATTTTTTTCCCGACGGGACAGCCAAAATGAGTGCCAACGAAAGCGGCAACGAGAGTGCCAACGGGAGTGCCAACGGCAGTATCGACTATTTTTAGACTTTTTCCAACACAACTCTTTTTAAAAAATATATTATTTATTTATTTTTATAATATACTCAAACTACTAAAATCAATCAATTTAACCACCGCTAATTGTCAAAAAAAAACCTTTTGTCAAAAAAACTAAATTGTTAAATTCATATTATACTTAATAATTAAATAATCTAAAATTTATTGTTCTGTACCTAGCAGTGTTTTGTCGGCTGCTGTTGGTAGGTCTCTTGCTGCCCTGGTGATAACTCTTATTTATAAGAGTTATTTGTACCTTAGTAGCTTAAATAATTAATTGTCCAAAAGCAATTTGTTTTATTTAATTATTAAAATTAATGGTTTGTGGTTAGTTAGAAAGAAATTCTGGTTTATTCCCCAATGGGCACTTTGGTGCTCTATTTTTGTGTTTTAATATGTGTTCTAGTGTGTTGCAGCATTTAGGTGCTATAGCATTGGTGTGGGTCCTGCATTAGTTGAAACAGAAACTGTTGAAGCCACTTTCTGCGAAAATAGTACATGCCAGTGCATGCTGATGCGTGGCCACTAATTTTGGGTGGTGTGCTGTCCTTTTATTAATGACCCATGTCCTTTGGGCCCAAAAGAAGAAAAAGAATTGGACTTTTAGGGTTTTTCTTGGATCCCACAACCCTAGGCATATAAAAAGGACACCCTACTCCTATTCTTGGAGGGGGTGTGCAGCTGAGGAGGAGATTAGACATAATCTCCCCAATTTTTCGTGCTCCTCCATTGTTATTCACAAAAGAACAAAAATTCTACACCTTTGTGCTGCGAGCAGTGCTGCAGCACCACTGATGCTGTGATTCTGCGAGTTGCTGCAATAAGGAGTCTGTCTTCTTCATCAGGTGCTGTCACACCCTGAAGCTGACCAGGTGCTGTTACACTCTGGATGCTGAATCAGTGTTGTTACACTCTGGATGCTGAATCAGTGCTGTCACACTCTTGATGCTGAATAGTATATCTCTTTTTGCTACTCTACTCTTTTGTAATTTCAAATTTAAAGCACTAGATTTATCATCCATGCTTTACTTCATGGATTTGTTGCTCATTATGAGCTAAACCATTTGTGGTTGGAATGCTATTAGCCATGTAATGGATATCTAATGGTTTTAATGTGAATTTGATGTTTAGCAACTTTATCCTTTGTGTGATACTATTTCCAAACTTATTTTAGAAGTGATCACCTAAATATAAGTACCATTTATAGATTCAGACATGGTTTATAAATTGATCTCAAAGGATAATATGGATAGTGGTTATTTAAGGACACTTTAATAATCCTTGCTTAAAACCTAGACATAGGAGGGAAATTTTCATAAGGTGAATACTGTGGGTGTTTAATAGCCTAGGGTGAACCTATTTAGAGCTTAGACATAAGTGCTTGTAGTGAAGCCCTTTAGAAAAGTGACTGAAAAGCACGTACTGTTGCTACAGCACCCAGATGCTACAGCATAAGATTTAACATTAAACCATTATTTAGAAGTTGCATAGTGAAAGGCATTCCAACTTGTTCCCATAGTGAATTTCCTACTATCCTTTACTTTTTATTTCTGCTTATGATTAAATTGGGTTCTACGACTTGTTGCATTACTTTGTTTTACTCACTAGCTTACTTACTAATTTAAATATAGAAAAGAACTCAACAATCCTCGTGGGAACGATCTCTACTTACTCTTTATTACTTGTTGGACTGTGTATACTTGCACATATTGTTTTCACACAACGAGTTTTTGGCGCCGTTGCGGGGGATTGTGATAGTTAATTTCTATTGTTTAGTTAGTAAGTTAGTTAGTTAGTTAGTTTTTTGGTGTGTTCTATTTTTGAGCAATTTTTTTCCTGTCTATTTCGTATTGTGCTTTGTGTTTGTAATGTGTTCTCTTTGTTGTTTTTAGTGCCGTTATTTGTGTTTAGTGCCTTGTGAAAAGAAAAAAAAATCCACTTTATGTCTTTTGAACTGTTTAAAATACTATGTGGTAGCTGTTGCTATGTGTTAAATACTTTTCTTTGTTTCTCCCAAATTTAGTACTCCCCTGTTTCCTAAACTTAGAGCAGTGAGGACACTGCCCATCTTTAAGTTTGGGGGGGGGGGGGGAGAGTGGAGAATAGTATATCTTTTGAACTAAATATGCACTATGTGAAAACTAATATATGCTATGAATGTCTTAGTAGTATATATATGTGAATATGCAATATTAGTATGTGTGTTTAGTGTGAATATATGTCTTGACAGGAATAATCAGGTTTTGATGATTGACAAAAGAAGGGCAAAAAGATCAAGACTGCAAAAAGCGGAAAAATGCAATCAAGCGACAGTCAAGAATTATTTTACTGTTGTGTGTGTTTAGGACATTATTGTAAGTGAAAATAAAGCTCTCAAATATAAAATAAATCACACACTCACAAATGTTTTTCATATAAATAATTTTGCATGAAAATATTTTTAAACAAATCCCATGCATGCAAATGTTTTTTGGAAAGCATATAATCGATTTATAGTATTTTCTATTGGCCACAAAATCGATTTTCAAGCTCTCTCAAAAGGCCAAGAATCGATTTTTTATATCATACATTAAAGCATAAAATCGATTTTCAAGCTCTCTCAAAAGGCCAAGAATCGATTACCTATATCATGTGTTAAAACATGAATCGATTCCTTTCCTTTTTCATTTCACTTAAGAATCGATTCCTTCTCCTTTTTATTCTACTTCATAATCGATTCCTTTCCTTTTCTTTTGTGGCTCACAAATCGATTCTCATGGTTTAAGAAAGCAAAGAATCGATTCTTTCATGATTTAACTAAATGCATAATCGATTCCTTATCCTAGATCTAATCAAGCATGAAATCGATTATCCATCTTAGGCAAATCAGGCACACAATCGATTTCTACAAATCTTCATTTCACTCAACGGTCATATTTTCTATACGCCTATAAAAAGCAGCCTCACTCTTCACTTTCAATTCACGACTCATTCTTGCAATCTGAGATCTATTATTCTTCTATCACTCTCACTACTCTTACACTTGCAACTTTATTTTTGAGAGCTTTATATTTCACATAGTTTGATATTGTATTACTGTGCTTCAACTTGTTTTATCCACACTACTGAGTGTGCTATCAAATCTGTTTCTTCTCATTTGTTGGGTGTGTTCCCAAGGTTTATTCAAGAGAGGTGATATCTCTTGGTGTTTTCTAGAGAGGTGATATCTCTAGGTTTTAAAGGTTTTACATAGGGAGGTGATATCCCGGTATTGTAAGTTCTCTTGTTGTAAAGGTTTCTAGCTGAACCTGTTTTAAAAGCTAGTGATTAGTTGAAAACCCTTGGAGCATTCCTCGGGGACTGGACGTAGGCCTGTGGTTTGGCCGAACCAGTATAAATCTCTGTGTGTCATCTTCTTTCCTTTCATCTCTTTAATTTCCTTGCAAGTTATTTTCATTGTCTTATTATTGTTATTTCAATTCAAACGCTCTTAAGCACTTTATTTGATCAAAATCTTTTTAAGAGTTTAATTTTAAGTGCTATTTTTAAATTCACAATTCACCCCCCCTCTTGTGTTTGAAGTCTCTTGGTCAACAAGTGGTACCAGAGCTAGACTCTTGGTCAAGACTAACTGTCTCAAGAGGCAAGATGACTTCAAATGACTCCTTAAACAGACCCCCATCTTTCAATGGTGAAGGGTATGATTATTGGAAAACAAGAATGAAAATTTTCATTGAGGGAGTAGATTGTGATATTTGGGATGCTGTCATAAATGGTCCATTTGTTCCCACTCATCTTGTTAATGATGAAATGGTGAACAAACCTAGATCTCTTTGGACCAAAGAGGAAAAAGAAAAGGTTCAATACAATTTGAAAGCTAAAAACATCATCACAACTGCTTTAAGCATCGATGAGTTCTATCGCGTATCAAATTGTAAAACCGCCAAGGAAATGTGGGACGCCCTCCAAGTGACCCATGAAGGTACTACCGAGGTCAAAAGGGCTAGAATGAACACATTGACTCATGAGTATGAACTATTTAAGATGAAACCGGGTGAAACCATCCAAGAACTAAACAAACGTTTCATCCACATAGTTAACCATCTCAGAGGCCTTGGAAAATCCTTCGAAAATGCGGATTTGACCAATAAAGTGCTACGATGCCTAAATAGAAATTGGCAACCCAAAGTGACGGCTATCTCGGAATCAAGAGACATATCTTCTATGGACTTAACCACCTTGTTTGGTAAATTGCAGGAACATGAGCTCGAATTAAATCGACTCATTGAAAGTGAGGAAGGTGAAAAGAAAAACAAAGGACTTGCGCTAAAAGCATGTATCAAAGAAAGTGACACAGAAGATTATGACAGCTCCAATGAAAGTGATGAAGACATGAGTAAAATGGTTCGAATGTTCAAAAAGTTCATGAGGTATAAAGGTAAACCAACTCCTCAAAGCAAAAATGAGGAAGGAACTTCCTTCAATCCAACATGTTATAAATGTGGTAAGAAGGGGCACATAAAGCCGGACTGTCCTCAAAGTCAAAAACATAGAGATCTTCGAAAGAAATCAAAAGGAAGAAGGGCGTATATCGCTTGGGATGAAAATGACATGGAATCATCCGATGAATCTGAAGAAGAGGAAGCAAAACTATGTCTCATGGCAGAGCATGAGGAAGATGAGGTAAACTCCTTTGAAATTGAACTTGATTTGACTTATGATGAGTTGCTTAGTACTTGTGAAGAACTAAATAACGAGTCAACTAAACTTAGAAAAATTGTTTTCACTTCTAAGAAAACTATTTCCACTCTTCAATCTAAAATCGAAACTTTAAACAAGGAAATAGAGATTCTTAAAGAGAAACAAATTTTTGTAAGTGAAGTCTCCTCTTGCAACTCTTATAAAAATCAAAAGGAGCATATTCCCAAGTGTGAAGAGTGCAATGTTTTGAAAAATAAAATTGATGATTTGCACAACACTCTTGCAAAATTCACCAGGGGAAGAGATAATCTAAATATCATTTTGGGAAACCAAAGGGGAACTTATGATAAAGCTGGTTTGGGCTATCAACCAAAGAATCATGAAAAATCTTTCAAAAAGTTTTTTAGTCCCAACATAACTTCTAGTAGCCCTTTTACAAAATGTTATTATTGTGGTAGAAAAGGTCATACATCTTCTATTTGTAATGCAAGAAAGAATATTGATATGAATGACAAGTGGAAGTGGATTCCAAAGGGCACAATTCCCAAGACTAACCCAAAAGGACCCAAGATGATTTGGGTACCAAAAGCCAAAAATTGATTTTGTGTTGTAGGTGTGCTTGAAAGCCAAAAGCTAAAAGTGGTATCTAGATAGCGGCTGTTCAAAGCACCTGACAGGAGACTAAAAGAAGTTCTCTCATTTAGCTCCAAAAAGAAGCGGACTTGTGTTTTATTGTGACAATACAAAAGGTAAAATTAGTGGCGCCGGCACTATTGGTAAGAAACCAAATCCTGCTTTGAAAATACACTGTTAGTTGAAGGCTTGAAGCATAAATTGCTAAGTATTAGTCATCTGTGCAACAAAGGTAATAAGGTTGTGCTTGATTCTTATACTTGTCTTATGATTGAAATTACTATGCACTCGTTATTACTCTCGCTACACATGGACCTTGTTTATTTTTTCATAAAAACGGCACTTTTGATGCTTTTCAAAAATTTGATAAGATCATTGCATCTATCCGAAGTAATCACGTGGTGAGTTCCAAAATGAGGCTTTTGAAAATTTTTGCAAATTGTTTTTCACTTATCATTGGAATATATGCCTTGACATGATTTATTTATTTTTCCCGCTTTTTGATAATGCCAAAAGGGGGAGAGTTATGTGATTTGCATGTTTCAGGGGGAGTATTCTTTAAATGTTTGCATATAGAAAGGGGGAGTATAATCTGCGCTTATCTCTGATATATACACTGTTTCAAAATATTTCTATTCTAACCCTTTCATTGAGCAAATCCCTCCTAAAGATGTTTGTCATCATCAAAAAGGGGGAGAATGTGAATATATGCCTTGACAGGAATAATCAGGTTTTGATGATTGACAAAAGAAGGGCAAAAAGATCAAGACTGCAAAAAGCGGAAAAATGCAATCAAGCGACAGTCAAGAATTATTTTACTGTTGTGTGTGTTTAGGACATTATTGTAAGTGAAAATAAAGCTCTCAAATATAAAATAAATCACACACTCACAAATGTTTTTCATATAAATAATTTTGCATGAAAATATTTTTAAACAAATCCCATGCATGCAAATGTTTTTTGGAAAGCATATAATCGATTTATAGTATTTTCTATTGGCCACAAAATCGATTTTCAAGCTCTCTCAAAAGGCCAAGAATCGATTTTTTATATCATACATTAAAGCATAAAATCGATTTTCAAGCTCTCTCAAAAGGCCAAGAATCGATTACCTATATCATGTGTTAAAACATGAATCGATTCCTTTCCTTTTTCATTTCACTTAAGAATCGATTCCTTCTCCTTTTTATTCTACTTCATAATCGATTCCTTTCCTTTTCTTTTGTGGCTCACAAATCGATTCTCATGGTTTAAGAAAGCAAAGAATCGATTCTTTCATGATTTAACTAAATGCATAATCGATTCCTTATCCTAGATCTTGTCATACCCCAATTTTGTCCGACTAGTTTATCAAAAATAAAATAAAAATTGTCTTTCCGTGAACACGAAGTTCTAACGGTATTTTGTCTGGCAGTTGAAAGAAACTCAAAGCATAGGTTGAGGTATACGCGCGTTATTCTTGACTGCGTACGCGCCTCATTCTAATGATCTTATACTGCTTCGTTATTGTCGTGTTTGCGAGTCTTTTTCTTTATCGTATGCGATGTCAGTCCTAATCGCATGTGCGTGTGACTCCTAATTAAGTGGGCATGTTTGTTTAGATGCGTGTCTCTTTCAGACGCGTGTGTTTATTTGAGTGTGCGTATTTATCCTCATTAGTGCAAATTAAACTGCTAGTCAAGTGCGTGCTCGTACGAGAATCAATGAATTGCGCGTTTTGCTTGAAGGTTTTGGTAATTTAGCGTTATTGTTATTGGTCTCATTTGTTTTGGTCAATTAGTAGTCATCAATAAAGAGGAAAAATAGGAGAAATAGTCAAATAGTATCTTGTTTAAATCTGTTTTTTTTTATTATTAAAAAATAATACCAAAATTACATTATTTCCTTTTGTTGTTACACATAAAAAAAAAAACATAAAAAATAAACAAAAAGAAGTCAAACAAAAAAACAGGAGAGCAACGTCTTGCTGGTTGTTCTGATATCATCATGCATTTTGAGCTCCAAGCTCAACTTGCCTTCTCCTTGTCTCTTTGGTTTCTTATCATTTTTGGCAAAGACATCTCACCATCTTGGCAGTCCCTGCTCCACCTCTGATGCTCACCAGATGCAGTTATGCTTTATGGCCTCCCATGAGTATTGCTCAGCTGCATCTCACCCACACCTACACCACAGAAACCCATTATAAAAAGAGACACTGAAACACACAGACGGGGGGAGAATGAAAATAAAGAAAAGGGGGAGGGGAGAAAACAAACAGAAGCAAAGGGGAGGGGGACCCGTAAGGGGATGTAACCAAAAAAGGAAAAGGAAAAATTATCAACAATGTAACAACACACAGAGGAGAGGAGGATAAAAAAAATGAGAGAACACCATCCACTACCGCCACCAAACGGCCACCGTCCGACCACCACCGTCCTCTCACCGTCAACCACCACCCTCCTCTTCGCAACCCATAACCACCCCCGTACCACCAAAACGTCCCCTTCCCTCCACCGCCGTACTTCCACCAAACGCCGTCGCTTCCTCCAAACAGCCATCACCCTCACGGCCAAACCACCACTCACGGCCATCCACCCTAAAACCTCTCAAACGGCCACCGTCGCACCCCCACCGAAACACCACCTCACCGTGACAAACCTCCACCACCAGTGCACCATATCACCACCCTCCACCACGAACGGCCAGCCACCGCCAACAGCCACCACCCACCACCACGAAACCGACCGCCCTCTCTCCACCTTCGCCAACCAAAAACTAAACCGCAGCGCCCCACCACAACAACAAAACGAACCGCGGCCGTTACTTCCACCGCCACCTCTCTTCCTCCTCACCGTCGCCTCCTACAACCACCACGCCCCTCCTCTCTCTCCCCTCGGTTCTCTCCCTCCAACGACGTCCTCGGAACCTCTCTCTCTCCTGGTTCCATTCTTCTCTCACTGTAAATTTTTTTTTCCTTTCTCTCTCTGAGTTTTTTTTGAAATTTTTCTCTCTCTCAGAGGAAGCTTGTGCGGCGCCTAAGTGAAGGGAGGAGAATTAGGTTTAGTTTTTTTTTTTTTGTTTAAGCCTTATATACACAGCCCACTCTTTTTGTTCTTTTTTTTGTTTGCTTCATATCGCTGTTTGCACCCCCTCCATTTCCTAACTACAGCGCCCCCCCTTGAAGGCCCAGAATGCGTGGGCTGCTGAATAAAAAAAACGAGTTGGGCTCAGCTTTCCACACCACCCCTTTTCAAATACACATTCCCTTTTATTTTATTTTATTTATTTATTACCATCCTTTTTTTTCTTAATATCATTTTTACTATTGTTATTATTATTATTATTATTATTATTATTATTATTATTATTATTATCATTCTTCAAAAATAGATGCTAGTTCACATAAAAAAATATTTTTCTCCCTTTCTTTTTCTCATAAAAATACCAAAAATATGGGATTGGCTGAGATGTGACATCTTGTCGGTCCCGGTTCAAGACGCCTGAGCTGTACAGATCGGTGATCTTAAACCACCTATTCAAAAATTAAAACAAACTCTTTCTACCTTAGAACTACGTCGCTTTGATTCCCATTTGGGATACGTAGGAGCGAGCCACATCCTCGTCAAGCACAACAAACCAAAATTAATTCGATTGCGAAAGCCCTTTTTGATCATCTAAAATAAAAACCGATTATCATTAATGATCACTCGCGCCGTTGCCGTTTGGTTGTTAATGATAATTTCATTTTCAAAAGAGTTAGTAGCGCGGCCACTCTAAACCGTTGTTGTTTGGTCATCGCGAATCCTCACTCCTACTGCGAAAACTCATCTAAACAGACTAAAAAACAAAAACCTTTTTAGGACAACCAAGAACTACGTAGCTTTGAATTCTCCATCGCACCAGGAGATACGTAGGAGCGAGAGGCCAACTCTCGTCAAGCGCCAAAAATAAAAATTTTCATTAAGTCTTCTCACTCCCTTTTCAATAAAGAGGCAAAATAAAAGCATTTTCAAATCAACACTTCAAACCACACATTTAATTAAAGGTTCCCTTTCGGTAGAAAGGAGGTACGGGGTGCTAATACCTTCCCCATGCCTAACCGACCCCCGAACCCATATCTCTAGTTTTCGAAAGACCATCCGCCTTGTCTAAAGGACCTTTTTTCAATGTTTTGGTCTTAAAATTAAAATATTGGTGGCGGCTCCAAACTTTTTCCACGTTGTCAAACGAAAAGTCCCAAACCGGATTTTTTGGGCGCAACAGCTGGCGACTCCACTGGGGACCTTTTTTTTTTAAAAGACGAGGGTCAAGCCTAACTAATTAGATTGTGTGGTTTAATGTATTGTTGATTTGATTAATACCTTGTTTGCCTTTCTTTCCTATCATTGATTGTAGGCATATGCATTTGTCTTCTTTGTTGTTCCCTATCTCCTCTCCTACTCCTTGTCTCTTATTGCTTATGCCCATGCATTCTTCCAATCCCCACGATCCCTTCTTTTTCGCTCCCTTTCTTCAAGGTAAGCTCATGCATTTCTCCCCAATTTTATCATGTCCCCTCTTCTTGGCTCCTCTTGTTAAGGTAAGCAATATCCTTGTTTATAGATATCCTAGATATTAAACCCTAGGGTAGACAACATGTTATTGCTTGCTTTTATCTGGACTGTTCAGGGTTTTCATTTGCAGGTGGGGTATATGTGGGTAGTTTTAGGCGGTATGCCCTTGCTGCACACACTCACACCTTATGCTTACTATGCTTTGAGAGGGGCCTAAAACCCAAGGTCTGACAAAACTTAGGAGAGTGGAAACGAGTAGTGACTGGCAATTGGACTGTTGTCCTTCCGACTCTCACGAAAGTTTCAGCCAGAGTATGCTCTTTCATGATGCCTCACACCAGATGGCGTTCCATCGTTGTGGGTGCTATTGTGAAAGAGAATTAGCTCTGGTAGCCTGGTGAGGAAGTGACTAGAACCCGCATGGGAGGAACATTTGAGTTGTCCTAGAACTTAGGTCCCCACCTTCGCAGGACACAAGGGGCATACCAAATTGTGTGTTGCATGGTAATATAGACATGTTTTCAAAAAAGAGTAGGAGGTTTTTCAAATAAAAAGTAGAGAAAGAGCTGTCGTTGTAGCCTTTCTTTTGCTGGTCCGTACGAAGTGACATATGGCCCACTCTTTTCAAAAAAGAGAGAACGAGCTGCCGTTGTAGCCTTTCTCTTACTTGGTCCATATGAAACCACGTACGGCTCGCATTTTTCAAAAAAAACAAAAAAACTCGAACTAATGCCAATAAGGGTTTTGCCCTAATCTGCATATGCATAAAACATCATCATCATTTTGCATGCATCCTCGCATTGCATCCAACAGAAGCTTTTACAGTTCATGCATGCATCCTTGCATTTCATCAAAGTTTGTTTACCGAGAATCCCAAAGTGACAAAGAATCTTGTCATAGGCACGATGTGGAATCAAAAGTGAAACAACGTATACTCCGAGGTGTGAGTTTGTTTAAGTTTGAATGCATGGAATGTGCTTTGTTTCGCTTATTGATTCTAACCTTGTTGTTTTTCAAAGAAAAAATAATCAAAATCCACCGTTAAACCTATGGCAAGACATAGTACACCGTGATTCCCGGCACCAAGACAGACAGGAAATCATACATATTGCATTGCACTTGCATTCAAACAAGTATTAGTGCATACCGTCTTTTATCAAAAAAAAAACCAAAAATCAAGAAAAATCAAAAATTATTATTTTCCACAAGCTTTCTTAGAAAACATACTACATGCATTTTTTCTTGGCACTACAAAAAATAATCAAATAAACATCTTATTTCGCATGCATTTTCATAAGAATCATATCTTTCCACGCAACTAAAAATAATTGTTAGTATCAGGCACTCCATTTCATAGTTCAAAAATAAAACGAAAAGCAATCATCATCCGCACTTTGCATCATGGCGTCATGCATTACAAAATTCTGAAAAAAAACAATTATCATCCCTATGGTATTTCATTCGCTCATAATCATAAAAAATCATCAAGTGATGCAATTTACGTTATCCTCATTCAAAATGCACATTCGTTCATTCATTCACCCACTCATTCCGTCGTCCGTCCATATCACATCATCGCATTAATACTTTCCTGTGTCGCAAATCAAAAATAAGCATTAACGTCTCATCTCGCATGCATCTTCATTCAATATCTCCCATGCATTAGGAAAGTAATTGCAAGCATCACGCATTTCATTTCATTGCATAAGAAAAATGAAAACCAGAAGCATCTATCATCCATATCGCATTTCATTCATCCTTGATTATGCAAAAACTATCATCAAATAATGCGGACATCGCGTCAATGTGGCGCTCATGCATCATTTCATTAACCTCATCACTTTGTTCGAATACATCATTTCTCCCTGCATGCATCCTTTCGAAACAAAGAAAAATTTCTCATGTGATGGCTTGATGGATAGAAGTGCACCTTTGAACGACGAAGGGTAATGTCTCAAATTTGTTTGTCGACTACAAATTTGAGATGTTACTTTACGATGTCAGAGCACTTTGACCCAGTCGCACGCATTTTAATTTCAAGTAGGAAATTAAATTGAGTCAACTAATTGTCAAAACGTCTCAGTACATTGTGTGAAGTATTGAGTCAGGATCCACTCAATGTTTCAGGCAAGTTACTCAGGGTAACGACAATCAGTTGCCTCATATCACCATTCTTGCATCTCTCATCATTCAAAAAAGGGGCATTGGCATTTCGCATCTTGTCTCGCCTCTAAAAAAAAAAAAAAAATCAAAAATCATTTGGAAAAAATGGGGGGGGCATCATTCTTGCATCATTCGCATTGGTATTCCATATTTTGTCTTGCAACAAAATAATTTAGAATAAGCCACACTTTTCGAGTAGTCGTTCTCCACGCATTTGCATCATACTTGCATATCATAATTTGTTCATTCATTCATTGCATAAAATAAAAGTTGTGATGAGAAGCGAGACGTCCTTGCAAAACAATCATCCTTTTTTTGAAAAAGTTTATCCTTACTTGGTTGCGAACTCAAAGTGTTCCAAGGCACTCAGTTTTGCAAATCAATAGCTCATTTGCATGTCTTTCAAAAGCACTGCATCCCATCCATTCCATGACAAAAAAAACTGAAGCAGCTCATCAATTCATTGTTCTAACTAATGTTGACTCTCTGTGAAGCATTCCTATAGTGAACGTGCATGACACGTGCAGTTTCTCTTGTTTGAGTCAGTCAGTTTCCTTCCTTGTCATCATCACCATCCCAGTCTAACCCCGCCCCGTCCATCCATAAGGCGCATATTCTCTCCCATCAGTGCATACTTGACTTTTTGGTTCATTCTCACTAAAACTCTAAGTCCTCCATGCTGGGGCAATTCTGTGATCACTAACTTTCTTTATCGGCATTATTTTCTTTCAGTGCAAGTTTTTCCAAAAAAAAAAAACAAAAAAAAGAGAAGAGATAAATGAGAAGAACAAGCTCGCTAGGTTGAAAACCCGCAAAGGGCAGCCTAGGCAAAAAGGAGCGCCCGATGGATTGAAAACTCGCAAAGAGCGCTCCAGGCAAAAATTAGGGCATAATAAAAAAATGAAAAGAAAAGAGTAAACACATATAGATAGATAAATTGTTGTCAGGTTTTACGAGAAAATAAACAATCGGAATTTGAAATGAAATTTGGCCGTCTCCCCACAACCTCAAGAAAATCCAAAATCCAGAAGCTCCCTTTCCTACCCACCTTAAGCCAAGAAAATCCCAAAGAGAAGGGAAAAATCCCCCTCCTACCCACCTTAAGTCAAGAAAGTCCCAGGATATCTCCATCACTCTAGACAAGGATCAATTCCACATCGAAAATGGTATATCATATTTATCAGCTCACCCAAGCCCAAAGAAAAGAAAGAAGTCCAAAGGAAAAGAATGCAACCAAACAAAAAAATTCAAAAAAAAAGATGAAAAATCCCTAAAAAAAAAAGGAAAAAAAGAAAGACCAAGAAAAAAAAGAAACAAAAGAAGTACAAATTGTGAGCCGATATATTTCACCATGAAACACCAGAGATCCTTGTCCCCATAAACCTTCCAACACTCTGTTGTGTATAATCATCTCTCCTTTCATAAAGACCGCAAACATTTCCTCTGGCCTCAACATCTAACCCTCCGTAAACCCTCAGCCATTCTACTATGAAACACAAACTCGTCCTAATAAAACCCCAAACACTTCATTAAGCTCAATCATCCCCTTCTCCACATCACAACCCTAAAAAGTCCATTCCGATCAATGACCGGTTGCTTTCGTTTTCTCAAATTTTAATCTTAGGACAAATAAGTTTATCTGTTTACAATGTGTTTGCTCAAAAAGAAAAACAAACGATCAGAAAAAAGAAAGCTGATCAAAAAAATAATAATAAACCCTCAGAAAAAAGAGAACTGAGGAGACAAAAACAAACAGTCAGAAAAAAGAAAGCTGACGAAACAAAAAAAGACTTGCACTCCCAAAAAGGCATTCAAGATTGCCTTAAAACAAGGTTTAGTGACCACCAAGTGAGGCTTCTCTTCATTACCAAAAGTCAAGGCATTCACAGAGAACCAAAGATTTACACTGAGAACACCACTCAGATCTAAAAGTTGGGGCATTCTCTTCACCACCCACCCACCCTAGTCTTGGGAAAGCCTGTTCAGCGTCCATCCTATGTCATTCATCCTTTCACCAGGTGTTATCCATGACGCTAGTTCCCGCATATCTGCCCTTTCACGCCAATCGTCAATATCACCAAACAGGGGCAAGCCTTTCATTCATAGTTACCAAGCCTGGATTGGAGCAGTCTGGCAAAATCCATCGCCTTTCACAACCTCACTCAAAGAAACCATTTGTGATGTCATTCGAAAGTGGGACAAGTGCGTTCCCATTCCTTCACCTCATTCATTCCTACAAAACCTCACCGGGGCAATCTCTCAACTCACTATCCTAAACAAGGCCTTGTCATCCTAATTGGGGCAACTTTGTCCTTGTTATGACTGGGGCAACATCAAACTTTATGGGTTGAGACAAAATCTCTTTTGCTCCATTTTTCATTCCCAATTCATCATCTTCTACACCCCTAGTTGTTGTCACCACTAGGCAAAGGCAAGCTTATTCACTCATCAAAAGCCCGAACCGGGGCAGTCTTGCATCCCTTGGTCCCTCATAAGCGTCGGTAATAATCATGTTTGTCATCCCTTCAATTGTCATACATATCCTAAACCAATCCCAAGTTAACAGACTCACTCATTCACATTTGCGCTCCTATGCATGCTTACTAAGCAATGCTTCAAAGAGAGAGAACACACGTTAGTCATGCGATATCTAAGATTCAGTCGTCATTGGAAGGGAGAGAAAACAAGTGAGCTTGTTTGTAAATAAAAACCTTGAGAACACCGGAGTTTGAATCAAATTCAATTTTTCAACAAAAATGGTCAATAATCATCCCACTTTTGTATCCAAAGTCTCGCGTCTCATCATTATGAAAGTATTCACAAAAAAGTATTTGAATACCCCAAAAAATTTTGTCATATCATGCATCAAAATACTGTGTTTGCATCCTCACATAGCAAAAAGACAAATAGGAAAAATTCTTTAACCAGCTATCTCAGCACATGAGGGGGTCGCCTAAAGTTGGCCGCTTGTAGGGCTTTAGTGCTCGCCTTAATCCTCAGGGATTAGGTTGTTATCTTGTAGGGCTTTGGTGCTCACCTTAATCCTTGGGGACTAGGATGTTACCTTGTAGGCACTTGAAGTGTTGATCCTTAACCAAAATAAAAATGAAGAAAATCAAAAATAGCATCTCATAGCATCCATCATTCCATTGAAATCATCACCTCACATACACTTTGCATAACATACATTCACACTCCATTTACATGGATATCTGTATTCCATAGAAAAAAAAAGAGCAAATAAGAAACGAGAGAAGAAAATCACAGAAGATGGAACATAAAAGAACACAATATCTTCATATCATTCATCATCCTCATATCATCCATACCATTCGTCACTTCATGGCATCAAACAGTAGTGCATTACACTTTCAAATTCGCATCTCAGAAAGAGCGAAAGAATAACAAAAGAAAAAGAAAAGAAGGAAAATCAAACAGAAAGAGCATCCCACCCAAAATCAATCATTGCATTCATGTGCACCCAAATACCCAAGCGCATGCATTTCATGCACCATCCAAGAGAAAAGTTACTTCGGACCAGAGAGTCCCAAAAATCTCATTTTTAGAAAATCACCACAACACAGAGTTAGTGAACTCCATCAACGCAGAGTTAGTAAACTCCATCAACACAGAGTTAGTGAACTCCTTCCACAGATCACAACATCGTGTACGAGCGCGCGATGGATCCATCAGACTTCGTTAAGTCCTTCGGATTAGTTGTGTCGGCCTAAGGCATAGCGTAAATCCATTGATCAAATCAGTTCCGGACCTGATGTTGATCGGCCGCTCGAAAAGGCCACCCCCAGAGCTCGGACTCGACAAGAGTCCGTTAGAAGGTTTTAGGCAGCCTCCGAATTCCCAATTTACCGCTTTCTGCACGCCAAGTGCCCATTTTACTTTTCTGTCTGCACGCCAAGTGCCCATTTTACTTTTCTGTTTGCACACCAAGTGCCCATTCTACTTTTCTGTTTGCACGCCAAGTGCCCATTTTACCTTTCTGTCTGCACTGTTTTCGCATCAACACGAAAGTGCCTATCTTTCCAAAAAGAAGAAAGAAAATTCGGATTTCTCCCAATGGACAAAATTGGTATAATTTCTGAATTCTTTATTTCTATTTTACCTTCGAAATATGTCTCGCGCAATTCATATTTCTTGGTAAAATCGAAATAAAGAGGGGCAGCTGTCATACCCCAATTTTGTCCGACTAGTTTATCAAAAATAAAATAAAAATTGTCTTTCCGTGAACACGAAGTTCTAACGGTATTTTGTCTGGCAGTTGAAAGAAACTCAAAGCATAGGTTGAGGTATACGCGCGTTATTCTTGACTGCGTACGCGCCTCATTCTAATGATCTTATACTGCTTCGTTATTGTCGTGTTTGCGAGTCTTTTTCTTTATCGTATGCGATGTCAGTCCTAATCGCATGTGCGTGTGACTCCTAATTAAGTGGGCATGTTTGTTTAGATGCGTGTCTCTTTCAGACGCGTGTGTTTATTTGAGTGTGCGTATTTATCCTCATTAGTGCAAATTAAACTGCTAGTCAAGTGCGTGCTCGTACGAGAATCAATGAATTGCGCGTTTTGCTTGAAGGTTTTGGTAATTTAGCGTTATTGTTATTGGTCTCATTTGTTTTGGTCAATTAGTAGTCATCAATAAAGAGGAAAAATAGGAGAAATAGTCAAATAGTATCTTGTTTAAATCTGTTTTTTTTTATTATTAAAAAATAATACCAAAATTACATTATTTCCTTTTGTTGTTACACATAAAAAAAAACATAAAAAATAAACAAAAAGAAGTCAAACAAAAAAACAGGAGAGCAACGTCTTGCTGGTTGTTCTGATATCATCATGCATTTTGAGCTCCAAGCTCAACTTGCCTTCTCCTTGTCTCTTTGGTTTCTTATCATTTTTGGCAAAGACATCTCACCATCTTGGCAGTCCCTGCTCCACCTCTGATGCTCACCAGATGCAGTTATGCTTTATGGCCTCCCATGAGTATTGCTCAGCTGCATCTCACCCACACCTACACCACAGAAACCCATTATAAAAAGAGACACTGAAACACACAGACGGGGGGAGAATGAAAATAAAGAAAAGGGGGAGGGGAGAAAACAAACAGAAGCAAAGGGGAGGGGGACCCGTAAGGGGATGTAACCAAAAAAGGAAAAGGAAAAATTATCAACAATGTAACAACACACAGAGGAGAGGAGGATAAAAAAAATGAGAGAACACCATCCACTACCGCCACCAAACGGCCACCGTCCGACCACCACCGTCCTCTCACCGTCAACCACCACCCTCCTCTTCGCAACCCATAACCACCCCCGTACCACCAAAACGTCCCCTTCCCTCCACCGCCGTACTTCCACCAAACGCCGTCGCTTCCTCCAAACAGCCATCACCCTCACGGCCAAACCACCACTCACGGCCATCCACCCTAAAACCTCTCAAACGGCCACCGTCGCACCCCCACCGAAACACCACCTCACCGTGACAAACCTCCACCACCAGTGCACCATATCACCACCCTCCACCACGAACGGCCAGCCACCGCCAACAGCCACCACCCACCACCACGAAACCGACCGCCCTCTCTCCACCTTCGCCAACCAAAAACTAAACCGCAGCGCCCCACCACAACAACAAAACGAACCGCGGCCGTTACTTCCACCGCCACCTCTCTTCCTCCTCACCGTCGCCTCCTACAACCACCACGCCCCTCCTCTCTCTCCCCTCGGTTCTCTCCCTCCAACGACGTCCTCGGAACCTCTCTCTCTCCTGGTTCCATTCTTCTCTCACTGTAAATTTTTTTTTCCTTTCTCTCTCTGAGTTTTTTTTGAAATTTTTCTCTCTCTCAGAGGAAGCTTGTGCGGCGCCTAAGTGAAGGGAGGAGAATTAGGTTTAGTTTTTTTTTTTTTTGTTTAAGCCTTATATACACAGCCCACTCTTTTTGTTCTTTTTTTTGTTTGCTTCATATCGCTGTTTGCACCCCCTCCATTTCCTAACTACAGCGCCCCCCCTTGAAGGCCCAGAATGCGTGGGCTGCTGAATAAAAAAAACGAGTTGGGCTCAGCTTTCCACACCACCCCTTTTCAAATACACATTCCCTTTTATTTTATTTTATTTATTTATTACCATCCTTTTTTTTCTTAATATCATTTTTACTATTGTTATTATTATTATTATTATTATTATTATTATTATTATTATTATTATCATTCTTCAAAAATAGATGCTAGTTCACATAAAAAAATATTTTTCTCCCTTTCTTTTTCTCATAAAAATACCAAAAATATGGGATTGGCTGAGATGTGACATCTTGTCGGTCCCGGTTCAAGACGCCTGAGCTGTACAGATCGGTGATCTTAAACCACCTATTCAAAAATTAAAACAAACTCTTTCTACCTTAGAACTACGTCGCTTTGATTCCCATTTGGGATACGTAGGAGCGAGCCACATCCTCGTCAAGCACAACAAACCAAAATTAATTCGATTGCGAAAGCCCTTTTTGATCATCTAAAATAAAAACCGATTATCATTAATGATCACTCGCGCCGTTGCCGTTTGGTTGTTAATGATAATTTCATTTTCAAAAGAGTTAGTAGCGCGGCCACTCTAAACCGTTGTTGTTTGGTCATCGCGAATCCTCACTCCTACTGCGAAAACTCATCTAAACAGACTAAAAAACAAAAACCTTTTTAGGACAACCAAGAACTACGTAGCTTTGAATTCTCCATCGCACCAGGAGATACGTAGGAGCGAGAGGCCAACTCTCGTCAAGCGCCAAAAATAAAAATTTTCATTAAGTCTTCTCACTCCCTTTTCAATAAAGAGGCAAAATAAAAGCATTTTCAAATCAACACTTCAAACCACACATTTAATTAAAGGTTCCCTTTCGGTAGAAAGGAGGTACGGGGTGCTAATACCTTCCCCATGCCTAACCGACCCCCGAACCCATATCTCTAGTTTTCGAAAGACCATCCGCCTTGTCTAAAGGACCTTTTTTCAATGTTTTGGTCTTAAAATTAAAATATTGGTGGCGGCTCCAAACTTTTTCCACGTTGTCAAACGAAAAGTCCCAAACCGGATTTTTTGGGCGCAACAGATCTAATCAAGCATGAAATCGATTATCCATCTTAGGCAAATCAGGCACACAATCGATTTCTACAAATCTTCATTTCACTCAACGGTCATATTTTCTATACGCCTATAAAAAGCAGCCTCACTCTTCACTTTCAATTCACGACTCATTCTTGCAATCTGAGATCTATTATTCTTCTATCACTCTCACTACTCTTACACTTGCAACTTTATTTTTGAGAGCTTTATATTTCACATAGTTTGATATTGTATTACTGTGCTTCAACTTGTTTTATCCACACTACTGAGTGTGCTATCAAATCTGTTTCTTCTCATTTGTTGGGTGTGTTCCCAAGGTTTATTCAAGAGAGGTGATATCTCTTGGTGTTTTCTAGAGAGGTGATATCTCTAGGTTTTAAAGGTTTTACATAGGGAGGTGATATCCCGGTATTGTAAGTTCTCTTGTTGTAAAGGTTTCTAGCTGAACCTGTTTTAAAAGCTAGTGATTAGTTGAAAACCCTTGGAGCATTCCTCGGGGACTGGACGTAGGCCTGTGGTTTGGCCGAACCAGTATAAATCTCTGTGTGTCATCTTCTTTCCCTTCATCTCTTTAATTTCCTTGCAAGTTATTTTCATTGTCTTATTATTGTTATTTCAATTCAAACGCTCTTAAGCACTTTATTTGATCAAAATCTTTTTAAGAGTTTAATTTTAAGTGCTATTTTTAAATTCACAATTCACCCCCCCCTCTTGTGTTTGAAGTCTCTTGGTCAACATTTAGATGTACTTAACAAAGCATGCAAATGACATGATCAAAAATGTTTTCAAAAAAATAGAAGAACTAAGTACATCATATGTATGTTTTAAAAACTTAAATAAATATGAAACATGATCAATTCATCTTTTTCTCAAAAATTGAAGAAGTGTATCAATAAGTTGAATTTTGAATGAAAAGCCTTGTTTTCTAAAAATGATCAGTTTTATGAAATACTTTGACACAACAAAATTGAGTTTTGAAAAGAACCATGCTAGATCAAGTGCTATCTAAAGCCAAGGAAATTTTGGAAATTTGAGGTCAAAATTAGATTTTCATTAAAAATTTAGAAGAGCATAAAGACTTAAGTTTGGGGGAAATTCCATGAATACAAAGGCCAAAGTGTGACAGCTTGAAGAGTGCAAGCCACAAGTGTCAAAACCACTCAAAAATACCAAAAATATCCCAAAAATGAGCTACACTTGCCTGAGTCATATAAACCGAACCTGTCCCTTAAGTGCAATTTGGTTTGAAAAATATGAACAAAGTTCAAGGAGAAAAAGAAAAACAAACCAAGAAAAAGAAGAAAATGCATGTGGAGGTCAGTGAGGAGGGTAGTGTACGCTACCAAAAATACTCAAAAAGTTCCAAATGTGACAACACCATCTACATCAAAAGGCACCTACACTCAAAATAAGGTGAACCTACAATTCAAAAATGATGTTTTTGCACTCACTGCATTACATCATCAAAAATCAAACACCAAGAATAGAAATAAGGTATTGGCTCAACAAGTTGGAACACCAAAAGCCCTTTGTTGTGCTTAAGAGTCCCCTAAATACTTGAAGAAATTGTTAGTCTCGGCCATATTTTGAAAAATCTCTAAGAGTGACCAAAAGAGTTCCATCTTTTTCAAAAAGCTAAGGAAAAACTCTTTGTTCAGTTATGGAACCAATTAGAAACTCAATGGGCCACACACTCACACAAATGAGTTTTTATAACTCTGAATGTTTTAAAGCAAGGGCATGGAAGAAAAAGCACCAAAAGAGAAAGGCTCATTACAATACACTTCAAACACTTCTTGAAAAACATGAGTTGAGATGTCTTCATAATTATATAAGTCTTGTGTTTTGTTTCTTGTCGTTGCTTGAGGACAAGCAACAATTTAAGTTTGGGGGTGTGATAACTCTATTTTATATAGAGTTATTCATACAATTAAGCTTGAGTTATTGCTTATTTTCAAGAACATTTATATATATTTATAGCTTATTTATCAAGGAACAACATTCTAAATATTCAAATGGATAAAGGGCAATGATCTAGGAAAAATGCACAAATCTTGTTAGGTTTGATGTTTTTGTTCAGTGCAGCTACTGCAGGAGTGGAAACACTGCCAACACCAGGAGTGGAAACACTAGGAGTGGAAACACTGCCAACACCTGCTAAATTCTGCAGTTTATACCAAAACATCCAAAGACCATTTCAATGCTTCCACACTTGATTTGTGACGTCATGCCTAGTCACCTAGAGCTGAGCCACTTGCAGAAGTCGGCGATACACATAAAAATCAAGTTGCAAGACTCAACTTATCTAAAAGACATGTGGCACTTCTCCAATGGACCTCATCTTTTGTTATGCATGCAAGCGACCAAACCTGTGCAGCTTGCTTGATTGGTTGTCTACAACTAACCATGTTTGGTCCCCTCAGCTGATCTTTCACGCCAAAGGAAACCCCTTGCAAGAGGAAAGCTTTCAAGCCTATAAATAGAAGCCATATCTTCACTTATCCAATATCTTTTACATCTTTAAATCCTTCATCTTTCATTTGTAATTCTTCATTTTGTTTTCTGAAAGGATCGCTTAGTTTAGGTTTAGTTTATTTTCATTTCAAGTTTCTAAGGAGAGGAAGGTGAGGAAGTGCTTGACAACCATTCCCTTCACTTCTACTTTGAAGAAATTCGTGTAAGAAATCTTTATTGTACTTCAACTTGGGAACTTAATGCAAAAGATCTTCTATTCAAGTAATCTTTACTCTTTTAAGTTCTTTTGCTTTATTATTCATTTACTTATGTTTTTTGCATATTCTTTGCTTTATAACATGAGTAACATGAGCTAAATTCCCTTAAGTTGAGATGTTCTAACCTTGTAATGAACTTCTAAATATGTTATTATGGTTTATGTAGTGTAAACACTTTAAACTCTTGCATAATACTTCTTTCAACTTATTCTGGAATTGATCACTTTAGAATAGGTAAAACTTGTAGCAGCAGACATGGGCTACATTTATGAACTCAAGAGTTAATAGGGACAAGTATTTAATAAAGGAAACTTTGTTAAATACATGCTAAAACCTAGACATAGGATAGCATAGTCCTTAGGATAATAAAATTACAAGAGTGAACCTATTTAGCAACTTGGATCATTGTTAGGAGGCAAGGGAGGAATTGACAAACCTTTCTTTACTGTAAAAAACAAAGATCATAAGAGCTTGTAATGAAACTATAAAGAGAAGTGCTGAAAGGCACAAACTGATGCACCTACATCCAGTGTTCCCACATTACATACTCCATTAAAACACTTAGAAGTAAAGTACTTGGTGAAAACATCTCAACTACTTTTTCCACTGATTTCTCACACATTTTATTGCTTATTACTATTTTTACTTACTTTGAAAACTCCAAACCAAAAATACTGAATAGTGTAGACACACTAAGTGTACACTTTGAACTACAAAAATTTACAATACATAATCCCTGTGGGTTCGACCTTTCTTATCACTTTATTACTTGTGTGACTATGTATACTTGCATATATTAAAATAACCACACCAAGTTTTTGGCGCCGTTGCCGGGGATTATAGTAAAATTTTGTTGTTTAGATTGTTAATTTAGTGTTTTATTAGTACTACTGGTATTCTGTTTTCTGTGCAGAAACACTTAGTGCAGAAACACTCAGTGTGGAAACACTAGTTTATGCCCAGAGATAGACCACCAGAATTTGATTGTGATCCAGAAATTGAGAGAAGATTTTGGAGAATGCTAAGACAACAAAGACAAAGACAACAAGACTGCAGAACAATGTCTCACCACAGTGAAAATGCCTCAGTAAGAGGAGGACCTAATTCACATCAACAACCTGAAGGTGGACCAGATCACAAACAACAATTCATTCAAATGGGACCAATAGGTATGATTAATGATAGAGATAGACTTATGAGAGACTATGCTCAATATGACCAGCAGCACATACAAACTAGTATTGCTAGACCTCAAATTGATGCTGTTCATTTTGAATTTAAACCTATGATGTTTCAAATGCTGCAAACAATTGGTCAATTTGGTGGATCTCCACATGAAGATCCCCATGAGCATTTAAAGCAATTCATAGAAGTTTGTAGTAACTTTATCATTCCTGGTATTAGTGAGGATGCATTTAGGCTTAAGTTATTTCCATACTCTTTGAAAGATAGGGCTAAATCATGGCTAAATTCTATGGAGCCCAATTCTATTCATACATGGAATGAATTAGCTGAAAAATTCTTAAGCAAATATTTTCCTCCTATTAAAAATGCTAGGAGGAGACATGATATTACATCTTTTAGACAAAAAGAATTTGAATCATTGTTTGAAGCATGGGAAAGATGGAAAGAGCTTTTAAGAAAATGTCCACATCATGGTTTACCTGTCATTATACAAATGGAAACTTTTTACAATGGTCTAGAACCACAAACCAGAGTGATGCTTGATACATCAGCTGGTGGTGTTCTTTTGAATATGTCTTATAATGAAGCATGTGATCTTATTGACAAAATTGCTACAAATGGTTCAAGTTGGCCTACTGAGAGGGTAAGTGCTCAAAAGAGAACCTCTAGACTACATGAGATTAATGATATATCAGCCCTATCTGCTCAAGTAGCCACTTTAACCAATCTGATCAAACAGTGCACTAGTGCACCTACATCTAGTGTAGCAACACCTAAAGAAAACACTGCAGCAGCTATAGAACAAGCCCCTCCAGGAACTACAAGTTGTGTGTATTGTGGAGGAGGCCATCTATATGAAGAATGTCCTAGCAACCCTGTCTCTGTCAATTATGTAGGTTACAATAAAAATAACAACCCTTACTCTAATACCTACAATCCAGGATGGAAGAACCACCCAAATTTTAGGTGGAACAATTCTAATGCACCTGCACAAAGTGCACCTGCACCAAGTACTCCTCCTGGATTCCTACCTCAAAGCCAACAAAGATCAAACCCACCTGCCAGTGCCAATTCTCTAGAAGAATTGCTTAGATCATTCATTAGTGAAACTAGAACTGCTAGGCAAGCTCATGATATATCAATTAAGAACCTAGAGAACCAAGTAGGGCAATTAGCAACTGCTTTGCAGCAAAGACCAGCAGGTACTTTGCCATCAAACACAGAAGCTTCACCCTCACAAAGGCAAGGTAAGGAGCAGGTCAAAGCCATATCTTTGAGAAGTGGCAAGGATCTAACAGAACCATATGAGCTTGAAGGTACAGAGAAGGGAGAAAAAAATAAAAATGAAAAAAATTCTCAAGATGCAGAAACACCTGGTGTTCCTACATCTCCTACTCCAAGGTTAGTACCAGAATACCCTCCTCCTCCTTTTCCTCAAAGATTGAAAAAAATACATGAGGAGAAGCAATTCAGTAAATTTCTAGATGTTTTAAAACAATTGCATCTCAATGTTCCATTGATAGAGGCACTTCAACAAATGCCAAACTATGCCAAATTCATGAAAGATGTGCTTTCTAAAAGGAGAAGATTAGGGGAATTTGAAACTGTTGTTATGTCAAAAGAATGTAGTCTGATTTTACAAAACAAAATTCCAAGGAAGCTAAAGGATCCAGGTAGCTTTACAATCCCTTTTTCAATAGGTAAGTACTATACAGGAAGAGCATTATGTGATTTAGGTGCAAGCATCAATTTGATGCCCAAATCTATCTTCACAAAGCTAGGGATTGGAAATGCTAAACCTACCACATTGACACTATCTTTGGCAGATAGATCAATTGCATATCCAGAAGGAATTATTGAGGATATATTGGTGCAAGTTGACAAATTTGTGCTTCCTGCAGATTTTGTTATACTTGATTTCATTGCAGATGAAGAAGTGCCAGTCATACTTGGAAGACCATTCTTGGCAACAGGGAAAACACTGATAGATGTGCAAAGAGGAGAGCTAACCATGAGAGTGAATGATCAAGAAGTAAAATTCAATGTCTTGAATGCTTTGAAGTATCCTGCAGAGGAGAGTGAAGAGTGTTCATCAATCTCACTTGATCATTTGGTAGAGAAGCAGTTCCACAAGCAGTATGATCACCTTGCCAATGCACTAGCACCTGATGTTTCTGCATTGCCTGCTGAGGAATTTATTGAAGAAAGCATATTGCCCAAGGAACAAGCTACACCTAAGGTATGGGCTAGAACTTATGAATCTCTTAATTTAGAAGATCCCAACCTTAAAGAAAATGTACCTTCTGTTGAACAACCTCCTAAGCTAGAATTGAAAGAACTACCTAAGCATTTAAAATATGTTTTTCTAAGTGAGAATGATACTCTTCCTGTAATCATAGCATCTGATCTAAGGTATTTAATAAAGGAAACTTTGTTAAATACATGCTAAAACCTAGACATAGGATAGCATAGTCCTTAGGATAATAAAATTACAAGAGTGAACCTATTTAGCAACTTGGATCATTGTTAGGAGGCAAGGGAGGAATTGACAAACCTTTCTTTACTGTAAAAAACAAAGATCATAAGAGCTTGTAATGAAACTCTAAAGAGAAGTGCTGAAAGGCACAAACTGATGCACCTACATCCAGTGTTCCCACACTACATACTCCATTAAAACACTTAGAAGTAAAGTACTTGGTGAAAACATCTCAACTACTTTTTCCACTGATTTCTCACACATTTTATTGCTTATTACTATTTTTACTTACTTTGAAAACTCCAAACCAAAAATACTGAATAGTGTAGACACACTAAGTGTACACTTTGAACTACAAAAATTTACAATACATAATCCCTGTGGGTTCGACCTTTCTTATCACTTTATTACTTGTGTGACTATGTATACTTGCATATATTAAAATAACCACACCAGCGCCTAGGGCGCCAAAATCAGCAACAACAAACAGGAACATCATGACTGGGCGCCTAGGGCGCCACACCCAGCAACAGCAGACAGCAGCGTAATTAGACATGGCGCCCAGCAGTAGGGCGCCTTTTCCAGCAAACTAAAAACAACAACAACAATGGCGCCCATGGCGCCTAGGGATCCAAATTTTGATTTCCACCATGATCAATCACCAATTACAAACATTATGATTATATTCAAACATCACCAAATCGACATCAAACAAGATCAAAGAACCACATAGAGTCTATCCCCTACATAATCCCCATCATAAACCCTATTATAAGGATAGAACCCACCCTTACCTTAGGTTTGTCGAACGCGAGATCTCCTTGAACATAAGCTCCAAAGAACCACCGCAACAAGACTTCTCTCCTCTTGCTCCTTGTGCGCGCCGTCCCTCTTCCTTTCTCTATTCTCCTCTTCGCAACTTTCTTTCTTTTCTCTTCTCAAAATGCGCTATGTTCCAAAAACCCTAACTAACACTCCCTTCATGCGCCTAAGCCTTGGGCCCGTGGATCACGGGGCCCCGTCCACTAATCAGCTAGTTACTAAGCACCACTCCCTATTATACATAAAACACCGTATAATTATTTTAATATAACTATACTAATAAAATACCTAAATAATTTAATTAAATAAATAATTAAATTATTTGGGCGTTACAGCCAGGATCTTGGCCCGAGACGTGATGAGGGGGGTAAGCTCCGTGAATTTGCAGGGGCGCGCCTCACGACGCCCGCCTCCTGTTACCTTTCGCTGGCGGACTTCCCGGGCGTCTTCCCTGTCGCCCCCAACCTTGGCTGCCTCGCGGTAAGCCATATCGTCCTCTTCGTAATCCATGTACTTCTGAGACCTTTGAAGGAACTCGCCCAAGTTCCTAGGTTTGTTGATACCTACATCCATCTGGAAAAGACTTCCCTTTCTTAATCCGTCTTTCATCCAAAATAACCTCTGCCTGTTTTCCAAATTTCGATCACACGAGGTCTCCTTGTTGAAACGCTCAATGTATTCTCTTAGTGTCTCATCGTCATGCTATCTTACGGCCCTTAGCACTTCTTCTGATTTGGGTTTCAACTGGGAGGCGGTGAAACGAGCTGTGAACATTCTCGCCAGCTGCCTCCATGAGGAGATAGAGTTTGGTTTTAACTCTTGAAACCACTCTAGTGCGGAATTTTCGAGAGTGAGGGGGAAAATTTTGCAGTGAACAGGCTCCCTGGCGCCTCTATAGCACATCATCAGGGAGAAGTGTGCCAGATGGCGGTCTGGATCTCCGGTTCCATCATACATCTTGAGGGCTGGCAGCTTCTCCAAGGCCCTTGGGATTTGGCATTCATCCACCCTTCGAGTGTAGGGTCCTTCATCGGAAAACCTCATCGAGTTGC
The DNA here is from genome assembly GCA_039519185.1 of Astragalus membranaceus. Taxonomy (NCBI): domain Eukaryota; kingdom Viridiplantae; phylum Streptophyta; class Magnoliopsida; order Fabales; family Fabaceae; genus Astragalus; species Astragalus membranaceus. The sequence continues at coordinate 42,766,929 of CM076848.1, read as the reverse complement.
GAGGGGGGGTATCTTCATAGTCTGTTTCTCGATACCTGCACCGGTCAGGGGATCTCCTCGATGGTGATCCTCGGTGATGCCTCTGGTGGGTATTGACCCTGTCCCTTGGCCTCTCACGAGAATTAGGAGATGCACGTGAGGAGGTCCGGGAATGGGAGTCGTGAGGCTGATAGGTATCATCTGGAGGGGATGGAGGGGTCCTCGGAGGTGAGTCTGATCCTCCATGCCCGCGCCTACGTGCCTCCGCCTTAGGGGAGAACGATGGACGTGATGTCTTCGGGGAGGAGAACGATGGACGAGATGCCTTCGAGGGGGAGACCGATGCACGTGCCTTCCCTAGCTGGGTGGAGGCTGCACAGGCAGGGAAGCCACACACCTTTCAATCTCTCTCAGGCGAGCTTCCTGCTGCAAAATAGCTTGAGTGCGATCGGCCAGGAGATCCAGAAGCTGACTCACATTCGAGGGTTGGGCAGGCTGACTGGTCTCTTCGTTAGGCAGGCTGGCGACGTTGCCTTCCGGAGTACCCTCTGGTGGGGGTGCGGGTATGGCAACGCTTTGAATCTGGGGTCTACCTCTGGGAGCCATTGAGTAGCAAGAGAAAAGTTTGAGTAATGATGATGTGAAAGATAGATATCTCCCACTGTGGTCGCCAATGTTCTGTACCTGGCAGTGTTTTGTCGGCTGCTGTTGGTAGGTCTCTTGCTGCCCTGGCAGGAGGTTAGTGAGCGCCGGGGGGTACCTGCAAAGCCACTCCGACGCTTAAGTCACTAAGAGAATAGGCTAGTGAATTTGCAAGGGAAGAGTGTGTACCTCGTAAATGGCTATGTGAGCCGGTATTTATAGGAAATCGGCCCGTTTGTGGATCGTCGGATCAGTGGAATTGATCTTAACCGTCCAAGCGTGATTGGGCTTGTATGTTGTGGATATGGGCCAAAGTTATTGGGCCAATCCATATCCATTGCTAAATGCACCTCCTGGAATTGCTAAATGGACCTCTTGGTCCAGTCCAGAACATTTATTATTTACTATAATCTCTCTATTAAAACTACTAAAATTACCAAATTAATCTCTCTATTAAATTACTACTCAATCAATTTAACCACTACAAAAAATTACCAAATTACTAATTTATAATTACTAAAAAGAAGTAAAATGCCAACGGAGGGCCAACAAGGATACAAACGGGAGAGCCAACGGGGATGCATATTTTACCTCTAATGTCCAAATACATTATTATGGATCAATGTAATTCTGATTGTCAACGGGGATGGATATTCCACTTTGAATTTCAAATCATACATTTTGGACATTGTTCACAACTTATCAATATCTTCCAAATTACTATTATGACTTCATGGCAATACACCGACCATACAATATCACCCGTGCGTATACACGGTTAAAAAACTAGTATAATTTAAAATGCAATACGGTATGAACTTGAGTTCTTATGTGAGTCTCGCAATTAACTCAAATATTTTTACTTCTATTTACTTTTTTTATTTAAAATTTACCAAATACATTTATTTGTTGTTGTCTTCATATAAATTTTAACTTGAGTATCATATACATTTTTGTTTGTTGAGTTATTTTTTTGTCAATATATTGGGTTATTTTTAGAACTTCAAACTTTCAAATAAAACTATGGCTTCTAAATGGACATATTTTGAGCCCAACTCCTATTCATCTCTAACCTATAAATGTTCTTCAAAAGCAACTCTAGAAACTATGCGAAAGGAAACTGCAGGAGCAACAAAGAAGAGTAGTGAAGAAATAGAGGGAAGAAATATATGTCATATAACCAAAAATTGCTTAATCAATTTGCAACCATCGCAAAAGTTTTGCATCATAGCTTTAACTGGAATCCATTTTGTACTACCAAATCAATTTTGTTGGAAAGTCAATTATAATTTGTAAGAAAATGCAAATGTGTAGAAATTGAAGTCATACATTTCACAAGGTAGGTGAATGTATTTAGAGTCTTGGAAATGTGGAACAACTAATGTCCACTAAGTCTTATGCATGCATGAAAGTCATGTTCTCTCCTATAAATAGAGAGATCTGTGAAGAGATGAGACATGCCAAATGAAGAGGTGAGGCATTTCCATTCTTGGGTGACCATGTAGAGAGTTGAAGAATCTCTAGCCAGGTCCTAGTGAGAGGAAACTGCTGGTGATCACTTGTTGTGTGAGATGTGAGTGTTATCATTCCTTGTAACTCTTAGAGAGAGAGAGAGAGAGAGAGAGAGAGAGAGAGAGAGATTTGTAGGGCGGTACACATATTGGGGTGAGTTACAAATTGTTGTAATCATATTTGAGAAGATGAAAGAATTGTGTTGATGTGTTCTATGGACGTAGACAAGAGGTGACGAACCACGTAAATTGTTTGTGTTCTTCTTTCTTTTATTTTTGCGGTGTGTTTATCTATATTCCCTCATGTATCCTTGAGTGTGTGGGTTAATCTGTTGACATGTGTGATTTTCCCCAACAAACTTATCTCCATTCAACTCAAACACCATGGTAGAAGAGACAAATGCATTCAAGGTCTTTCAACAAGGTTCTGAACATAAATCCCAAAGTCCGTATATACTTAAGTATTATGAGAGCTTGTAAGCAAGCTAGTGAGTAGGAGAGCCTATACTTAAGTATTTAAAAGGCGGTTACTTGGAGAGCCTATATATATTAATGCTAGTCGAGTAGCTCTTGATACACAATAATTAAAACTCGAATTCCAAATACGCTACTTCCTCCTCTTCCTCTTCCTCTTCCTCTTCCTGGGTTCATCTCCTGAAAATCCAAACTTCCCATTCTTGCCAGTTCGGATACCTCGAGGGATTTGCACTTGTCAGGCGGAAAAAATTTTAAGGACGCGTCTTACGACACCTCAGGTTGCTTTCTCTCACGTTTAATATTTTGCAGGTTATTTCGTTGTTGCTGTTTCGGGTTCTCTCAACAACAATAGCTTCTCAACTTTCGAATGCAATGTCATCTAGCGAACTGCCACTAGCGAATGCAATGTCATCTTCAATAACACGACATTAATGAATCCTCGTTACATGCATTTTTAGGGAGTCCCCCTTACATGCTTAGGAAGGAGAAATAAATAAAAGCAAGAAAATAACTTTTAGAATGCAGCTATTTACATTGCACTTTTGCTAGCCTATGCCTGAAATAGTATTCCTTTTCTCTAAAATTTAGTTTAAGACGATATAAAATTGTTCGAAAATAAACTTACCCAATACAAAGAGTATTGAATGGGGCGTCCAGGATAGCAAAATTAGGGAGTATCGATAATTACTTATACTTTTAGGCTATGTTGAACCCTGATTGCTTCAAAGTAAATTTGTACCCAAAAATATTGTATGGCTACAAAAAAAAGTGTGGATGGTTAGTTCAATTTAGGGCCGTTCATGGTTCAGTTATAAAGGTGAACTGCACCGAAATGAACCGAACTGTTAAGACAGTTCGACCGAACCGAACCAAACTGTCTTAGCAGTTCGACAAACCGAACTGAACTGTCTTAATAGTTCGGTTCGGCAGTTCGAGCTCGAATCGAACTGTTTAAATTTTGAACTTTTTTTTCGAACATTTTTTTTTCGGGCTCAACAATTCGAAAAAAAAAATTTAAAATTTAAAACAGTTTGGTTCGAAGTCGAACTGCCGAACCGAACTATTAAGACAGTTCAGTTCGGTTCGGTCGAACTGCTAAGACAATTCGGTTCGGTTCGGTCGAACTGACTGAACAGTTCAGTTCTAAACTATTAGTAAAAATTCAGTTAATTTTGGTTCAGTTCGGTTCGGTTTGGCAGTTCAGTTCAGTTTTTTGGTTCTGATGGACAGGCTTAGTTCAATTTATAACTCACATTTTGAGGGTACTTATCCAGACTTATTGGTTTTGGTGTTGGTAATTTTAAACAAGGTATTGAGTTTGAATTTTATGAGCAACGAAACTCCACAACCTGAATCAGATTAGTGTAGATCTAATATAACTTTCAAGTTTCTAAAACCAACAATTTTAATGACAATTACATCATTTTATTTTTTGGTCACTTGACCATCACCCCTCCATTTTCATATATAAGAAAAAAGCGGCTATTACTCCTTTAATAAAATTATTTAATTGTCTAAAAACAATCAAAAAATGAATTATGATCTGTGAATTACCCTTATACGGCCCTACATAAGAAAAAGGAAAGCTTAGAAACCAAAATTTATTTGCACCGAGAAAGTAGCAATTAATAAGGATAAATTTGGTATATTAACTAAAAACTAGTAGGATACCCGTGCATACGCACGGGTGCTGTCGTGTTATTTTTATGAATGAACTTAGACAGTATTTAAATAGTTTGAACATTACCCCGTGAAAATAGAGACAAATTTAAAGTAGATAAAAAAGGAGTTTCAAATTAAAAATAGATAAATATTAAAATCTAAAAATGTAAAAGTATCATTTAAAAACAATACATGCATTTATCCTGTGTTTTTTTATATATCAGTGAAGTGTTCTTTTATAAATCAGTGTTGTTATCCCGTGTTTTTCTATATATTAGTGCAGCTATCCCGTGTTTATATATATATATATATATATATATATATATATATATATATATATATATATATATCATTGCAGTTATACCCGTATTTTTTTATATATCAGTGCCGTTGTCTCGTGTTTTTTATGTATCAGTGCAGTTATCTCATAGTTTCAATTGATTATTTGAGTTGATTAGTAGATATTAAAAGATAGATAGTAGATTATTAATAAGAAATATTTATCCCGTGTTTTTTTTTATATATCAGTAACAATTATTTGTCCTTCTTTTGGTATTAGTGACAAATATTTGTCCCATGTGTTTTAAATATTAATCAGTTTAAATAGTCATTAAGTCTTCTTCTTTTATTATATAGTAGGTTCATAGTAATTTTCAAAAATTATAATTATCAATGGCAAATATTAATCCCGTGTTTTTTATATATCACTGCAGTTATCCCTTCTTTTCTATATATCATGCAGTTATCTGGTAGTTTCATTTGATTATTTCAGTTGATTAATAGATTATAGTAGATAGTAATTTTGTTAGATAGTAGATTATCAATAAGAAATAATTGTTTTAAATATTAATTAGTCTTCTTGTTTTTTAGATAGTAGGTTTGTAGTAGTAGTCTTCAAAAAATTTAATTATCAATGACAAATATTAATATCGTGTTTTTTTCATATATTAGTGCAGTTATCCCGTGTTTTATATATATATCAGTGCAGTTATCTCGTAGTTTCAATTGATTATTTTAGTTGATTAGTGGATTATAGTAGATAGTAAAAGAGAGATAGTAGATTATCAATAAGAAATATTTTTCTTAAATATTAATCAGTAGTTGAAATAGTCATTAAATATTATTGTTTTTTAGATAGTAGGTTTATAGTAGTCTTCAAAAATTTTAATTATCAATGACAAATATAAATCCTGTGTTTTTTTATATATATATCAGTGCAGTTATCCCGTGTTTTTTTATATGTCATTGCAGTTATCCCGTAGTTTCAATTGATTAGTTGAGTTGATTAATAGATTATAGTAGATAGTAAAAGATAGATAGTAGATTATCAATAAGAAATATCTATCCCATGTTTTTTTATATATCAGTAATAATTATTTGTTCTTTTTTAATTAGGTATTAGTGACAAATATTGTCACGTGAGTTTTAAATATTAATCAGTTTAAATAGTCATTAAGCCTTCTTGTTTTTTTAGATAGTAGATTTATTGTAGTTTTCAAAAATTATAATTATCAATGGTAAATATTAATCTCGTGTTTTTTATATATCAGTGCAAAGTAAGAATGAGAGTGTAAGAAGAAAGAGAAAAGTGAAAAGTAAGAAAGAGAGTGTAAGAAGAAAGAGAAAAAAAAGAAAAAAAAAGAGTGTAATGACATTTTTACCCTTAAATTAGATATGTGTCTTGTTAATAAGAGATCCAAATTGGTAATTTATAGGAGGTTTGTTTGTATAAATAGATATAAAATATAAAATTAAAAGTAAAGTAAAAAGAAAAAAAGGAAGAAGGAGAGTGTAAGAGAAAAGTGAAAAGGAGAAAAGATAGTGTTAGAAGAAAGAGAAAAAGGAAGAAAGAGAGTGTAAGAGAAAAGTGAAAAGTAAGAAAGAGAGTGTAAGAAGAAAGAGAAAAAAAAGAAAAAAAAAGAGTGTAATGACATTTTTACCCTTAAATTAGATATGTGTCTTGTTAATAAGAGATCCAAATTGGTAATTTCATAGGAGGTTTGTTTGTATAAATAGATTGATTAGTTGAGTTGATTAGTAGATTATAGTAGATAGTAAAAGATAGATAGTAGATTATCAATAAGAAATATCTATCCCATGTTTTTTTATATATCAGTAATAATTATTTGTTCTTTTTTAATTAGGTATTAGTGACAAATATTGTCACGTGAGTTTTAAATATTAATCAGTTTAAATAGTCATTAAGCCTTCTTGTTTTTTTAGATAGTAGATTTATTGTAGTTTTCAAAAATTATAATTATCAATGGTAAATATTAATCTCGTGTTTTTTATATATCAGTGCAAAGTAAGAATGAGAGTGTAAGAAGAAAGAGAAAAGTGAAAAGTAAGAAAGAGAGTGTAAGAAGAAAGAGAAAAAAAAGAAAAAAAAAGAGTGTAATGACATTTTTACCCTTAAATTAGATATGTGTCTTGTTAATAAGAGATCCAAATTGGTAATTTATAGGAGGTTTGTTTGTATAAATAGATATAAAATATAAAATTAAAAGTAAAGTAAAAAGAAAAAAAGGAAGAAGGAGAGTGTAAGAGAAAAGTGAAAAGGAGAAAAGATAGTGTTAGAAGAAAGAGAAAAAAGGAAGAAAGAGAGTGTAAGAGAAAAGTGAAAAGTAAGAAAGAGAGTGTAAGAAGAAAGAGAAAAAAAAGAAAAAAAAAAGAGTGTAATGACATTTTTACCCTTAAATTAGATATGTGTCTTGTTAATAAGAGATCCAAATTGGTAATTTCATAGGAGGTTTGTTTGTATAAATAGATATTAGATATTAGATTAGATAACTTCAACATGCTTATATATGATAACAAGAATAAATGAATATTTTGGCTTAAAAATGAAACGGAGGGAGTACATCTTTATTTGTGTGTATTTGGAATGGACGAGACTTTTACTTTGAATATACTCAATTTTTCTCATATAGCATGAGTTTAGGTGCAAGCGATGCCTCTTTTCTCCTAGAAGTGTCTAGGTGCTACCGACACAATGTCAGCATCGCGATCATGGAGCAGAAAAAGTTGTGACTATCAGTAATTTGATGTCTATCAGATTATACATTCAACTATATTTGTTAAAATGTCATGCATGTAATGTTTATTAAAGAATAAACTAGATGAGGCGTTTAGGAAGGCTCGGGGATAATTTTTCTCCCAATCATTAAAGAATTAACACTATAACTCTTATGTCCTCCCTCCAAACTCCCAAATAGACCCTAAATATCCTCCACGGTTAACAATTAAATGCAACTGAGACCTCGCGAGAATTACGCAACTTGATCAATATAACATGATATCATATAATAATTAGATGTCCTTACGGTTCGTTGTCTTGGCATTTTCTAACTCCGGTGTGAGCAGTAGTAGTGTGTGTGCGTAATGCATATTTGTCATTTTGTTTAAGCTGGAAAAAAATACAATAATTAAATTTAAAATAAATATCAACAAAAAAAATGTATAGTTTGAAAAAAATGTATAGCTGGAAAAAAATGTGTTGCTGGCAATTATTTAGAAAGTTATGTGGTTCACTTGAGAACACATCCATCCATCCTATATACAGAACCTGTATAAAACAACTATTTATTTATTTATTGTATGTATAGTTTGAAACTTGAGAGAAAAAAATACACCTATACATCAATAAATCACACGCGTGTACACTTAGGTAATTACTCGTTTCCACCTGTTGTCATGGGAACTGCCCCATGTTATGTTAGTGAAAGATCATACTTAAATTTCCATATATTTTATTTCGTTACGTAAATATCGTTCATGTATGGAACTCTTACGTTTCAAATATCCAAATGATGGTCGGTTTCTATATATTCTATCTAATGTGGAAGATTTTTCCACCAACTCATTTTTACCCAAATAACCCATTTATCATTCTCTTGAAAATGACATTTTGGGTCTTTAGTAAAACTACAATGTTTCGTTCTTATTTCATACTATATATTTACGATTCAACCACCACATTTTCCTTTGGTCGGTTTAATTATTATAATCCCTTAATTTAATGGGGGTCAAAAGGAAAAGGGGAGGATAAACTAATAACAAAATTAAGGCTCGTCACACCTACTAGGCAGATTAGGGGGTTTCTTGCATGACTTTTCTTTCTTATGGGACCTCTATTTGCAAGACTGAAACCTCCATGACCCGGGGGGGGGGGGGGGGGAGGTGTTATCAAATAAAACTTTTTTCATTTGTTTTGGTCGGTAGCAAAATAAATTTTTTAACATTTGGAGACCAAACCCATGCCTTGTTCTTTACGCTTTCATTATTTGTTATTTGGTACATGTTTTCAGTTTCTGGTCAAATTGATTTGGTGATTTTTCAGATGTTCAAATATTAGAGTACACTACTCAGGAAAAAATGTTTGGAAGAAATCAAATATAAATAAATGTCATTTAATCTATTCATAGTTAATGCTATTGTTCTACACCTATGAGCAAGCACCCTGCAAAGCACATCGCCCTTATCAAAGATGCATTTCTAAGTACAGGTAAATAATCTAATTTTTTAAACATTTTTACATACTATCCTACAACTATGAATACTCCCTCACGGGTGAGAGTATTAACTGCTCTCTCATCTCACATTAGAATGAACATTAAGAATGGCATTTTCTTTAGATGAATGAACATTATACTTAACTATTAATTTATTATGATTGTAACAGTAACCAGAAAAACAAGAGATTTCCATTTTCTTTAGAGTATTAATTTATTATTTTTTTAATTGTTTTAATGTTTTAATTGAATTAAATAATAACGTGAGAGACTAAAATGAAACGAAAATGATAGATAAAAGACCAAAACGGACTTTAAAAAAGATAAAGGACCAAAGTGAAACGAAAATGAAAGATAAATGACCAAAACAGACCAAAAAAAAGATAAAGGACCAAAATGAAATCTGAAACAAAGATAAAGGACCAAAAGTGCTATTTAGCCATTAATTTATTATGATTGTAACAGTAACCAGAAAAACAAGAGATTTCCATTTCCAGGAGAAATGGACATGGGACATACAAGTGTGCCACTGCCAAGTGGCAACTAGCGGTAGATGAGATCCCCAAGCACGCTGTGGATGATTTGAAATCACGATTTTGCAACAAGACGACTTCAGATGAGATGGGAAATATAAGTTCAAAGTAAATATATCGCTTGATGCTATTGATTCTAAGGAAGGAGGCAAAAGTGGTCAACAATGCCAGCTCTGATAAAAGAAAAAACCTTTCTAAAAAAAGCTCCCTAGAGCCAACAATTTGCAACTCGCTACACCATGTTCAACCCAAAAAATAATCTAGGAAAAACATCTTGCAAAAGCAAAATTTAAACCAATTTTAGAAATCCTCCAATATATATTATATATATGCACATGGAGCAGATCGCTATACAATTTGAAGGCAATCCACTGCATTAAAACATCAAGTCTAGATACTTGTTATCACGTTTTCTGGTGAACTCTAACAAGCTGCCGTACGTTCTGTCGGCAATACCAACAAATAGAGCCTCTGTGTCCGGGCTGAAAGATACGCCAGCGATCTCACCAAACAAATCTATCTCTTGACCTTGTACATAACCAGAATGTGAATCAAAAATATGGACGAAGTCAGCTGGTTCAGCCATGGCCAAAAACTGCCCATCGGATGTGAATTTTAAGGCTCTTATTGCACCCATTCTTCCCTTAAGCACCGCTAAGGATTGTGAAAGATTTCTTATGTCCCACAACCTGCTTGTTGTGTCCTGATTCCCAGTAGCTAATATTTGTCCATTAGGGTGCCAAGCAGATGCAAAAGAGTAGTCCAAGTGCCCTTTCAGGCTTCCAGTAACCTGGGTGATACCATAAATAGATAAAATCAGAATCAAGAAGAAACATTAAGGATAATAACACCTAAAAACATCTGCATTAAAACAACCTTCCCAGTGTTAGCATCAGCTATCAAACACTCAGTATTGTCCCCAAGAACAGCTAACAATTTTCCATCAGGACTAACAGACGTATTCTGCAAGAGTCAACATGTAAACATAATTGTTCTTTGCAAAGTGTTCTTAGAAATGAAGATCAAATAATAACGGGAATATCACTTGATGACACTCACATTGACAGACCAATCATACTTGAAACAACCAATAAAAGCAAGATTCTCTGCATCAAATATCCGAACTTGGGAATCATTATTTGCTGCGATGACCCTTAATGCCCCACTGCAAAGTGACAGTTGAGTTACAAACCAAACCAAACCAACCAAAATTTCAAACAATGGGTTCTGCATTTAGATGCTTACCTGGGATTTCGGTAAACATCCACTGCATTAGTTATGGCATTATCATCTGTAGTAATTTTATTGCAGAATGCAACTCCAGAATGATTCAAATTCTGGTCCAAAATTAATTCACACGTTAAAAAAGGGGACTTTCATATGGTTGTTCATTATTCAACTGAAAGAAATAATGATATTCCCTACCTTGCAGATAAGCTCACCATGGAAGCCACCAGCCACCATCAGATTTTCCTTAACAGCCATGGTACTTATTTGCACTCGCAAGACAGGCTGAGATAATCCAGCTTGCTTCTGCAAAGAACATAAGAACATTCAAATACAATGGCATTGAGTACAAAAGAAACAGATTTCACTTGAACAACCAAATAGCTACATACAAGGGTTGGCTTAATCGGTTTCGCCACATTAAGCACTTCTTTTCCCCTCCGTAGTAATGAGGACCAATGCATCACTGAGTAGTTTTGCACAAGGTATACATCATGCTTTGATGTTGCCCACAACAGATTCCTCAGCTTCACAGACAAGAGACAGATGACATCAATATTAACATTCAACTAGGAAATCGAAAGACAATATATGATCATAAATAAGATACTGATATTAATGTATACAAATCAATTAACACATTCCAGCATTGACTGAGAAAAGTATCTATAATAACAACTAGTCTAAATGTCGGAACGGTAGGGTATCCTATGCGGAGAGTATTTGTATCAAGTTAGTGTATTAGTACATGTGATTGTTATTGGGTCAAATTTGTATGTAATATAGGAAGGCCAAAACTAATTACTTGAGTTAATCAGATAATTGTGGAATCGGCCATTTACACATATTTCCAACAAATAAAATCAAGTTCTTTAAGATGTGTGGAATTAGTAATTTTCAAGAAATAATGGAGAATTTCTCTATAAAAAATGCTTCAATGATGTTAGAGTGAATTTGAATAAATGCTGAATGAAAGACTAAATACAGATGTAATCAGGTAATAGATTATCGATGTAGAGAAAAAAACACAGAATGAACAGCAATTAAAAGATAGCTACTCTAATATTCTCTAGACAAAATCCTAGAAATATACAACCAAACATCTCAAGGCAAGGCCTACAAGACAAAATCAACACAAACTAATAACATATATTGTTAGAGACTTAGAGCCCTCTCAGATGTGGTAGATATCTTCCTATCATACCATAAAATAACGTCCTCCCAAGCTGCTCACATTCCACCTGGTTTACATAGAAAAATAGAAGGCCTAAATGTAGAAACAGGTTAAGCAACAAATTATTTTACAGAAACAAATAATGCTACAGTTACGGGATATATAACTCTATCACTTATGGAATGATAATGACTATCAATTAGAAGGCAAAGGCTCAGTAAGGAATAACACAACTCTATCAGTTAGAGGATACATAACTCTCAAAAGGTTCGGTAAGGAATATTATGTCAAATAAACCATTGACTTCAGAATCCAAATAGATTGTTGGTTTGATGAAAATTAACATACAATGGGTCACCTTTATAGTGTAATACTCTGATAAATCAGTTAGAAACAATACTGCTATAACACAATTCAAATACTGGAAAAAATGGCATAAAGTCAATAAAGCTCTGATCACCGGATATCAAGTATTGTATGTGGATGTGGATAGATGGTTGTGTGTGCATGAAAGCGTGTCCTATCTATATGCCAAAAGTCTTTTTTCTCACAGGAAATCAGCAAAAATTTAAGCTTGCCAAATCATACCATAACCTTGATGCATCCATGTCGATAAATTGGCATGAAACTGTCTTGTCTGTAGAAAGGAATATGTGGCGTCCATTGGAGATGTATCTTTTGAAAATATACTTTGTTTTTAAGAAAGATATTCGAAGAACAGTTAATGATACATCTTTCGGAAACATTTGGCCCCAACTAAAACAAGGATTTAATGAATAAAATTCTGGTTCAAATGCCTTAATAAAGAATTTGCTGAAACATCTTTATCAAGAATCGAGAATTTATTATAAAGAAGATTCATTTTTTTGAAAATCTGGCTAGAGCTAAATGAAACCAGGACAAAAATATTTACAGAAATGGTCATTTCAGAGAATTTCTGTAAGTCCCCGTGGAGGAATGAGGTTTTCACAAACTAGGCTTTGAAACCTCTCAAACTCCAAGCTGGTTGGGAGTTTGTACATGTGAAATTCCATTTGGTTTAAATCCTTATATAAAGAGGGCACCCGTTAGTTCATCCTGTAGAGAAATAGTACAGGTTACATAATCCTGCAAAACTAGAATACCAAAATTATGAACAGAAAAATATCTTCTAGTCAGGTAACATCATCCAACCAAGTGTGGGTGTGCAAACAACAGTAAGAATTAAGAACTTCCAGGATGTAGTAAATAGTAAATAAACTAAAATAAAATAATTTACTAATCTGATAAAATCATAAAACGCAAATCAGTACTGGTAAAAATTACGCGCATAAAAAATTGTTTTACTAAGGTAGCATCATCACCAGCGAGATATGGGTGCAGTAAATAAAATAAATAAAGACTCCCAGGATGTTGTAACTAGTAAATAAAATAAAATGATTCACTAATCTGATAAAAAACTCATAAAAATAGCAACATAGCAGACCACAGAACTCTAGCTGGGATTTATAATTTTTAATTATTTACTAGAATTTCTGTTTAAATCCAAAATTTAACAGTGGAAGGTATAATTGTACAAAATGAATCAGCCAATCCACCAAACTAATATCCAGGAATTTAATTAATTAATACTAAGTAGCAATGAACAAGGTTACTACCTGAAAGTGCGCAACGGTGGATTTGACGAGCCTGGTATTGAACTGAAAGTCATAGAAGGTCTTCCCTTTCTGCACTTCCAAACACTCCTGTCAACCAAAAACCAAAAAGGAAAAAGTATGAAAGTTTAGAAATACGCAACAAAATTGGCAGTATTTGTAACTTTACACTGACAACAAGAAGGCGAGTAAACAGAAACTAACCTTGTCAAGGTCTTCACGAGAACGAGAAAGGTTCTCGTAGTTCTTGTACTGCTTCAAACGAGTCTCACGATACTCCTCTCTGCTATAATTAAGCCTCTCCCAGTGAATCCCCTGGATATCTTTCCCGTTCCGGGCTTCCGAAGCAGAGGTGTCCGTCTTCGCATTACTCTGCTGCAAAACCGAAATCGATGAAACAAACCCTTACTAAAAGTAGAAAAAACAAAGAAACGAATGAATAATTTTCGAAGCCGGTGTACCGTTTCGAAATCGTCTTCAAAGTCGGAGTCGGGAGAATCGGAACTGAGGCTCTGTTGACGAACATTGTCGGAGAAGGTGTATTCGTCTTCGAAATCAGAGACGTCGTAGTAGTCGTCGACAACGTACTCGAGATCATCGTTGCTGAAATGCTCCATGACGATTGTAACGGGAATTGGAATGTGAAGTGAAAAAGATGAAGAAAGAGGGAAGGTAGAGAGGTGATAGAAAGTGCAGAGGTGAGAGGTTGCCGGTTATTGTACTTATAGAGAGTAGGAAAGGTAGAAGACTAGAAGGAGGTAGAGAAGGGGGGTGGGGGCCATACGGTTTTAATATTGACAGGAATTGGAATCAGCGGGCTACGTTGTTGTGGGCTCCACTTAAAAGAGTGTTACTCTATCGGTATCGTATTATATGTCGTTTTGGGTCATTTCATACCTATTAAGAAAATTAGTTAATTTTGCATTGGAAATAAAAATTGTGAGTTAGTTTATCAAATTAATCTTCATTAATTTGTTTCATCGCCGGATATCAAACTCGGGTATTATCCGAGTCAAAATCATTCCATACGCCGATAAAAATTTGGTCTAATAATTCTACTTAAATTTTCATCAATTCATTTTTTTTTTCATTTTTTTAGGTTAGAGAGGTTATTAACTTGGCGTTTTGATTTGTGTGATGATTTACAAATTTGTTTTTTAAAATATGTAATTCGAACCAAACTAGTACAAATTAGTATAGATTTTTTTTATACTTATATGAAATGATAAATAAACACCACGTACACAACTACCACTGCTCAAACCCGAGTTCGAACCCGAGATTCTAGGTCTCAATGTCATTGAAATTGTCAAGACAACCAACAATGAGGGACAAAAATAAAAATAAAATATAAAATAGATTAATTTAGGTTTGACTTAACACAAGAAAAGTATTTGAATCGAATAGATCAATTTAAGTTGAAGTTTAGGTTGATGAGATTTGCTCGAATTAGTGAATATTCTTAGGCTTTGTTTGGCAATGTCAAACTGCTAGTTTATATTCTATCTATATAAGCTAGTTCAACCACTAATTTTATTAAACACTTTAAATTCAATCTGCTAACTTTTCTGAGCACTGGGTCGATCTTCCGTGTCCTAGGGTAGATTAAGTCACTAGGCCAACAACAGTGTTGGTTATGTTTACGGTTAGATATGTAAATTCATTTGTAAATAGTTTTAAAGTGTCGAGTATATCATGTATAAATTCTTCCAAAAGAAATTGTAAAATAAATTAAACGGTTCATATTTTTTAATTTGTCTAATACTAATATATCTATCTAATCTAATTCTATTCTAATATTTTTAATCTAATCTAATATCTAATAATAATATAATATAATCTAATCTAATATCTAATCTAATCTAATCTAATATAATCTATCTATCTAATCTAATCTAATCTAATCTAATCTATCTAATACTAATATAATAAAACAACATACTAGCAAATTGACATTTTTAGATATTTCACTAGCGCGCCATATGTCCATTTTTTTTGGCATTTTAGACATTTTGCCACTAAAAGATATAATCTAATCTAATCTAATATCTAATACTAATATAATAAAATAATATACTAGCAAATTGACTTTTTAGAAATTTTGCCACTAAAAGATCTAATCTAATACTAATATAATAAAACATCACTAGCGTGCCACATGTCCATTTTTTGGGCATTTCAGTCAATTTGCCACTAAAAGACAAAAATCTAATCTAATCTAATGCTTCTAATCTAATACTCTAATACTAATATAATAAAACAATATACTAGCAAATCTAATATCTATTTATACAAATCTATTTATACACATAAACCTTCTATGAAATTACCAATTTGGATCTCTTATTAACAAAACACATATCTAATTTAGGGGTAAAAATGTCATTTCCCTCTTTTTTTTTCTTACACTCTTTTTCTTCAGTTTTTCTCTTTCTTCTTACACTCTCTTTCCTCCTTTTCACTTTTCGCTTAGCGCGCCACATGTCCATTTTTTTGGGTATTTTAGGCATTTTGCCATTAAAAGACAAAAATTCTCAACTTTTTACTTTTTCTAATACATACTTTCCCATCATCTCTCTCCTCTCTTTTTTTTGTTTATTTTATTCTCTCCTCCCTCATAATATTCAAAAACTAATATAATAAAACATTCTAATTCTAATACTAATATATTATAATCTAATCTAATCTAATATCTAATCTAATACTTAATATAATAAAACAATCTGCATGTCCATTTTTTTGGGCATTTTAGACATTTTGCCACTAAAAGACAAAAATTCTCAACTTTTTACAACTTTTTACTTTTTCTCTTACACATTTTCTCATCACCTCTCTCCTCTCTCTTTTTTTGTTTATTTTATTCTCTCATCTCTCATAATATCCCCTCTATCCTCTCTCCTCTCTCATTTCTTTTTTCTTTTTCTTCTTTCATCTCTATTTATTCTCATTTAATTCTATTTTATCTCACTTCAAAGATATTTATCTAATACAAATTTAATCTAATCTCTAATACTAATCTAATACTATAGTATAATCAATTCATATGCTAGTAAAATGTCAAAAATAGTCCACTTATACAATTGCTAAGTGTTCTGTACCTAGCAGTATTTTGGTAAGCTGCTGTTGGTAGGTCTCTTGCTGCCCTGGCAGGAGGTCAGTGAGCGCCCGGGGGTACCTTTAAAGACACTCCGACGCTCAAGTCAGTATGAGAATAAGCTAGTGAATTTGCAATGGAAGAGTGTGTACCGTATAAATAGCTATGCGAGCCGGTATTTATAGAAAATCGATGCTCGTCTGTGTATCGTCGGATCAGTGGAGGCGATCTGAACCCTCCAAGCGTATTGGGCTTGTATGTTGTGGATATGGGCCGAATCGATTGGGCTGATCCATATTCAATTGCTAAACGCACCCCCTGGTTTTGCTAATGGACCTTCTCGGTAAGTGTTTTATTCTGTTGATGGCGCCCTCAAGGGTGCCTTGTCGTTGTTCGTAATTGTTCTCGTTTGCACTGTTGATGGCGCCCTCATAGGCGCCCAGGTGCTTGGTTGTTGGGCGTTGGATACCTTCTTGAGAAACAGGATTTGGCGCCCTCCTGGGCGCCTTGGGTGCCTGCCTGAGCCAGCCTGGGTGTTGCCCGTAGGGGTAGGATCTGGCGCCCTCGTGGGTGCCTTGTTGCATTGTCGTGTTCCTGAGAGTTGGCGCCCTCGTGGACGCCTGAGGCCAGATTGTTCGCGTGTAGATCTTTTGGCGCCCTGCCAGGCGCCTTTCTGGGTGCTGGCTCGTGCTTGACTTGGCGCCCTGCCAGGCGCCCTCTTGGGTGCCGCCTGTGGCTGCCTTGGCGCCCTGCCAGGCGCCCTCCTGAGTGTTGTGTTCTCACTTGGCGCCCCCCTAGGTGCCCTCTTGGGTGTCGGGCTGAGCGTTCACTTGGCGTCCTCGTAGGCGCCTTTGTCCTTGGTTTCTGCTTGTATTTTATTTGTACTCAAACAACAAAATTCATAACTAGGCCTAGCCTTAGGCTCGAGTCCTGATGCTCTGCTCCTTATTCGGAGTCGCGAGTTTCATCCTCTTCTTCATTCACGTATTGGGCGAGCTTCCCTTCTTCAATGTCATCCCTGGGGGTGCTGCGTTGGCTGGTACTGTGCCCATAACAAGTCAGACCAGCCTTCATGCTGCCAACCTTGGCCTCCCCTTGGTAGGCCATGTTGTCTTCTTCATAGTCCATGTACTTTTGATGCCGGCGTCGGTCGGGGGATCTCCTCGATGGCCATCCCCGGTGGTGCCGAAGTCACCGTTGTTGGAGAAAGGGTTCCCCTGCCAGGCGCCCTCATGGGCGCTACCTGATGTTGCCATGGTGCCTTGCAAGGCGCCCCCATGGGTGTCAGGCGCCCTCATGGGCGCTGTCTGATGTTGCCAAGGCGCCCTGCCAGGCGCCCTCATGGGTGCCAGGAGCCCTCGTGGGCGCTGTCAGATGTTGCCAAGGCCCCCTGCCAGGCGCCCTCATGGGCGCTGTCTGATGTTGCCAAGGCGCCTTGCCAGACGCCCTCATGGGTGCCAGGTTGGGCATGTCCTTAGCACTCTGGTGGTATTCCTGATGCAGCATAGCTTGGGTGCGATTGGCCAGGAGATCCAAAAGCTGACTCGCATTTGAAGGCTGGGCAGGCTGATTGGTACCCTCGTCAGGTAGGGTTACGACGCTGCCCTCAGGAGTACCCTCTGGTCGGGGTGCGGGTATGGCAATGCTTTGCTTCCGGGGTCTGCCTCTGGGAGCCATGGCGTAGCAAGAGAAAAGTTCGAGTAGTGATGATGTGAAAGATAGATATCTCCCACTGTGGTCGCCAATGTTCTGTACTTAGCAGTATTTTGGTAGGCTGCTGTTGGTAGGTCTCTTGCTGCCTGGCAAGAGGTCAGTGAGCGCCTGGGGGTACCTGCAAAGACACTCCGACGCTCAAGTCAGTATGAGAATAAGCTAGTGAATTTACAAGGGAAGAGTGTGTACCATATAAATGGCTATGCGAGCCGGTATTTATAGGAAATCGATGCTCGTCTGTGGATCGTCGGATCAGTGGAGGCGATCTGAACCCTCCAAGTGTATTGGGCTTGTATGTTGTGGATATGGGTTGAATCGATTGGGCTGATCCATATTCAATTGCTAAACGCACCCCCTGGTTTTGCTAATGGACCTCTTGGTCCAGAACACTAAGTCTCCAAAACCAATGATAAAAATGTAATATATCTAATATCTAATATAATATTAATATAATTAATATATTAATATTATTAATATAATAAAACAATATACTAGCAAATTGACATTTTTAGACATTCCACTTGCGCACCATGTGCCCATTTCTGTACCCGTGTATCTGCACGTTTGACACTGTATTTGTTATAATTTGTTATGAATCCATAAAAAATTTGTGCCGCAGAAAGTTAAAAAAAAGACATGTGTCAATTTGGTCAAATGGGTAAATAGGTATTTTCATAGAAGGTTATGTTGTACAAATCTTTAAATCTATAGTAGATATTTTTCGTCATGACTCAAAAACCAAATATTCATTTACAACAAACAAAAATATCTTAAAGATAAAATATACAAAAAAAACTACGACTACGTATAATGTTTCTCGTCAAAAATCAAAAGCAGTGATATTATACCAACAATGTGAAATATTTTCTCGTTTGAACTTGAAAGGGAAATATGTATATAAATTCCAAAAATAGAGCTATTTTTTTGCAAAATAAAAAAAATTAGGAAGAAACAATGTTGAGATATTAAAGAAAAGGAAAAAAATGGGGAGAGTCAATTGGGAAAAATGAAAACTTTGAGGGAAACGTGTCTTTTTCTTGTTGGCCAAAATGCCCCCAAAAAAGACATGTGTCAACTTGGTCAAATGGGTAAATAGGTATTTTCATAAGAGGTTAAATTGTATAAATCTATAGTAGAAAGAACAAAAAACAGCAGCTTTTGGCAGAAAAAACTAACCAAAAAACTGCATAAAAGCTGAGGAAAAATAACTAACAAAAAAAGTCAGCAAAAACTGCCTGCTACTTGCCGCGCTGATGTGCTCAGTCAGTTTTTTTTCAAAAAAAAAATCTTTTTTCTTAATTTATTTTTTTGTAAAAAATTAGTAATTACATAAAATTAATATTAAAAAACGTAGAATTTACTGTAATCTACCCAAACTATTCAAACCAATTAATTTAACCACTACTAGTTGTCAAAAAAAGCGATACTGTTAGCAAAAATTTCAAATTGTTTTTTCTAAAAAAATCATTAATTAAATCTCATTTGCTTTTTTTTCGCGAGTCGCACGAAGCGGCAACGAGAGCGCCAACGGAAGCGCCAACGGTTGCAGCAACAGGAGTGCCAACGGAAGCGCCAACGGTTGCAGCAACAGGAGTGCCAACGGGAGCGTCAACTAGAGCACCAACGGGGGTGTATATTTTATATTGAATCTCATTTTTTCCCCTTATTTTTACTTCATTATTAATATTAAAAGAAGATACCGACTTTTTTAAATTTTTTGCAACAAAACTATTTTAATAAATTTGAAACATCGTCTTTTATCGAGTTTTTCATTTTTCTTTTATTACATTTTTGCAACTTTCAACGTATTTATAATTTCATAGCAAATTATAACAAATACAGTATCACCTGTGCGTATGTACGGATAAAAGACTATTTTTTTTATAAAACTTTGGGCACGTCGAAAAATCATGTCCCGACAAAATTGACCCCAATGCATATTCGGAAGGGAATTACTCCTACACTACAGTCACCGGTTGCAATTCGCCTGCCCACGTGGTTGGCTGAGAGCGCAGTTCGTAAAGCCTGGCAATCAGTGGTTCTACCACGTGGCGTTGTGCACAAGAACGGGGATCACATAGTACCGTGACTTCCCCTGTTATTAACACCGTTTATTTAACCATGATTAATTTGCTTGTGATGCAGGACACCTTTTGGTTCATAGTTGCAGTATCTCCGTCAAATCAAGATTGAGTTTAATCTATAGACACGATATGTATAAATTTTTACCACAAACTAGTAACATACCCGTGCATCCGCACGGGTTAATCGCGTTACGTGGTATGATTTTTAATTAGACCGATTTCTACGATGTAAAGAATGCAAACTAAAAGTATATATGTCTCTAAAAATAAGTGGGCGTCAATATAATTTTATTGTCAAAATATGAAATGGAATAAAACTTGTACAACATTTATTTTTTAATTTTGCCCAAATGAAATCAATATTTTTTTATCAATGATATAATAAAGAGATTTTTTGTAAAGGTGTTTCAAAATTAACGAATAAGAGTAATAAGTTGACGACAAATCTAGCATTCTTCAAAATTAACGAATAAAGTCAAGCAAAAGATAGGATTTGCAAAAGATGAGGAGGAATGCATAAGATGAAGTGATGAAAGTAAACCCACTTGACATTGCTTTTTTTTTGTCTGAATGCTGAAGAGAGAGTGAACTTTCTTCCTATTCTTCTTGCTAGCTTCAGAAAGAAATCAACTACAACGGTCCTTTGTTTCTCTCTAGCTAGAGGAGAGTGTACTGTTTTTCTTACATCATCATCCTATGAGTAGTTCTAGAACCAAAATGCAATTATAGTCTTCAAATTGAAATCAATGCATATTCGGAAGGGAATTACTCCTACACTACAGTCACCGGTTGCAATTCGCCTGCCCACGTGGTTGGCTGAGAGCGCAGTTCGTAAAGCCTGGCAATCAGTGGTTCTACCACGTGGCGTTGTGCACAAGAACGGGGATCACATAGTACCGTGACTTCCCCTGTTATTAACACCGTTTATTTAACCATGATTAATTTGCTTGTGATGCAGGACACCTTTTGGTTCATAGTTGCAGTATCTCCGTCAAATCAAGATTGAGTTTAATCTATAGACACGATATGTATAAATTTTTACCACAAATACCAATCACAATTCATAAAATGATTAGTTATCAAATAATTAATTAGTGATTATTAATTGACCAATTTCTCTTTAATATTGCATCACCATGTGATTAATAGAGTAGTGTACAACATATATACACTTATTATTTATATAAATTAAATGATTATTTTTACCTATAACCACGCAATGATGTAGTAAGTGTAAATTTTTTATACTCACAACAAATAAATGATCGTGCAAAACATTTACACATTAATGTCGTATAAATATCATCAAATTGTCATCAATATCGACAACAAATTAAATAATTACTACCTCCGATTCTAATGTTCGGTATTTATTTGGCCTTTAATTTTTGTTCAAAAATAAGGACACTTTTAAATACTAAACGTACAATTCACTAAAATTTTCTAAATATACCATTTAAATTTATTGAGTCTTTTTTTACAAGACATTTATTGAGTCTTTTAGAAACCCAAGACAACTATTAATTTTTTTATTTTTATTTCAATGATCCCAAAACAATTACAAAGAGAATATTTTTGTACTTTTTTTTATAAGCAAATGTTAGTGGGGTGGGGGAATGTTAGTTTTTGGGGTTTGAACCTTGGACAAACACAGATCGAAAGAGTACTTCAGGACTAATTGCAACTTTGCAACTCCTTCACGTTACTTAGCTCACCAACTGAGATACCTTCCTAGAGAGTATTTTTGTACTTAATTAACACAAATTAATGCTATCTTAATTTGTTTGTAACGGTCAAAAATACCAAAAATTAGGAATGAGTGGGTAACATAAAAAAATAATCAACATAGTTTAAGTTTGTTTATTAGCAACATAATTTCATTATACATCAAACATTTTTGGCCTTTTTATACACATAGATTGGACTTACATTAGTTTGTTTTTTTACAAGAGAGAAAAAAGAGAAAAACTAACATTTCCCACCCCCACTAACATTGCCTATCAAAAAAAAAAGAGAAAAACTAAGGCCTAATAAAGGAGATCGCTTAAGCACCAGCTTCAAGCAACTGCCTCATAGCAGGCGGCGGAGCATCCAACAAAACGAAAGAAGACAAGTCCGTGGTACCAAGTTTCACCAGAAAATCTGCACAAAAATTCGCTTCTCGGAACACATGTTGAATTTTTATCTCCCAAACACGATCCAAAAGCTCCCTGAGCCTCGCAATCTCACTACAGTGTGAATAATAAACAGGATTAGCACTTTCAATGAACTTCAACGAATTCAATGAGTCTGAGTAGAAAACTACCTTCTATCAAACTCCCAACACAAAACAAGGCCCCGAAGAAGACCCATGAGCTCGGCATACATGATGGTATTGCTGCCAAGATTGCCATGAAATCCCCTAAGAAACATACCATCATGATCTCTGATTAAGCCTCTAAATCCTACAACATCTGGATTCTGAATGACACTACCATCCACATATAGAGTTATCCACCCTTGGGAAGGAGCAGCCCAAGACACCTCCACTCCAGAACTGATTCAACTCTTGTTTAAAGAAGGACCATATGCGGATAACACATCAGCAACAACATCATTAATAGTATGCTTTATGTGAGGGTGACGGTTACAGAGAGAGAGAGAGGGGTATGGTTAGAGAGAGGAGTGAGGGTGAAAGTTAATTTTGTGGTGGTAGTGGTGGTGGTGGTGGTGGTGGTGGTGGTGAAATATGAGAAGGAGTTTGTGTAGAGAGAGAGAGAGTTCGAGAGACGATTAGAGAGAGAGAGAGAGGGGTATGGTTAGAGAGAGGAGGGAGGGTGGAAGTTAATTTTGTGGTGGTAGTGGTGGTGGTGGTAGAGGTGAAATATGGGAAGAGGGTTTGTGTGTAGAGAGAGAGAGAGAGAGAAGTGTGAGGATGAGAGGAGCTATGATGTGGTGGTGGTGGTGTGGTGGTGTGGTGGTGTAGGGTGGGTTTGGGTAGAGAGAGGAGAGTAAGGGAGAAAGAGAGTGAAGTGTGAGAAAAGAAAAGAAGCAGAGAAGAGAGAAGAAGTGAGGAGGATTCGGTTTAATAAAAAAAATTAGAATTAGCGACGAAAATTTAGCGACGAAAATTCAAATTAGCGACGGATTTTAAAATGGTGCAATTTCCAAGGAATTAGTGACGGATTTTTTTGCGACGGAAATTCAAATTAGCGACGAATTCAGAATTTTGTGCATTTTAAGGTCTGCACAACGGTCACGTCAGCATTAGCGACAGATTTTAAATTTAGCGACGGAATTTAAATTTTTTTGTTAAAAAAAGCGCGCCTTCGTCGTTATTAGCGACAGATTTTGGTTCCCTCGCTAAAATCCCTCGCTACTTAAACATTAGCGACGGATTTTGGTTCCGTCGCTAATTTTCTGCGCTAATAAGACATTTTTTTGTACCGTTGTTACCATGCCACAAAAAACTCTTAACTGACTAATCCACTTGCTGACAGATAGATTGCGAGAACCACTACAACTGCATGCGATAAAATGGTATGGCGACTAGCATGCATGGATGTGCTAAGTGTAAGCCTACCTGCTTTATTCAATAATCTCCCTTTTCAAGATAGACATAAGTTTGTTTATCAACTATTTTTTTTTAAATAGTCGTTATTGTTTTTAATAGGCTAAACTATTGTTTTGGCCCTTTATCTTTGGGGTTGTGGTCACTTTGGCCATTTATCTTTTTTTTTCTTATTTTAGACCCTCATGTTTTTTGTGTGTGTCATTTTGGCCCCTGCCGTTATGTTTATGTTTTTTGTAGCAAAATTTTAAGGACGAAAATGAAATCAATTAAAAACATAAGGGCCCAAAATGAAATCAATTAAAAACATAAGGGACTAAAATGAAATCAATTAAAAACATAAGGGACTAAAATGATAACGGCAGGGGCCAAAATGACACACACAAAAAACATGAGGGTCTAAACTGAGAAAAAAAAAGATAAAGGGCCAAAGTGACCACAACCCCAAAGATAAAGGGCCAAAACAATAGTTTAGCCTTTTTAATATAATTATTAGTTGATTTTGTATAAATAAACGGCTGAACTCATAATTACTATTTTGATCATTAAATTTAATCATTAATAAGTAAGTATAATTAAATATTCTCTTGCATTTATTTTTTACTAAAAATATATTTATTTATTCAAATTGATAAAATACATCGATAATAGAACAAATTTAAAACTGCAAATATGTAAACGATGAACAAACTCACAGAACTCAAGTTAATAGTATAAAACGGTAAAATACTTAGAAATACGGCAAAATCAAAGTCATCAGAATACCGTGCCTCTAGAAACATTGACGCTCAAGTCATTGATTGAAATGTAATGAATTGAAGTTGATTTGACAATTGAAATCAAACGAACACTCCAACAAAATGAAAAACCAAATAATGCCGTACCAAGATGATGAATTAAACAACACTGCACTTTGACGAAAAAAAGCAAGAGACGTGAGAAAATATTATAATAATATTAAAAATAAATAAACGAAGGTGAATAAAAAAAACTAAATTGCACTTTTGGTCATTTATCTTTGGCTTTGGTTTCATTTTGGTCATTTATCTTTTTTTTTCTTGTTTTGGTCCCTCATCTTCTATTTCTGTTTCATTTTGGTCCTTTTTTAATTTTTCCATCCATTGAAGTTAACAAATGTCACGCTGACAGTTAACTGCTGACGTGGCATCTTAAGTGTCATAGTGAGGTGGATTATGATTAAATGATGTGGCATTTTGTTTTTTTAAATCAAAAACAAATTAAGAAAAACTAATTAATTAACAAAAACTAAATTCCTTCATCTTCATCTTCGAAACTGAAACGAAAAACCCAGGAAAAAACCTTCTACCCATGAACACAAATCTGAAAAAGAAACGAAAAACCCAGAAAACACTTATATAATACTCACAGATCTAGAAAAAGAAACGAAAAACCCAAAAAACAATCGAAAACGATACAAAAATCACAGATCTACAACGAAACGAAAATCACAGAGCTACAAAAAAAACGAAATTGTAAACAAAGGTTGAATTCGAAGGTTGAAAACGAAGGTTGAAATCGAAGGTTGAAAACTGCACGTCTTGAAATCAAAGGTTGAAATCGAAGAAGAGGATTTTCAATTTCTGTTTCATTTCCAGATCTGATTTTATGATGTTCTGCACATTTTTGAGTCCACGTTTCAGATCTAATGTTATGATTTTTCCTTCTTGATTTTTAGTCTTGATATTTTGATTTTCTGCACATTTGTGATTTGGGGTTTTAATGTTATTGATTTTGGGGTTTTAAAGTCGTTGATTTTCCAAATCTGATTTACCAAATATGTTTCTCCACAAAATTTGGGGTTTCTGAATTACTTTTAGTTATTGTTTTCCATTTTAATGTTTTTAGTTTATAGTTTTTAGTTTTATTTAGATTTTATGTTTTTTGTTTTTATAATTTAAAAACATAAATGCTTATGTGTAAATTATTTTGATTTAATGAAAAATAGAATTGCCACGTCAACCATGACACTTAAGATATCACGTCAGCAGTTAAGTGCAAGCGTACCATTTGTTAACTTAAATGGATGGAAAAATCAAAAAAGTACCAAATTAAAACAGAAATAGAAAATGGGGGACGAAAACGAAAAAAAAACATAAAAGACAAAAATAAAACCAAAGTCAAAGATAAAAAACTAATACTACAAATTAACCTTAAAAAAAACTAACAGACACTGAGGTGAATGCACATTCATTGTGAATTGTGATTTGGAAAGGAGTGAGGAAGAGATAAGATAACATTCGATTGAAGTATTGAGCTGCCGCTGCCTGTCTGCTCCCAATTTTGATAAGGCTTCACTCGGCTGTTCTTTCCTAAAACAAGTTGTGCAGATGCCACACTTCAAAATCCATGAATCCAACCTCAAAATCCATGAATCCACCACGATCACACATCACTTTCTTAAGCTCTCTTCGGTAAAAAAAACGGATAATGGATAAAAGATAAATTAGCAGATAGTAAATAAGTTGATAGTGAATAAATTAGCAGATTAAATTTAAAGTGTTTGTTAAAATTAGCGGTTGAACAAGTCTATGAATATAAAATGACATAAATAAACATTTGTAAATAATGTTTAAAACTGAAAGAGAAAATTCTTTTAATGGAGGATAAATGAGAAGTGAAAATAAAATAGTAAGAGTAAAAATTGGAGAGAAAATGCAACACTATAAATTATAAACTCAAACACTATTTCATGTAGCGTGTCAAAAAATACTATAAAGTAGTGAAAAAACCACTATAAGTTTGTCATGTCAAACACATACAATTAGCTTATCTGCTGTAAGCTAGCATATTAGTCTTGTCAAACAGAGTATTAGTCTATCGCATAAAAAGTACTCACGAATTATGGATAAGCTAATTTATAGTGAGTGAGCTGATAATAGATATTTAATAGTTAATGATTTAGTAGATTAAATTTAAAGTATTTGTTAAAATTAGTGCTTATACTCATTTATATGAATATAAAATGCCATAAATGAACATTTGTAATTAGGATTTAAAAATGAGATAAAAAATTTATTTAATTGAGGATAAGCGAAAACCCAATTAAAGTAATATAAGGATAAAAGAGAGATAGAAAAATAAAACATTATAAGTTATAGGCTCAACCGCTGCTTGATGACAACCTAGAATGGATGCGCTTGAATAAACTATTCACTATAAACTAGAAAATTTGGTTGCCAAACAAAGCCTTGGTATTCAATAAAACATGAAGCCTTGTTTTCCGTCTCTGGAAAAATATTTTTCTTGTTGCTCATTAATTATATGGGGACTAAAACAAAACAACGAGGACTAAAAGCAAAAAATTCTATATTGTAGGAACGAAAAAAAGAGTTACAAGGACGAAAAACAAAAACCCCTCTATTTATAGGGATGAAAAAAATATTTAAACCAAATATGAATGATCCAAAAACCATCAAGACATACACCGTTTGGCCGCAAATATAAGAAGAATTAACCAAATTCAAACTAATTAATAATGTTTTTTTATAAGCAGCTAATTAAGAATGTTAATTAATTTCATTTAATTTTTTTATTTCAAATTTTCCAAATTATCCAAAGTTCGCGATTTGAATCCTTCGTGATTCAAGCGTGAGTAGTTAGTCTTACATTAATTATTAATTATGAATAAACTAAATGAATGATATATTAGATATGTGACTCATATGTCTATTGTCTTAGGTTTCTGGTGGTCCCGGTCATTAGCTCATTGTTTCTCTTGTTGCTCCCCTGGCTCTCTTACAAGTGGTATCAGAGTCATGGTTTGGCTTGGTGGGGGGGGGGGGGGGGGGAGTTGACCTTAGTTTGAATCAAGTCTAGTGATGTGGGTGACTCACACTTGAAGGGGACATTGTTGGAAATTCCAATGTTAGTGGTTAGACCCACATCGATTACGAATGAGCTAAATGAATGATATATAAGAGACGTGACTCATATACCTATTCCCTTAAGGTTTTGGGTGAAGATTTGGTCTTCAAGTCTCTTGGTGGTCCTCATCATTAACTCGTTGATGCTACAGTGCTCTCTCTGACTCCCCCAACAAGTGGTATCACAATCATGGTTCGGCTTAGTGGCAGAGCGGGAAGCGGATATTGGTTTGGATCAAGTTTAGTTATGTGGGTGACTCACACTTGAGGAGGAGATTGTTGAAAATTCAAATGTGAGTAGTTAAATCCACATCGACTATGAATGAGCTAACTGAATGATATATACGAGAAGTGACTCATATACCTATTGTCTTCGAGTGAAGATATGGTGTTCAAGTCTCTTAGTGATCCTGATCATTAGCTCTCTGTTGTTCTCCATTGTAACAAATTTATTCACAGATAGTGTATATAAATTAAATTCTATAAAAAAATAAAAGACATGTTTTTTTTTACGTGAAAAATAAAAGACATGTTTTTTACAAAAAGAAAAGTCAAAATATTAAGGATATGTTTAATTATATTTTAAAAACAATTTTATGTTTTGAAAAATTAACTAAGAACATAAAACTATTTTTAAAGTATAATCCAACTAATTCTCTTGATCGTTCCCATTCAACTTTTCTCTTTTCAGAATAGTATTTGACTAGCCTGCATTTTCGACAGGCTAAAATTAAATACAGTCAACAATGTTTGATTTAGCAAATTCAAGAAGAAAGATCAATATTTTGAGACCAGGAAGTGGTAGCCAAGAGGAATCAATTTAGTTCTTAACTTAGCGAAAATTGGAAAGCTGAGGCCAATATTTCGACAGAAAGAAGAATGTTAGCCGGGTAGCAGGCCAAGTCAAAGAGCGCTGTCGAAGGGAGCAATAGCAATTTGGTCGAAAGATGAAGCAGTTATCTAGTCAAAATAGCAGTTATTTTATTTAGAAAACCGCTGGGCGGTTATTGTTTTACTCTTTTATTATAAATAGGAGTTCTCTTGTAGAGTTAAAGGTCGCAATTTCATTTCTACACAAGTTCTGAAAAAAAACTCATACTTCCGCAACAGAGAAAACGAGTCATCAAGAACGAATGTATAAATCTGCGAACCAAACTTTTCAATTCAATGCCATGTATTTTACATTCATTTAAGATTCCTGCACTTTACCCTGCATTTAAGTTTCTGCACTTACTTTTATCTTCTTTTTCGAACTTAACTTAAATCCTTTTCCACTCCGTTCTTCGTTTTTGCTTGTTTTCGTTTAACTGTATACGGTTATCATCATCATTTTTATTGACTGATACAAAGGTAATTTAATTAATTCAGCATTGATGGGACACATTGCAGTCACAGAGGCAAATTTTTATTGACTGATACAAAGGCAGCTTCTCGATTTGAGCTTATTTTTTTAATTTTAGATAGAGTGATTATTGCCGCTTGAAACTTAAAAAGACGTTACTTTGAGGTTTTTGATTGAAACACATATAAGCAGTAATTTCATTGAAATGGAGCAGAATGGGTGCTCAACCCTTACAATGGGGAAAAAGAAAAGGGGGAGGACCTCCTCAAAACCTCCCTGAGCCAAAACGCATTGGAAAAAAGACTCAGGGAGGAAAGAGAGTACATCGTACAATCTGCACTACAGTGAGGACAACCAACCTAACCCACTGTTTCTCCCCCTACTAGATTACATATTGTTCAGACATTGTAGTGGATTAGACCACCACATTGAAATTGAAAAGGATGAGCAACAATTCAAACGATAAACACACCAACTCCAAGTTAAGCTTTTGATGCGGGCTATTACTGCTTCGACACTTGGTTCCTCATTCTTAAAGATAGCGCTATTCATTGCAAGCCAAATACTTCAGCAAATTGTTAGCCAAAACATGTGCTTCGTTCGGTTTTCCTTTTTACCATTGCATAAACGATCACAAGCTAGAACGAGATCAACAATATCCAAAGATAAATCAAAATAAAATCCGAGCCAATTCCCCATCTGCTGCCAAACAGCTTTCGCGAACCTGCAAGAAAAAAACAAGGCTTAATTACAGTTTTGGTCCCCCTATTATGACCAACTCACGATTTTGGTCCCTAAAGTTTTAATTTGACGATTTTGATCCCCCTATTTTCCCAATTTGACGAATTTGATCCCCCTCTTAATTTGGTCAAAATTAAGACTCAATTTTGACTGACTCATCCTACGTGGCAGTCCACGTAGACTACCACGTAGGCACACCCCCACCCCCTCCACTGTTCCTCTTCCCCACCGATCCCCCACCCCCTTCGCACCACCCACCACCTTCGCACCACCCAACTTTCCCTCCGACTGCGATTGCGATCTGCGACGAGCGAGAGAGGGAGAGCGACGAGCGGGGAAGAGAGAGATGGAAAACGAGGGGGATCGGTGATTGAGAATGGAGGGAGAGCGACGGTGGGAGATGCGAAGGAGAGAGAGGTGCGAAGGAGGGAGAGAGGGTGTGGTTGTGGGGGGGGTTCACGGAGGTGGGGGGTGGGAGGGGAAGAGGAACAGTGGAGGGGTGGGTGGGTGGTGGGGTGGGTGGGGGTGCGCCTACGTGGCAGTCCACGTGGGATGCCAAGTAGGATAAGACAGTCAAAATTGGGGTGGGGGACCTTGATTTTACAAATTGGGAAAATAGGGAGACCAAAATCGTCAAATTAAAACTTGAGGGACCAAAATCGTGAATTGGTGAAAACAGTGGGACCAAAACTGTAATTAAGCCAAAAAACAAAATGGTTGACCGATTCTGAGTTGTTGCTGCAAAGAGAGAAATACGCCTCCTGCTTAGAGTGAAGAACATTCCTGCGCAAAAGAGCGTCACGCACAGGCAGAGTGGAGCATCAAGCGTCAGCCAAAAACCACAACCTTCGACGGCACAATTGATTTCCACAATTCTCCCAAAAAATGCTGCGAGGCCGAATCATTGGAAGAAGCATCTGTGCATATCAGCTTTTGATAAAAAGATTTCACTGTAAAACACTTTGAATTATCGTGTGGCCACACCCAACTATCTTGCTTCTCTCCCGCTTGAAACACATAACATGATTTTCAACTTAATACTTTCGATAGTTACCATTTATTTGTTCATTACAGTATTCAAAGTTTTTGTTCAATTAACTACCGTATAATATAATATTTCATGATAAAAAAAACTTTATAATATCTAAGGCGGATGTCACTCACAACTTTCTTAATCGCAGTACTTCCTTTTAAAGAGACGGATCGAGTATATGATATCAAACAAAGGAACAAATTGTACTTAAGTTTGCTTATCTCTCGATCGAACTTTGAATTAGTCAAGATCCATATTCTTTAATCATTGGGGTGAGGTCAAAAATTTATAGGAGAAAAAAAAATCTATTGTTTGAATAGGCAAAAAGGAGCTGCTCCTAGTTCTGGTTCTATCGCTACCTTTGAAGTCCCGATATTTCAAAAATGGAGACGTACCCGTGTCGGATACGTATCCGATACCGATACGCACCCGATACTTTCCGATACGTACCCAAAGAGTATCTAATAATTTTGTAATTCTTTTTAAAAAAATATTTGACTCGATACTTTTCAGATACATCTTTGATACTTCTTACCAACTAAGGATGCTTCTCAGATACTTTTTCGATACCTCTTACCAACTAAGCACATGATTGTCACCCATATATGATACACTTTAATACCTCAATAACTAAAAAACAAAATTATATGTTTTTTCGTAATACAATAATAGAAGAAATAATACATTGTGATATGAGTGAGATAAATATACGTAACTATCTCTACTTGATAAGATCACAAGTATTTATTTCTACAATGTGATGAATATATATTGACTAATGATATGCTTATGTATTATTGACCAATTACGTACTAATATGAATATATTAGTCTATAAAAAGTCATCTATTTCTGCCACTGACTATTCGTATTATACGATTTCGGGTGGTCTCAGTTACTTGTCCACCATTACTTTTTATGACTAGTCACTCATACATAGATGTGTCGGTTGTCCTCTTCCTTTCATCCATATATTTTGTGTGATTTTTTTTATCTATTTGGGCAGTTTTTTTTTTCATATCTATAAAATGCAATATTTCAGTTTTTCATCTTTATTTTTTTCTATTTGTGTTTCTATTCTATTTTATTTTTTGTTATGTTTTTATATATTTAAATTTTAATTTAATTTTTTATTAAAGTATCCCAGCCATGTCGTATCTTGATTTTCAAAATTTTTCCGTATCTCCGTATCCGTATCGTATCCCATATTGTATCAGGTATCCAGGCTTTATAGATAGCTACGTACTTTGATTAATTTTCCTTGTTTTGTTTTACTATTTAATAAAATAGTATTTAGATTTTTTGATCAAATAAAATAGTATTTAGATAAGAATTCGTGCCATTATCTGGTTTACTACTTTTGGTAGAGAAATTGTGATGGATGGCGACCTCCATGGATGTATATATAATATATTTCTTTTCTTGTAAAATATCTAAGATGTCGGCCAAAGATATCATGGTTAAGTTAGGCTATTTGATAAATAGTGGATAAAACAAAAAGAAGAATATAATAAAACCTTATTACCAAAATAAAGAATATAATAAAACCTTGTAATTTTTAATTTTCGAGTATGTAACTAAAACTTGGAAGAGTAAACGAAAATGTCATAATAGAAGAAAGAAAGCGTGAGATGTATATGATGGTTTATTTGGACTGGAGAGATTTTATTATCCGAATAAAAATAAACATTCACAGGACGTAGTGTGATTTTTAGTTGGATTTCCATTGAATTTCAACTTTTTTTAATCTCTATAAACAACTTTTTTTTGACTTTTAGTCACTACAATATTTTTTGTCGGCGGCTTTAATCCTATTAACTCAAAAATAAGTATTATCAGAACATACTAAAGTTCGCAAATACACTCTATGATAGAAATCTTTGCAAAAAGTAAGTTCAAAGTTCAATTTTGAGGTCTATATTTCTTTTGTTTTGTTTCTTGAGTTTTTAGTACTTAAGAATTCATATTTCATTGATTATTGTTTAAAACACTTTAAGCTAATTATGTGGGAAAGATTTTAGAATGTTCCTAACAAGTAAACAAAACATCATTATTTAAAAATTTGAAGGGTATACACAACTTGACATTTATAAGAACTAAAACTGCTGATAAAAAATAACGTGGAGATGAAAAATGGCAGAAATTTTTTTTAAGAACTAAAAATGAAATTATCAAATTTTATAGAAACTAAAAACATATTTAACACACTTTTGTCAAAAAAAAACATATTTAACACTTTTTAGTTTGAACGTAAAAAACTTGGGAAGTTGCCGAAAGATTTCTAAAATATCATGTTGGTTTTTAGATGTATATATAGTATATTTCTTTTCTTGTAAAAAAATAGTGTATTTCTTCTTTCTTCTTTTCTTTTCTTGTCAAAAAAATAGTATATTTCTTTTTCATTGCAGATTTAATACCGTAACTACCGCTAGATTAATTAGGGATGAAAGTATGGACGGCTTTAAAATGTATTCCACTGTTACTTTAAAATGGTTTGAGCTTGTTTTTTACTTGTTTGTTTTTTATGATAGTTTGTACTGTTAGTGTTAGTTGCTACGTTCTTTTACAAGATTTTTTGATGTTTCATTATATATATATATATATATATATATATATATATACACATACTAGTATTCCTACCCGTGGAACATTCAAGCTAAATTATTTGTAAAAAAATTGTTGTTAAAAAATTGTTCTACATTTGTTTAAGGTTTAAATTATTCGTTTTTATATATTAATTAATAGATGTGTAAATAATGTGGGTGTGTGGGTAGAGTATGTGTAGTTTTGTTCATTTAGACATGCTTGGAATTTGATTGTTTTTGTTGTATTGTATTTTAATTTTTTTTTGTTGTGGAACGTTAACAAAGAGATTTAGGTAAAGACTCATTATATACTTTTACCAGTTTTAGCCATAAAATAAGTCTGTCTTTTGTTGAACGGTATATGGTAAATTTGCAAATTTTTATACTTTAGTATAGTTATAAAATATATCATCCGGCACATATAATAATAATAATAATAATAATAATAATAATAATAATAATAATAATAATAGTAATGTAAATAAAAATATTATTTTGATATTTTAAATTGTAACGAAATATTGTAATGGATGTTGTGAGGCACATACAAACTAAATAATCATTGTTGAAGTCGCTCTTAAAACAATAGGTTGGTGGGGGTGTCATTATTAGAAATCTCGGTATTACCTGCGGAATTTTTCTTCTGGGTCACCGCTATGTTTAAACTTTGCTGCAAATGTTTAGTTGGGAGGTAAATCCGCAGGAAAGTTTTGGGTTTTCTACGAATTTTCCTAAAAACAGTTTTCTGCAGGAAAGTTAAAAAATTTGAATTCTTTTTTAATAGTCTTTTTTATATCTTATTCTTTTTTACATATTAAATCTTATTTTTTTTTAAAAAAACTATTTTTTTTTTACATTAAATAAAAAAACAAAAAAAAAACTTTTAAAATAAAATTGAAATTGATCGAATTAAACATTGCTTCTCTAATCAACAAAACAAACAAAACACAAATCCCTCTTTCTCTCTCAAACTGAGAAGCGAAGCGAAGCACCAAACCCTCTTTCTCTCTCAAAATCTCTCACACATTGAACCTTAATCGTCTCAGTTTCTCTCTTAGTTCACCGTTGTCTTCTCAGTTCGTCATTGTCTTCGTCGTCTTCTCAGTTCACAGTCGTCTTCTCAGTTCACAGTCGTCTTCTCAGTTTGCTCTCATCTTCTCTGCTTCTCGCGCGTTACATCTCTTCTGTGAAGGTATAGATCGTGTTTCAGCTTCTCCTCGTGCGGTGCTTCTCTGATCGTGTTTGATTTTCTTCTCTGGAAAACACACTCTAATCATTGTCTCTCTTCAATCACGCTTCTCTCTGCACTCCCACCGCTGAAAAATGAGAAACTAGCTTCATCACTGGTATCATCAGCGGGTTAACCCTAAAAACTCAATCAAACCCTAATAGAACTCTAATCATCATCCGAACTACACATTTGGCAGAAACGTAATTCCAGACTATCACATAGTTACCCGTTCTTCTCACCTCGAACCCTAATCTCCTTCTTCTCCGTTCACCACATCATTCCTCACCTCGAAATCGAAATTGAAGTCATCGCTCGTTCTGCTTTACTTCATCAGCAAACAGAGAAGCAAGATCCTAAAAGCTGCGACGAGTCTCTCACATAAGCAAAATCCCTAAATCCAAAGAAATGTCAGCGAGCTCATCTCTCAAATCGAGCAGCTTCCTCTTGAAATTCGAAATCCCTAGGAAACAAATCAAAGTGAAATTACTTGTTTGGTGGACTCAATGGTGAATAGGTGGTTTGCTACAATCAGACTTCTATTTCTTGCATTTGAAAATTGAGATTTGCTTGTGGTTATTTCCTGCAGAGAAAGTTAAATTTGAATTTTTATATCTGTCACTTCCAGAGTTGATATAGACTATTACCTGAGAGTAGCGTACATGATCATGATGCAAATTTAAAGTTTTCACTATTGTTTCCCACTTGACATTGCTAGATGTATTAGAATCATGTCATTTAGCATGGGATTTTATGTTTATATATATATATATATATATATATATATATATATATATATCTTGATTCATTGTCAATACTTCATCATATTCTTTGGCTATGAGATGTATCATACCAGACAAAGATGAAGATTTGCCACCTATAGAACTGAAAACTTCAGAATCCAATGTAACCTTTACTTCAAAAGAAACTTACTGTTAGTTTCTTGCATTATGGCAGGACACCTGGTAATTAATTCTATGATCAGTTGTAACTTGCATTATATGCATGTGGAATTAATGTTAAACAATTGAGGCATAATGGTAGGTGAAATGATTAACTTGAAACCTGATAATGGGCCATTACTCCAATATGCTGCTACAACATCTTTTCTCAGTAAATTGTATATTGATTACCTTATGTGTGAAGTGATTTATCGGACAACAATCTTACTAATATCATTTTCTTTGGCAGGTCACTGGTAAACAATTCATTAAGTGGCAGTGTTTCTTCCATCATTGGGCAGAACAAGACTTCAAATGGAAAAGAAGGATTTCTCTTTAATTTGCTTCGATTTCTCTTTAATCTGCTTCTTCTCAACGAACTGAGGAATTGTTTAAACTTTCTAAATGCTATTGTATTTTTGTTTGCTTGAAGTTTATAGCCAAGTAATAGCAATATTTTTGTTCATAGAGTTTGTGAAGATAAATTATCAGTTTGTGCCATCTTATTTTTGTCTGATATAGATTTTAAATTTGTTATTTGTGCCCTTCGGGCTTTGCCTCTGTTAATAGTTGTATTTTCTCATTTCTATCAAGCTTTGCTTCTGCCAATAGTAGTAATAATAATAATAATAATAATAATAATAATAATAATAATAATAATAGTCACTAAAATTTGCTGCAAAATTGAACTAAAAATAATTCTGCGGTTTCCTGCGGATTTTGCTGTAGAAATTTCCTGTTGAATTTCGTGCGGAACTTACTGCAAAGATTTCATGCGGAAGTTCCTGCGGACTTCTTGCCGAATTTCCTGCTGAATTTCCTGCAGAAGTTTTCTGTCGATATGAAAATCCGCAGGAAACAATTATCCACGAACGAAATAACTGGAAACTTTAATTCGCTGAAAATTCCGCAGGAAAAACGTTTCCTGCGAATTTTTACTGAAAATCCGCAGGAAATGACGAAAATTCTAGTAGTGTGTAGTTATAGTTGTTCATGTTGATATCAACATTGTTAACCCTCTAGACTTTAGTAGCATACTGGAAATTCATCTTAAACGGGTCCTGAGTTTTATGATGGAAATGAATTCTCTACATTGATGGCGCGAAAAGAAAGCTAACATTAAGTGATTTTAGGCATAAAAGAGGAGAGAGAATGTAGAAAATTATGGAGGGGAAATATAAGGAAAATGAGGCAGATAGAGACAAAAAAGTAGGCGTATTTTTTTTTTTCTATCCTATGGTAGAGAATCCATACCGGTACGATAGGCATCAGTATTTGAAGCAACATCGAAGTTATTGATACTATATACCACACCTCTGTTCAAATCCGCTCAAATTTATAAATCAATATGGTAGAATGAATCATATATATTTCCCTACAAAATATTAATAAAATAATTAAATACATATAATAAAAAGATTAAAAATATAATAAACTTGTATGATTTATTTATAGAGAGCAAATAATGTTTGGTCAGATGAAGATTGGGGCTGATATTTGAATTATGTATTTTGAAATGATAGGAACTAGTGTGAGTAACCCGTGCCATGCACAGGCAGACATTCACATATTAGCATGTTAAATATGAGTATTATTTTTTTGTGTAAAAAAATGTGAGTTTTACTTGATTTTTTTAACCGTACGTATTGAGTCTTATTTGATGATAGTGATTTTTTAATTAAATAATAACTAAAAGTAGTAAAATATCCAAACTTAAATAAATGTTGGTTCAATGTCTGTGGATAAAGAATACTTATATTTTGCCCATTGTTGTAGTTTGAAGTTATTATTTGGTTTGGTATGAAAAAGCTGCTAAGGCCTATACGTTATTTGTTTTATTGAGAGGGTAAGTGTAATGCAACATTATAAAGGAAATATCCATCGAAAATTACATCAATAAGCATTCACATGTCAACTATTGAATTAGTAGCTGATCCATTGGAGTGACATGAGTCACGGTAGAAAAAAAAAACCATGTAACATTGGAAACAAAATATAGAATGACAACCGGAAACAAAATATAGAAGGACAATCAGTAAGACATGACAATCAGTAAGACATGAGAAATTCTATACCGATTTTTTTTTTGGTAAAGTACTGAATAGATGTATACACCTTCTTACATATGCTAGTCACATTGTATCTATTCAAAGGAAAGACAGACTGGCTGATCCGACAAGCAACCTTAAAAAGATAAGTCTGATTTAAATGCCCAGTTAGCTGAAATGAATTATTTTCCTGCGATTTAATCTTATACATATAAGATGTATTGCATTAAAAAAATTAACCAAAAATACAGACTGGTAGTATAAATGGACATATATAAAAGTATAATACATTAATAGGTGTTGGATCACGTATGTCAATGAGATACTTGTTATAGAATTGAATTGCGGCAAAGTCGATCAGGACAAAAACATATGCACCTGTGTGGTCAAAAACTCGTATTTGAAGACCAGACCTATAAAACAATGAAAACGATTAAAAAAGATAACCAACATAATCGAAAGTCAATGGAAATTTAGAAATAAAAAATAATTATTTAACTCGTCAGCGGAAACAACTTCAGCAATGCGAGCCAACACAATAAAATGAAATTCCCGTGAAAAAGTGTAAAAATAAATTTTAAAGATATGATTATTCATAAACTATAAAACAAATATAAGTTTGGTGATGAAATTTTGGTGGACAAACGTAATGAAAAATGTAGGTACACATCTTGTTCTTGGTGATGAAGTTCAGACAGTGTTAAATTCCACTTAAAAATAAAAATTTCTCAAATTCTTGTG
This sequence comes from Astragalus membranaceus, assembly GCA_039519185.1. NCBI lineage: Eukaryota > Viridiplantae > Streptophyta > Magnoliopsida > Fabales > Fabaceae > Astragalus > Astragalus membranaceus. The sequence goes on along the minus strand of CM076848.1, from coordinate 42,728,596 downwards.
CAGCTACATCCATATTGATCCAGAAATAATTGGCAATTGAAAGTCAAATTATGTGTATACGGAATATGAAAATGGATGTAGAATGGGTTTTTCCCATAAGAGCATGACCATATATATAGTAATTTTTCACGTTTAAACGGGGGGAATCAAAATGAATTTGAAAGTTGAATTTGAATTTTCAATGAAATTCAAAAAAATAGGCGTCAGTTTATATTAAACTACATTTTCATAGGAAATGTAATTTAAATATAATATAGTTTGTATTATCCATATAATTCAAATATAATGTAAATATAATTTGAATTTTTAATGAAATTCAAAAAAATAGGTCACAGTTTATATTAAACCACATTTACGTAAAAACGTAATTACATATATAATTTGTATTTTGCAAATAATTGAAGCATAATTTAAATATAATTTGAATTTTAAGGTGTATTTCTTGAGCGAAATTTCACTGTGCAGTGATATTTCGTAACAATTTTGACTGGACTGTTTTATCTTGGGGATGTCGTGGTTGATAGCCTAGCTGCACAATTTTGAGCAGTGCCACGAAACGTCTTAAAGAGAGCGACCTAGTCCGCGACTCAACCCAGTAATTTCTTCGGTGGATTGATTTTCTAAAATATTTTTCTGAAACTCAAAAACAACAGTTTTATAATGGCTTAAATATCATTTACCCCCTGCAAATATCACGTTTATCCATTTACCCCCCTGCAAAAAAAACTTTCAAAACAAACATTGCAAATATTAAGTGTTTCTAGTTACCACCTGCTGTTAGTTTTAGCTAACAACGTTAGTTTTGGCTGCCATTTGGGATCTAGTTACCCCCTGCAAATATCACGTTTATTCATTTACCCCCCTGCAAATATGAAGTGGGATCTAGTTACTCCCCTGCAAATATTAAGTGTTTCTAGTTACCTCCCTGCAAAGTCAGCATAGACTTAATGTTGTTAGCTAAAACTAACAGCAGGGGTAGTTAGAAACACTTAATATTTGCAATGTTTGTTTTGAAAGTTTTTTTTTGCAGGAGTAGATGGATAAACGTGATATTTGCAGGGGTAAATGAGATTTAAGCATTTTATAATAGATATATTATATATTGAGAACTCATATCAAAATCTCATTTAACATTATCTCTCCATCGACTATTTACTCATTTTTTGGCTAAGTTTAGATGAAAACCCATGTAGATGGAAATAAGTTAATTTGTCATTCATTTGCTATCCATATATGTAGGCACATGCTATCCACGGTGTATAATAATAATAATCAATAAAAGATTTGGCAAAATATCCATTAAAAAATGATGTTATTGCATCAATAACATTTGAAACAAATTTTTAATAAATAGGTCGTGTTTTTGGTCCCTGCAAATATAAGATGTTTTGATTTTAGTCCATGTAAAATTTTTCTTTTTAAAAAGGTCCCTGTAAAATCAAACTTTTTCAAATAGACCCTTCTGTTAGTTAAACGTTACAAAAAAATTGAGTTGACTAACAGAATTCTGATGTGTTAATTTTTTTTCGTTTCTAATTTTTTTAAATGCTTATTTGGCATGGCACCTAGGATATTATGTCATACATTAAATTACAAAACCCTAAATCCCCAAATTACAACCCATCTTCAACAACCAAGCACCATCTCAACTGGCAATCTGAACCCACAATCCCTCATCCCTCACCACAATCTGAACCCACCCCTCTCCCCTTCTTCTTCATCAACCATGGGAAGAAAACAATTTGGCGTTTGCTTTGTTTGATGATATCGAGAAAACCCAAATGATCTTCATCTCCATATTTGCCCAAAGCTTGCTCTCCACATGGTGCAACAATGCATTAAGGGTTTAGGAAAATCAGTTTTTGATTTGTGGGTTCAGTTCCAAATGGTGCTAAAAAATGTTGATGTGGCTGAAATGAAAAAAAAATGATTTTTCCCTCTTAAAAAACGTTGATGTGGGTTCAGTTCCATTATGAAAAACGTTGATGGTTGATTCATAATGTTGCAGAAAGAATCAAACAAGAAGAAAGAGAGAAGATAGAAAGACACAAAGGGGGAGAGTTTTGATATTAATTCTGAAGCTTGCAACAGTTGGGGATTTAATTTCCTTTATTCATTTTTCTTCATAAATTCTGCAAATATTTTCAGATCTGGTTTGAGCTTGAGGGGTAGTGGTGATTGTGAGTGAGAGAGAAGCGAGTGAGTGGTGGTTGTGGGTGAGAGAGAAAGAAAAGGGTGGTTGTGGGTGAGTGAGTGGTTTGAGCTTCAGTTTTTTCCTGCCATGAGTAGGAAGATAGGTCGAAGAAGATAGGTAAATTGGGGATTTAAGGATTTCTGGGTTTTAACGCTCATTTAATACATGGCAAACCAACTCAGCATAAAAAATATAAAAAAAAATTACAAGTCACAACTCTGTTTGTCACCTCAGCGTTTTTGTAACATATGAGTTAACAAAAGGACAAAAATGAAAAATATGGTATTTGCAGGGATCTTTTTAAAAAGAAAAAATTTACAGGGACTAAAATCAAAACGCCATATATTTGTAGGGACCAAAAACATATTTAAGCCTAAATTTCGGTTTATCATATATGAATTTTCAAATTTTGAATAAGATTTTATAGTACTTAGTTTTATAATAAATATGTTACATATTGAGAACTCATCAAAATCTCATTTAACATTATCTCTTCATTGACCATTTACTCATTTTTTGGCTAGCTAGGTTTAGATGAAAACCCATGTAGATGGAAATAAGTTAATTTGTCATTCATTTGCTATCCGTATATGCAGGGACATGCCATGCACGGTGTATAATAATAATAATCAATAAAAGATTTGTCAAAAAAAAATATCCATTACAAAATAATGTTATTGTGGGTACTTCATATACAGGGGTGAACTTATTTAGAGCTTAGACATAAGACTTGTAATGAAACCTTGACATTAGTTGCTGAAAAGCATGCATCAATTGCTACAACATCCATTGTAAGAGCACCAAGTGCTCCACCACCTAATGCTCCAGCATCATATATAACACAATGCTATCAAAAGTGATTTACTTAGTAAAAAGCATTCCAACTATCTTTCTCACTTGATTTTTAAACTCATTTTATTTAACTTGTTTACTTTCTGTATCATCCAATATTATTGTTTGTTACTTGGTTATTCATCACTAATCCAACTATCAACTAAACCTTGGAAATTAATCCAATCCCTGTGGGTACAATCTCTACTTTCTATTATATTACTTGTTAAAGACTGTGTACACTTGCACAATACCTTTTTTACACAACAAGTTTTATGCGCCATTGCCGGGGATTGCCATTAATTTTTATTGATTAGCTTTATAGTAATTTAGTGATTATATTACTCTGGTATTTTGTTTGAGAATGCTACAATACTGGATGCCATAGCATATGCACGGGATCAAATCACTAGAATACAAATTAGATCCTAAGATAGAAAGAAGATTTAGAAGGTTGCAAAAACTTCAAAAACAAAGACTCAGAGGCAGTGGTAGAAACATAATGGCTGAAGAAGGTGAAGGTTCTTCTCAAGGCTCAGGAAGCAGAGGTTCTTGTTGTGAAAATTAATGTGCAAGTATACACAGTCCAACAAGTAGTAAAATGATAAGTAAAGTTCGTTCCCACGAGGATTGACGTTTAATAAATGCTTAATTTGGTTAACAAATTAGTGATGAAAAATAAAACAAAATAAGTTGTTGTAACCATGAGTATAATAAACATTAAATAAGTAAAGATTGGTGGAAATTCAGATTTGGAAACGAGTTGGAATGCCTTTCATTAAGTAACTTTGAAATAATGGTTTAATGTTAATTTTGATGCTGTAGCAACAGTACGTGCCTTTCAGTCACTATTCACAAGGGGTTCATTAAAAACACTTATGTCTAAGCTCTAATTAAGTTCACCCTTGGCTATTTAAACACCCACATTTCGCCCTATGAATTTTGTTCTCCTATGTCTAGGTGCAAACAAGAATTAATAAAGTGTCCTTTACTAATTACTATTCATATTAATCCTTGAAGTAAGTTTACAAACTCTTTCAATATTCATAAACAAGTATTTATTTTAGTTGGCCATTCCTAAAACAAAATTGGAAATATTAACACACAAGGATTAAAGATACTAAGCATTAATCTTAACATTACAACCATTAAAAATCCATTATATAATTAATAGCATTCCCACCACAAAAGGGTTTAGCTCATAGTGAGCAATAAACACAAAGAGAAAAGCATGGATGCTAGATCTAGTTCCATACTACTGAAATTTCAAAAGAGATGAAGAGGAGAAGAGGATTATACTGTCTAAGCCTTGAATATCGTAGCCCAAGAAGAGAAACCAGCTCCAAATTCGCACTACACTCTAAGAATGTCAGTTTCAGCAATGCTGCAGCTCTGTTTCCAGCACTGTTATGCAGAATTCCCTTTTTGTGTATAAACCTTGGTAAAAACGAAAATGGCAGCAAGGAAAGTGATGTCTCACTGTTCTCTCCACTGTCCAGCGTGCCTCCCCCAAAAGAAAGCTGAACAGTATCCTTAAATAGAGATAGGGTTGTGGGATCCAAGAAAACCCTACAACGCCAATTCTTTGTCCTTTTTGTTGGGCCCAAATACATGGGTCATTAATAAAAAGGACCGCACAATAAACACCAGCTGGACCCCATACAATGACGCGCTGCTCACGCACAGCTGGCGCAGTACGTCAGGTGCAGACTCCCTTTCCAACATTTTCTCTCTCATCTAGTGTAGGAATCCGAACTGATGCTGTAGCACCTGAATACTGCACTGCACTAAAACACACATTAAGGCACAAGAAATGAGCACCAAAGTGCCCATTAATTTTTAACCAGAATTTTTCCATAACTAACCTCAATTCAATAATTCCAATTAATTAATTAAACTAATTACTTTTAAACAAACAATAATTTAAGCTATTAAAGTATAAATAACTCTTATAATTAAGAGTTATCAGTTCTTTAGGAGGTGGCAGAGGTTGAGTACATGGCTCAGGTAGGGGACATCCAAGGTCACATCATGATACTGAAGATGAACACAGGCAACAATTCATCAACATGGGACCTATAAGTATGATAAATGACAGGGATAGAACAATGAGAGACTATGCTATGTTTGATCCTCAAAACATGCAAACTAGCATAGTCAGGCCTCACGTAAATGCAACACATTTTGAATTTAAACCCATGATGTTCCAAATGCTTCAAATAGTGGGACAATTTGGTGGTTCTCCTCATGAGGACCCTCATTTACAATTAAGGCAATTTTTGGAAGTATGTAGCAATTTCATCATTCCTGGTGTTTCATAAAATGCTTTTAGATTGAAACTTTTTCCATATTCCTTAAAAGATAGAGCTAAGACTTGGTTAAACTCTTTGGAACCTAACTCTATCACTGATTAGAATGACTTGGCTGAAAAAATTTTGGCAAAATATTTTTCACCTATTAAAAATGCCAGGATGAGTAATGACATTACTTCCTTTAGACAAAAAGAATTTAAACCACTATTTGAAGCATGAGAAAGATGGAAAGAGCTTTTGAGAAAATGCCCTCATCATGGTATACCTGTCATTATTCAAATGGAAACATTTTACAATGGTTTGGAACTCCAAACCAGACTCATGCTAGATGCATCATCTGGAGGAGTATTGTTGAACTCATCTTACAATGAAGCCTGTGAACTGATAGAAAGAATTGCAACCAACAGCTACAGTTGACCCACAGAAAGGGTCAATGCTCAAAAGAAAACAACTGGGTTCATGAGATTAGTGAAGTATCAGCCCTATCAGCTCAAGTAGCCTCCCTTACCAACATGATTAAAAATATCAGTTCCATAACTGCTCCAGCATCCAATGCTGTACATTAACAGAAACCACAGCAGCTGCAATAAAGCAAGCCCCTCTAGGAACAGCTAGTTGTGTATATTGTGGAGGAGGACACTTGTATGAGGAATGTACCAGCAACCCTATTTCTGTCAACTATGTAGGATACAATAAAAACAACAATCCTTACTCAAACACCTATAATCCTGGTTGGAAAAATCACCCTAATTTCAGATGGGGTACCAACAATGCCACAACACCCAATGCTGCAGCACCAGCTACTCCATCAGGATTCCACTCTCAAAACTACCAAAGACCCCCTGCACCAGCAAATGATAACTCCCTGGAATCTCTGCTCAAAGCATATATGGGCAAAACAGATACCTTTATAAGTGAAGCAAGAACTGCAAGACAAACTCATGATGCTTCAATCAAAAATTTGGAGAATCGGGTAGGGTAATTAGCATCAACTTTACACCAAAAGCCCAATGGATTACTACCATCCACCACAGAAGCTTCAACCTCACAAAAGCATGGTAAGGAGCAGGTAAAAGCCATATCTTTGAGAAGTGGAAAAGATTTGACAGAACCATACGAAGAAGAAGGTGAAGGTGGGGAAGAAAAAGCAAAAAATGAAAAAAATAGAAAAGAAAAAAATTCAACCAATGTTGGAGCATCCGATGCTACAGCATCCAAAACTGCTTCTATACCACCACCAAAGTTATTTCTAGAGTACCCTCCTCCTCCTTTTCCACAAAGGTTGAGGAAGGCTCATGAAGAAAAGCAATTTGGCAAATTCCTTGAGGTATTGAAGCAATTACACATCAATGTTCCCCTAGTTGAAGCACTTCAACAGATGCCAAATTATGCCAAATTCATGAAAGATGTGCTTACAAAAAGAAGGAGACTGGGGGAGTTTGAAACAGTAGCCATGTCCAAAGAATGCAGCATGATCATGCAAAATAAAATCCCTAGGAAACTAAAAGATCCTGGCAGTTTCACAATTCCATTTTCAATTGGAAAAATTTATACTGGTTGTGCACTATGTGATTTAGGTGCAAGTATCAGCTTGATGCCTAAATCCATATTCACACAACTTGGAATTGGAACTGCTAGACCAACCACTGTGACTTTTTAGTTAGCAGATAGCTCAATAGCCTATCCTGAAGGAATCATAGAGAATGTTTTAATTAAAGTTGACAAATTTGTGTTTCCTGCAGATTTTGTTATCCTTGATTTGATGCAGATAATGAGGTACCAATCATACTTGGAAGACCATTCCTGGCAACTGTAAAGACAATCATTGAAGTGCAGAAAGGTGAACTGACCATGAGGGTAAATGATCAAGAGGTGAAATCCAATGTTATGAATGCTCTAAAGTTTCCCAATGAGGATACTGAGGAATGTTCATTTATAGTTTCTTTGGATCAAGTAGTGCAGAGGCACTGATAACTCTTATTTATAAGAGTTATTTATGCTTTCTTAGCTTAAATTGTTGTGAGTTCTAAAGTAATGTTGTGTTTAATTAGTTAAAATATGTTGTTTAGTGTAAAAGAAGAACTAATTATGGTTTGTGATCATTTGGCAATTTGGTGCCCCATTTTGTGCTTTTATGAGTGAGTTTCATTGCTGCAGCATCAGTTCCTGCGACAGATGAGAGAGAAAATGTGTTGCGTCAAAGACACACTTAGAGCAAGTGTACTCTATCGCAGAAGTAGTATAAAAAATATCGTCTCCACAGGGATTAATTAATAAGTCCCAAACTACTCAAGATTAATTATTATTTAGACTAACAAATATTGGTGATCCTAGAAACTAAAATAAGAAGAAGTAAAAAGCACGAACTCAAATTGTAAGGATTAACCAATGGAGAGAAGCCTAGGGTCACGGTTTCACTTGCAAGTTTCGATTCCCCTATGTCTAATTCTACCTGAATTCCCTTATTTTATTCAATTACCAATCCCTTTACTAAAGCTATTAACCCGTTTCGTCATTCGCGATTAATATTCTTTTCCCTAAATTAACCCTAGTTTGGTCATGCTAGAATTTAAATTTAAGGAAAGCATAAGGTACAAAAAGGTTGAATGATTGGAAGACTAAATTAAAGTTTGGTCATTCATTAATTATAGTCTCAATTATCCTATAGGTCCACCAACTAATTGGAGTACGGTCGCTGATCAACTAATTGATTATGAACATGCAAAGGGTTGTCAATCCTAATTATGTGATAAAAACAATAAGATAATATTAATTGAAATATAAGTCGGGAATTCAAAGCATAAATTAAAACATAAAAAGGTCTCTAGTCTTGCAAGATCAACCTAGACCCTAGTAGAGGATTTAGCTATCCATAGAGACTAAGAACAATGAAATAACATTAGGAGTCATGAATACAGAGATAAAAATAACCCAGAGATAGAGTAAATTCTGATCTTGAGTATTCAATCTCCTTCTTAACTCCAAAGCTCTCTCACTGTGTCAAGAACGGTACCCAAAACTCTTCAATCTCCCCTCTGGCCGTTGCCGTGACTACCGCCTCCAATCCTAATTCAAGTGTGCTGCGGCCTTTCTCTATTCTTCCGTAAAAAAAAAACTCTGTGTGTACGCCACTCTCCTTTATATATTTTTAGCCTAGGTTTGCGTGCTCACCAAGTTGCAATCTATGAATCCCCGATACGAGATACGATACGAGATACGACACGACACGGATACGTTGATACGGAAAAATTTTGAAAATCAAGATACGATACAACCGGGATACTTCAATAAAAAATTAAATTAAAATTCAAATATACAAACATAACTAAAGTTAATAATAAAGAGATATTCACTTTACTGATCGATAATTATTCATAATATTCAAAAAATATGATCCCACTTAAAATAAATACTTGTGATCAACAAGTAAGGGACGATAAAAAGGTGAAAATGCATACATGACAACATATAATAATTAATTTTTTTTTTCTTGAGTCAAAAAAAATAATAATAATTAAGTTTATTTTTTTTTGGAAACATAAGCATATAATGATTAAGTAAATAACATAAAAGAAAAAATAAAAGGAAAGCGATAATAATGAAAACAGGGGTGTTCGAAATCCCTAATCCCCAAAACATATTTCATGCTGCTACCTTGAGCAACTCTTGTGAGAACGAGGTCAAGCCCCATGGCCAAGAACCATGCCGAGCAAGACAACTACGAGAGGAAGAACTTCACGTGAGAAGGAGAGAAAGAAGGGTGGCTGTTCGGTAGCTAACTCGCGGTGGAGGAAAACAACAGGCCTGTGGGAATGACAGTGCATCTTGTCTATTTGACACAGAATCCACCCCTCTTACATTTTTGTTATATGGTTCTCTCCCTTTTTTTTGAATGAATTGCTATCTCCAGATCTGCAAGGTGTTTGATTTTTCCCTAAACCTCTTTACTCCCGGCATTTTTCTTCTGACGTTTCAGTTCACCTGAGATAGAAAGTGTGTTCCTTTTCTTTTTGTCTTCAACTTGACGTATCCCGTGCCGTATCTTGCGAGTTAGCCGTATCCGTAACGTATCCCACACGTATCCACCAAGTATCAGGTTTTTTTTAATTAAAAAATAAATATAAATTCCAGGATACTCCCTGGATACGTATCCCGCCGTATCGGACACGTATCGGTATCGGATACGTGTCCGATACAGATACTTGGTCTATTTTGGAGTATCGGGGCTACCCAGGTTGCAATTCAATCATGGGCCCTCTTTCTTATCTCATGCGCTGAATTTCATTGAACTAACATTCACATGGCCTTGAATTCTTTTGGGCCTTCAACGTGGGTTTGGATTGTTGTTGCCTTTTAGCAACTCAAATTCATGCCCTAAATAAGTGTAAGCCCACACATATATAATATGTATTATTTCTGCAAAATATAGAACAAATTGAATTAGTAATTTATATAATTGTCAACAATTATTCTAAAAATGACTAACAAAATGTCTCTAAAAATGTATTAAATTGGAGTTTATCAAAATGCTGGAAGCGCGGATTTGAGCGCATTACAGCTGTCAAGCAAGGACGGACGCACTACCTAGGATGCCAGTACCTGGGCAGAGAATATTCCACCTTTTTAATAGGCACGTGTACTTTTGGGCACACATAAGGACAAATGGCGCCTCCAAATTAGGGTTTTCTTGGATCATGCACACTAGTACTATATAAAGACCACATTCTTCTTCATTTCGTGTGCTGGTTCAGAGGAGGAAAAGTTTAGAAATAGCTTTCCTCCATTTTTGTACCAAGCTACCTTAAATCACTAAAGTGGAAACACCATTGCTGGGAGTGATGCTGCAGCAATACAAAAGCTTACTTACTTGAAGATTTTCGTGGATTTGGGAGCTGAACTGAACCTCCATGCTACTGTTCTTGGAGTCTATCTTCAGTATACCACTTCTTACTATACTTCTTCTTTGTATTTTCGCATTTATGGCTTTAAACATTATGTTTAAGTTGTATTTCTTGTGTTGTTTGCTCATCATGAGCTAAATACTCTTAGTTGGGATGCTTTGATCTATGTAATGAAGTTTTAGTGTGTTTAATGCATGTATTTAATGTTTAGCGTTTTTATCTTTTGTTTGATACTATTTCCAAACTTATTTTAGACTTGATCACCTAAATATAAGTACCATTTATAGATTCAGACATGGTTTATAAATTGATCTCAAAGGATAATATGGATAGTGGTTAGTAAAGGACACTTTAATAATCCTTGCTTAAAACCTAGACACAGGAGGGCAAATTCCATAAGGTGAACACTGTGGGTGCGTAAGTAGCCTAGGGTATACCTATTTAGGGCCTAGACATAGGCTCTTGTAGCGAAAACCTAGTGAAGGTATTTGAAAGAATAGCAATTGTTGCGACAGCACCTAGTGCTGCAGCATCAGATACAACATTAGACCATTATTATGAATTTGCATAGTGAAGGCATTCCCAACTTACTCTCATTCTGGATTTTCACTAATCCTTTATTTTACTTGCTGTTTGTTGATAAAATTGGGTTCTACAACTTGTTATTTTACTTTGCTTTTACTCACTAACTTGCTTGCTAATTAAATATAGAAAAGAACTCAACAATCCTCGTGGGAACGATCTCTACTTACTCTTTAATACTTGTTGCGACTGTGTATACTTGCACATATTGTTTTCACACAACAGGCACTTCCACAAGCAACATGACCACTTAACCAATGCTCTAGCATCCATTGCTCCAGCATTCTCAGAAGAGGAAATTGTGGAAAAAGAAGCTCTGCTAGAATCAACAGTGAAAGAGGTTTGGGCAAGAAAATATGAGTCCTTAGATCTTGAAGACTCACCCCTCAAAAAGAGTGTTCCTTCAATAGCCAGACCTCCTCAACTTGAACTGAAAGAATTGCCCCAGCATCTGAAGTATGCCTTCTTGTTGACTCATCGTCTTATGTATATTGTTGTTCACTTTATAAGCCAAAATTGCTGTTATTTTATTGTATTTTAGTCAATTGTCTTGGGAATTAGCATAGATTTAAATTGACGTCATTAGGATTGAATTGTAAGCTATTTCCCTCATCCCTAGTGCCTATTGTAATAGAAGACCTTCAATTTGATGTGTCGTCAACTAGCGAACCAGACAGCTTGCCTAGTGACGCAATAGAGAAAAGAAGGAGAAAAATCTGTGCTGCATCGCGTCGCGACCAAGAGGCTTCATGTCGCGACCATGCAATTTTCTTCACCATCGCATCGCGACGGAGTCGCATCGCATCGCGATGGGTGGCAGAAATTACTGGTTTTAAGCGAAAATTCAGAATGAAGAAGGCACTTGGTCTTGGATGCGAAAATAGGGTTTTGGAGCTGCGAACAAGGGCAAGATTTGGGACTTCTCTACACTTGGGAACAAGGAATTGAAGGATCCAATGTACTCCTCTTTGTGTAACTTCTCTTTAATCTTATCTTTCATTACTTTGATTATGAGTAGCTAATTTTCTAGGGTTAGGAGGAGATGAATCTCTCCAAAATTATCATGTGAACCCTTTGTTATGAGCAATTCGATTAGTTATCCGTTTAACAATTGCCTTTTACCTCCGTTCTTATTGCTTTACAATAATATCCGTTGTTGTACTGAATTAGGGTTTATGTTCACCATTGGGAGATGGGTATGTTGCCGGAAATTGGGGTTTAAGGTCATGAGTATGATGATCATAGGAATATGGTATTGTCTCGTGAATTCGTTAATTCGTTGTGGTTAATGCTTTTTCTATTGGTGTTTCACTTAAGGAATTAGGGTTCCCATTAGAGAAAAGGGGTTTTGAGGCAAGAGATTGTCCTTAATCTTATAACTGAATTGAATCTGTTAATTGGGTAATTACATTGAAATTGATCGAAGGTATATTGCATGATAGCGTAGGGGAGAGGATTCGATTCCTAATCATTTTTACTCTCGGAATTTATTTACAATCGTCTGTTTTCGGTTACTACAGATTACAACTTATTTAATCGTTTTACACCTAAGAATTACCACACTTGCTTAGTGGATAATAACTCTTAATCCCTGTGGATACGACTAGTGGTCCCTACTATTTTATTATAACTTGCAACGATTCGGTACACTTGCCGAAATCTTAACAAGTTTTTGGCGCCGTTGCCGGGGATTGTTGATTTCATTATTAACAAGGCAAAGGAGTTAATTCTTAGCTATTTTAGTTTTACGTTTTCGTTGTCTATTATTTTAATTTCGTTTACCCAGTGGCTTTTATAGGACTTGTTGACGGTTTGTTTAGTGTTTCAGAGATTTGTTTATGCGGGGCAAGAATTCACAAGATTTGTTGTTTGATCCATAGATTGAAAAATCAGCAAAGACAAATCGGAAGAAAACTAAGCTAGCAAAGCAACAAGCCCAGATAGAGTCTCAAGGTCACTCTGTTTTAACCTCTATTCCAGAAGATCCTCCAACACAGGAGGAAGTAATGGCTGAAAATCCACCTCCAAGGCGCACTCTCTGATTTTGGGAGGAGAAATCAATGCGCTCAAGCCTACACCTTTCAACCAATGGGAGCTGCTTCATTTGACATCAAGTCTTCTGTTCTTAGTGCATTAAAATCAGAGCCATTTTTAGGGTCAGATGCTGAAGACCCCAACCAACGCTTGTTCCAATTCTATGAGATTTGTGGAACCACAAATCCCGAGGGAGTCAGTGAGGATGCCAAGAAGATGCGCCTATTTCAATTTACCTTAACGGGTAGGGCAAAAGATTGGCTCAACACTATCCCAACGGGAACTGTCAATACTTGGAGCGACCTTGAAAACAAGTTCTTAGAAAGGTTCTTTCCAATCTTAAAGTTCATCAAGAAAATGGCAGAAATCTCAAACTTTGAACAAGGGGATTCAGAGTCTCTATATGATTCATGGGAAAGATTTAAATTGCTATTGAAAAAATGTCCAGGTCATGGTATTGATGATTTTCTACAGTTGCAAACTTTCTGTCATGGATTGCGACCTCAGACCAGGATGATGTTATATGCCTCAGCAGGAGGGTCTTTAGGTACTAAAACCTGGGAGGAAGCAAAACAACTGGTGGAGGATATGGCTTCGAATGAGTACAGGATTCAAAATGACCGTGGAGCTGGAGTTAAAAAGGGTATGTTGGAGTTGGACTCTAGCAGTGCTGTGTTAGCCCAACAAAAGTTAATGTCTATGCAGATTGAATCTCTTACTAAGCAATTTGCTAATGCTTGTGAAGTTGGTTCAAAAACTCAAGCAACCGCTCAAGCAGTGCAAAAGGGTGGGTGCAACTATTGTGGCAGAGAACCCCACGAGGGTGATTGTGCAACTCATGGAGAAGCTATTGAGCAGGCCAGTTATATGGGAAACTTTCAAAAACAAGGTGGGAACCCGTATTCTAACACCTACAACCCTGGGTGGAAGAATCATCCCAACTTCTCTTGAAGGAATAATGAGGCCTCAGGTTCAAACCAACAACAGTCTCAGGCACCTGCTCAACAACAAAAGAACCCTTCTAGTTTGGAAGATTCTTTGACCCAATTCATGCAAATGACCAAGAACACTTTCCAATCCCAAGAACAAACTATGAAAAATATGGAGAAAAACCACGAGGCTTCGATGAAGAACTTGGAAATTTAGATTGGTCAGTTGTCAAAGAAGCTTGCTAAAACATCTAATAGTGGTTTTCCTGCTAGCACTGTTGATAACCCTAAGAATGAGAGTTGCAATGCTATTTCATTGAGAAGCGGTAAGGAATTGAACCCCGTTGAAGTGACCAAACCCAAGCCTGGAGAGGAAAGTAGTGAAACTGAGGTGTTGAGGGAGGAGTTGAATAAGAAATATGAAGAGGTTGAAAATGAGTTGAGAGAAAAAGACACTACAACATTTAGACCCTATGGCAACGCCTAAAATTGCAACATCAAAAAAACCGTTGCCTTAGCCAACAATAGCAACGGTTTTTTGAACCCGTTGCTGATTCCTTTTTTTTAATGGCAACGGCTGAAAACCGTTCCCATAAGGTCTACGGCAACGGTTTTTTGTTTAAGCTTGAGGCAACGGTTCGAAAACGTTGCCGTAGAGAAAATTATTAAAAAATAAAAAAAATAAAAAATCCATGTTTCCACTAAACGCACGCCGAGGTATACCCTTTCTCATTCACGCACGTAGAGAACGAGAGAACCCTAAACCTTTCATTCACGCAAGACGCAGCTTCCTTCCACCGATTTCATTCACCGATTTCATTCACGCAGAACGATTTCAAGCAGCTTCCGGACACCAAAATCGGAGGGTTTGCTGCTTCAGAAAACAAACCCTCGCCGTCGGAGGATTTCAAGCAGCTTCTCGCATCATATAACCCTTCGCAGTGTTTGCTGCTTCGCCCTCACAACGATTTCACGCACAAAAATTGGAGTTCATCGATTGCTTGCAGCTGAGGTGGTTTCACAAGTGATAACTCATATTTATATGAGTTATTTATACTTATTCAAAGTAAATCATGCAAGTTCTCTGACAATAGTAGGTTGTTTCTATTAAGTTTCTGTTAGTTTATTGCTTTTCAGTTAGAAATGGGCTAAATTACAAATTCTATGCATTTTGGCACCAATTGGCGCCTTTGTGAGCGTTTTGATGCTTCTTGTGTTTGTGCAGTAAACTGAACGTAGCAACGTCTCTCGTCACGTCTGACGGAAGGCAGCAAGGCAAGAAAGAAATATCTTATTTTTGGCACACAAGAAATGATGGTCAAAGATCTAGAAAGTCAGAAGATCTTCTCTCTCCTCATCGCTGACGCGGCTGACGCACTGTAGCAGTGCAGTGTCATTTCAGCAATATTTTATTTACAAGCAAGCTGGGAAAGTGGGCAATGACATCAGCAAGCATGTGACCTTTTGTTTTTTTGGCTATTTAAACAAAGCTTATCTCTCTCTACGAAAAAGGAGGGGGAATCCATTCATCATCCACCTTCCTCCACTTCCAGAGGAGTTTTCTAAAAGAAGTTCTGGACACAGACTTCTTCATTCGAACTCTCCTCAAGCTCCATTTTTATTTCCATTCGCACCCATTACTGTGAAGCTCAGACGTTGCAACGTCTTTACAGCGTGCATGAAGGAAGGCTACTTAGGCGTATCTTTTGCGTTTAATCTCCTTTTCTCTATGTACGGTATTTGGATTTTAACTCATTTTCTTTCTGTAAAGACACTCAGCATGAGCTAAACATTTGTAGTTGGGTTGTTGTTTTGCATGTAATGAACCTTTAGTCTAATACTATGAAGTAATGATGTTTATGCGTTTTAAATCTTTGCATGTTAATATTTCCAAACTTGTTTTGAACTGATCACTTAAAATAAGTAGATTCATAGGTACAGACATGGTCTATGAAAAGAACTCAAAGATTTATGTGAATGAAAAGGTGCACTAAAGACATTTAGGCATTTTTATCTAAGTCTAGACATAGAATGGATAATAGTTCATAGGACATTGCTGTGGGTACTTAAAATACAGGAGTAGGCCTACTTAGAACCTAGACATAGGAATTCTAGTACTTGAAGCTCTGACGTTTTGTGACTGAAAAGCACAGCTCTTTTGCAACAGCGTTCAAACGTTATAACGTCTATACAACATAGCATTTGTACGTATTAACGTGTAAACGTTATAACGTCTGACTAGAGGAGATTTACTTGCATGCAGCAATCCAACTCATACTTTTCCATATTCACAACCACTTCCTCTTTACTTGTTTTATTTACGTTCTTAGTCTTAACACCTACTTTTAGTGCTGATTTATTACCTGTTTCACTTGTGTTTTAAAGACTTGAACTCTGAAAGTTAATCAATCCTCGTGGGAACGATCTCTTACTTTTATCCACTTTATTACTTGTACGACGTGTATACTTGCACTGACATTGCGATTATAACACACACTAGCGCAACAAGTTTTTGGCGCCGTTGCCGGGGATTGAATTTAACTTTTATGGTTCAAAAGTATTAAAGCACTAGGTGAAAGAATTTTACTGTGTTGTTCATTGTTTCTGTATGTGAACAGGTAAACGTTACAGCGTATGCTTAGTTCCAATTCAAGCTCTAATTCAACTGAACCAGGGAGTGAATTTGCATTGTGCTTTATGTCTGTAGTGTGTTTTCTTTGTTGTTATTACTATTATTGTTTGTGTTGAGTGTTTTAAAAAAAAAAAAAATATCCACTTTTATGCCATGGACCATTGGAGTTTTTACTTTATGCAAGAAATGAATGAATTAAATGCTCAACAAGAATGTTTCAATTATGATTTCCATGAGAGTAAATATCAAAGGGGCTGTTATGAGACAAATTTCATGCCCATGACTGCCCAAAATATGGATTATGGAATGGGAAATGATGTGTGTGAGCAAGATTCATATCCTCAAGCTCAAACCGTAGGATTACATGAGGACAACTTTGAATTAAAAGAACTCTTAGCTCATTCCATTGAGTATATGAAGGTGTATCGTGACAACTCTGAAGCTTCATGTAAGAATGTAGAGGCTCACATTAAGACAATTATGGAGCATCTAAAAGAAGAGAGTTGTATTGGAAAAGTGGTTGAGCTAGAAGAAAAGAGTTGTATTGAATATGTGGTTGAGCAAGAGGAAGAAAAAGAGAGTGTAAAGTATGAGCTTGAATGTGGTCATTTGGAAATGGTGGAAGAAAAACAAAAAAATCGTGTAGTTATAGAAAAAGAAAAATTCAAAAATAGTGACAAGGAAGAAAATCCAAAGTTGAGGTATGAAGAGAGTCATGTGCAAATTCAGATTCAACCTTTGGTAATTGAAGAAAAGAATCCTCCGCAAATTGAGCTTAATTTTTTTCAAGAAAGGAGAAATTCATATCCCAAATGCTTATTGGTTGGTGCATGGGAACACTTGCTTCCATATGCCAAATACATGGGATCTCTGACCAAAAAGAGAAAGCGGAAGGATGATGTTTTCTTTTTGTCCTATTATCCACCCTAACTTGGGTTTGAATTCCAAGTCTGGCTGAGGACTCTTAAACCAAGCGCTACTGGGAGGCAGCCCAGAGTTTTTATTCTAATCCTTGTTGTTTTTGTTTCTATTTTTTGTTTTGTGCAGGAATGGAAGCTGAAGGTAGGAGAGATTCAAGACTCAAGTTATTGAAGTGTGGTAGACGTTATAACGTCTCTGTGTGTCTAGGACGTTGTCACGTTTGCTGCCTGGGTGAAGTTTTAAAAGAAAAAGAAGACTGCTGAAGCAGGCATCCCAGCCAGACAGAGTGGAAGGCTCAGGTCAGGTGTTCTGAACAAGTAGTTTAGCCCTCTTTTTAGCAGTAGAATAGTTGTAGTTTTTAGTTAGTAGTCAGTAGTTTGTTTGCTGGTGTTGTGTTTGAGTGTTCCTCTCCCATTTTTGAAGATCAGTGAGCAGTGAGGACACTGCTCATCTTTGTGTCTGGGGGGGAGGATCATTTTTATGTTTTGTGTTTGCATAAAAAAAAAACAAATAATAATAATAATCAGTTTACTTTCCTACTCTATTAATCATCAAAAATGTTTCTCTTTGGGCTAAATCTAGTAATGACTATGTGTGACTTTGTGTGAGTAGCTGATGCATGCTTAGATGAATAGAATTGATTACTGCTTCCACACAAACTCTGTTTTGAGGAAAACCTAGTTAGCTAGGGACTATTTGATGCTAAAACTAGTTTTGGTTGACTTTGGTGATTGTAAAACTTGATTAAAAACTTAGAGTAGCAGTAGAAACTAAGTTTGGGGGTATATCAGGTTGTACTAAGGCTGGGTGCAAAGACTGTAGGATGATTAGTGCATGTGTTGTGTGAGTGCAGCGTTGTAACGTCTACCCGTAACGTTATAACGTATGCCGTGTGTGTTTGTGTGTTGAGTTCTGTGTTATCAAACGTTATAACGTCTACTCCAAAAAGACCAAAAAAGTGTGTGTTGTTTCAAATAAGTGGAAAAATCCACATGTCCTCTGTGTTGGCTGCAATTTCCCGAAACAAATACTGGGTACACCAAATATCTCAATCCCAAATTGTCAAATCCAAGGGATCAAAAAGGAGAAAATCACAAAAACTCCAAACCAAAAATGAAGTGAATCAAATGAAAGTTGCTCAGTAATGAGGGGGTTGCAGTCCTCTGTGTGTTTTACGTTGTGTGAGTCAGAAAAGTAGTTTGCACTAATCTAGTCCTAGCACCCAAATTAAGACCCTTTGTCGTGCTTAAAATAACCTTCATGTCTTATGTGGAAATGTTAGCCTACTCTATGTTTTGAAAGATGTTATACCCTCACCATAATTGGAAACCACTCTTTCATAAGCTAGGATAGCTTCTGAACCTAGCTAGGAAAAGAATTGATACAGAGATCACACACTCACTTTGGGCAGTAATGAATCTAGAATGTAATTGTGCATTGGTGCGTGAGTGTGTAGTGAAAGTCTGAAGGAATTAGCCCCTTGAGGAAAATTTTTGATCAAAAATGGATGAGCAGGGTGTAAACTGCTGGTGTATTTAATTTCTTGCATCTTTTCATATGTTGTATTTCAATTGCTTGAGGACAAGCAATGGTTTAAGTTTGGGGGTGTGATAACTCATATTTATATGAGTTATTTATACTTATTCAAAGTAAATCATGCAAGTTCTCTGGCAATAGTAGGTTGTTTCTATTAAGTTTTTGTTAGTTTATTGCTTTTCAGTTAGAAAGAGGCTAAATTACAAATTCTATGCATTTTGGCACCAATTGGCGCCTTTGTGAGCGTTTTGATGCTTCTTGTGTTTGTGCAGTAAACTGAACGTAGCAACGTCTCTCGTCACGTCTGACGGAAGGCAGCAAGGCAAGAAAGAAATATCTTATTTTTGGCACACAAGAAATGATGGTCAAAGATCTAGAAAGTCAGAAGATCTTCTCTCTCCCCATCGCTGACGCGGCTGACGCACTGTAGCAGTGCAGTGTCATTTCAGCAATATTTTATTTACAAGCAAGCTGGGAAAGTGGGCAATGACATTAGCAAGCATGTGACCTTCTATTTTTTTTGGCTATTTAAACAAAGCTTATCTCTCTCTACGAAAAAGGAGGGGGAATCCATTCATCATCCACCTTCCTCCACTTCCAGAGGAGTTTTCTAAAAGAAGTTCTGGACACAGACTTCTTCATTCGAACTCTCCTCAAGCTCCATTTTTATTTCCATTCGCACCCATTACTGTGAAGCTCAGACGTTGCAACGTCTTTACAGCGTGCATGAAGGAAGGCTACTTAGGCGTATCTTTTGCGTTTAATCTCCTTTTCTCTATGTAC
The DNA here is from genome assembly GCA_039519185.1 of Astragalus membranaceus. Taxonomy (NCBI): domain Eukaryota; kingdom Viridiplantae; phylum Streptophyta; class Magnoliopsida; order Fabales; family Fabaceae; genus Astragalus; species Astragalus membranaceus. The sequence goes on along the minus strand of CM076848.1, from coordinate 42,708,941 downwards.
GGTATTTGGATTTTAACTCCTTTTCTTTCTGTAAAGACACTCAGCATGAGCTAAATATTTGTAGTTGAGTTGTTGTTTTGCATGTAATGAACCTTTAGTCTAATACTATGAAGTAATGATGTTTATGCGTTTTAAATCTTTGCATGTTAATATTTCCAAACTTGTTTTGAACTGATCACTTAAAATAAGTAGATTCATAGGTACAGACATGGTCTATGAAAAGAACTCAAAGATTTATGTGAATGAAAAGGTGCACTAAAGACATTTAGGCATTTTTATCTAAGTCTAGACATAGAATGGATAATAGTTCATAGGACATTGCTGTGGGTACTTAAAATACAGGAGTAGGCCTACTTAGAACCTAGACATAGGAATTCTAGTACTTGAAGCTCTGACGTTTTGTGACTGAAAAGCACAGCTCTTTTGCAACAGCGTTCAAACGTTATAACGTCTATACAACATAGCATTTGTACGTATTAACGTGTAAACGTTATAACGTCTGACTAGAGGAGATTTACTTGCATGCAGCAATCCAACTCATACTTTTCCATATTCACAACCACTTCCTCTTTACTTGTTTTATTTACGTTCTTAGTCTTAACACCTACTTTTAGTGCCGATTTATTACCTGTTTCACTTGTGTTTTAAAGACTTGAACTCTGAAAGTTAATCAATCCTCGTGGGAACGATCTCTTACTTTTATCCACTTTATTACTTGTACGACGTGTATACTTGCACTGACATTGCGACGAGAACACACGCGCGCAACAACAAGCAGCGATTTCACACACAACAACGATTTCGCACACAACAAGTATTTCTTCGAATCTTTTCAGGTATTTCGTACCTTATTTTTGTGATTTTGCTGAAGGGGAAACCTAATTTTAGTCACACATGTGGAGATATTGATACAGTTCACCTCTCTCTGGTTTGCCCCTCTCTCTATTCCTTTGCGTGTGTTCTAGGTTCTGTGTTGGGATTTTTTTTGTGTTTATTCATCTATTTTAGCCTCTAACTATTGACTGAAAATTTCCATATGATTCTGGGACAGTAGGTAGTGTCATTAGGTTAGTTCTTTTTATTATGCAAGTTTGGCTCCTCATTATGTTAGTTCTTTTTGATTCTAGGACATTTGCTTCCTCATTATGTCCACATTCTGGGACATTGGCTCCTCATTATGTTAGTTCATATCATTTTGATGTTTAATGTCTTCCAAATAATCAAATTAAACATCATGGCTTTCGAATCTCAAAAAAAAAAATAAACATCATGGCTTTCTTTTGTTTTTTTTTTAATGAAAATGTTAATCACTGATTCTACAAACTGTTATTGGAATTTCAAAATCCCACTGAATATGTATAGCTTAAAATATTCAGTAACATATATAATTGTATAAATAAATTGGAAGTGTAAATATATGTTTGTCCCAAGTTCGTATGTAATGATAAAGTTTTGGTTGAGGGACAATTTGTTCTCAGCGAGTCTTTAAAGTATTTGATCCAATATTGTTTTTAAAAGTATTGGGTGGTCAGGGATGATGAGAAAGGGAGTTTAGCATGCGTTAGCTGTTATATGTAGCTGGTTTGCAGACAATAATTGTTGTTTTCTTTTGGTTTGAACATGTCATTTAAGTATGCCAATTGATGTTTTCTCTCGTTGGGAGCTGTCTCCACTTGTCTTAGGACTACTATTTATTGATGTTTTTACAAGTGAATATAGTATATGTGGTTTAAGGCTTAGTAATATGTTTGTCTTAACTCTGCATATGCAATCCACATTCAGTAGTAGTGTAACAAATACACATAGTTTAAGTGACTAATGCAATATGTTTGACGTTAATTTTTCCCTTGAAATGATTAGATTAAGAAGTTTGTGATGCGATTAAGAAACTTGGATAATACAGTAGTTTGCGTTTGCCAGTAAATAATAAGCAAAGGGATCAAACAGGGAGTTTCTGCCATACAACAGTTTCAACGTTATGAATGGCAATGGTTTCAACGTTATGTATGGCAACGGTTTAAAATTGTTGCCACAGATGGAGACGGTTTAGGACCGTTGCCATTGGTTGGCCATAAATGGCAACGGTTTCAACTTGTTCCCATACCTGGAAACGGTTTTCGACCGTTGCCATACCTGGAAACGGTTTTCGACCGTTGCCATACCTGGCAACGGTTTATGACCGTTGCCATACCTAGCAACGATTTGAAACCGTTGCCATAGGGTGGAAATCAAAACTGTTGCGTTCCAACTGGCAGTGGCAACAGTTTTCAGCTTGCGTTGCCTTTGGGGAGAAATAACCGTTGCCTATAGCTAAGGCAACGGCCGCAAGAACAACGGTTTGAAAACCGTTGTCGTATCTTTTGGCAACGGTTTTATGGCTTTTTGGAACGTTTTTCGAGCATTGCCATAGGGTCTAAATGTTGTAGTGAGAAAAAGAAAAAAAGAGTGAAAAACATAAAAGTGAGATGGGAGAGAAGACCCAAGTAATCCCACCATATGTGAAGTTGCCCTATCCAACTTTGAATAAGAAGAAAGAGAAAGAGGAGCAATTCACTAAGTTCATGGAGATCTTTTCCCGTCTCCAAATCAACATTCCTTTTGCATAAGCCTTAGAGCAAATGCCTATTTATGCAAAATTCATGAAGGAATTGTTGACCAAGAAGAGGAGATTCAAGGAAGATGAAACGGTGGCTCTAACCAAAGAGTGTAGTGCCATTATTCAAAGAAAACTTCCTCCAAAGTTGAAAGATCCCGGAAGTTTCACCATACCTTGCACAATTGGTAACTTGACATTAGGCAAGGCTCTTTGTGATTTGGGAGCAAGCATTAATCTGAAGCCCTTGTCTATGTTTAAGAAACTTGGAGGAGGTGAGGTGAAACCAACTAGGATGTCTCTGCAACTTGCTGATAGATCTATAAAGCACCCTTATGGAGTCTTGGAAGACGTTCTGGTAAGAGTTGATAAATTTTTATTTCCTATTGATTTTGTGATTCTTTGGAGGAAGATGCAAAGGTGCCACTTCTCCTTGGTAGACCATTTTTAGCCACTGGTCGAGCCTTGATAGATGTACAACAGGGTAAGCTAATGTTAAGGTTCCAAGATGAGAAGGTGACTTTTAATGTCTTTGAAGCTATGCGCCACCCGGATGACCAATGGAAGTGTTTTAGGATGGATGTGATTGAAGACTCAGTGCAAGAAACCTTTAGACATGATTTACCCTCTCCTTCATTAGAGAAGGTAATTGTGAACTCTATTAAGGGATTAGATGAAAATTTGGGTAGTGAAATAGAAGACTGCATTCTTCATTTTGAAGCTTCCCAGGTAGAAAGGGTCTTCAAGAAAAAAGAAGAGTTGAATAGGGGGGAGTCCAGAAAAAGGAGCTCCAGAATTGAAACAACTCCCCCTCTTATTTAAAGTATGTATTCCTTGGGAGTGATGATCGATATCCAGCTATCATCAGTAGTTCTTTGACAAAACCGGCGACTCAACCACAGCGAAGATTAAATCCTACCATGAAAGATGTGGTGAGGAAGGAAGTCTTGAAGCTCTTAGACGCCGGGATGATTTATCCCATTTCAGATAGCTCGTGGGTGAGTCCGGTTCATGTGGTTCCCAAGAAGGGTGGTATGACAGTTGTTAGAAATGAGAGGAATGAGCTAATTCCTACTCGCACAGTCACAGGGTAGAGGATGTGCATTGACTACCGGAGACTAAACCAAGCCACTCGGAAGGACCGCTTCTCATTACCATTCACGGATCAGATGCTGGAAATATTAGCTAGACAAGCTTTTTATTGCTTCCTGGATGGATACTCTGGGTACAACCAAATAGCAGTTGATCCTGAAGATCAAGAGAAGACCGCTTTTACATGTCCGTTTGGTGTTTTTGCATATCGGAGGATGCCCTTCGGTTTATGCAATGCTCCGGCAACTTTTCAAAGGTGCATGCTTTCTATATTCTCTGATATGACGGAAAATGCTATTGAGGTATTTATGGATGACTTTTCTGTTTTTGGACCTTCCTATGATTCTTGTTTGTCTAATCTTAATGCAGTTTTGAAGAGATGCACCAAAACCAATCTAGTTTTGAATTGGGAAAAGTGTCACTTTATGGTTCAAGAAGGAATTGTTCTTGCCCATAAGATCTCGTCAAAAGGCATTGAGGTTGACCAAGCAAAAATTGAAGTGATAGAAAAGTTACCTCCTCCTCTGAATGTAAAAGGAGTGAGAAATTTTTTAGGACACACCGGATTCTATCGACGTTTCATAAAAGACCTCTCCAAGATTGCAAAACCTTTATGCAATCTACTTGTTAAGGAGAATGAATTTGTTTTTGATAATGACTGTCTTTGTGCTTTTAATGTATTAAAGGAAAAACTTATTTCTGCTCCAATCATTGTAGCCCCTAACTGGGATATTCCCTTTGAGTTAATGTGTTATGCTAGTGATTATGCAGTGGGTGCTGTGCTGGGGCAGAGATCAGAGAAATTTTTTCATGCCATATATTATGCTAGCAAGGTCTTAAATGAGAATTAGGTGAATTATGCAACAACTGAAAAAGAACTGCTAGCCATAGTATTTGCATTGGAAAAATTTTGTTCCTATTTGGTTGGATCTAAAGTGATTGTTTTTACTGACCATGCTGCAATAAAATATTTGCTAACCAAGGGCGAGTCTAAGCCTCGACTCCTTAGATGGATTTTGCTTTTGCAGAAATTCGACTTGGAGATCAAGGACAAAAAGGGGAGCGAGAACGTGGTCGCAGATCATTTGTCTAGACTGGATAACAAAGAAGTGACTGCTAGGGAGAAAGAAATCCTTGAAGAGTTCCCCGACGAGAAGTTGTTTGCCATTGAAGAGAGATCGTGGTTTGCCGACATAGCAAATTATAAGGCAGGCGGAACGGTGCCAGAAGACTTCACATGGCAACAAAAGAAGAAGTTCCTCCGAGATGCCCAACATTACCTTTGGGATGATCCCTTTCTCTTCAAGGTTGGGACGGATGGACTTCTTATACTTGAAGTAGAAGTGTTTGATTGTTGGGGCATTGACTTCATGGGACCTTTCCCACCATCTCATTCTTGTCAATATATTTTGGTGGCGGTGGACTATGTTTCTAAATGGGTAGAAGCCATTGCCACTTCAAAAAATGACTCTCAAACTGTGGTAAATTTTTTGAAGAAAAACATTTTCTCAAGATTTGGTGTGCCAAGAGTCTTGATCAGTGATGGGGGTAGCCATTTTTGTAACACTCAGCTTAGCAATGTACTATCCAGGTATAGTGTAAAGCATAAAGTGTCAACCCCTTATCATCCTCAGTGCAATGGTCAAGTGTCAACCCCTTGGGCATGTCGTCGTACCAATTGGTTTCCGGTTGAACTTGAGCGTAAAGCATATTGGGCGTTGAAATTCTTGAATTTTGACCCCGCATTAAGTGGAGAGAAGAGAATCCTACAACTTCATGGGTTAGATGAGATGCGGCTGCATGCATATGAGAACAATAGGATCTACAAAGAGAAAATGAAGGTGTACCATGACAAGCATATTTCAAGAAAAGAATTTCATCCTGGACAACAAGTGTTGTTGTTTAACTCTAGACTCAAGTTGTTTCCAGGGAAGTTGAAATCCAAGTGGTCAGGAACGTTTATTGTTAAAGAAGTGACACTGTATGGACCAATAGAAGTGTAAGAGCCAGAGTCCAAAAGATCTTTTAAGGTCAATGGACAAAGACTGAAGCCATACCTTGGTGATCCGGTGGAAAAAGCTCAAATGGTTCTCATTTTGAGAGACCCATAAAGACCTACAAGACGTCAAGCTAGTGACGTTAAAGAAGCGCTGAGTGGGAGGCAACCCATTGGTGAGGTAACAAGTCTTTATTTTATTTTTATTTTAAAGTCTTTATATCAATGTTAAAAAAATTTTAAAAAAAAAAGAAAAAAAAAGGGGGGGCTTCGCATCGCGACCCCCACGTTTCACGTCGCGACGGAACCAAAATTTTCATCGCAGAAGTTTCTGCCACTCATCGCGTTGCGCTGAGCATGCTTCGCATCACGATGCGATGTTTCCTTCTTAAAAATGTACCAGCAACACACATTCCTTCACCCCCCCTTGTGCACGCGAAAAGTAACACTTTCCCTACCCCTTTTACGGTTTTGGTACATTGTGGTGGTGGATTAACACAATTTGGCACGGATTCTCCCTAGTTCAACATCTCCAGGTAACTATGATCTTCAATCTCATGAATGAATATTCAAATTTTATTGGTCATGTAGTTGATTTGGGGGGGGGGGGGGGTACGAATTGTGGGGTTAGAAGTAAAAATAGCAAATTTATGATTGTTCCACTCATCGTAATTTACATGTTGATGTTGATGCTTTGAAAGGGAGGAAGTTTAGTTGGAGTGGAGTAGAAAAAATTCTCTTTTGGTGGTGTAGTTGAGGTGTTTGTTAAATGTCCCAATGAAATTGTAGTTTGTAGGCCAAGTGTTTGATAAAATGCCCCAATGAAATTTTGTTATGCAGGCCAAGAAGTGTTTGTAAAAATGCCCCATTGAATTTTTGTTGCTTGAATGTCGCTCTAGTTGTGTCAGTGCTTATGGAACTCTAAGTTAGATGATTTGGTGTTGAAATTGAGCATGATATTTCATTTGTGTAAGTTTGGCCATAACATGCAGTTGTGTCTAAGAAGAATGGTTGTGTTGTGTTGTGAAAGTCTCTGTTGTGGAAATTATTAATGCAATTGTTGAGTGGAACCTACACTAATGGTTCCCTGAGAACTAATAAAAGTTTTGCAGGAATTTTTCATACAGGTGTGCAAATGGGAAAGACAACCAAGGCCGGTCCCACAAAGAGGAGGCGGGGGGACCCAAGAGAGGAAGAACCCTCATTTGATGCCGACAAGTTCAAATCAGCCGATCATGAGAAGCGGTACCAGAGTGTGGTGAAGGGAAAGAAGTTCAACCCGGAGAGGGCTTTTGATCTAAGCACTGGCGAATTCCCTATAATAAGCTCCACGCTCCGGGAAATGGGTTGGCTCACTCGCAACTCTATGATCAAGGAGGCCAACCAGAGTATGGTAAGAGAATTCTACGCCAATGCATACCGGGCAACGGATAAGGACAAGTCTTCAACTTCCTTTGTTCGGGGCAAAAGTGTCTCCTATTCAGCAGAAAGTATCAATCAATTGCTGGGGCTACCTGATTCATCACCATGTGCAATGAGAAGAGCATCAAAGGTCAAGAAAGAGAAGATTGATTATGAGGGGATACTAAGAGAATTGGGCCGTCCTGGAGCACAATGGGTCAAGTATGTACCAGGGGTAAATAGTTTTCTCCGTCGCTTCTGCAATATGGCATTGAAGCCTATCCCTAAGGCTTGGAATGCATTCTTCCATCAAAATATTGTGTCATGCTCCAACTCGTCAGATGTTCTCGTCCTAAGGGCAATGGGGCTATTGGCAATCATAAAGGGAGAAAAGTTGGACCTAGGGGAAATCATCTCAGAAAATATTGCTGACATAGCAAAATGTCCTAAAGCCAGATTGGGGCATGCTTCACTTATCCATGCTTTGTGCAAACAGCAGAACTGCCAGGAGAACCCAGATGACCTTCCTATTGAACCCAGGGATCCAATAACAGCAGCATGGATTCTCAAGCAACCAGATGGGCCGATTGAGGGGCCAATTCCAACACAAGCAGGCGAGCAGTCACCGCCACCCCAGCAGCAACCAGCAGCTCCAACTCATCAGCAGCAACCTTATAGCGATCCCTCGTTCCAGAGCCTGGATATCTATGCTTATGAAACCTTATAGCGATCCCTCGCACCAGCCCATATAGCGATCCCTAGTGTGGGATGACTATGCTATGTGAGCATCAGGGCCTTGATATCTCTTTCCTGGCAACACCCCGTGTTGTCGATGCTGCTCAGCGGTTTATGGCCCAGAGTAGAGGTGCTGACGCTGCAGGTCCATCATCATCAGCCCCCCAGAGGAGCCGCAGGATACACAGGATCCATTATTACAGGGGGGTGACTACATATGAGCGTCATATCTAACTTTCTTGAGCAGGAGGGCTCACTGTTACTATTTACTTTTCTTTGAGACATTTTTATTTTGGGGTTTTTACCTTTATGTCTGTTTGATTTTGCTTTTTGCATTTTGGTCTGTACTATGCTGATATAACTTATACAGTGATTTTGAGGCGCCACAACTTTGAACTCATAGATGCATCTTCAATGATGATGATGATTGTGGTTGTTTAGCTTAATATGTTTTGCACCTTACCATGTGATCACTTTCGCATCAATTTTTATCATCAGGTAGTGTCAGTGGTCAAGACAAAGGTTGAGGAAAATCTGGATCATCTGTTGGCAAGCTTCCGAGAGTTCAATCTCTTACAATCCCAGCCGTGAGGTTTGAACCTAAACACTTATTATTCATTGACTATGTGGGCATTCCTTGCATGTATTATTCTGCAGAACTTGAACTTGTGCTTAATTGTGTTACATTTGATTTACACACACACTGAGGCAATCTTCTTGGAAACCCAGAGCCTTTCAAACCACCTAATACTTACTTATCCTTTGTTAGCCCCATTGAGCCTAATTGTTTCTTCTTATTATTCTGTTCTGACATAGACCACACCAGGCAAATTGAATTCATAGTTTGTTCTCTTAACTTGGAGTTAGGTAGACAAGTGTATGCATGTGTGGGAAAGATCTAAGTTTGGGGTTGCTCATGGAATAGCAACAAATTAAGTTTGGGGTGGTATATACAAGAGAAAGGAGAAATAAAAAAATAAAAATAAAAAATAAAAAAGAGAAAAATCCTTCTCTTGTGGAATGTTGTTGGGAAAAGTGGTGAGATTGTTAAAACATGATAAAAGGGAATTGGGCCTAACTCCAAGTTTGTTACCTACCTACCCAAATAATATCCACCCTTACCTAAGCCCTGTTACATCCTTTAAGTCCTCAAATAGTGTGTGTGCATATCATTTTGTGTAGACTTTTCTAGAACTTGTTCAAGCCTATGAAACGATGATGCATGTATTGTGAATTGAGTAACTACCTTATACACTTCAAAAAATAGAGGCAAGTTAGTGAGATGTGTGAAAAAGAGGGAACTTGAGAATGCTTGCCTCTAAATGATCTTGTGTTTTCCAATTCGATTTGTCTTGCTACTACATGATGTTGGATGATGACTTTTGATATGCTGAAGTATCTAATGGTATGTGTGAAAGGTGGGAAAGCTGAAGAATGTTCATTTATAGTCTCTTTGGATCAAGTAGTGGAGAGGAACTTCCACAAGCAACATGACCACTTAACCAATGCTCTAGCATCCATTGCTCCAGCATTCTCAGAAGAGGAAATTGTGGAAAAAGAAGCTCTGCTAGAATCAACATTGAAAGAGGTTTGGGCAAGAAAATATGAGTCCTTAGATCTTGAAGACTCACCCCTCAAAAAGAGTGTTCCTTCAATAGCCAGACCTCCTCAACTTGAACTGAAAGAATTGCCTCAGCATCTGAAGTATGCCTTCTTAGGGGAAAATGATACTCTTCCTGTGATCATTGCTTCTGACTTATCACAAAAGCAATAGCATGATCTCATTAATACCTTAAGAAAGCATAAAAAGGCAATTGGTTGGCGAATGTCTGGTATAAAGGGAATCAATCCTACAATATGCATGCATAGAATTATCTTAGATGAAAATTCCAAAAACGGCATTGAAGGGCAGAGAAGACTCAATCCAATCACGAAGGAGGTGGTAAAGAAGGAAATTATCAAGTGGGTAGATGCTGGCATAGTCTACCCAATCTCAGATAGTGCATGGGTGAGCCTTGTGCAGTGTGTACCAAAGAAATGGGGTGTGACAGTAATAGCCAATGAAAGAAATGAACTGATACCTACAAGAACTGTCACAGGCTGGAGGATATGTATGGACTACAGAAAACTCAACAAGGCTACAAAGAAAGACCATTTTCCATTGCCTTTCATAGATCAAATGCTGGACTGATTAGCTGGTAAGGAATTTTATTGCTTTTTGGATGGCTATTCAGGCTATAACCAGATTGTTATAGTTCTTGAAGACCAACAAAAGACAACTTTCACATGTCCCTATGGCACCTTTGTATTTAGAAGGATGCCCTTTGGACTATGTAATGCTCCAGCAACATTCCAAAGGTGTATGATGGCAATATTCTCTGACTTCATAGAGCAATCCATGGAAGTTTTTATGGATGATTTCTCAGTATTTGGTGAGAAATTTCAACTCTGCTTGGCAAACTTAGAAGAAATATTCAACAGATGTGAAGAAACCAGCTTGGCCCTAAATTGGGAGAAGTGTCACTTTATGGTCTAAGAAGGCATTGTGCTAGGTCATAGAATTTCAAAGAAAGGGGTGGAAGTAGACAAAGCAAAGATTGAGGTGATAGACAAATTACCTCCTCCAACAACTATCAAAGGTATCAAAAGCTTTTTAGGTCATGCAGGCTTCTATAGGAGATTTATCAAGGACTTCTCCAAAATTTCAAAGCCATTATGTCAACTATTGCAACATGATATGCATTTCAACTTTGATGAATCTTGCTCAGAAGCATTTCAGAAACTCAAAAGAGCATTAATCACAGCACCAATTATAGTTACACCAGACTGGAGCAGACCATTTGAATTAATGTGTGATGCTAGTGATTTTGCTGTAGGATCTTTCCTAGGGCAAAGGTATGATAACATCTTTCATTCTATATATTATGCTAGCAAAACACTTGTGAAAGCTCAATTAAATTATACTGTAACAGAAAAAGAATTATTAGCAATGGTCTTTGCATTTGATAAGTTTAGATCATATTTAGTTGGCACCAAAGTGATTGTTTATACTGACCACTCAGCCATTAAGTACTTAATTTCAAAAAAAGATGCAAAACCAAGGCTACTAAGATGGGTTCTCCTCCTTCAAGAATTTGATCTTGAAATTCATGATAAAAAGGGGGTTGAGAACCAAGTAGCTGACCATTTGTCTAGACTTGAAAGTGAAAGAGTAGGTACAAAAGAGGGAGAAATCAAAGAAAGTTTTCCTGATGAGAAACTACTGGCAATTGATGTGACAGCATCTAGTGCCCCAGCATCCAATGCAGGAGCATCAAATGCTGCAGCACCATGGTTTGCTGACATAGTAAACTTTTTAGCAAGCAGAGTGGTGCCAGTTAACATGACATGCCAGCAAAGGAGAAGGTTCTTCCATATAGTTAAACAATACTATTGGATGATCCCTTTCTCTATAAAAAGTGTCCTGATCAATTAATGAGAAGATGCTTGGCAGAAGAAGAACAGCAATCAGTGCTATAGCATTGCCATACTGCCCCTTATGGTGGACATTTTGGCAGCACCAAAACAGCAGCCAAGGTACTACAATCAGGTTACTATTGGCCAACATTATTTAAAGATGCATATCAAATAGTCAAGAACTGTGATAAATGTCAAAGGGTTGGAAATATCTCAAACAAACATGAGATGCAATTAACCAACATCTTAGAGATTGTACTCTTTGATGTATGGGGAATGGATTTCATGGGACCATTTCCTCCATCATTTGGAAATCTATACATCTTGGTGGCTGTGGACTATGTTTGCAAGTGGGTAGAAGCTGTGGCATTACCCAACAATGATGCTAAATCTGTGAGCAAGTTCCTACAGAAAAAAATTTTCCCCAGATTTGGCACTCCTAGAGCCATCATCAGTGATGAAGGTTCTCACTTCTGCAACAAACTGATAGAAGCCCTTCTTACCAAATATGAGGTGAAGCACAAAATTGCCACTGCCTACCACCCTCAAACAAGGACATGCAGAATTATCTAATAGGGAAATTAAAAGGATGCTTGAAAAAATGGTTGGACCCACAAGGAAAGATTGGTCTTTACATTTGGATGATGCATTATGGGATTATAGAACTGCATTCAAAACACCCTTGAGAATGTCACCCTACAGATTAGTGTCATACCTTAATTTTGTCCGACTAATCAAAAAATTCAAAAAAATGTTTTATTCTCGTTGTGTCACGCATCGTTTTAAGCGCACGTGTCTTTAGCACTCTCGTGCAACGTTTATGAGCGAGTTTTTCTTTGTTTTTATGTGCACAAGAACTAGATCGAGTTGTAGAACGAAGTGTGAAGGCAAAGGGGAAGTTTGGAGCGACTTAAGAAAGGGAATAATGTAACAGCCCAGGTGGAGCGCGCTCAATTGGTAGTGGGAGGTGTGTTTAACTTGCACTTATGCCTCAGGTGCAAGGTTCGATTCCCACGGAAGGCAAAAATTCTACAAGGGAGGGGGGTAGAAAAGACCGTGATGTAACAGTGCTGGGGTGGCCAATGCGTTGGACCTGGGCTGTTACAAATAATGCAGCAAAAAGGGCTATTTGATCTGTTAAAAGGAATAACTATAGACCCACGTGGTTCTATGAGCACTATAGACCCACATGGTTCTATGAGCGACCCACATGGTTCTATGAATGCTATAGACCCACGTGGTTCTATGAGCACTATAAACCCACATGGTTCTATGAATGCTATAGACCCACGTGGTTCTATGAGCACTACGATCCACATGGTTCTATGAGCGACCCACATGGTTCTATGAGCACTACGATCCACGTGGTTCTACGAGCACTATGATCCACATGGTTCTATGAGCGACCCGCATGGTTCTATGAGTGACCCGCATGGGTCTATGAATGCTATAGACCCACGTGGATCTATGAGCACTACGATCCACATGGTTCTATGAGCGACCCACATGGTTCTATGAATGCTATAGACCCGCGTGGTTCTATGAGCACTACGATCCACATGGTTCTATGAGCGACCCACATGGTTCTATGAGCGCTATAGACCCACGTGGTTCTATGAGCGCTACGATCCACATGGTTCTATGAGCGGAAGTGAGCAATGTCCGCTGCGCTGGACTCTATAAATAGCGCGCTTTCATTCTGCAGAACACACTTTTAGACGGTTGGAAACCCTTGTCATACCCTAATTTTGTCCGTCTAATTTATCAAAAAATCCCAAAAAAAGTTCTATTCTCGTCGTGACGTATCGTTTTAAACACGTGTATGTCTTTAGCGCTCGTCATACAATGTTTGTTTTGATGCTCATTTTGTTTTATTTTTGCAGTTATTGTTATTATTAGTCTATTGTTATTGGTGCAAAAAAATAAGTGAAGAAGCTGAATAGCCAAAGGTTTTTTTTGTTATATAATAGAGTTTTTTTACACATATAAGCCAAAAAAAAGCAAAAAGAGATAAATAGTACAAAATTAAAAATACAAAATTTCAAAAAAAAGAAAAGAAGAAGAAAAGGGGGTGCAGCAGCTGCTGCTGGCTGCCCTAGCTAGGATTTCTCCTTGGATGCTGTCCTTCCTCCATTGCCAGCCATTGTCCTTTGCCCATTCAAATAGCTGTCCTTTTGCTCACTCAAATGGTGCTGTCCTTTGCGCCCTTGACTGTCCTTTCTCTCCTCACCACAACACCCTAAATTTGCCCTAATTGCTGTCCTTCTGATTCCTCGGCACCACACCAATCAGCCTATAAATACCAAACAGTAGCACACAATTAGGGAGTCATTGAGAAATACACCGAAATATACACAGAGAACACAGTGACTGAAATACACAAAACACACACACACACACACACACACACACACACACACACTGAGATACACGTTGGGACAGCAAAAACAGAAAAATTCAGAAATCACACCCAAATACAGACAATGATTCACACACGAAAATTCGCAGAAACCCAGAGCAAAAATGATTAGGGTTTCACGTTGAAACCCTAATCACGAAACACAAAAAAAATCTGGAACAAAGGAAGGAAGCAGCAGTAACAGGCAGTCACAGCAAGCAGCAGGTGCTAGCAATCAGCAATAACAAAAAAGCTGTGGAATAGAGGTTGGTTTTTTTTATACAATACCCAAAAATACAAAATCATGTAGTAGAAACAGATTATTTTAGTAGAGACATGTCCTCTGTGTGAACAGGGTTTAGAGTTAATCTTTTAAGCAATTAGATCAAAAAAAAGTAGTGAATATTTGTTAGTTAGAATAATAGTAGCAAATAATTGTTTATTTGAAAAAATAATTTTTTTTAGTTGAAAAATTAGGGTTTCTGTCCATAAAAAAAATGAAATTGGTCGTAAAATTGAAATTGATTAGTAACGAAATTAGGGTTTTGTTTATCTGTTCTAAAGGAATATAGGCAAGGGTTTAGTTAAATTAGGGTTTAGAGTTTTTTTAAATAAATAACTAATTAGTTAGAAAAAAAATTAAAAATTAGAAATAGACATGAACAGATGAAAGAGGAATGGAGTAGGAGAAGAGAGAAGAAACATACAAAAAAAGGCACCTTAGATCCGGCCACCGTAGACGGTGGCCTTCGTCCAAGTGTCGCGCGCGATAACCCACCGCGAGCCACCGTCATCCATGACCTCGCCGCCGTCAGCAAACGTCGACGGCTGGAACCTCTGTGAACTGTCATCCTTCCACCACACTGCCTCCGTAACTCTCTCTCTCTCCATAATCTTTGCGAAACTCCCCCTCTCTCTCTCTCTCCACGATTTCATCTCTCTCTCTCCATTGCTGGAATTTTGGCTTCTCTATCTCTTAGAACATGGGTGCGGCGCTGGAGAGTGATGGTCGAATGAAATTAGGTTTAGGTTAATTCTTATGGCCTTATATAGTCCTTTAGTCTCTGTTTTTTTTATCAGTTTACCTTTTACACCCCACCATCTCCTTTACACGCCCCACAGAAGCCTTTTTGCAAACGCGGCTTTTTAAATCCCAGAATTCGTGGACTTGTAAACCTCGGATACGGATTGGGCTCGCTGTTTACACCTCCCTTTATGAAAATACAACCCCCTGCTCCTTTTTGCACCTCTTTTTAAATATGCACCCCCTTTTCTTTCCCCTTTTTTTTAAAACTTATTTTCTACAAATAAACATTTTCTTTCACAAATCTATCTTTTCCCAAACAACAAATAAACGTTTTCCCAAACATAAAAGTAGGTTTTTATTAATTGTCACTCTGAGTTTAACTTGTTTAATCGTCATTAACAACTATATTTTTCAAATGGGCTAGGAGTGATGACCGCTCTGAGTTTTACTTGTTTGGTCTTTACGAATACTTAGCCCAATTTCAAAATGCGTAAAAAATACTCAACACACAAACATTTTCTACCCAAGAACTACGTAGCTTTGATTTCTCCATCGCACCTAGAGATACGTAGGAGCAGGGGCCCACTCCTGTCAAGCACAAAAAAACTAAATTTTTTATTAAGTCTTCCTTTTCAATTTTTGCAAATAATAAAGAGGGTAAATTAGAGTGTTTTCTTTTAATTAACTTCTTTTTTTTCTACACATTAAATTAAATGGTAACCTTTCTTTTGAAAGGATGTTGTGGGGTGCTAATACCTTCCCCACACATAATCGACCCCCGAACCCAAAAATAAAGATTTTTTCAATGTTTTCCTATTTAATAAATATTGATGGCGGCTTCATTTTTGAAAATGACGAAGAATCCCTCCTTCGGATTTTTCGGTCGCTACAGCTGGCGGCTTCACTGGGGACAATTTAAGAGGGTCAAGCCTAATTTAATTAAATGTGTAGATTATTGTTAATTTAGTACCTTGTTTACCCTTAATGCTTATATTTGGATGCCTATTTTATTTATTTATTTCTTTGCTTTATTGAACCTTAGGGTAGAAGACCTTTGTGCTATTATCTGTATTTCTTTTGCAGCTTGGGTAGTCTAGGTACTATGCCCATATCACACACGTCACTTAAACATGCCTTATACCCGGGTCTGAAAATAACCTAGGACGAGTGGAGATTATTTGTGACAGTCATTCTGGATTTTATCTGACTGACTCTCATGAAAGTCTCAACCAGGGTACGTTGTTTTATGGTATCCCACACCTGGTAGCTAGCTATCGTTGTGGATCATATCATGAAGGGGATTTTAGCTCTGGAGACCTTTGTGAGAAAGTGAATAGAGCCACCTGAGAGATTGATCACATAAGTGACCCTAGACAATGACCTATATATAAGACATAACCGGTTTAGGACACAGGGGCATTTCACCTACCCGCTGCATAATTACAGATAATTTTTCTCAAAAAATCAAATCATCAAAACCATTTGTTTCCTTTTCCTTTTTACATGTATATGAGGTGACATATAGTTAATGATTTCTCAAAGTTGAATCACCAAAAATTTTATTTTACTTTTCATTTTTAACACGCGTGACATCATCCTTTCATTCATCATACAACATCATTATTTCACAAAAAAATGTTTAAAAAAATCCTCACATGCATGTTATTCATCTCATTTAGGTTTGACGGGAATTGTAAGAGACTTGAAAATTTTGTCATAAGCAAGGCGATATGGGATCAAACAGTGAAGCAATCCAAACTTTGAACTACCCTATAGTGAAACGGCTTAATCTGGCGAGTCTAAATGAATGTGCGAGTTGGTTGCCGCCCATTGAGCGCAGGTCTTTTGATAGAACTTATGGGAAGATTATTATGTTACTACAGTTGGAAGTGCAAACAAATGTCATTGCCTCTTTGAGCCAATTCTATGACTCTTCATTAAGATGCTTCACCTTCAAAAATTTCTAGATGGCACCTACCCTGGAAGAATATACACAAATCCTTGGTTTTCCTCAACAAGACATTAGGCCCTACCAGTATCAGGGGCACTACTACACAAATGAAAAACTTGCCTCAATGGATACAAATCAGTAAAGAAAATTTGAAGCTCCAAAAGAAAAATC
The DNA here is from genome assembly GCA_039519185.1 of Astragalus membranaceus. NCBI lineage: Eukaryota > Viridiplantae > Streptophyta > Magnoliopsida > Fabales > Fabaceae > Astragalus > Astragalus membranaceus. The sequence goes on along the minus strand of CM076848.1, from coordinate 42,692,121 downwards.
AAAATCACATTGTAGGGTTCCCACAAGAGTATCTGGAAAGTCAAGTGAAGTCCTTCGCCGATACTAGAAATTGGGGTCCTTTTAAGCAAGTGTTGGCTTTGACCATCTTTGGCATTGTTCTATTTCCACGCCTTGAAAGGTATGTGGACTCAACTGCTATTGGTGTCTTCCTATCCTTCAAAGATGAAGAAAACCCATCCAACCCAATTCCAGCCATTCTCGCAGATACTTACTGTACTTTCACTCATTATAGTGAGCTAAAGGGAAAGAAGATATCTTGCTGCCTACACGCCTTGTATGCTTGGCTTCTCACCCATGCTTTCGTTAACAAAATTAAAGTAGAAGGCCCGATTGAAGACGCTAGAGGGTGTGATGTGAAGACGATGAACACTAGCGAATGGTTGCAAGTGCTAAGGGGCCTCCATGAATACAAGGTTCGTTGGCACCCATCATGGTGAAAAGATAGGCCTGCAGTAATTTTTCAATGTGGAAACTTTCAAAATGTCCCACTCATGGGGACAAGAGGATGCATAAATTAGAACCCTTCTCTGACTCTAAGACAGCTAGGGTGCCCCATGCGAAATCCGCCCACCGAAGACATGTTAATTCCTTTTTACCTCCATGAGGGAAGCCCAAAAGAGGTTGACATGCTCCGGAAGATTTCTCAAGCGTGGGATATGGTTGTCCGCAAAGGACAAGAGCTTACTAAGAGGGGCGGTGATAAGGAACCCACCTTTCGTCAATGGCTCCAAAAAAGGATCCAAGACACCCGATTGCCTTACCGAAACGCACTACGGGTTGAGGAAGAAGTACTTGAACCTTCCCTTCCCACTGTCGAAGAGTTGGATAAGCTCAAAATGGCATTGTCAAAAGCTGAAGAAGAAAAGAAAGGCTTACGGGAAAAATTAGAGAAAATGCTCCTAAAAAACCAGAAATTGGAGGAGGAGAACGCGACTAAGTCATTGGCCATTGAAGATAGCCGAAAGCGGCTTTAGATTGAAGAAAAGAACAAACAAGAGGTTCAAAAGTACCTGAGAGGGGCAAAGGAAGAGCTAAAACGATGCAACTTGAAAATGAACCAAGCCGTTGAGGAGGCGTACAGGTGGAAGGAGTTATGGGAAGAATCAATGATTGCTGAAAAAACCACACAGAGCCTGCTGGTAAAATCAAAAAGAGAGTCTCAGATATTGATAGCTGAATTCAAAGATCAAGTGAAAAGTATCAAGCGGGATAAAGAGACAATTGAAAAGATACTCCGAGAATACCAACAAGCCTTGAGAAGGGAGCATGAAAAATATGATGAGCTGAAGAACCATATCAGATATCAAGAGGAAGTTTACCACCAGTTGAAGACTGAAAGCATCTATTGGGAGAGCCGCTTTGTGAAGTTGGCCAGCAGGATAGAAAACCATGAAGTCTTCATAGAGTTGAAGAATGAAAGCTTATACTGGAAAGACAAATTCTCAAAGTTGGCATGGATGGCCAATCAAGCTATCATGGGTATCCCAGAGTGTCTAAAGAAGGCTGACGTGGCAATGCACCCGTTTAGCACCCCGATCCAAGTTTGCGAGTTTGTGGAATTTTGCAAGATCCTTATTACAGAACTTAGGGAGAAAGCTGGTCGCACTACTAGTAAAAAAAGAGAGAGGAGCAGAAAAATGAAGGCCATATGTATTTGAGCGAAATTTAAAAGAGCATTGTACTTTTCCTTTCAAAGTTTTTATTTTTATTTAAAAAAAAGATGTTGTAATTTCCCCCATCAATGAAGTTTGTTTGTTTCACCTGTTGATCCTCTTTTCTTGAAAATATTTGAAACGTTAATTTGTGTACTTATGACAAATCAGGATGCGCTTACGATTCTCGGCCTAAAACAATAAGACTCATGCACACATGCATCACTCATCTCTTTATCCATTCATATACTCATACCATGTATCCCATCAACAGAGAGTAAAAGACAAGCTGGTGCGTCAACATCGCTATTGGACTCGTTCTCAGGCTTGAAATATGGAAGCAAATCAGGACAATCCGCATCAGGATAACCCAGATCAGGACAATCCACATCAGGATGACTTAGGTCATGATAATCAGAACCTAGGCAATCAAGAGCTTAGGGCAGAAATAGACAGGATGAAAGAACAGATGGCTGAAATCTTAAAGGTTTTACAAGCTTTGAGGTACGAAAATGCGGATGAAGATGTCTCCGCTGAGAATACTGAAAACCAAGTTGCCAACCCTCCTCTTCCCAACGGACCCGGGATCCAACATCCAGTGTACCCTACTGGGGCCAATGGCCAGGGTTACCAATGGCCTCGTTACGGACTTCCGCAAGGTTACACACCTCCGACAGCCGATGCCAATTCGGAAGATGGTCCCTCAGGAGTCGTGGGCCAAAAATAGCCTACACCGTCAGGTCAGGATGGTAATCCGAGGGCGCCACAGATTCAAAACCCGAGCCCTGTCGTCGTGCCACAAAGATTCCCGCTTGGCTACACTCCACCGCTGATAGTCGATGCCCAAGCTCAGGGGTCCAATCTCAGGAACCCCACTCATTCACATATCCCAAATGTGAACACAGCCATAGTTCCGGTGATTCATCCTTACTACGGTATGAGTGGGCTCCCTCACAATTACTCTATGGAGAACCCTCAAGCCAAAGACAAATTACAAATGCTTGAGGAAAGGTTGAGAGCAGTTGAAGGATCCAATGTTGGTGCGAGAGATGCTTATGATTTGTGCCTCGTCCCTAACGTAGCATCCCTCCTAAGTTTAAGGTGCTGGACTTCGACAAATACAGAGGGTCAACCTGCCCCGTGAGCCACTTAACCATGTATTGCAGGAGGATGGCTGCGTTTGCTCATGACGACAAACTACTCATTCACTACTTCCAGGACAGACTATCTAGGGCAGCTTCGAGCTGGTATATGCAATTAGAACGTGCCCATATCAGGTGTTGGAAGGACCTAGCTGATGCATTTTTGAGGCAATACAAATACAACATTGACATGGCTCCCGATAGGACACAACTGCAGAGCATGACAAAAAGAGATAATGAGTCATTCAAGGAATATGCCCAACGCTGGAGAGGGTTGGCTGCGCAGGTAGTACCACCTTTGTTAGAAAATGAGATGGTATCCATGTTCATGGATACTCTTCAATCGCCTTTCTACGACAGGTTGATCGGGAGCGTGTCTTCGAGCTTCTCAGATATGATTGTCATAGGAGAAAGATTAGAAAATTGATGGAGAAATGGGAGGATTGCCCATAACTTTGCTGGAACCAATAATCAGAAAAATCCCTTCTCAGGATTCCCTAAAAAGAAGGAAGGAGAAGCCAATGCTATCTCTGGATCTGAAAGCCTCCCTATAACAATCCCCGACAAACCTTCCAAATCCCTACTCAAACACCATTAGTCCCACCTCACCAAGTCAACCCAAACTATAGACCACAAAATTTTCCGGAAAGAAAGCCTGTCAATTTTGACCCAATACCCATGTCATACACAAACTTGTTCAATCACCTCATCAGTCACAACCTGATCACTCCCCAACCAATGAGACCCCTTCAACCTCCTTTCCCTAGGGGTTACAACCCAGATGCTACTTGTGGATTCCACGCTGGGACAGTTGGCCATTCAACAGAAAATTGCAAGGCGTTAAAATATGTGGTGCAAGACTTGATTGAATCTAAATGGTTAAGTTTCGAAGAAGATGGTCTGAATGTTGCCACTAACCCTTTACCGGGGCACGGGAAACCCCCCGTTAATGCCATTGAAAATTTTGAGGGACAATTCTTGATCAGAAGGGTGGAAGACATCATCACACCTCTAGACCTCATTCATGCTGACTTGTGTCACTTCGGAACTATTGTGAAGGGATGCACTGGAAAAGATTTGTGCGTTGACCCTCACTTTGTCGGGGCATGTGAAGCATTCAAGATAGTCCTTCAAGACTTGCTAGACCGACACATAATACAGGTGGGTCTTCAAAAGAAGGAGGAAGACGTGTGGACTGTCCAGTCAAATATTGACCAGAGCAAGGATATCCGAAAACCACTGGAAATTCGTTACAAAAAGGACATAAAGCTGAATCCGGCTATGCCTAAACCGATCACTATTAAGTGCCAACTCCCTTCCCCTTTAAAGACACCAATGCAGTCCCATGGAATTACAACGTGAAAGTTCAGACCACTCCTGATGTCATTAACATTTCAGGGACTAGTGGAATAACTCAAAGCAGGCGTATTTACTCCCTGGAGGACTCAATGGAGAGCAAACAAAAGAAGGGGAAGAAAGAGCCCGTAAAGGAAAAAGCATAGAACAAGAACCTGTTGATAAGAATGTGGGTAAAAGGATGCTATCGGAACAAGAAGCCGACAAATTTTTGAAACTCATGAGACAGGGCAAGTATAAGATAGTTTATCAGCAGAACCAGACCCCTGCCAAGATATCTCTGCTATCATTATTGCTCAGTTCCGAAGCCCATCGTGCAACAGTGATGAAAGTATTGAATGAGGCCCATGTCACTCATGACATCTCAGTCGGCCAGTTTGATGGGATCGTTGGAAACCTTGTTGCAAGTAATTACCTTACATTTACTGATGATGAGATTCCAACTGAAGGAAGGGGGCACAACAAAGCCTTACACATATCTGTGAAATGTGGAGATTACTCACTTGCTCGGGTGCTTATTGACAACTGATCGTCCTTGAATGTGTTACCCAAATCAACCATGGAAAAATTAGATGTGGACTGTTCATACATGAGACCTAGCTCGATATTGGTCAGGGCCTTTGACGGATCTAAAAGGGAAGTCATCGGGGAAATAGAATTACCAGTGCAGGTAGGTGATCAGCGGTCGTACGCGGGTTAAAATAATTATTAAGATATAAAATATAATACAAGGAAGTTAACCTTGGTCGTCTCTCGAGGACCTCTAAATAAAGAAATTACCAAAATCAAGAACCAAAATAAACAATAAAAGGGGGGTTTTTTAGGAAAAGAGTTTGATGTGTGTTGTGTGAAAAGTAGTTTGTGCAAGTGTACACAATCGCAACAGGTAATAGAGTGATAAGTAAATATTGTTCCCACGGAGATTGTTGAGTTTACTTCTATATTTAAGTTAGTTGTTAAGCTAGTGAGAAAAACAAGTAACAAAATTGTAAAATCAAGTTTTTAGTCATGAAGATAAAAAGTATTGTGTGAAAACAGTAAAGAAAGTTCAAGAGTTGATAAAGTGAGTTGGACTCCTCTTTGCTATGTAATTTCTCAGTAGTGAAGTGCTATAACGTTAGTCGCTATAGCGTTAAGTCCTGTAGCATATGATTTTGTGCCTTTCGGTCACTGACGCCAGGCTTTTGTTACAAGACTCCTATGTCTAGGTTCTAAACAAGTCCACCCCTGTATAATGAGGAACCCACAGTATTCACCTTATGAACTATTGCTCCCCTATGCCTAAAGTTAAGCACAAATTGTCTAAATGTGTTTAAACAACCTTTCATTCATATCAATCTTTGAGTTAGAATCGTAGACCATGTCTGTACCTACGAATGTACCCATTTCAGTTGGCCAATCCCAAAACGAGTTTGAAAGCATTAAAGCACAAAGATTGAAACACAAACATCATAACGTTTTATTAACAATACTAAAGAGTCATTACAATGCTTAAAACAATCCAACTACTAAGTGTTTAGCTCATGATGAGCATCATCAACACAATACAAATCAAAAAGCTCATATTACCGAAAATGAAAAGAAGAAGCAAGGTTGCAAAAGATGCACGTAGTGGCCTCCTTCTCATGTGACGGGTTGCTGACGCTACAGCACAGCTTCACAGCGCTGGAAATGATGATCTTCTCTTGAAAAATAAAAGCTTTGAAGTGGAGGATTAATGGAGGAGAAGGGTGTCAAGTTTTTCTCTCCAAAAACCCTCTCACTTTCGAAATCTATCTTGTGTGGAAGAAGATAGAGCTAGATATTATCCTAATCTCATAAAGTAGCTTTTACAAAAAGGTGATAGTGACGCTTATCACCAACTAACAAATATCCTTCAATGAGAAAACGCCAAGTGTCATTTTCAACCCACTTGGAAGATTTTGTGCTAGGCTTTCAGCAGAGGATTGACACGATGACTCATCAAATAGTGGTGAGCTCCAATATTGTCCAGCTGTCCAACCGTCATATAGCGCTATAGCGCTTACCGCTGCAGCATTAAAACACTAAAAAGGGCACCCTTTGTGCCAAACGTTAACAAATTATCTCCTAACCCTTCTTTTACACTTCTTAACACATATTTACATATTTAACCACATAATTACTTAAGAACTCACATTAACATAAGCCTAAAGAATATAAATAACTCATATAAATATGAGTTATCAATGTGTAACGAAGAAAATCAATTAAAGATAAACAATCAATCCATTGGTTTCAGGTGCGCTTCTTGGATTTCTCATCGGTTCTAAAATAAAGATTCGTGCAAGGTTTGATAATTCTTGATTGATCATAAACTAAGTGAACATGGGCCAGTCAGTTTATACGAATTCACGGCATTTTAAAGCAAGCGTCAAAACAGTGTGTTCAATCAATCGTGATAGCGAACCAGCGCCAGTATCACAATTAACATCATAACTGAATTCTATCAATCCTATAAACAAGCATCATAGACTCTATCAATTCCTATCCAAACTAAATTAAACAAGCGATAAAATAGTTTGTATAATGAAAGTTGCAAAACATAATCATGATTAAGTGATTAAGCAAAACTAAATCACAAAACGAATCACATAAGCAAATCAGAGAGTTTGAGTAATTAAGCAAAACACAAACCGAATTTGCAGCAAGAATTATGGAGATGAGATTGATAGAGAAAGAATTAAACATAAAAAGAAAATAAACATTAAGCACTGAACCTCAAAATCCTTACAGCAACACCCTTCACCAATAGATTAATCTAGGGCTTTAAGCTTCCATAGAGGTTAGGGCACAAAACGTAAAGTTGAAATTAGGAATGAGCAAGAGAGCCAAGACGGCTCTGAAAAGTGTATCTTATAAGACTAAAAACGAAAACCTAAATCCCTAAATGGGTCACTAGATAAAAGCCCGTTAACAAACTGAAATTCGGCCCAAAACCCGTTTTACACAGTACTGCTTCGGTATTTCGCATCTTTCACCATCAAGACTTCAGAATTGGGTTTCGATCTCAACATAAGAATTGTAGCTCTGTTCCTTAGCTTTCCAACGCATGCTTACACGCCTCAATCAGATAAGCACGAGCAAAGTTATAGCCTACAGAGTAGATAGGGGTCAATATGCAATAAAAACAATAATTAATTAAGAAATTGCTATATTGCTCAATTAAGACCCAAAGTCTAGAAATGTGCTAAGACTTAAATATTAGACACAAAGCACAATTAAAATCACCAAGTGAAAAACTATAAATAGTGCATTAAAATACACTGATCAGTAGGTCCGGAACTCTTCGTAGTGACCTTCCAGATAATGGATAACGCCCCATCCTACAGTTGTCTCTTGGGAAGGCCATGGATCCATTCTGCAGAGGCAGTTCCCTCTTCTTTACATCAGAAGCTCAAATTCATAGTGAACAACAAGTTGGTGGTTGTTTTCAGTGAAGAAGAAACGCTGGTAAATAGGTCGTCTCCCACTCATTACATTGAGGCTGCTGAGGAGTCTTTTGAGACTGCCTTCCAAGCGTTAGAGATTGCCAATGCGTCCAGTATGCTGAAGCCTAAGATGTCTAAGACTGCCATGATGGTTGCTAAAGTCATGATAGACAAAGGTTACCAAGCCGGAAAAGGTTTAGGAAAGACCGAACAGGGGATCCTGACACTGATACAGTTGAAGGAGAACAAAGATAGACGCGGGATAGGGTATTGGCCTGATCGCAATGACAAGAGAAGAATTGTGGAAGAAAAGAAAGAGCGGAGGTTAGCCAAACTTGAGGGCAGAGTGCCAAATATGAAGAAGATCATCATCTGCGACATCAAACAAAGTTTTCAGAGTTCGGGAATGCTGAACCCCAATCAGATTGATGTAGTGGAAGATGATCTAAATGCTGAAGAAGGCGTCGTCAGTCTTGTACGCCCTTGTCCCTCAAATGAAAGGCTCAAGAATTGGGAGATCATCGATTTTCCTGTAGTTTTTAGTTCAAAGTAATGTTTCTGTAATGCAATCCTATGGCTCTGCCCAAGGCCTTAGGACATTTCATTCGGGCACGCATGTTTCCTTTCAGTATCAGTATCAATAAAATGTTATTTCAGATTCTCCAATAAATTTCAGTCTTCTTTTGTATTTGCTTTTTATTTTCTTTTCTTTTACTCGTTTTTCATTCCGTCAATTTATACTAATGCAGATTTGAAAAAAACATCTTTGAAAATAACAACGCCAATAATTAATACTGTAACTTTGATCACCCCATTAATGAAACTGAGGAAGATGTTGAAGATAACTGGGAAACTCCTCCAGAGTTAATGAGAATGATGGAACAAGAGGAAAAAGTGATTCAACCCCACGAGGAATCTACTGAGATAATAAGCTTGGGCACAGAGGAAGATAAGAAAGAGGTTAAAATTGGCATCACAATGAAAGACAGTGAGCGAGAGAAACTGGTTAGGCTCTTGTTTGACTATTGTTGACATCTTTGCATGGACATACCAAGACATGCCTGGATTGGACCCAAACATAGTCGAGCATAAGTTACCGATAAAGCCCGAATGCCCGCCGGTAAAATAGAAGCTAAGAAGGATGAAGCCAGATATGTCACTGAAAATCAGAGATGAGGTCAAGAAGCAATTTGATGCTGGATTCTTAGCAGTAGCAAAATATCCTCAATGGGTAGCCAATATTGTCTCGGTTCCAAAGAAAGATGGGAAAGTTCGGATGTGTGTTGACTATCGGGATCTGAATAGAGCCAGCCCTAAAGATGACTTTCCTTTGCCTCACATTGACGTCCTGGTAGATAGCACGGCGCAACACTCTTTTTTCTCCTTCATGGACGGATATTCCGGATATAATCAAATCAAGATGGCCCGTGAAGGCATGGAGAAAACCACCTTCATCACTCTTTGGGGTACCTTCTGCTACAAAGTAATGCCGTTTGGCCTAAAGAATGTCGGTGCAACGTACCAAAGGGCGATGGTAACTTTATTCCATGATATGATGCATAAGGAAATAGAAGTCTACGTGGATGACATGATCGCAAAATCCAAGACTGAAGAAGAACATGTTGTTAATCTGCAAAAACTCTTTGAACGCCTAAGAAAGTTCAAAATCAGATTAAGCCCCGCCAAATGTACTTTCGGTGTAAGATCGGGAAAGCTGTTGGGGTTTATAGTCAGTCAGAGGGGAATAGAAGTGGATCCAGCCAAAGTACGAGCAATATTAGAAATGCCAGCACCTAAAACCGAAAGAGAAGTTCGTGGGTTCCTGGGAAGGTTGAACTACATCTCCAGATTCATATCCCAATTAACATCGACCTGCGAGCCTATCTTCAAGTTGCTGTGCAAGAACCAAGAAACAAAGTGGAATGGTAATTGCCAAGAAGCCTTTGAAAAGATCAAGAGGTACCTCCAAAATCCACCGATTCTGATGCCACCGGTGCAGGGCAGACCTCTCATTCTGTACTTAACAGTACTAGAAAACTCAATGGGCTGTGTACTGGGGCAACATGATGAGTACGGAAGGAAAGAACACGCCATCTACTACCTAAGCAAGAAGTTCACCGAGTGCGAGACAAGATACTCATTGTTGGAAAAAACGTGTTGTGCTTTGGCCTGGGCTGCACGTCGTCTGAGGCAGTATATGCTGAGCCACACGACTTGGTTGGTATCTAAAATGGATCCAATCAAGTACATTTTTGAAAAACCTGCACTCACAGGAAGAATCGCCCGCTGGCAAATGCTACTATCCGAATATGACCTCTTGTATGTCGCTCAGAAAGCAATCAAAGATAGTGCCTTAGCTGAATACTTGGCGCACCAGCCCATTGAGGATTACCAATCAATGCAGTGTGATTTCCCAGATGAAGATATAATGGCTTTATTCGGAGAAGGGAAATCTCCAGGCAACGAAAGGTGGAGAATGTCATTCGATGGCGCTTCCAATTTGTATGGGCATGGGGCCGGAGCTGTATTGATTTCTCCTGATAACCGCTTCATACCAATTACTGCTAGACTGAGCTTCTATTGCACCAATAACATCGCAGAATATGAAGCATGTGTCCTAGGCATCAAAGCGGCCCTTGAATGGAAAGTCAAAAGACTCGATGTATATGGGGACTCGGCCTTAGTCATCCATCAGATAAAAAGTGACTGGGAAACCAGGGATTCCAAATTGATTCCTTATCGCGATCACATCCAAAAGATGATTGAATGGTTTGAGGAGATCACTTTCCACCACCTTCCTCGTGAAGAAAATCAGTTAGCGGACGCCTTAGCGACGTTGTCATCAATGTTCAATATCAATGACAACAAAAGTCTGACATTCATCCGGATTCAGCATCGAGATCTACTGGCACATCATTGTGTGGCAATCGAAGAAGAGCCTGATAGTAAACCTTGGTATTACGATATCAAGCACTATATCACAAGCAGAGAATACCCTCCTGGTGCCACTGAGAATGATAAGAGGACACTTAGGAGGTTGTCAATGGGTTTCTTCCTAAACGGGGAAGTGCTTTACAAGAGAAATCACGATATGGTCCTCCTCAGATGTGTAGCAAAAGAAGAAGCAGAAAGAATTATGAAAGATGTCCATGAAGGTTCGTTCGGAACCCAGTCTAACGGGCACACCATGGCAAGAAAAATCTTAAGGGCTGGCTACTACTGGTTGTCAATGGAGACCGACTGCTTTAACTACGTGAGAAAATGCCACAAGTGTCAAATCTACGCTGATAAGATCATCACGGACAATGGAACCAACCCGAACAACAAGATGATGAAGGAGTTGTGTGACGACTTCAAAATTCAGCACCATAACTCCTCCCCATACCGTCCAAAGATGAATGGGGCAGTCGAAGCGGCAAATAAGAACATAAAGAAGATTGTGCAAAAGATGGTGGTGACCTTCAGGGACTGGCATGAAATGCTGCCTTTCGCTTTGCATGGGTATCAGACCTCAATTCGCATGTCAACAGGGGCAACACCATTCTCACTAGTATATGGGATGGAAGCAGTTCTTCCCATCGAAGTCGAAATACCCTCTCTGCGAGTGCTAATGGAAACAAAATTAGAGGAAGCAGAATGGGTTCAAGCTCGTCTGGATCAGTTGAACCTCATAGAGGAAAAGAGAGTGGTTGCTTTGTGTCATGGGCAGTTGTATTAGCAAAGGATGAAGAAGGCTTATGATAAGAAAGTTCGTCCTCGACAGTTTCTAGAAGGAGATCTCGTGCTCAAGAAGATTTCGCCTATCCAAAAGGATTCCCGTGGAAAATGGACCCCTAACTATGAAGGACCTTATGTGGTAAAGAAAGCATTCTCTGGAGGAGCCTTAATCCTCACAAAAATGGACGGTGAAGACCTCCCACTCCCAGTGAACTCGGATGCAGTTAAGAAGTACTATGCCTAAAGAAATATATGAAAAAAAAGAGAAAGATGAGCCAAGCAAAAATGAGCTCACTAGGTTGAAAACCCGAAAGGGCGGCCTAGGCAAAAATTAGAGCGACCCGGTGGATTGAAAACTCTAAAGAGCAGTCCAGGAAAAAATTAGGGTCAAAAGTTGGACTTTAAACAGATACAAAGGCAGTCAATACCTCCGAAAGTTGGATGATGAATGTCATTGGCGTTGTTACTTCAAAGATACAAACAATCAAAAGATATGCTCTTTCCTTTTCTTTCTTCTTTTCGTGGTTTAAACTCTCAATGTAATTTTCAGCCGATGTGACCTTCTGCGCATTTGGTTTCCATTCGAATATTAAACTCTTTCTTTATTCTCTCATTTCCCTATTTGCTTTGAAAATACGTTTTGTGGTAAATGATACTGAATTGCGAAACATGTGCATAATCAAAAGCATTGCAATCCTTGCGAAATTTCTAAAAATCACAAAAAGGAGATGATCTCTCATAAAATTGCAAAGAAGACAAATGCATAATCACTTCAAGCAACAAATCACAATAACCCGCACTTCGGTACCACCACTTTGGTCAATCCCCATATCTCCTGTCGAGAGTCTTGCGAATTGACGAGATCAGCAAAAGAGTCAAGAAAGAGTAAAAGAGCAAAGAGTCAAGAAAGAGCAAAAGAACAAAAAGTGAAGAAAGAGCGAAAGAGAAAAAAGAGTCAAGAAAGAGCAAAAGAGCGAAAAGAATAAAAAAAGAAAAGAATCAAAAACAAAAACAAAAGAAAAAAAATCATTCCACATTTCATTCATCATACCACCAGATACCGATCATTGCGCATGATTACACTGCATGCACGCGTCCATCATCCATTGCATGCGTTCAAATATAGATAGTTTTTTATCTGTCGAGATAAATTCAAAATGCATTGTTAGCACTGAGTCTAGCACCGGTCCTTCAAACCCCCAGCGGTCCTTCAGAGCCCTAGCGCTCCTTCAGACCAACAATTGGTCCTTCAATCCAGATCGCATGTCGCGTTATCGAGCAACCGACGGATCACCTGACCCCAGGTTGTAACACCCTAAATATTTAATTAATTTATTTAATTAAGTATTTAGGTATTTAATTTATTTAGTTGATATAATTAGATTATTGAGAAATTATATTAATTAATTAAGTGGAGGTGTGGTATTAGGAAATTGGTGGCACCAACTAATTAAATTAGGGCTTAAGTGGAGAGAAAGCCCATGACCCATGACCCAACAAACATAAGCGCATATATAAACCAAGTTTTTGGGTTTTTAGCTCATTTGGTGAAAAACAAGGAAGAGAGCCGTGAGGGCTTAAGCTATGAGCGCCGCACCCATGAGAGAAGACAAGAAGGATTTCGCAAGTTCCATAGGGGAAAGGGAGGGATCTAGCTTGTTGCGGTGGTTCTTGGTGGTTCCAGTCAAGAGGGTTTTGTCTTCGGTAAATTAAGGTAAGGGGAGTTCTATCTTTCTATATAATAGATATTCATGATAGGTTGTAAGGGTGGGGTTCCTTTATCTAATGGATTTATATGAAGGGGGTTATGTGGGAGTAGGAATTATAGTGCCATAAATCTGAAATTGATGTCGTGTTATGATGATTGGAATAAGCCCTTGCCATATGATGTCTTGTTGTTGAAGATTTGTGATTTGTATGCCAAGTGTTTGATTAATGTTTTGATGGTATTGTGATTGGTGATAATTGGAGATGACCGTGGTAATTTGATGTTCATATTGGTAAGTGAATTTTGGTGTTGAATTAGTAATTTAATTGACGAGAAATAAGATTTTGTAACCCCTAGGCGCCTTGGGCGCCATATGTGTGCATTCTGGACACTGTTCGGTTTTTCTAAAACTGGTATTGTTTTGTTGATCCAAAAATTATGTGGCTGATTGTTTTTGAAAATAGACTTAAAGCCGGTCGTTTTGGCACTGGTTTCGTTCGATTTGGAGTTGTGTAGCTCAAGTTATGAGTCTTCAAAGTTGAGTCAAATTTCTGAAATCAAACTTGTTTAAGCTGCGCCAGTTTCTGGGCGCCGGATCCCTGTGTGTGGCGCGCCAGTGCGCGTGTTGCTGTCCTGGGCGCATGGCGCCCGTGTGTGTTGCCTGTGTTGCTGTCCTGGGCGCATGGCGCCCGTGTGTGTTCCCAATTTTTAATAAAACTGTTTTCGCTATATCTTTTGACTCGGGCATCCGTTTTAAACGTTTCAAAAAGCGTTGGGAAGCTTTTTCGGTCGTCTACCTGTGTGTCATATTTTTAGAATAAAAATTTATTATTTGCTGGTGTTTTCTGGGCGCCCAAGAGGCTGTCCCCGGTGGTCCTCCCAGGACGTTGTGAAGCCCTGTTGAGTTCTTTAAAAATTTTTTTTTTCGCACAGCCAACAGTTTTAACGTTTTAGTATCAAAATGGATGATTATGACAATGATGCCCTTAGTGGTTAGTTAAATGACGCTTTTGCCCTTAGTGGCCAATATTTTGATGAAGATGAGATTATGGATGATTATGACGATGATGCCCTTAGTGGCTAGTTAATTTACGCTTTTGCCCTTAGTGGCCAATATTTTTGATGATGATGTGATGGTGATGATTAGGACGAGGATGCCCTTAGTGGCTAATTAAATGACGTTGTTTCCCTTAGTGGTCAATATTTTGATGATGATGATGATGAGTACTCCAGGTGAGTGTTTTGATGAAATGCACATGTGTATATAGAGTCTCATAGCATGTGCATAATGTGAAGAATAGGCTTCGGCCTCTTGTGAAGAATAGGCTTCGGCCTCCTGTGAAGAATAGGCTTCGGCCTCTTAATTGTGACGAATATGGTACCATCATGCATATGCCCTGGTGGGGGTTGCATCTCATATAGTAGCATGACATTGTGATGAATTATTGTAACGACGTGATTGATGATTTGCGATGTGGTTGCTTTAATGCTGTGATTTGACTTATTGTTTATCATGTGATTTATTATATGGATTGAATTGAGCTCACCCTTCTGCTTGGAATGTTGCTCTATTGTGGCAACGCTGCAGGTAACCGCGAGTGAAGGTCCTGCTGCCTTCCTTATTAGCTGTGGGATGTCTGTCGAGTCGCTCTCTGATACTGTAGCACCTAGGGGGCGTGGTTGGAATGCGTTAATTTATTAATTAACTGTTTAACGATTTTGTTGACGATGTACGGTGTGTTTGAGTGCAAACGATGAGTTTCTTTATGACGATGTGACATTTCCTTTCTATCCGTTGAATTAATATTTTGAAAACAATTTTATTTTACTCTGGTAATGACGTGTAAACTAAGGGGGTAGAAAAGGGGTGTTACAATAGTGGTATCAGAGCAGTTGGTCCGTCCGGTCAAGTCGTTGTGTCGGTGTACGACCAACTGTTGTCTTTTGAATCTAACAGTTGTTTGTGTTGTACTAACGTTTCTGCAGGTGAAGGTAAAACAAAAATTGCTAATGGTAAGAGTACTAGTGGGGGGAGATGTCCCTACTAGCGTCATGTGCTGGTATTGTGTGTTTGACGTGATTCTGTGTGTGGACCCTGTTTCTTCTGTTTTTGGTTCTCATTGTTAACTTTCTGGTTGTGTGAATCTTGACTTCATTAGTGTGGTTCCCAATGATTTACACCGTGATTTGGCGACCCAAGTTTTGAATGTGTAATTGATGTGCTTGTGTGCTTCCAACGATGTGATTGTTGTTGATACTCACGTGTGTTTGATTTGCTTAAACTATTTTAATTAATCAACACTAAGCCTTACGTGAAACTCATTGTGGTATGTCTTGATGTTAAGGTTGATTGTTTTGTAAAATGGTTTTGCTGATTATTTAAGTTGTTACTACGTTGATAACATGCAGTGATTGTGAGTTTAGAGTCCTCATGAAATATTTTCTAATTCCCATGCTTCGTGAAGTCGACATTGAGCGCTCGAATTTTTAAACAAAATCTTTTTGGTTATTGCCTCTTGATTTACACTGTGTGGTCTTGTAATCTGGAAAGTAAAGAGATTTCTGAAAATTGCTTTTGACATCTATTAAAGAAATTTTATAGTTGGATACTCGTGATGGTATTAAAATTTTTTTAATAAATGGATACTGGTCTTGTTTTTACTACGGTGTGCTTTTGATTGCACAATGATGCTACATGCTAAGTGCCTTGTGAATTGGTCTTGCCAATTACGTTACGATGTTTCGCTACCTTGACTGCTGCAAGTGATAAAATTTTTGGTTTGAACACCCTAACTATTGTGTTGCCCTCTTTTTCAAGCCACGTGAAAAGATTTTAAAACGAGTTATAGTTATGATTATTATTATCCCACGTATTCTGTCCCAATCTTTCTTAATTGCTATTTTGGTGCATTTGGGTGGACCATCCTAGTATGGCATAACATGTAGTACACCGGGAAGGGTCAAAAATTTATTTTTATCAAGTTAATTCGGATTATAACCGGTACGAATGTAATAACCTTATTTCTGTTTTCATAACTGTGTGGAAAGTTTCTTTGGTAAAATAATAAGTATGACTTGTAATTTCCAACACTGGGTTTCCCTTGATTTTGTTTGCTGTTGCACTCTTTATAAGTTGTGCTAAATAGTTTGGGAACCTTGAAATTTAAAATGTGCACTATGTTGAATAAAATGTTAGTGTTGAATGTTAGTGTAACTGTCCGTCTTGAGCTGACCAGTGGTAATAAGGTTTTAAATGTTAACTGTATTCTTATGTACTTAGTGACCTTGCTTCGTGGATTATTTTGAGTTATTGCTGTTTTAAAGTGTTATTGTTGTGGCTGTTTTAAATGGTAATGTTATTGCTGTTTTGAATTGCCATTGTTGTTGTTTTCAGAGAAAAAATAAATAAATAAATAAATAAATAAATAAATAAAATTAAATTGTTACCGTTTTCAGAAAAATTGTTGTCGTCGTTTTCAGAAAATTATTGTTGCGGTCTGTTGAAAGTTGTTGTTGCTGTTTCCAAAAATAACTGTCACTGTTCCTACTTTTGTACGCTACTACTATTTCTGGGTTGTGCCTGTTTTGATTGCTGACCGTCCCTATTTTTATGAGTGATCCTATTTGGTGGTTTGTGGTCTAAAAATGTTAAGAGATTTTGAAAATCGCTTTTGAACAACTCATAAACAATTCTGTGGTTGTATACTGATAGTAGCATTGAAAATTATTTTTTCTATAAAAGGGCACTATTGTGAGCTTCTTTGAGTTAGCTTTTATTGGCATGTGTTCTTAAGAATATTTTATTCGAACTGTTTAAGCTGACGTTTAGTCTGGTGGTGGAAAAAAAAAAAAAATCAATTTCTAGGACATGTTTTAATTCTCGTGTTGAAAAATCTAAACGAAATGTTTTGTACGTGAATGTTTGTACTATTGAAATCGTGTGGTGTGATCTAGGGTTCTGATAATTACCATATGTATGCTATGATGCCCTGTTAGACAATTTTGCTACATGTCTTAAAAACTAGTTGTGGAGGCTGCCTTGACTCCTTGATTGTTTCGGTGATAATTGCTTATGGTGTTAAGTTGTTGAATGTTGATTCGTTAAGGTGAGACATGTTGTGTGCTATTGTTGATTTGTTGTCTTAGGCCATTGGCCATTGCTGATTTGTTGTTGCTGTAGTCTAGTGGTGAAGGCGCCCTGCCCATAGGCGCCATGTGCCATTTTGTTAGTGTTGTTGGAGGCGCCCTAACCGTGGGTGCCATGCCTATTTCGCTGTCATTGGTTGTTGGCGCCTTAGCGCCCATTGTTGTGATCATGCTGTGGTCCTGTGCTGTTGTTGTTAATAATGTTGATGTTGATGTTCTTGATGATGTTGTTGACGATTGTATTGATATGAATGATGTTGATGTTGGTGTGGTTATTGATGTTGTCTTGGGTACCGCCGAATGGCCCAAGTTATGTTGTCATTGTTGGTTGTTGTCTTGGGTACCGCCGAATGGCCCAAGTTATGTTGTTGTTTTGTTGTTGCCTTGGGTACCGCCGAATGGCCCAAGTTATTATGTTGTTATTGTTGTGGGTATCGCCGAATGGCCCACATTGTCTTGTTGAGGGTACCGCTGGATGGCCCGAATTGTTTGATTAATGTTGTGGGCCTATGGCCATTGTTTTAAAAGGGATATTTGGTCCCGGAGTCTGACTGTGTTGATGAATATGTGTTGTTGTGATATGTTGATTGTGCGGCTTGTTTTGCAATCGTTACGCACTCTGTGAACTTGTTGTGATTATTAGTGTGCTTTGATATGTTTTGCGGGATCACTAGAGAGTGAGCCTGATTGTTATTACTTGAGTTACCTGGCTGAACAAGTAGGAGGGACGGCCGCCCAATCACTTACCGCCGGTGATCAAAGCGATAATGATCAGCATGATAGATAGCACTAGTTGCCTAGGTGCCGTAGTCGGTTAATGGAGGAGTGTTAGCATGGGCAGAGAAATTTCGAGGACGAAATTATTCTAAGTGGGGGAGAGTTGTAACACCCTAAATATTTAATTAATTTATTTAATTAAGTATTTAGGTATTTAATTTATTTAGTTGATATAATTAGATTATTGAGAAATTATATTAATTAATTAAGTGGAGGTGTGGTATTAGGAAATTGGTGGCACCAACTAATTAAATTAGGGCTTAAGTGGAGAGAAAGCCCATGACCCATGACCCAACAAACATAAGCGCATATATAAACCAAGTTTTTGGGTTTTTAGCTCATTTGGTGAAAAACAAGGAAGAGAGCCGTGAGGGCTTAAGCTATGAGCGCCGCACCCATGAGAGAAGACAAGAAGGATTTCGCAAGTTCCATAGGGGAAAGGGAGGGATCTAGCTTGTTGCGGTGGTTCTTGGTGGTTCCAGTCAAGAGGGTTTTGTCTTCGGTAAATTAAGGTAAGGGGAGTTCTATCTTTCTATATAATAGATATTCATGATAGGTTGTAAGGGTGGGGTTCCTTTATCTAATGGATTTATATGAAGGGGGTTATGTGGGAGTAGGAATTATAGTGCCATAAATCTGAAATTGATGTCGTGTTATGATGATTGGAATAAGCCCTTGCCATATGATGTCTTGTTGTTGAAGATTTGTGATTTGTATGCCAAGTGTTTGATTAATGTTTTGATGGTATTGTGATTGGTGATAATTGGAGATGACCGTGGTAATTTGATGTTTATATTGGTAAGTGAATTTTGGTGTTGAATTAGTAATTTAATTGACGAGAAATAAGATTTTGTAACCCCTAGGCGCCTTGGGCGCCATATGTGTGCATTCTGGACACTGTTCGGTTTTTTTAAAACTGGTATTGTTTTGTTGATCCAAAAATTATGTGGCTGATTGTTTTTGAAAATAGACTTAAAGCCGGTCGTTTTGGCACTGGTTTCGTTCGATTTGGAGTTGTGTAGCTCAAGTTATGAGTCTTCAAAGTTGAGTCAAATTTCTGAAATCAAACTTGTTTAAGCTGCGCCAGTTTCTGGGCGCCGGATCCCTGTGTGTGGCGCGCCAGTGCGCGTGTTGCTGTCCTGGGCGCATGGCGCCCGTGTGTGTTGCCTGTGTTGCTGTCCTGGGCGCATGGCGCCCGTGTGTGTTCCCAATTTTTAATAAAACTGTTTTCGCTATATCTTTTGACTCGGGCATCCGTTTTAAACGTTTCAAAAAGCGTTGGGAAGCTTTTTCGGTCGTCTACCTGTGTGTCATATTTTTAGAATAAAAATTTATTATTTGCTGGTGTTTTCTGGGCGCCCAAGAGGCTGTCCCCGGTGGTCCTCCCAGGACGTTGTGAAGCCCTGTTGAGTTCTTTAAAATTTTTTTTTTTCGCACAGCCAACAGTTTTAACGTTTTAGTATCAAAATGGATGATTATGACAATGATGCCCTTAGTGGTTAGTTAAATGACGCTTTTGCCCTTAGTGGCCAATATTTTGATGAAGATGAGATTATGGATGATTATGACGATGATGCCCTTAGTGGCTAGTTAATTTACGCTTTTGCCCTTAGTGGCCAATATTTTTGATGATGATGTGATGGTGATGATTAGGACGAGGATGCCCTTAGTGGCTAATTAAATGACGTTGTTGCCCTTAGTGGTCAATATTTTGATGATGATGATGATGATGAGTACTCCAGGTGAGTGTTTTGATGAAATGCACATGTGTATATAGAGTCTCATAGCATGTGCATAATGTGAAGAATAGGCTTCGGCCTCTTGTGAAGAATAGGCTTCGGCCTCCTGTGAAGAATAGGCTTCGGCCTCTTAATTGTGACGAATATGGTACCATCATGCATATGCCCTGGTGGGGGTTGCATCTCATATAGTAGCATGACATTGTGATGAATTATTGTAACGACGTGATTGATGATTTGCGATGTGGTTGCTTTAATGCTGTGATTTGACTTATTGTTTATCATGTGATTTATTATATGGATTGAATTGAGCTCACCCTTCTGCTTGGAATGTTGCTCTATTGTGGCAACGCTGCAGGTAACCGCGAGTGAAGGTCCTGCTGCCTTCCTTATTAGCTGTGGGATGTCTGTCGAGTCGCTCTCTGATACTGTAGCACCTAGGGGGCGTGGTTGGAATGCGTTAATTTATTAATTAACTGTTTAACGATTTTGTTGACGATGTACGGTGTGTTTGGGTGCAAACGATGAGTTTCTTTATGACGATGTGACATTTCCTTTCTATCCGTTGAATTAATATTTTGAAAACAATTTTATTTTACTCTGGTAATGACGTGTAAACTAAGGGGTAGAAAAGGGGTGTTACACAGGTCCTTCAGACTAGCTGTGTCTGCCTAAAAAACACAGTGCACGTCCTTCGAGGTGAGCAAATCAGGTCAACGACCTGATCTTGCCCCCATGGCCGCTCGAAAAAGGCCATCCCCCAACAGACCGTTTTACTTGTGCAATTGCTAGTTCGCGCTCCATCAAACCCATTGGTCCATCAGGCTTAGCCATGCCCTTCAGACCCCGTCGGTCCTTCAGTTTAACTCCAATCAATGCGCCAAGCATCGACTGCGAATTAGACCATCAGAGCCCCAGTGCTCCTTCAGATACCCGGTGATCCCTATTTACTTTTGTTCTATGTAAACCCGGTGTTTTATGATTTTCTCAAAAAAGATTTTGACAAAATTAGTGTCCTTTTATCTTTATTTCTATTTTACTCGAGAAATTTGGAAACCCTTCATATTTCCTAGTAAAATATAAATAAAGAGGGGCAGCTGTCATACCCTAATTTTGTCCGACTAATCAAAAAAATTCAAAAAAAGGTTTTATTCTCATTGTGTCACGCATCGTTTTAAGCGCGCGTGTCTTTAGCACTCTCGTGTAACGTTTATGAGCGAGTTTTTCTTTGTTTTTATGTGCACAAGAACTAGATCGAGTTGTAGAACGAAGTGTGAAGGCAAAGGGGAAGTTTGGAGCGACTTAAGAAAGGGAATAATGCAGCAAAAAGGGCTATTTGATCTTTTAAAAGGAATAACTATAGACCCACGTGGTTCTATGAGCACTATAGACCCACATGGTTCTATGAGCGACCCACATGGTTCTATGAATGCTATAGACCCACGTTGTTCTATGAGCACTATAGACCCACATGGTTTTATGAGCGACCCACATGGTTCTATGAATGCTATAGACCCACGTGGTTCTATGAGCACTACGATCCACATGGTTCTATGAGCAACCCACATGGTTCTATGAATGCTATAGACCCACGTGGTTCTATGAGCACTACGATCCACATGGTTCTATGAGCGACCCACGTGGTTCTATGAGCACTACGATCCACGTGGTTCTATGAGCACTACGATCCACATGGTTCTATGAGCGACCCACGTGGTTCTATGAGTGACCCACATGGTTCTATGAGCGCTATAGACCCACGTGGTTCTATGAGCGCTACGATCCACATGGTTCTATGAGCAAAAGTGAGCAATGTCCGCTGCGCTGGACTCTATAAATAGCGCGCTTTCATTCTGCAGAAAACACTTTTAGACGGCTGGAAACCATTGTCATACCCTAATTTTGTCCGTCTAATTTATCAAAAAATCCCAAAAAAAGTTCTATCATCGTCGTGACGTATCGTTTTAAACACGTGTGTGTCTTTAGCGCTCGTCATACAACGTTTGTTTTGATGCTCGTTTTATTTTATTTTTGCAGTTATTGTTACTATTAGTCTATTGTTATTGGTGCAAAAAAATTAAGTGAAGAAGCTGAATAGTCAAAGGTTTTTTTTGTTATATAATATAATTTTTTTACACATATAAGCCAAAAAAAAGCAAAAAGAGATAAATAGTACAAAATTAAAAATACAAAATTTCAAAAAAAAAAGAAAAAAAGAAGAAAAGGGGGCGCAGCAGCTGCTGCTGGCTGCCCTAGCTAGGGTTTCTCCTTGGATGCTGTAGGAGAAGAAACATACTAAAAAAGGCACCTTAGTTCCGGCCATCGTAGACGGTGGCCGTCGTCCAAGTGTCACTGTGAAAACCCACTGCGAGCCACCGTCGTCCATGACCTCGCCGCCGTCAGCAAACGTCGACGGCTGGAACCTCTGTGAACCGTCGTCCTTCCGCCACACCGCCTCCGTAACTCTCTCTCTCTCCATAATCTTCGTGAAACTCCTTCTCTCTCTCCACAATTTCCTCTCTCTCTCCTACTGGAATTTCGGCTTCTCTCTCTCTTAGAACATAGGTGCGGCGCTGGAGAGTGATGGTAGAATGAAATTAGGTTTAGGTTAATTCTTATGGCCTTATATAGTCCTTTAGTCTCTGTTTTTTTATCAGCCTACCTTTTACACCCCACCATCTGCTTTACACGCCCCACAGAAGCCTTTTTGCAAACGCGGGCCAGTTTACAAAAAAACGAGCTAGGTCGCTATCCACACCCCCCTTTTTATTCACGCACCCCCTTTTTAAAGCCCAGAATTCGTGGACTTGTAAACCTCAGATACGGATTGGGCTCGCTATTTACACCTCCCTTTTTGAAAATACAACCCCACGCTCCTTTTCGCACCTCTTTTTAAATATGCACCCCCTTTTCTTTCCCTTTGTTTTTTAAAACTTCTTTTCTACAAATAAACATTTTCTTTCACAAATCTATCTTTTCCC
This sequence comes from Astragalus membranaceus, assembly GCA_039519185.1. NCBI lineage: Eukaryota > Viridiplantae > Streptophyta > Magnoliopsida > Fabales > Fabaceae > Astragalus > Astragalus membranaceus. The sequence goes on along the minus strand of CM076848.1, from coordinate 42,669,433 downwards.
AAACAATAAATAAACGTTTTCCCAAACATAAAAGTAGGTTGTTATTAATGGTCACTCTGAGTTTAACTTGTTTAATCGTCAATAACAACTATATTTTTCAAATGAGCTAGGAGTGATGACCACTTTGAGTTTTACTTTTTTGGTCTTAACGAATACCTAGCCCAATTTCAAAATGCGTAAAAAATACTCAACACACAAACATTTTCTACTCAAGAACTACGTAGCTTTGATTTCTCCATCGCACCTGGATATACGTAGGAGCAGGGGCCCACTCCTGTCAAACACAAAAAAACTAAATTTTTTATCAAGTCTTCCTTTTCAATTTTTGCAAACAATAAAGAGGGTAAATTAGACTATTTTCTTTTAATTAACTTTTTTTTTCTACACATTAAATTAAATGGTAACCTTTCTTTTGAAATGATGTTGTGGGGTGCTAATACCTTCCCCACACATAATCGACCCTCGAACCCAAAAATAAAGGTTTTTTTTCAATGTTTTCCTATTTAATAAATATTGATGGCGGCTTCATTTTTGAAAATGACAAAGAATCCCTCCTTTGGATTTTTCGGTCGCTACAATTAGTATATGGCAAAGCATGTCATCTTCCTATCGAGATGGAATACAAGTCATATTGGGCAATCAAAAAAACTCAATTTTGATCTTGCAAAAGCAGGTGCATCCAGGCTGCTGCAATTAAATGAGCAAGAAGAAATCAGACAATTTTCATATGAAAATGCTGAAATCTACAAAGCAAAAACAAAAGCTTGGCATAATCAAAGGATACAAAAAAGAGAGCTAGTGGAAGGAGAGCTTGTCTTATTATACAATTCCAGGCTAAAACTATTCCCAGGAAAGCTAAAATCAAGATGGTCAGGACCATTCAAATTAATGAAAATATACCCTCATGGTGCTGTAGACTTATTTGATGAAGTTCCAAAGACAACTTTCAAAGTTAATGGACAGAGGGTCAAGATGTACTATGGTGGACAGATTGAGAGGGATAAAGCCACCATCCATCTTCAAAATCTCTAAAGCTAAGAGATAGTCAGGCTAAAGACTCTTAAATCAAGTGCTTCTGGGAGGCAACCCAAGATAACTTTAGTTGATTTATTTTTATGTTTTAGGTAAAGGGAATGCCGTATAGCATGCGATGCTCCAGCATTGGAAGAAGAATGATGCTCCAGCATCAAAAGAAATATGATGCTCCAGCATTTCAGCCAACAACATTCTCACTTCATAAAAAGTTTACTGCCAGGCAATTAAGGATAACACTCTGCACAATCTCACCAAATCACCCACGTGTTACCTTGCATGCTCTCCACTTCACCTAAACAGTAACCCAGCTATCCCATCACCACCCACGTCCTCACCTAACTCCTCTCCATTAACTTTCCCTCGCACGTTTCAAAACAAACCCACTTTCCCAAAACCACTGTTATTCAGCTCGCTCTCTCTCACCACATTACGAACTCATCTCCAACCTAGAGAAAACCCTAAACCTCGAAGAAATCACCCAAACTACAATGGCTAAGAAACAAGTTGCTACCAAAAATTCAGGAAAATCAACCACCAATGCTGGAGCATCAAGTCAGAAGATCACCAAGAAAAACAAAATTGCTCTTGCATCAATTCCAAAAGAAAAGGCACAATTCTGGGGAATGGACATGCTACCTGAGCGAGGATTCAAACTCACAAAGGCTCATCCATCATTCACATCCACTGTGGCCAGCTTGCAATGGGAAACATTTGTGCAACATAGAAGATCACATGTAGAACAAGTGGTGCGTGAATTCTATGCTGGCATCCCAGACTAGAAAGGAAGTAAGTTTTTACATTACTCTATGGTAAGGAGCAGAAGAGTGCATTTTGATCCTAAAAGAATAAATGATGAATATCTGTTAGGATATCATGAAACTGATTTTGAAAAACTGGTAGAAAACTATGAAAGAAAGAAATGATGAGAGTTCAATCTAGGATAGCAGAAAAGGATGCTGGGTGGGAGAAATTTACAAACACTGAATTCAAAATGAAAAGCAAGTACCTTATTAGTGAAGTAGGCAATTGGCTCTTGTTCATAGTTGCTTCCCTAATCCCTACCTCCCACACATCATCACTCCACAAAGAAAGACTAATCCTATTAGATGCGATCTTGACAGAATCCAATATAGATGTAGGAAGATTGATTGCTAGGGAAATCCTACTCTGTAGAAACAAGAAATCAAGATATATTTTCTTTCCATGTCTAATTACAAATTTATGTGAAAATGCTGGAGTCCCAATAGATGCCATGGAGGTTAGAAAATTTCCCCTAGTGCATTATCTGCTGAATTTAAAGAAAAACCCAAGGCTGCCCCAGAAACTGCAAGCACCCTGATGCCAGAGCACTTCATGCTCCAGCAATAGGCTATCTGGAAGTTTTTAAAAGAACAATATGACTGGATGCAACTAAGGTTCCAAGAAATTTCAACTATGGACACACGTGTTGAGGCACCCACCTTTCCAAGCTGGGTTCTGGGCGAAGCTATTGATCAATAAGAAGAGGAAGTAGCAGAAGAAGAATTTGTTGGAGAAGAGGAACCAGTAAAAAAGAAGAAGACAGAAAAGAAACAGCAAAAAGGGCAGAGGAAATTGTTTGAAGATGAACCAATTTTAAGTTCTGAAGACTTGGAGGATACCAGTGAGGAAGATGAAGCTAGTAGAGCTGTGAAAGAAATAGAAAAAGATGTTAAAGAGGATGAAACTGAATCTGAGGAGGAGAGTGAAAAATCAGAAGAAGATGTGATAATGGAAGAGGGCACCAAGGCAGAAGTATCAAACCACCACCATTCCACCCACTCCACCTGAAGTCACTAACCAACCATCCACCACAACAATCTACACATCACAAATCATCCCTCAATCACCAGCACCTCAATCCACCCAAAAAACCAAGAAACAGAAGCCACCACCAAAGAACCAACTCCACCACAAACTGAAACTGGAAAACAACCAGAAGAAGAACAACCTGCAACAAATGACCTCCCTGTTATTTTAACTAACGTTGAAACTGTTAGTTTGGAAGAAAATTTGCATGATATTGTGGAGGAAGCAGAAAATGAAGAAGAGGAAAAAGAAGAAGCTAAAAAAGAAGATGCAGGAAAGCAGACCTCTAGAGATGCACCCCAGCAGCCAATTACTAATGCCCCAACATCCAGTGCTGGAGCATCGCAGCAACAATTTAAGGCAACAGCATCTCAAATCCAAGTTGACCCTGCCCAAGTAGAAGCCACAATGAAGGTGGTCATGGAAACTCTAGCTGCCAAGAGGATTGAAGAAATAGCAGCACAACAACAACCGTTTGTAGGTACTGTCAAAATTGCTGCTGAGATTGCTGAAGAAGCCAATATTGAAGAATCTGATGTTGGTGCACCCGATGCTAGTGCACCAGATGCTGGCGCATCAAAGGAAAAGGGACCAAAAGCAAAGAAGCTGAAGGTGAAGCATGCAGCTGTGAGGACCAGCAGTAGGATAAAGAGTGGGGCGAACAAACAGTAAACCAGTTTGAATGTTGAATATTAAGTACTTATATTTTGTTATGTTTTAACTATATTTTGTGAACTAATATTCCTTCCCTAAAACAGTGAGGACATTGCTCACTTTTAAGTTGGGGGGAGGAGTTTATAATATATATATATATATATATATATATATATATATATATATATATATGTGTGTGTGTGTGTGTGTGAGTGTGTTTAGTAGTATGAATGTGTTTATGTGTTTATATTACATATGTTTTGTTTTACAAAAGTGATAGATAGATGAAGTTGTTAGATTAATTATGCTAATTATTTTAGTTTTGGTTTGATATTTTTGAAGCATGATCAGCTGAAAATCTTTACAAAAAACATATACCTTTTTGAAACTGATTTTTGATGATAGAAAGAAAAAACACAAACAACTTTGTTTTTACAAATGATCAATTTTATTACTGCTTTTACACTTTAACTGAGCTTAGAAAGGAACTTAGCTAAACTAGAAAAAATCTGATGCTAAAGGTAGTATTAGTGAGCCAAGATCAATGCTAAAGTTTTACTAAAAATCTAGAATAGCATAAAGAGTTAAGTTTGGGGGTGCATCGGTGATATTAAGGCTAAGTATGATTATTGTAGAGAAGCCAATCAATAGGTTCACAAAAACACTACAAATGCAAATTTCTTGTAAAGCTATATTCGCCTGAATCAAGAGCTGTACCCATTCCAAAAATGCATGAGAAAAAGAAAAAGAAAAAGAAAAGAAAAAGACAAAGAAAAAAGTATGCAAAAAGGGGGGTCAGCGAAGAGGGCAATATAAACTAAATTCCTATGTGTACTCTCAAATCTTGAGCATCCAATGCTACATCAATCAATGCTCCAGCATTACAAGGAGTATGATGCTCCAGCATCTAGGAACCACCAAAATAGAAATTAATGCATTGGCTCAAAAGTTAGAAATACTTAATCCAAGCCCTTTGTTGTGCTTTGAAGCCTCCCAATTACTTGAAGAAATTGTTAGTCTATTCCACCTTTTGAAAAATCTTTAGCTTGATCAAAAGTAAACTATTTCTTTCTAAAGCTATGAAAACTTTTTGAATTTAGATAGAAACTGATCTAAACTCAGCAAGCACACTCACACAAATGAGCAGTAATAACGTTGAATGTTGTAGAAGCAAAGGTATGGATGAAAATTTTGAGAATTGAAGTTCTTAAAAGTGCATTTCTTGAAAAATTTATTTTGAAAGAATTTAGCTGATCTGTTCTTCTAAATTATGCAAACCATGTGTTTTAATTTTTGTCTTGTTCAAGTGTCATTACTTGAGGACAAGCAATCGTTTAAGTTTGGGGGTGTGATAACTCTATTTTATATAGAGTTATTTACGCATCTAAGATCGCACCCATTAGTAGTGCTTTTGATACGGGCGCTCCCTATAGGTAACACGGAACGACCATTAGGAGTGCTTAGGGGACGAGCGCTCCTTATTGCTAAACACGGAATGATCATAGGGATCACTCCTTATTGCTAAACACGGAACAATCATATGGAGCGCTTAGGGGACGAGCGCTCCTTATTTACAAAACACGCTTACTAGTGTTCCCTATGGTATTTATTTTTAATTCTAGGTTTAAATACGTTTTTACCCCTGTAAATAGGGAGTGTTTTGCTTTTACCCCCTGCAATTTTTTTTAAAAAAAAAAACACCTTGCAAATGTCACCATTTTGGCGTTAGCCCTTCTGTTAGTTCCTCTGTTACAAAAAATCCTACGTGTCACACATTTGGCATTTATATTTAGTTTTTTATTTTATTTTATTTGCTGATTTGGGTTCAACATTTGATTTTACCCCCTATTATTCTCTTTCTTCTCCACTCTCTTCTCTCTTCTCTCCCTCTCTCACCAACACAACCACCACACCACCACCACCACCACCACTCTCTTCTCTCTCTCACCCACACCGCAACCACCACCACCACAACCACTCTCTTCTCTCTCTCATCCACACCGCAACCACCACACCACCACAACCACTCTCTTCTCTCTCTCACCCACACCGCAACCACCACACCACCACAACCACTCTCTTCTCTCTCTCACCCTCACCACCGTACCACACTCATACCTAGCGACAACAACAACAAAACACACAGCGATTTTGTTTCTAAAAAACCCCAAAATCGAAATAGAACAAATTGAAATGAAATGACAACGATTTTGATTTTGTTTCCTCTTGAACAACAACGATTTTGTTTCCAACAACAACAACAACAACAACATCGATTTCGTTTCCTCTTCACAACGATTTCATTTTTGAGAGAGTGAGGTTGAAGATGATGAAGAGAGTGGTTATGGTGTTAGCGGTGGTGTGTGAGTGGTGGTGGTGTTGGTGGTTGTGGTGTGGGTGAGAGAGAGAAGATGAAGCTGAGATGTTGATGGAACAACAACAACACACAGAGAGATGAAGATGAAGAAAGATGAGTTCAGATAAAAAAATTTGTAGGGGGTAAAATCAGAACACCCCCTATTTGCAGGGGTAAAAGCAAAGCCAAAACGTCAGCAAAGCCAGCTGGCAGTTCTGTTGGACACGTCAACAAACCACTAACGGAGATTTGACAGAAGGACTAATATCAAACAAAAAATATTTGCAAAGTGTTTTTTAAAAAAAAAATTGTAGAGGGTAAAAGCAAAATACCCCCTATTTACAAGGGGGTAAAAACGTATTTAAACCTTAATTCTAATGTTCCGGAAGTTTCGCTCTCTCTCATTACTTTTTAAGGGGGGGGGGGGGGGGGGTTTTTCCTGACTGAAGAAGAGACTGAGTGAGGAACCCGCGACCACACCTCAGCCGGAGAAGAGAACGGAGAGAGTCAAGCCAGCGCCACCGTGTTCACCTGCTAGCGCCGCCCTCCCTCCTGCGACCACACCTCAGCCACCGCCGCCCTTCCTTCCCTGCCCAGCAACCACGTACTTCGACCAGTCTCCACCACAAATCGTGCGTACTCCTCTTCCGTTCACCTTAACCAACTCCGTCCCTCCACCCAATCACCATCAAACTACCTTCGTCCCTTCTTCCCCTGATTCTCTCGTGATCGTTTTTGTTTGTGTGAAAGGATTTGGGTACGAGGGTTTCTAAGATTAGAATTTGGGAACGAGGGTTTCTGAGAATTCTTTCGTGGTTTGGTTTGTTGCGTTTCAGATCGTGATGTGAACTGCGTTTTAGATCGTGATGGAACGCCGTCGTTCACGCTGCTAGCCAAAAGAGTCACGCCGTAAGCCATCGCTGCTAGCCAAAAGACTTCACGATGTAAGCAATCGTTCACGTCGTTCACGCTGTACGCCGTTGCTGCTAGCCAAAAATTGTTGCGTTCACGTCGTTGCTGCAATCACAAACCAACATCGTCTTTCTCGCTGTGAGTCATTGCTAGCATTTCATTGGAGTGAGGTATTTAACTTATTTTTCATTGTTGTGCACGAGGATTTGGGTTTAGGGTTACTCACTGAGAAGTTGAAGAATCGTGGATTTTCTAAAAGTGTTAGTGTTAGTGGAATTGTGGATGATGAAGTTGGCGGGTTTAATCTTGGCTCTGCTGGTCATTTGGGTAGGAGACAGGTAAAAAGTTGTTGGTCTTGGTATTGTTTTTGTTTGGCATTTGATGTAGTTCAAGATTATGTATTTTTGTTGTGTGTTGTGTGTGTTTTGTTAATCTTGGCTCTGCTCATGGCTTATTTATAGCTGCCTAACTGTTTTATTGTTGACAAAAAATAAAATGTGTGAAATGGGGGAGAGCTTTTGTCGTTGTAAAATAGCCATTGAAGTAAAATGCTTCTTACTGTTTGCTGTGAATTGGTGTGTTTGTGTATAGAGACAGTTTTTTTTTCTAGGATCTTATTTTGTGTGAATTATGATTGTATAGAGCGGTGGCATCTTGGAGTATTGGTATAGTGGCACAAGTCCTAATTAGAGATAGAAAAAGAAGGGAAGAGCTGTATGATGAACAGATTGTTGTCCTACCTCGTCAGTTCTGAAATCTGGGCGTTAAAATTTATTGTATCTCATTAGCTGAAAAGTTTCCTTATTGTCTTTTGTACATGCCTTTTTTCAACCTATCTTTTGCTATCATTCTTCTACTGTAATTGCTGCAGGATTCTTTTTCTGTAGCAGTGCTTTCAAAAAGCCTCAACATGATGTATATGTTTCAACACAGTTCTGGTTATTTTATTTGCAAGTTTTTCCATCTTATTTTAGCCAATGTATCTTCTTTGCTGCATTAGGTTCTTTCTAACTTTTTAAGCTTGACTTAGTTTAACTTCTATGTGTGTAAAGAAAGTGATGTGTGTGTGCAATGAAGGAAGTAACTATTTTCTTTGCTTATGCAAGATCATGGAAAATCTCCCCAACAACGACTTGTCCAAGTAAGCTTGCTGGTGTGAATTGGGTGAAACAAACTCCATTAATTTTATATCTATTATATTATACTTTATTTTCTTCATAAAGTTATCTCTCCAAATGTGTCAAAGCCGAGTTCAATGCATTCTACTAATATACTATTCTATATACCTACCATTTGCAGGAGTTTATGCATCGCGTAGGTCTGTATTTGGCCAAGGAACGCGGAGCCAAGATAGCAAACTAAGTGTTCTTTGGTGCAGCAGAGAAGGTGTAGTTGTTTTGCACTTTGAATAGCAGACCAAGTGTTCTTTGGACAGTGCTTTGACAAGTAATTCAATATCTAATTTATGAAGTTCATTTTATGTAATTTTTTTTGGATATCCTATTTTTGTAGTACCTCATATTGGATATGTTGTAATTTTTGTTGTTGTATATGTCGACATTCATATTTTGGTACATGACGATTTATGTAATTTTTGTTGGCATATATGTTGATAAATATATGTGTGTGTGTGTTGGATTTATAAATAGTTGGAATTTGATTTGAAATTGGTTTTTGATTTGGAAATTTCATTTGGAAGTTTGTTGTTGGTTGCTGGTTGTTGGTTGATGAATATGAGCCGGGAGCAAGGAATTAGGGAAGAAACAGAAAAAAAATTTTAAAAAATTAGGCATAGGTAGCGCTTACTGTAAAAAGCGCTACTTATGGTCAAAGCGCATCTAGGAATGAGTAGCGCTTTTTTGTTAAAGCGCTCCTCATTCCTAGATGCGCTTTGACCATAAGTAGCGCTTTTTACAGTAAGCGCTACCTATGGTCTAAGCGCAACCGGGAATAAGGAGCGCTTACACTAAAAAGCGCTCCTCTTGCTTGTTCATTGGTAGCGCTTTTTGAGCGCTACCTTTGGGGGATTGACAATAGGAGCGCAAGCTTTAGGAGCGCCCGAAAGTGCTACTCATGGCCTAAAAAAAGCGCCCCCAATCCCCAAATCTGTTGTAGTGTCACTACCTTTTTCTTACCCTTAAAAAGTGACCCAAATTGCATAAATTATTTCACATGATTCCAAAGCGTAAAAATGGTGCAACCCAACCAAGCAAAAATCATACTCCAAACATTAAAAGAAAATGAACATGAGAAAAAAATATGCTCTGCAGGCTCAATAATAATCTAGAAAAAATGCAGCATAAGTCTATTGTTGAAGTAATGGTTCCCCTCTGAAACAACGCCTCATAGGTCGCTAATCTATTGAATAGCAACCTCCATACTAGAACAACTACCTTTGTTGGAATGTCACAACGCCAAATCTTTGTGCACGCAGCTGTGACATCAACGCCGGTGCTTGAATCTCCACCTGCATAAACAAGACACAATTAGCAATAACAAGATTTTACAGTGAATATATATTGTTGTTCAGAGACCCAAATCCATATGTCTTTCTTATGTCTATGAGGCGTTATCCCACGTACTAAAAGATTAAGCTCTTCTAAGTTCTCAGCCACCTCCTCCACACAAAATAGGTCGTGCTCCAATCCCAATTCCAATGGTCCCCACACCAACTGCCATGACTGTTCACACTTGCATTCTTTTAAGCAACCACTTCAAACAAGTCAGGATAAAGCAAACTGAAAGGGGTTGAGCCACCCCAAGGATCCGACCAAAATCTAACCTTGTTCCCATCCCCCAACTGTAATTTGGAGACATCTTTGAACCAAAAATTATTTTTTTGTGAATTCCCCACTAATGAGACAATATACCTCCACCAAATAGAAGCGTTTTTAAGACTTCTTTGAGTCGACAAATTATCTCTCCACTCTGCAAGATCACCATACCTTTATGCCAGAATCTTATACCACATGGAATCATTTCCTATTAAGCATTTTAACCTTCATTTACTTAGCAGAGCAATATTAAACGCCTCTAAATTCAGAATCTCCCCACAAAAAATGGCATTGTAACTTAATAAATTTAGAAATCACTTTCTTAGGAGCTTCAAAGAAGGAGAAAAAATAAAGAGGCAAGGATGGGAGTACCAAGTTTATTAAAGTCACCATTCCTCCAATTGAGAGTTGTTTGTTCCTCCAAGATGACAACTTTGATCCGAGGCTTTGCAAGATTGGATCCCACGTGCAACATCTTCTTGGGTTAGCACCTAACGATATTCCAAGGAATCTGAAAGGGATTTTTCCAATACTGCAAGCCAGAAATGTAGATTCCCCTTGAAGAATCCTCTCCTGCAATGTTACTCTTTACAAAATTGATCTTTAATCCCGAGACCATCTCGAAGCATCTCAAAACAACTTTTATACATATTCAATTCCGCTCCTCTCCATCACAGAAGAAAACTGTGTCATCTGCAAATTGAAGGAGTGAGAAAGAGAGACCAACATCAACTTTAAAGCCCTTATAACGATTATCTCCATTCACTTTCTGGATCAGACCTGCCAAACCTTTAGCTGCTATGATGATAAGGAATGGAGTGATGGGATCTCCCTGCTTCAATCCTCTAAATATAGAAAATTCCTCTATTGGGCTTCTATTAACAAGAAGGGAGATGGAGTTGGACTGAAAACAAACACGCATCCACTTTCGCCACAACCCTGAAACACCCAAACACATCAACATATAATCCAGATATGACCAACTCATCGTATCGTAGGTTTTTTCAAAGTCCCTTTGCACCCTGGAGGAGAGATTCAATGTAACTTCCTCTATGTCTTCCAACAGGACCATGCATGTTCGCCCCCATAGGGGTTGTCTTCACTGAATAAACTCCTTGTAGACTGAACCATGCTTGGATCATATGAGTTGTACATGATTGCTTTGCATAGCCCACATACATCTTACCAGAATTCTCTATTACTTCATCATTTACCTCAAAGCAAATATTGCTTTGGATGGGTTTCGTCTTAGGAATAAACTGCGACTCTTCCTTTCTTTGTTCAACACACTTCACATTTCTACTTAGAGCTTCAACATAAGGTTGTTCCCTCTCCAGTTGACCACTTGCTTTCCTAAGCCTTTGCGACTCTGTTGTGGGTACTCCTTCCATTATGGGTCTGTGCAGTGTATATAATCACCATGATTTGTGGATCAGTCAACTACTCATAATTGTGCATATATTGCTCTTAATTATAGATGTACAAAGTTTAGGTGATATGTTTTGTAACGTTGAAAATTTGCATTAAAAACAGAAATCAATCTGCATGATTTTAGGATCGGTTACCCATGAGATTAGCAGCTCTCATCTGTATATAATTGTAACTTATTCACTCATGAAAATAGAACCAAGAATTATCATTCCTTCTTGTTATTATATGGTATCAGTTGCTTTAGCTTAAAAGCATCAATCCTGCTACACCACCATGCCTTCATCAGCCCAAACCATTCAACTCAATGAGACTACATCTGTTGTAGTCCTCAACAATCAATTTGCAATCAAACTCAATGGATCCAATTTCCCAGCTTGGAAAGTGCAATTCAATGCTCTCCTTGTTGGTTATGACCTTCTTGGATTCGTTGATGGCACCAAAACCTCCCCTGCCACAAACCATGCAGATTATGCATATTGGACGCGACAGGATCAACTTCTCCTGCATGCTATCATCTCGTCGGTAGATCAAAATGTCATCACCATGCTTGGAAATGTTAAGAATTCCAAACAAGCTTGGGACATTCTCAACAACACATTTGCAAGCAAAACACGTGCCCGCATCATGCAACTCAAGGAGCGATTATCGCGTTTCACTAAAGGATCTAGACCGATCTCTGAGTACCTTCAAGGTATCAAATCTCTATGGCTGTCATCAATTCCCCACTAGATGATGTTGATCTAGTGATACACACTCTCAATGGCCTTGGGCCTGAGTACAAAGAAGTCTCAGCTGCGATACGCACTCGTGAGAATCCAATTGGATTTGATGCACTTCATGATCTTCTAATCGATCATGAGGGATTCCTTAAAAGGGACGACGACCTCCCACCAATTGCTACGGCAAATGCTGCTTATAGAAGCAAACCACACTTCGGCAAACGTGGCTATCCATCCAGTCATGCTCCTTCCTATCATAATGGCAGATCTACCTCTCCTAGCTCCTCAAAACGTGTTACTTGCCAATATTGTGACAAGCCCGGACACATGGCTAAGGTGTGCTACAAGTTACATGGCTACCCCCCCCAAAACCAATGGTGGACCTACAGCTCACTCTGCACGAAACACCTTTCATGGAGCAGCAACAGATTGGATTCTAGACTCCGGAGCTACCCATCACATCACCAATGACCTTGAACAGCTTCATCTCACAGCCCCTTACAATGGCACAGACAAGATTACAATTGGTGATGGTTTTGCTTTGCCAATCACCCACACTGGTAAGCTCACTCTACCCACTAATAGACATTCCCTATACCTTCCCAAAGTTCTTCATGTTCCCACTATCTCACAAAATCTATTATCTGTCTCCACTTTATGTTGCACTAATCCCATTTCTATTGAATTTTTCTATAATCATTTTTCGATGAAGGATCTAAAGACAAGGGAGCCTCTACTCAAAGGGGTCTATAAGAATGGTCTCTATCACATGCCACCCATCATCACCACACCCACTGCCTTAACAGCTACCTCTTCCGCACATCCACCTTGGCATCACATTCTTGGTCATTCATGTGAAAGAATTCTGAGACATCTAGCATCTAATCACAAAATAAAAGTCAACAACAACCAACCATGCATCTCATGCAGTAGTTCCAAGAGTCATAAGCTGTCATTCACTTCTTCAAGTATCACTAGCAAAAAGCCTCTTGAAATTATTTACACGGGTGTATGGGGTCCAGCCCCTATTAGGTCTAGATGGTTATTTATATTATCTCATTCTTGTTGATCATTTTTCAAAATACATTTGGTTATATCCAATAAAAAATAAATCGGATGTCTCAGTGATTTTTCCTCAGTTCAAGGCTATTGTTGGAAAAAATTTAATTTGCCAATTGTTGCATTATATTCGGACAATGGGGGTGAGTTTGTTAAACTTAAACCCTTTTTATCCACTAATGGGATATCACACTACACCACTCCACCACATACACCTGAACTTAATGCCATAGCTGAAAGAAGGCACCGTCACATTGTGGAAACTGCAAGAGCCTTAATGCATCATGCAAATCTACCATCCACATTCTGGTCTTTTACTTTTTGCACAACTGTGTATCTCATCAATAGATTACCTACTCCAAATCTTCACATGGACACACTATACAATATTTTACATCACAAAGAACACAATCTGTTACACCTACATTCTTTTGGGTGCCTCTGCTTCCCTTGGTTGTGACCTTACACTAGTAATAAGCTTCAACCAAGGTTTGCCCCTTGCATCTTTGTTGGCTACTCACCCTCTCAATATGCCTATCAATGTTTGGACCCCAACACAAATAAAATTTACACATCCAGACATGTTACCTTCTACGAAAACCACTTCCCATACACCACTCTAACCAAACCACGCACAACCAATATCACCCAAGAACCTATTGTCCAGCAAACACCACATCTCCTTTTACCCATTCAAAACACAATTGTGGATGAACCACACACTGACCCACCTATCACACCAGAAATAGAGATCATCCAAGAGGCTCCCCTGCACTCAGAGTCTTCAACAGGTAATGGTTCTTCCACTTCACCTTCTTTACATGACAATAATTTTGCTCCAAATTTAGTTCCAGCAAACAATACCCACACCATGATTACTAGGTCCAAAGACAACATCTTCAAGCCAAAACGTGTTTTCAATGTGTCCAACCACCCATTACCAGAAAATCTTGAACCATCCAATGTCAGGCAAGCCATGAAACATGCACATTGGAGACAAGCCATATCCGAAGAGTTTGATGCCTTGATTAGAAATGGTACATGGTCACTAGTTCCTCCCCCACGAGGCACCAACATAGTTGATTGCAAATGGTTGTTTCGCATAAAAAGGAATCCTGATGGATCCATCTCACGATACAAGGCTAGACTTGTTGCCAAGGGCTTTACACAATGCCCCGGAGTAGATTTCAAAGAAACATTTGCACCAGTGGTGCGACCACAAACAATAAAAATTATCCTCACTATTGCATTAGGGAATAGGTGGCCCATGCATCAACTTGATGTAAACAATGCATTCCTCCAAGGATCATTACAAGAACAAGTATTCATGGAACAACCACCAGGTATGAAAGATCAACAACATCCCAACTATGTTTGCAAACTTCACAAAGCAATTTATGGTCTACGTCAGGCACCAAGAGCATGGCATGATGCCCTTAAGTCATTTATTACATCCTGCGGGTTCACTACAAGCAAGAATGATCCATCTCTTTTTATATATGGGTTGGGAAAAACAATTGCGTACTTTCTAGTGTATGTTGATGACCTATTACTAACCGGTAATGATCCTCAGTTCTTGTGCAGATTCATAGATTCTATGTCCAATCGATTTTCCCTCAAGCATATGGGTTCACCTCACTATTTCTTGGGAGTTGAATTAATTCCCACACCTACAGGCATACTCTTGTCTCAACACAAGTTCATCAGGGATATCCTTGAGAAATTTGAGATGGAGGGGGCGAAACCATCACCCACGCCACTCTCTCAAACTGCTACCTTGAGCCTGTATGACGGCACTTCAGCTACAGATTCCACACATTACAGGAGCATAATTGGTGCATTGCAATATCTCAACCTGACAATACCAGATCTGTCATTTGCTATTAACAAGATTTCACGGTTTATGCATAAACCCACTACTTTACATCTACAACTTTTGAAGCGGTTACTTCGCTATCTAAAGTCCACAATAAATTATGGTATCTTGTTAAGAAAACCGGCTTCCTTCCACCTACTTTCCTACACTGACGCTGACTGGGGTGGCAATGTAGATGATCGAACATCAACTTCAGCCTACTTAATCTTCTTTGGTGGCAATCCTATCTCTTGGCTCTCCAAGAAACAACGTACGGTTGCTCGCTCCTCCATAGAGGCGAAATATAGAGCTGTTGCAGCCGCAACACAAGAACTTATGCGGCTCACAAATCTACTCAAAGAATTACGCATTCTAATTCAACATCCTCCCAGAATTCTGTGTGACAATGTGGGTGCAACTTATCTTTGCTCCAACCCTGTTCTTCACTCAAGAATGAAACATATATATTTGGACTATCACTTTGTTAGGGAGCAAGTTCAAGCTGGTAAACCTACATGTGACTCATGTCTCATCAAAGGATCAATTAGCGGATATACTCACAAAACCTTTGGCAGCATCAAGATTTGTGGATCTTACGGCCAAGATGCAACTTGTCAATGCCAACTTGATCTTGAGGGGGCGTATAGAATCACCATGATTTGTGGATCAGTCAACTACTCATAATTGTGCATATATTGCTCTTAATTATAGATGTACAAAGTTTAGGTGATATGTTTTGTAACGTTGAAAATTTGCATTAAAAACAGAAATCAATCTGCATGATTTTAGGATCGGTTACCCATGAGATTAGCAGCTCTCATCTGTATATAATTGTAACCTATTCACTCATGAAAATAGAACCAAGAATTATCATTCCTTCTTGTTATTATACAGTGCAGGATTCCTTGTACCATGCGGTTCATCTTGTCGTGGTCGTCTTTTTGTATCATCATCATCTCTTTTGAACTATGGTATATTGACATGAATCTTCGTTGCACCAATGATTATGTTATCAGGCTTAACAGAAAAATGCTTAGGATCTCTCACCTTTTTAAACTTGGCATGACCAAATATCCTTCCCGCCTTGTCTCTCTTAGACGGAATGACCACCTCTGCTATGTTACCGAATTTCGCAAAAGTCCCAAACATCTCATTTGCTCCATGATCGTGGGGGATATGAGAGAAGAAAAAAAAGTCTCCATAGCAACTCATCTTCCTGGTGCAAAGTTGCCCATTCGTGTGTGTCTTCTCTGTACCCTAGATGCAGAGCTGCAGTTCCTCATGTTTGTTACTCTAGTCCACTCCACACTCTCCATTTTCACATTTCTTTCTTTACTTGATTTGACCTTTGATATATCTTTTATTCTCTTCTTGACTTCTTTTCCTCCACGCCATGTCACCACCCTCATTGTATTGTTTGGGGCTCTCTACACTCCACTTATTTTCCACTTTAACCTAATTGCTTCCAAACTTTACAAAGTATTTTCATGCCTATGAGCTACACTTCCAATTACCTCAAGGTGGGAAGAATAAACTTGCACTCAATATTTACAAAGGTTACAAAAGATACGGTTAACCTTTTGCAATAAAAGGATGAGGTGACTAACCTTTTGTAATTACAAGAGTTAATTTGAAATACGTTAAATTGCATCTTTGGTCCTTTATCTGCGATCAAAGTTTTAGTTTGGTCATTTATCTTTTTTTCCCACTTTTGTCTTGTATGTTTCAAATTTGTGTCAAAGTGGTCATTTATGTTTGATATATTTCACTTTAGTCTTTTAACTGGTATGATATATTTTAGTTTAGTCATTCAGAACAAAAACACAGAAAGATTTAAGTCTAACTGAAACATATCATACCAATTGAAGAACCAAACAGAAACATATCAAACATAAATGACCATTTTGACACATATTTGAAACATAAAAGACCAAATTGAAAAAGAAATAAAAATAAAAGACCAAACTAAAATTTTAGTTAAGAATAGGTTTAAATATATGTTTAATCCTTGCAAATATAAGTTTTATCCAGTTTAGTCCCTGTAAAAATAAAACTTTGTGTTTTAGCCCTTGCAAATATAAAATTGATCCAATTTAATCCCTGTAAAAATAAAATTTTGTTTTTCGTCCCTGCAAATATACGTTTTATCCAGTTTGGTCCCTGTAATATGTAAAATATTTTATTTTAGTCTCTCTAATATGAGCAGAAAAATGACTAAAATTATAGATTTTACATATCATAAGAACCAAACTGGATAAAACATATATTTATAGAGATAAAAAACAAGTTTTATTTCTATAGAGACTAAACAGGATAATTTTTTGGCTAAATTATAGTTTTGGTACCCCTATTTTCACAAATCCGGACATTTGGTCCCCTTATTTTAAAACTCAGATATTTAGTCCCCCTATTTTAAAAAACTCAGAACATTTAGTCCAAATGGGGGTTTTTCTTTTTTTTTTGCTGAATTGGCCTACTAACAAAAAAAATTGCTAATGTGGCTCTCATTAAATGACGTGGCAGCTGACTCAACTTGCCCACATCATTTAATGAAGCCACACAAGCATTGCCACATCAGATTTATTATTTATAATTATCAAAATAATTAAATAACTATATTTATTATTAGTATTATTATTATTATTATTATTATTATTATTATTATTATTATTATTATTATTACTACTACTACTAAAATCAGACCATCAACACATTTTTTCTTCCTCTCCCTCTCATCTCCTTCGCTGCCACCATCAAAGCCACCACCGCTGCACACTGCTGCCATCAGAACCCAGAAATCGTTGCCTCCCTCTTTGTCTCCCTCTCTCTCCCTCCCTCCCTCTCTCCCTCTCATCTCCTTCGCTGTTCCAACAACAACAGAAATCGAACCCCCAGAAATCTCCTTCAACGATTTCTTCTTCTGCCATTTTTTTGCCCCAGAAATCGAACCCCTCTCCTTCTGCCATCGTTCTTCTCCCTCAATCGATGAACCCTCTTCTCCATCGTTCTTCTCCCTCTTCTTCTTCCATCGTTCCAACAACAACAGTAATCGAACCCCTTCTTCTTTCTGCCACCTCTGCAGATCCATGAGTAGATCTGAAACGAAAAAAATGGCAGAAGAACACTGGGTTGTGTCACGTGGATCTGAAGGTTAAAAAATGGCGAAGAAGAAGAAGAACACGTGGATCTGTCACAGCGGCCATGGGTTGCTTGCAGTTGCGATCAGAAGCAGAGAAGGGATGGAACTCACGAACAGAGAGGAGGAACGGTGGCTCTTTCACGGCGGCCATGGGTCACGCGGTGGTTCTTCTGGGTTGCGTTTTTGGCTTGCGAGATTGTTTGTGTGTTTCTGGGTGAGTGAGAAGAAGAGAGGTTGAAGAAGAGCTTGTTGTTGACGGCGGGTGAGAAGAAGAGAGGTTAAATGTTAATTATTTTCCTCTGATGTGTTTTTTAATTTCAATTTGAATGTTAATTATTAAAACCTTATTTTAATTTTTAATTCAAATGAATATTTAATTAATAAATTAATGACGTGTCAGATACACGTGGCTCATTAAATGACGTGGCAGTCACATGTGGCGCTTACGTCAGGTGCCACGTCATTTAATGAAAGCCACCTCAGCTTTTTTTTGTAATGCATCCAAATCAGCCAAAAAAATTGAAAAACTCCCTTTTGGACTAAATGTCTTAAGTTTTTTAAAATAAGGGGACTAAATGTCTGAGTTTTAAAATAAGGGGACCAAATATCCCGATTTGTGAAAATAAGGACCAAAACTATAATTTAGCCTAATTTTTTTTTGACACAAAGATAAACTAATAATTGAGAATCTATGAGGGTAACATCAAGTCTCGAGTCTCTATAATAACCTGTGGTGGCTGTTCAAGTAGCTCCAATTCCAGCCCAAGAATATCACAATCATTAATGGCCATCTCAGCAACTACCTTTACCTTTACCTTCGTCACCTTCCTTTTTATCACTCTCACTGACCAGTCATTAACTCTGCCGCCACCACCTCCTTTTGCCTGCGATTGGTCGAACCCATCTACCAGATCCTACCCATTCTGCAACCCAAAACTTCCCATCACAGACCGAACCAGAGACCTTGTCTCAAGACTCACATTAGACGAGAAACTCAGTCAACTAGTCAACTCTGCTCCTCCCATTCCTCGTCTCGGCATCCCCGCTTACCAGTGGTGGAGCGAAGCACTGCATGGCGTTGGCAGCGTCGGTCGCGGCATCTTCTTCAATGGCACCATCTCATCAGCTACTAGCTTCCCTCAAGTTATCCTCACCGCAGCTTCCTTCGATCCCCACCTCTGGTACCGGATCGGCAAGGTACAGTAATACAGTAAAGTTAAGTTCTTTTTCTTTCTTTTTTTTGTGGGTCTTTTATATTTTGTGGGTTTGAAAAATGAAGGCTATTGGGATTGAAGCAAGAGCAATATACAATAATGGACAAGCAATGGGGATGACATTTTGGGCACCTAATATTAACATATTTAGAGATCCAAGATGGGGAAGAGGACAAGAAACAGCTGGTGAAGATCCTTTGATGACTTCTAATTATGCAGTTTCTTATGTAAGAGGACTTCAAGGGGATTCCTTTGAAGGAGGGAAATTGAGGGGACACCTTTTAGCTTCTGCTTGCTGTAAACATTTTACAGCTTATGATTTGGATAATTGGAAGGGTGTTAGTCGGTTTGTTTTTGATGCTCGTGTGAGTTTGCAAGATTTAGCGGATACTTATCAGCCTCCTTTTAAGAGTTGTGTAGAGGAAGGACGAGCTAGTGGGGTAATGTGTGCTTATAATCGTGTTAATGGAGTTCCAAGTTGTGCTGATTATGGTCTCTTGACTAATACTGTCAGAAAACAATGGGATTTTCACGGGTGATTAATTACTACTTTACTTTCACTTTGTCATTATTATTTTTCAAGCAATGGTTATCTGTTTGTTAAATGAAAGGTTTTGGGGTGAATGAAATAATCAGGTATATTGCGTCGGATTGTGGAGCAGTGGGGATCATACATGATGAGCAAGGGTATGCAAAATCAGCTGAGGATGCTGTCGCCGACGTTCTTCATGCCGGTATTTTCGGACCTAACCCTCTTTTTATTTTTTATTTTTTTATAAATCGAAATTTCAGTCATCCAGTACTAATGGGAAAGGAAAAACTTAGCTAAGGAACCCATAAAGTATTGTAGGTAATTGTTGTCCAATAATAAAACATAACATGTGGGCAATTATGTGATGTGAGATATTTAGGGGCTTGGGGATTTATTCGATGTGGGATATTTATGTGTTTGAATAGCTATAGACGGTTGTTAAGAACAATATGAAAGACACTAATGATATTGTATTTAAGTTTTGTTTGGAAAAACTTTCTGGCTAAGAAGATAAGTAAAGAAGACTTGAACTCGTGAGTGAGTGAGAAGACATGTGAGGACGTGAAACATGTTGCATAGAAGACATGTTGGCCAACAACTTGCTTTGCTTTATTTGATTCTAATAATCCCACCAATAAATTGTGATCATAAGTGAAATCACTAGTGTAAAGGGTAATTACCACTTGCATTTTTTTATGGCAAAGTCATATGATTTGGCCCACCCCACAAGTTGTTGGCCCATGAGCCACTCCCATTTGTCTCTCAGTCTCAGTCTCAGCTAACCATCTCTTCTCTTCTTCTACTTCATAATGCGATTTATCTTTGGTTATTCCATTTTAAAATTAGCATTTCACAACTTTGATATACAACCTAGAGTGTAATTTCACATCACCACCTTATAGTTTTATTCTTCTTTAAATATATGCTTAAGTATTTATCGTCCATTAAAATTGTATATTTCGTATAATATGCTCTTGTCCGTTTGTTTTTCTTTCTGTCGATTTGCCAATCATATTCATCTATGACTATAAGCACTCAGAAGACTTTCTTTCAACTTTGCTTCTTTGTATAATGGCAGTTATGCCCTTAAAAGATAAGCCATTTACATTTTTTGCACACAATATTTGGAAATAATGAGTCATCATTGGACTCGATTCCAAAATACAGCCTGTTTTTGGTCAAACAAAATATGGCCTTTTTTTGCTTCCAGCACCCCCTTTTTGCTAACGGCACCTCAACGCCCCCCTTCCCGGCTCTCGCCTCCCACTTCAACCTCCGCTCCCCCTCTGGTCCATATAATTTTAATGCTCCTATTTTTATTTAAAACAATAAAATTATAATGTTAATATTCTTCTTGTCTATCACATTCATGAATAGACTGTTCTACTAAAGACTATTCTTGTACGTGATCGAAATTAAGCCGAAAGATTAACTAAAAGCTATCAATATTGATTCTCTCTTTCTTCAAGCGATTAGGTTAAGGAATTGTCTCTCAACCGTGGGTTCTTTAATTACTCTTAAGAGTGTTAAGTGAGGTGATTGGTAGAATAGAAGTGAGACCATATAATCAATGGGCTATTTAGTGGGTCGAGTGGGGTACTAGGGTTGGTCCGCGTTTATACTTGGGTCAGCCCTAAGTTTAGCAAAAAGAAAATACTATTTTTCGAATTAATTTAGGATAGGATTACCACTGTAATTTAGGTGGACCGTAACTATAGTGTGTTTGAATTTTTCAGGAATGGATTTGGAATGCGGTACTTACTTAACAGACCATGCTAAATCGGCAGTACTACAGAAAAAACTACTTATATCTCAAATAGACCGTGCCCTTCACAATCTATTTTCTATTAGAATAAGACTAGGCCTATTTGGTGGAAATCCAATCAAACTCCCATTTGGCATGATTGGTCCCAACCATGTATGTTCCAAAGATCACTTGTATCTAGCTCTTGAAGCTGCAAGAAACGGCATTGTCCTTTTAAAAAACACTGCTTCACTTCTTCCACTTCCAAAAACAAGCCCCTCTATTTCCTTAGCACTGATAGGTCCCAATGCTAATGCTTCCCCACTAACTCTTTTAGGAAATTATGCTGGCCCTCCTTGTAAATATATGACTATACTACAAGGATTTCAACACTATGTTAAGAACACTGTCTTTCATCCTGGTTGTGATGGTGGACCGAAGTGTCCTTCTGCTCAAATAGAACAGGCGGTGGAGGTTGCGAAAAAAGCGGATTATGTGGTGCTGGTTATGGGATTGGATCAAAGTGTAGAGAGGGAAGAACGTGACCGCGTTCACTTAGACTTGCCAGGCAAGCAACTGGAACTCATCAATAGTGTTGCCAAAGCTTCTAAGCGACCGGTTATTTTGGTGCTCCTTAGTGGAGGCCCTATAGATATCAGTTCAGCAAAATATAACAACAAAATTGGAGGTATCTTGTGGGCTGGTTATCCAGGGGAAGTTGGAGGCTTTGCACTTGCACAGATTATCTTTGGTGACCACAATCCAGGTGCTTCTATTTATCTACTATTTATTTATTTGAAGTGTCAGTGTCGGTGTTTGACATGATACGTGTCGGACACTAGACACGTCTTCGACTAGAAGTGTCGGTGCTACAGATTAGATTCACAAGTTTGATACTCATATATATGCTATGTGATCAATGTAATGCAGGAGGAAGATTACCAATTACTTGGTACCCAAAAGATTACATCAAAGTACCAATGACAGACATGAGGATGAGAGCTGATCCCTCAACTGGCTATCCTGGGAGAACTTACCGATTTTACAAGGGTCCAAAAGTGTATGAATTTGGCTATGGACTAAGCTACACAAAATACTCCTACAAGTTTGTTTCTGTCACACATAACAAGCTTCACTTAAATCAATCATCCACTCATTTGACGGTTGAGAATTCAGAAAGCATCAGGTACAAATTAGTTTCGGAGTTGGGCGAAGAAACCTGCCAAAGCACGTTGGTTTCAATCAATGTGGGAGTTAAAAACCATGGAAGCATGGTGGGGAGGCATCCTGTGTTACTATTTATGAGACCAGGAAAACAGAGAACTGGAAGTCCTATGAAGCAGTTGGTGGGATTTCACAGTGTGTTGCTAGATGCAGGGGAAATGACTCATGTTGGATTTGAGCTAAACCCTTGTGAGCATCTTAGTAGAGCAAATGAGGCTGGTTCAAAGGTTATAGAAGAAGGGTCTCACTTGTTGCTTGTGGGGGACGAAGAATACCCAATAGATATCATTTTGTGATGATGTAGATTTGTTCTTCAACAAGTGATTTAATGAACTTGTTTATGAAACATGATTCACTTTAGGGTTATTGACACCATAAATGTATTATAATGTATGTGGTTCCTTGATCCATGGTATTGATCAGGATTAGGATCTCTCCATTGAGGATCCTAAGTTTGTTCTAGGCTAAGGGAAATTAACGTAAAAAGAAAAAAGACCGAGAAATCAAAGGAAACTAGCTACTAAAAATTAAAATTCTTCATTGATTGAGTGCTTAAAAAAAATGTTTCAAGTAAGATAGACTACATATAGTGAGTGGCGAGTACTACATATAGTGAGTGGCGAGTAAAGTAAAAAAGATATATCATAATCATAATTATATAAATTCATGAATAGTCCACGTAGACTATCCATGTAGACGTCCACACTATCGTTAAAAAAAATCCAAGTCATCATCATAAATTCCAAGCATTAATCTGTATAATTACGTGGCATCCAAATAGGCATCCAAAACAATTAATGTCCGGTCAAAAAGTTTTAAATACTGATAATTTTTAATGATACATTCATATTGTTCCAAAAATATAATACATTCAAATTCAAATTCAAATTCAAATTCATATTAAAAGAAAAAGCAAATGAGCAATATCCAAAATAAGCATACATCTCTCTTCTCTCTTTCTGAATACACTTATCCTCTCACCCACTCCTTCCTTTAGAAGCCTCTCCACCCTTCAATAATCTTGACTTTCATCTACTCATTCAAGAGCGATTTTAGGGTGGGTTTGGCACCACCTCCGGAATCATTTACAAATCATTTATTCCAACTACATATACTAAACCAAATAATCAATTTGAAGATTCAAGCATCAATAGCGACAAAAAACGAATCAGCTCCTGAAACCATTATTCAATGGAAGCTTTTCTGCAGTGGCCGTGTGCCCAATGCCGCCGTGAATCCCCCCTTTTTTGCAGTCGTGACTCCCATCGTAATACTATTTTGACGTTGCACCACTTGAAGCTGTTCGTCGCCGATGTCGTCTTCCACGCCGGCCAAGGAACGGTCGACCACACATCGTCTTCACCGTGAGCTCTCCCTCACCATCGCGCATCGCTTCCCTATCCGGCAAAGCCCCCATCATCGTCGTCCCTCTCCCTTCCTTTTTCTCTCCCATTCTTTCTTCTTCTTTCTCTCTCTGGTATTCATTGTTTTCAAAATTTTCGCACTTCTCTCTCTAAATGGAGTTGTGCGGCGCTGAGAAGGAGTAGAGGAAATTAGGGTTCCCTCTTTTGATACTTCCCTTATATACATCCCTTTAATCTTTATTTATTATATTTTATTTTTTTAAAAATAATGTCAGATTTAGTTTTACACCCCCTTTCTTTAATTATATTGTCCCCCTTGAAAGCCCAGTTCACAGGCCACTTCTTAAAACCCAGAAAATGTAAATTGGGTTTCTGTACGTTATTCGCACCCCTGTTAATAATACAGCCCTCTGCTCTAATTGCACCCCTGTTTTACTAATGCGGCGCCTTTTCGTTTTTTATTTATTTCTTTTTAAAAAAACAATTTCTTTTACAAAAAAACCCATAAAACTAAATAAATAAATTGTAAAATTGTATTCTTATAACGAGAAGTGTGATTAGAAATTGTAAAATTTTGTGAGTATTCATGGGTGTATTGGTTCACTTGAATGAATCATTTCTCTATCGTCTACTTTTATCACTACAACATGTTTGTTTAGATCTGTATTTATTCAATTATATATAAAAAACTTTTAGTGCTACAGGATGTAGTATTCTTATACTTTTGTATATCAAGCCATTATTGAATCGATCATCCACTTTTGTAGGTACAACATGTTTAGTATGGATAAGATTGTTTTGGAATTTATAGCCTTTAACCAATTTGGTCTAATATCACATGCTGTTTTTAAATGTTATACGTGTTGCAGGGCAATACGATTCAGGGACACATGGAGTGGCATTTTATATATAAACTGGACAAGGACATTCAGGAGGGATATGTTTATTACATTTCAAAATTTACTGTGGCCCCTAATTCCGGCGACTATCGACCTGCCAGACATTCTTACATGCTCACTTCCTATTGGCTACTAAGATTCGCCCTGCTTCAACAGAAGCGGTCCCCCTATCTACCGTACCTTTTCACCGCACCCGAAGAGTGCTTTGATCTGGGTTGACCAAGACTATTTTTATTGTTAATTAGATGCATCATTCAAATATCAACATTTTCTGTTTTGTTTGTAGAAAAACGTAGGCGTACACACTACGTCCTAACCACTTTGTCTATAAAAAACATTTTCTGTTTTGTTTCGTTGTCTATTGTCTTGACAGATATCGCTGGGATCCTGACTGGGGTAGGTGTTGCGCGGGAATATTAGAAAAACAACAGCAAGTCATCCCTTTATTTGTAGTTGCATTTCACATAATTCTAATATACAAGACCCGTACAACTTTTATCAAGTTCGATGATATATATTATGTCTCAATCGACCATCCACATAATATAATTTTCTTAATCATTTTCATGGAAGACTTTTATCCCGACTACCATGCATGCTTCTAAACTGCTTATTAATCCTGACATTTGAGAGGTTGTTTAATTAATTGCAATGTTTTTCATATATACTCTCACATTTACATATTCAATTTATAAGCATTATAAATATCTAATTGATTTTGTCAAAAAAAAATATCTAATCGAAACTGTTTGTGATTTTAGGCTGTCCCAAAGTATCACTACACCGAGTATTGTTGTAACTCCAGAGACCAAAACAAACACTTCGGCCGATAAAGGGCTACCCAATTACAGATTGCTTTTTGTATTCTAATAAGACAATCTACAAATGTGTATTTTTCATTCCAAAAACAACAATGATATAGTTATAAACATCTACAACACACACGTAATATTTTAACAACCAAATAATTTAAATGTAAATTCTAAAAAGAAGATGTATACTCGTGCAGCGCACGGGTGATACATACTAGTTGACTAAAAAGCTCAATTAAAATGACACTAGAGCAACAGTCCAACTAATTTAAATTCCCTTATTGTCAAAGGAAAAACTAATTTAAATTCCCCATCTGAAATAAAAAGAAAACTCGTAGTCTCTAGCATATTCTTCTATTAACAAGGTCAGGTAAGAAATTATGAGTTAGTTCTTGACGCATATTCTCCCTCTTGGGTATTCTATTCTTGCTCTCTCCTTAACACTCATATTTCTTTCTAAGATTCTTCCACCTTGTCAAAGTGTGTTTCTTTAGCAAGCACCTACGATCTTCACTTTCTACACCTACCTCCTTGTACTCAAACACACATTCAACGGTTTTGACCAACAAAAAAAACACATATTTAACGGTGGAAGTCAATCTAAGAACTCATTCGTTTGCAGCTTCCCTTTGAAATGGAATGTCTACCATGATATGATTGAGTGTCATTTGTAGCTAGGGATAGCACAACCGGCTCAGCCCCGTGGGCTGACCCGTCAACCCCCTAAAAATAGTGTGGTGGCTTGGTGCTCTCACCCCGCCAACTCATTGTAGCTCGCCAACTCGACAAACCACAGGAAGGTCGAAACGAGTAAGCCCGTCAAGTTTAAATTTTTTCTATATATTTTTTTAATGTTTTTTTTTGGCAAATAATAGCGGTACAACTCCCAAACCCATCATTTTTATCTTGTTTTTGGTGGGCTTGGGAGAACCAACATGCTAATTTTTTTAAGCCCAAAAATATAATTTGATTACATTATTTATTTATATATTTATTTTAATGACAGGCGAGCGTGTCGGCTTGCCAACCCGTCGAAGGGAGGGGCGAGCTTTATTTCTCAACCCACTATTCTTTGGTGAGACCGACCCACCCCATCACTACCTGAGTCGTCATCTTCAAATCTTTTTAGTTGTGCTTCTAACAGGGCTTGGTGGGTATTCTCAATCTCTTGTAGTTGTTGAATTTGTCCTCACATTTCTTCCATCTCAATTTCATGCAAATGTCTCACGTTCTCTCTTTCTGATGGAATTTTAAAAAATGGTTTTACAAAATGTTTGAGTGGAAAGAAGGGTTTTCAAATGATATGGGAATAAACCATTTTGTTAAGGACAGGGGGAAAACGAAGTTCAATGACCTATCTTGTAATTTATGGAAAATAATGGTCTGATGAACTTTCCAACAAAGATTGTAGTGGTGCGTGGAGATTTCGTTCACTGTGAAACTTGCTACCCAGGGTTTTTAACATCCTTAGTACAATGGCGGCTATAGTTTCACAAAAAAATGCCGCAAAGTGGAGTTTATGAGAGGCATCATCTCCTTGCCCACTTGAAAACTCAAACTTTTCATTGACTTCTTCGCTCAAACTCAACTCCGAGATATGGTGACATTCAGACACCAAAAATGGCTCAAGGACAAAAGGAAAGTTAGAGAAAGAGAGAACTCACAAATTGCTCGACGAAACTTGCTATTGCTTGGTGACCAAACATTTTGTGATCAACCTATTTATACACTATTCTTGTAGGGCTTTACAAACTAGAAAATTTCATAGATATACAAGAGAAAATCTAGAGATACTATGGTTGATCTAATTCATATGCCTAGAAAAATGTAGTTATTAAGTATCACTCTTGTTCCTATGACTTCATGTATTTGAGGTGCATCAAAATTCCATATTATTCTCCATCACATATGGGCCATATGATATGGCAGCCATCTATTTTGTATACCCAATTCGACAATAAAACCAGCTAAGAATCGTGGTAAGCGTCCCCCATTGCCCAACCTGTGTTAGGAAAAGGTAAAATTTTATCTAACCAAAAGAAAAATTGGTCTAAGCAAGCCAATTACCGACTTGAATATGGAGGAAAAGTGTACATTTATTTTTAACCAAGCCTCATTATTGGTTTACTAAAATTTAATACACTATGTTGAATCATCATTTTGGAAAATACAAACTCACGTTGGAAAAAGAAAATAGTTTATCTCAGAAAGACAGAAACACTGCTTGCTACTATTATCTTAGGTTTACACGTGGAGACAGCATTTATTGACACCACATTATAGATGGGGACTGTGGTTGAGTTATTAAAGGAGAGTATAGATGGTAGTGGCAGAGGGGATTATAAAACAAGAGCCAGAATCCACACTTAAACCAGCTAGTAGACGGTGTAAGGTTGATTGTTTCCTTGTTTTTCATTTTATGGGGTCCAGCTTCTAACCATTGCATATTAGTATATCTCGGGTTCAGTTCAGGTTAGATGTCCATACTAGCAGTTAGCTTTGTAATTATTAATTACTATTTTGTTTTGTTGTGACTGTGTCACGCTTTCTGGGTTTTAATCACTTCTTCTATGTGGGAAGTAATGGAAGGCTGTAACTCGCTAACAAAAATTGAGCTAACTAAGTAACTTGATTAACACAGCAACAAAAGTGGTTATAAATTGAATGCCACGCTTCAATGAAAAAACCAAAGTAGTAAATTCACTTTAGTTCCCTCCTTCAAAAATTTAGGTTGTGTAGTGTCAGTTGAGGGCCTACGTGTCGTTGAAAGTTATAGGATAAATTATTGTAATTTATTTTTGCATTGTTCATTGTTGATTTTTAGAGTGTATCTACAGTGAATATGAGTGTGGATCTGAAGAAAACTACTGCCCCTGATGGCCATCAGAAAATGGCAGTATCACTGTCACAAGAACAGCAGGCAAAGGTATGTCCAAATTACTCCAATTATTTTAAGTTAATTCTCAGTATATCCACAAAGATATATAATTTGGTGCATGCATATTCCAGATAAGTGAGGTGAGAAGGTTGGTGGGATCATTATCAGATAAGGCATCTGTTTATTGTTCTTCTGATGCATCTATCTCAAGGTATTTAAGATCACAGAATTGGAATGTGAAGAAAGCAACTCAAATGTTGAAACAGAGCCTAAAATGGAGAGAGGAATACAAACCTGAAGAAATCCGCTGGGTGAGTAATGACTATCCTTGTTTTCTATTTCAAGGGATAACGCATGGTTGGCTAGGATTTGTCCTCATTTTGAGTGGTTGCTATGGTTGCTTCTGCTTCAGGATTTTTCTATCTAATAAACCAACAATTATTCTTCATATTTACACATATTTAGAGTTTTTATATTAAACTTTTAATTATTAAAATATCTTCTATCAGTTATAATATTGTTTGGTGTGTATTTTTTTTTCTATCTAACTACAATAAGCTACATACCTCTAACTGCAGTAAAAAAAAGTTGTTTGATGTGTATTTGTTTTTCTTGATTAAGGATGAGGTTTCTGATGAAGCGGAGACAGGGAAGATATATAGACCAAATTACTGTGACAAGCATGGGAGATCAGTGCTTGTAATGAAACCAAGTCGACAGGTTTCTTCAGAAAATCACTTTTAATTTTATATCTCTATTTTAATGAGGGCGTATATATTTGTATAAGAGTCACAGACTTCAGGGTGTAGATTATTCGTGTATGATTAATGAAAATTTCATTATTTATTAATGTTTAGAAGAAAGTTTGTTGATCTTGTTTCTATTTCATTTTTAATTCTAATAATTTAATTGGTGCAGCAAAACACGAAGTCGGTAAAAAAACAGATGAGGTATTTTGTTTACTGCTTGGAGAATGCGATTTTAAATCTGCCACCACACCAGGAAGAGGTGGTCTGGCTGGTTGATTTCGATGGTTTCAATTTGTCAAATATATCATTCAAGGTGGCAAGTGAAACTGGCCACGTGTTACAAAAATATTATCCACAGCGTCTAGGATTGGCAATCATGTACGATGCACCCAAAATTTTCCAACCATTCTTCACGGTAACCAAATTACTAATAGACTTCTTTGTCAATATAATATAATATCTGCATTCTGAGTTGGTGAAGTTTTAAATGCATTCGGTTGAGTATGTTGACTATTTTGGATTCTGTGTGGCAAGAGTCTGAAAGAGCATTTAATTCTTAAGGAACTTTTGATGTTTCATGCTTACGTTTTGTGCCATATATGATGATGAAATTAGTATTATTTTGTATTGTAAAAGAATGAATTGCTGCAGATGGTAAAGGTGGTGCTTGAGCCTGAGACTAGGAACAAGATAAAGTTTGTTTCTTCTAAAGACCAAGACACAAAGAAGATTATGGAGGAATTGTTTGATATGGATCAACTTGAATCCGCATTTGGTGGAAATGATGGTACAGAATTGGATATGAATAAGTATGCTAAGAGAATGAGAGAGGAAGACAATAAGACTCACTCCTTCTGGACACAAGCAAATTCTGTATCATCTTTTGATTCGACCAGGTCAGCAGCAGATTCTGAGACTTCCAACCACGAGAAAGTACCATGTTCCTAAATATCTTTATTAGTCAGGGAGACAGAAGTGCTACGGCATTAGGATGAGACATGAAGTGCCTAAATCCATTTGAAGAGTGTTGAAGGCAACTGCAATGCAGCAAGATATCATGACTTCAATTCTAGTTTGAAAACTTTGTTATAAGTTACATGATCATGTGAACTTCATATTGGATTTTATTATGATAACTATTTTACCTTTTAGTTTGAAGCTTCTGGCCTTTAAAATATATTGCAAAGTAATTGAAAACAGAGAGACTTATAAGGTATTTGACCTTAGAGTTGGGTACGAGTGATTAACATACTCCATTTAATCCGGTAGAGTTGACTAGTATTCGAGTTTGATATCTAACAATAATAATTTAACTAGTTTTTTTACCCGTGCGTTAAAGATTAACATACTCCATTTAATCCGGCAGAGTTGACTAGTATTCGAGTTTGATATCTAACAATAATAATTTAACTAGTTTTTTACCCGTGCGTAACGCACGGGTACGCACGGGTGATACTGTATGGTCGGTGTATTGTCATGAAATCATAATAGTAATTTGGACATTAAGTCGAAGAAATTAACGGAGATTGACAATCAGAATTACATTGATTCATAATAATGTATTTAGACATTAGTGGTAAAATATGCATCCTCGTTGACCCTCTTGTTTGCATCCTCGTTGGCCCTCATGTTGGCACTCCCGTTGGCGCTCTCGCTACCTATATCGTTGCCACTCTCGTTGCCTCTCCAGTTGGCGCTCTCGTTGCCACTCCCGTTGCCTCTCCCGTGGGCACTCTCGTTGGCACTCTGTTGGCATTTTACTCCTTTTTATTTGTAGTGGTTAAATTATTTGATTTTAACAAAAGTAGTTAAATTGATTAGTTTTAGTAGTTATTTTGTAATTTTTGGTAGGGGTTAAATTGATAGTGACTAAAATGAATAGTTTTACTGCTGTGAAAAGAAATTATTAATTTTAGTAGTTTTAGTAGATTATAAAAATTATTAATTTTAGTAGTTTTGGTAGTTTGAGTTGATTAAAAAATAGATTATAAAAAAAAAATTAGAAGAAAATCAGTTTTTTTAAAAACAATGAATTTTAAAAAAAAAAATTAAAAAAGAATTGAAATTTTAAGAAGGAAAAAACTGTAGCGGTACTGTAGTAGTACTATAGCAGTACTGTATCGCTACTGTAGCGCGTCACTTTTTTGCAAGAAAAGTTTTTTTTTAAAGTTGTTTTCCGGTAGCGCATCAGTTTTTGGTACTGTAACGCGTCAGTTTTTTTAAAAAGCTGCTAGTTTTTTTGTTGGCGTAGCTTTTACCATTTTGTCCTTAATTTTGGACACGTGTCAAATTGGTAAGGTGTCTAAAAATGACATTTTACTGGTAGATTTAGATTAGATTAAATAGATTGTAAGTAGAAGTCAGGCCTTCAATCGGGTAGAGTTGACTAGTACTCGAGTTTGATATCTAACAATAATAATTTAACGTCAGACCTTAGTTATCTCTCGACCAAACTTTGGATTAGTCCGACCCTTTTTCTCTAAACACCAGAGTTAGATTAGAGATCTCTGGCCAAAACAAAAACAGAGGGACTTACAAATACAAACACTATTAGTATTTCCTATTATCTTCGTTGCGAATTTTAAAAATTTCAGGATATCCAGTAAAATTCACATTAGAACACATTTACAAATATAATGATGGACCCCAACTGAAAGTATTACAGAATGTCCACATTTAGAAATGCATCAACACCGGGACCATAAAAACGGTCGATTGTTCACCATAAGATAAATACCCAAAAATGAAAGCAGGTCTACCAAATACCGATACACAGGTTCGAAACTGTACTATAACTTCCAAATCAACCTAGCTTAGGGATATATGGGAATATTCAAGGCACCTGACAGTAACTCTGAGAGAAACAGTGATGCTTCTGATTAACGATGAATGTAATTCCTGAAACGGTGAATGAAAACTATGATGCTTCTGATTAAGGATGAATGTAATTCCTGAAACAGTGAAAGAAAACTTAAATGTTGTATATTAAGAGGATCTCTATTCTATTGAGAATGAGAAAAGAAGCAATGAGTTATGAGTGTTTACCTAAACAATTAATATATCATTTGAACATATCATCCAACTTCTGTCTGTAAAGAGCCAAACGCTGTGATCAAGTGAAGTTGTCAGTGCCTTCTCAAATTAGTTAAAAAGAAGATTCAAGTAATGAATATTGAACTTAATGTCAGCATTACGATGGAGCATCAATCCATAAAACATTTGTTAATGACACTTATAGAGATGGAGGGAGTAATAAATTGTAGCCACCAGAAAGCGCAGACTTGATCTATATATACGATTTATTTTTTTGTTCCTCACTATCAAAGTGCAGACAGAAGTTTGAGGAACGACTGCCACTCATTTCAGGTGTCGAGGTACACTAAAAAGTACAGAATTTCTTCACAGCTTAATACATATTGCTCATGCAAACTAACCACACTAGAAAACCAAAGGAAAGATATTTTGATCAAGAAAATCAACGGGGTGTAAAATTTTCTAACAGGATTAGATCTATCTAAGGAATGCTTAGAGAGAAGAAACTTAAAGACTGGAAACAAATAATTTCACAAATCACAAGCCAAACTCTTTTGATGTTCTGTTCTTCATATTGCTATTGGACTGGAAGGGCCAGCAGCCTTCCAGACAAACAATATCTATCCTTAAATCAAAACTTCAATGACTCAAAAAAAATTCTTAAAAGGCATGAACTATAAAAGCTGATATAAAAAGCATACCTTGGTATAGGCATAAACTCCAGCTTCACTTGGTCCTATGGGACTCCCCCTCCTAAGGAATTTTCCCTCTTTGAAAATGTAGAGCATTGGAATTCCAGTTGACAGTTCTAAACTAATAACCTACCAAAAAGGTGAAGAAAAAAGTTCATGCCTATGCACTATGCAGTGCCACATCTGAACTTAAGAAAAATAATATTCTAAATACTCCAATCACCTCCTGGGAAGTTAATTTGTCGAGATACATGATAATGGATCTCAATGAATTCCCATGTGCTGCAATCATCACATTCTTTCCAGATAAAAGTTGGGGTTCAATCTGCAGCAATAATATCAATGGATCAGTTCCAAATCAAAGTTCTATAATCATGCATATATCATGCTACATAAATACTTCCTCTCTAGCACAAATAGGCTTGAAGCTAAATGTATCCCATAAAGCATAAAAAACATAGCAATTATATAACTGAACTTAAAAAACAGGGCTACTTTGAGAGGAATATCTACTCATCTAGTTTAAAGATTTGTCTGGATAACTTACAATATAAATTTCACAATGGAAAATGGGGGGCATAAATTTTACTTATCACAATTCTTTAAGAAAATTGATGCACAAAATCTAATTTACACCTACTTGATCTCTGAAATAGGCAACTGCTCGTTCAGCACACATTTCCAAACTTTCACCATTGGGAGGAGGTATGTCATAACTTCGGCGCCACTCATGCACTTGTTCTTTCCCGTATCTGTCAGCTGTTTCTTGCTTATTGAGACCCTGTAGTTCCCCATACCTGAAATGATAACAATTATGATATAAGTATAAATTGTTCATGTTATCCATGACATTGTACAGTAGAAATTGCAAACATCATGAAAAGGAAAAAGATTACTACATTCTTTCATTTAGTTGCCAAGATGCTATGACTGGAATGGACTGCTTTTTTGTATCTTCACTAAAAACTTGACTCCATGCCCTTGCTTGTTCACTCTCATTATGAATAACGATAGGCACCTGCAGGAAGGTTAAAGGTTAACTTTACAAAATGACATTTCAGTGTTACAGTGGAGCAGCTATTTCTTCTAATGGTATAGACTGGGATTTAGTATGCTACTATGCATGTAATCAGCAAATAGCCAATAACAAGTATAGTAAAGCTGTAAAACTGTCAATTTTGCTATGGCCTAATTTTCCAAATTACTGTGCCAGAACTGAATAGATTTAAATTCCTATCTTTTCAGTTAAGTACTGGTGATTTGGAGTATGCCATGCTTACTAGTATGTCCTAAACTCCTTAGAAAAATGTGAACTACATATTGCATCACTTTCGACACCAGAAGATAGCTATCTGTCTAGTTACCTTCTTCCGACGGTGCTGGGTCATGGCAAGCATGGCTGTCATTTGCGCACGAATCAAAGCAGATGTAAATATGACATCAACAGGAATGCTGCTAATTCTTTTTCCAGCTTCAATTGCCTCATCTATACCCTTCTTGCTTAGTGGCACATCAACACAACCTGTGAACAAATTCTTTTCATTCCACAGCGACTCACCATGTCGAATAAGGATCAAAGCCGCTTCATCTGAGTAGGAACAGATTGAACATTAGCTAGCTAATAACCAACCATGAGTCCATGACAACTTCAACATTTTGACTATCTAACCAAACCACCTAGAACTCAGTGATCCAACTTCAAGAAACAATAAACATAAACATGTTTGACACATAAGGATGTCCACCTGCCAATAAATATTATTGACAGGAAAGTGTATCTTACTTGACTTCTTGGAAGTATCGCCAGTGTTGCTTCTTGAAGGGAATAACACAGGATCAGCAACTGATATCTGGGAATGGGAAGCTGAAGATCGAATTACGCTACAATTCATTCGGCCGATGTGGCTACTTCCTTCCTTTGAGAAGCCATTGCTATAGATAAAATCCTTTGTCAGCAATCTTACTAAGCTGGTCCTTGGCTTTTGGTGATGATTCAAATTATTAAGATAAGAATGTGACTGTGAAGTGCCAATAGCATGGTAACATACTTCAGCTGCCATTACCTGAACATTGAAAAAACAACTAAGTCAGTCAATACCAGTTAGTGTTGCCAATTAATGATCAAGGAGATGGTTTGACGATGAACCTTTTGAATCAAAGAAACGCATATGTGTTTGCTTAGAAGAATGTTTAACGAATACAAAAGGAAAAAGTAGGAAAACCCCTCACTTCACATATAATTTCTAACGAAGTAATTGCAGATCTATAGAGAACAGAACAATGGAAGGAGAAAGTCCGGATAGAAATGAATTCATATACTTACATAGAAGAGGGGAAAAAGAAAGGAAATCTTTGTATTTATTCAGTTTTTGCAACAAGTATTTATTCAGTCGAAAAATGATGAATAAAAATGGAATCGGGCGGCTTACCCCAGAAGCAAGTGATCGAATAAAAGAGCAACGCGAATAAGGAAGAGAATATATGAATAGA
Source organism: Astragalus membranaceus (assembly GCA_039519185.1). Taxonomy (NCBI): domain Eukaryota; kingdom Viridiplantae; phylum Streptophyta; class Magnoliopsida; order Fabales; family Fabaceae; genus Astragalus; species Astragalus membranaceus. Next base: position 42,634,041 of record CM076848.1, on the reverse strand, counting down.
GAAAAAAAGGAGGAAAATTTATATACCTGATTGATATGGGCAGAGCGATGAAAACGAGGTGGAGGCAATGGAAAGATGCGTAGAGTGAGTTTATTACAATGAAATGTAACGAAGTAGAGGACGGAGTTACAGAAGAGAAGCCTGGAACGAGGAAGAGAAGGAAAATGTGACGATTTTTGCAGAGGGAAAGAAAGTTGTTGGTATTTGTTCTGTTTTGTTCAAAAAGTGACATATATATGCACAAAATAGCCTCCGATAATTTTTATTTTTCGCTTATATGGACAAAAAACACAAGAGCTGTCGCACTCTCTCCGGTGGTTGAACTATTTTACTTTTTTCCGTACTATTTTTCATTTTTCTTTAACAAAATGGTGATAGTTCCCTCTAAAATGTATTCTATAGAATAGAAATGATTTGATTTTTTTTTTTTTACAACAAGAACGGATATGATTTATGAGAAATGTTAGATAGTAAGAAAAGAAAAGTAAGAAAAATAAGAATAACAAAATAAGACACTTAGTGTGTAGTGTTAGTTGGTGCCTACAGTTCAGATTCTAGTGTATTTCTTATATTTCTTACAAAAATTATTCTTACTAAATAACAATGCTCTTAATTTATACATACTATCGGTATATGAGGTATTGTCAAAAAAAATCAATGTAAGAGATATTATACAACGTCAACTAATCGCAAAATCTACTTATAAGTCTGTTAACACCTAAAATCTATTGAGTTGTTGGCCGAGGAAGAGTTCAACCAAGGCGAGGGCCCAACCGAGTTCACATGAGCCAAGGTGCCCAAAAAGTTGGAGGAAAGGCAAGAAGCTATGTAAATAACCTATGTTTGCTCTATTTCTCTCTATCCTCTTTTCATTATCTTGAGAAGAGCAACCACACAAGAAGTGTTGGTAGCCTCAGTTATGTACGACCAAGAAGGAAGATTTCTAAGAGGAAATGGGGATATGTACAGCCCAAAATTAAGGTAATGGGCTCTCCTCAGTTCGAAACCATCAATTATGGCGAGGCTTATTAATCTATTGTGGAGCGAACTAGGATCTTAAAGTAGAAATGCTTGCCAAGGAATGCATAAGAGGGCCATTTTTTAAGGACTCCATGGAAGGACCTGAATATCATGCTCATGCTCAATATTTATGTCAAAGTTGTTAAGAGGATAAATCTTTTTTTATAGACAATGTTAGTTGGGGAGGGGGGATGTTAGTTTCCCGAGTTTGAACTTGGGTCCTCCTTCTTGCACTTCTTTGGTGCACTCCTTCGATATTCTTTAGCTCGCCAACTGAGCTAAGAGGATGAATATGCTTACCGAGGTCAAGTGGCTCGGCCAAGGAAGAGCTCAACTGAGGAGGTATCAGCTGAGGACTTATTTTTTGAGCTCCTCCAAAACCCTCCAAATTTGAAAAACCCTCCAAAATTGAGGGCTTTTGGAGGTGCTTAAAAAATAAACTAGGACATATGGGTTTAGGTGGATGACTTTTCTCTCTATCATTAAAGAACTTACACTCCCCCTCCCATTCCCTTCAAACTCTCAAACACACCCTAAATAAATTCGTTTGCTCAAATTTTTAGTAGTAATTAAATAATAAAAATGGAAAATGTCGTTGTAATGAGTACGGTATCAAATAGGACAGTGGGGGTTATTTTAACGCACACCGACTATATTGAAATAGATGATTTAGAACAACCCCTTCATTAGGTTCATGGGTCAATACACCCCCCTTCTCTATATTTATCCACATCCCACTTAATTTTTTTCGGTTGACTATAAGTTTTTGTTGGTTCCATAATGAGAAAAAAAATACTACCTAACAAAGCGAATTTAAAAACACCACCAAACACAACACAGTGCACCTCCATCTTATATATGGTGGATTTGTTTGACAGTAGTTGACCCTCAAAAAAACACGTGGTTATGTCAACCCACAATTTTTATAAAGCACTCTCCCACCTAATTAACCTCTTTGTTTGGTTTCAACGACCCTGAGCAAGGCCTTGGAGGCTTAGTCGCTTAGACATTGAAATTTTCAGAGGCTGTGTGTGAAACACAAGAGACCCATTCACACGATCAACAACCACCACTCCAGTCCACCACTGTATCTACATTGCGCCTTGTAGCAGCAAAATAATATGCCTTCATTGTGCTGATACCTTTGAAGGAGGGAAAAGACAAATTATTAATTAACCACCATAACCATACTGTATTAAATTAGGTGCACGAGTTGGGTTGTGTTGAATTTTGCTAACATTTGATTGATTTTTTCTCTGCAGGCTGTATGAAGAACAAACTGGGGTGCAAGTAATGAAATAACCAGTTCTGGCCCAGCGCAATCTTCAGCACATCTGCCTTTCAAACAAAAAATTGCTAAGATGGGTTTTGCGCGCCCGAACCCGTTCCTGTTGGAGCAGCACGCGGATCCTTCTAACCCGTAGTATAAAAGCCTCTACTTAGGGTTTCACTCTCAGAAACCCAAGAAACTGTTCCTCTTCTTCTTGTTGCTTCTCTCTCTGGCTCTTCACGATCCTTCCTCCTCTCTCTCAGACCCTCTTTAGGGTTTCAATGCTCTTGCTGCTCCGGCGGCGATGAAGCGCTGAAACGCTCGTCCCTCTCCTCCAATGATGATCATTGATGACGATGATGCAACAAACCTATTTGGTTGATCCCCGAGTCGTCACAGGTCTGAGGTTATGGCTGTTGGGGCTTCGATGATGAAGCTTCTGTGAATCTGATGCGTGAAGCTTGATGACACGCTTCCTTGGAATGTCACAGAAGGTAATTTCTGATCTTGATCTTCTTTCTTTTTCTGTTCTTGTTAGGTTTTGTTTCGGACAAAACCTTAACACGTTTGATGTTGTCTTTCACAGGTACAGATCTTGAAGGATCTGCTTCTGAGAAGTCCAAATAGGTAAAGTCACGTTTGATCTTTACCTTTTATGATTGTTGATGTTCTGATCTGTTTACAGTATACCTGTTAATACATTTTCTGTTGTTGTTTGTATGAACTGTGTTGCAAGAAATGATTCTTCACGCCTTGAAGAACCTTGCAAATTCCAGATTTGTTCTTCCATAATAACAAGTAGTTTTTACACCCTCTTTTTCTCTGTTTTCACTTTATTTGAGTATTTCAGTCACTGAAATCTATTGATGCTAACTAGTTGCTGTTTCTCTTTTCTTTATGAGGTTTGCCTTCAACCACTTGTTGAAGGTTCTGTCGCAGAAGGCCTCTCAGAAACTGAACAGGAAGAACTTAGCAATGCAGAAGGAAAGAGCAGAAGAAAACTTAGGGTATAACTTGTAAAAACTGTAAAATATTATTGAATTGAATTCTGTGTTTGTACATATGTATATTTATAGCTTTCACTGGTCAATCATAGCTGTTAGATAGAGTTTGTTGTAGCTAACAAACTCAGTTTGTTGGACAGTTTAACAAACTAGTAGTTAGTTAGTAACTAACTTTCACAGCTGTACAAAAAAATTGTAAACAGGGACCTTATAACTCCCAACGACTATTTTCTGTTTTGAAAAAATAGCTGATAGAGTTTTTAAAGTTTTTGCTTAAAAAGTCAACAGTTTGCACGAGTTTAAGGGAATAATAATACACGTGGGTGGGTTGCACGAGTTTATTTAATATATCATCATGTTATTTAATTAACAAATCATTTTAAAATATAGTGAAACATTAAAAAGAAAATATTTTAAAATGTCGAATATACATGATATATATTTAGATTAAGAAGCTTATTAAAAATGTGTTTTACACTATTTTTTAAACATATTTTTCATCATAATAAATAATAAGTTTTTTAAACATTTTAGTGAAGTAACTAATGATTATTAAGAATAATCATTAGTCTAATATCTACTTATACAAACAAATCTATTTATCTATTTATCTATCTATTTATCTATTTATACAAACAAATCTCCTATGAAATTACCAATTTGGATATCTTATTAACAAGACACATATATAATGTAAGGGTAAAAATGTCATTACCCTCTATTTCTTTTGTTTTTCTTCTTACACCCTCTTTCTTCCTTTTTTTCCCTCTTTCTTCTTACACTATTTTTCCTCCTTTTCATTTTTCTCTTACACTCTCTTTCTTCCATTTTTCTTTTTATTTTACTTTTACTTTACCCATAAACAATTCTTCTTATTCTCTTATCACTTCACTTTAGTTTTTTAACTAAATTTCTAAATTTATACATTAAAAATCTATCTACTATTTGGACTAAATTACATTTTTGGAAAAAATTATCACCTTATTATTTTAACTAATCCATTTTTACAAACAAACCTCTTATGAAATTACCAATTTGGATCTCTTATTAACAAGACACATATCTAATTTAAGGGTAAAAATGTCATTACCCTCTCTTTCTTTCTTTTTCTTCATACATTCTCTTTTTTTTCTCTTTCTTCATATACTATTTTTCCTCCTTTTCACTTTTCTCTTACACTCTATTTCTTCTTTTTTTCTTTTCCCATAAACAATTCTTATCTTTCTCTTATCAATTCACTTTAGTTTTTTAACTAAATTTATACATTAAAAATTCTATCTACTATTTGGACTAAATTGCATTTTTGGAAAAAGTTATCACCTTATTATTTTAACTAAATTATTTTAACTAAATTACCTATAAAAATGTAAATGAGTCACATTAAAACACGGGGATTAATATTTGCCATTGATAATTATAATTTTTGAAGACTACTTACTATAAACCTACTATCTAAAAGAACAAGAAGGCTTAATGATTATTTAAACTGATTAATATTTAAAACACACATGACAAGTATTTGTCACTAATACCTAAAAAAGGCCAAATAATTGTCACTGATATATAAAAAAATACGGGATAAATATTTCTTATTGATAATCTACTATCTATCTTTTACTACCTACTATAATCTACTAATCAACTCAAATAATCAATTGAAACTATGAGATAACTGCACTGACACATAAAAAAACATGGGATAACTGTAATGATATATAAAAAATTACGGGGATAACTGCAATGATATATATAAAAACACAGGATAACTGCACTGATATATAAAAAACACGAGATAACAACACTGATATATAAAAAACACGGGATAAATGTACAGATTGTTTTTAAATGATAATTTTACATTTTTAGATTTTAATTATATCTATTTTTTATTTGAAACTCTTTTGTTATCTACTTTAAATTTGTCTTTATTTTCACGGGGTAATGTTCAGACTATTTAAATACTGTCTAAGTTCATTCATAAAAAGAACACGACAGCACTCGTGCGTATGCACAGGTATCCTACTAGTTTTACCTTAAATCTGTTTAAAAAACTATTTTAGTGAAGTAACTAATGATTATGAAAAGTATAGTTGGAAATCATCAAATACATGTTTATACAAATAGATTTTTTTCTATCCTTTGATGTTAAAGAGGAAATGTATTATCATTGATAATACGTTGCAGATCATCAAATGACTAGAGGAAATGACAACGTATTATCAAATGACTAGTTGCAAATCATCAAATACATGTTTATACAAATGGATTTTTTTTCTATCCTTTGATATAAATCATTTGCTGGTTTATGTTAATGATTTTTATATTTACAGGAAATGATTTACATGAGATTAATATGATAAAAGCCTCTATCTTGATCATACATTCAAAATCACAAACCCTGGGATGGTCAAATACTTTCTCGGCCTTGAGATGGTAAGGCCTAAACATCATAGCAATGCAAATATTCCTCTAAATATCCTCTTAGATTCAGGGCTTCTAGCATTAAAACCTATCACTACTCCCATGAAGAAGCTCCCAACCAAGTCTGAAAGTATAAAATTTATGAGACCCCAATAGATTAGTTGGTTGCCTGCTCAATTTGACCACAACACCAAATATTGGTTACTCAATCCAACAGCTATGCCAGCACATAAGTGCACCTTCTACTACTCACTACAAAATTGCTGTTTGGGTCTTGCGTTACTTCAAAGGTCCTCCAGCACAAGGCTTATTATTTTCAATTGATTTCTCTATGCATTCGAAGCACTTAGTAATGTTGATTGTGCCACGTGCCCTAAAATCAGACGATTAATCACAAGTTTTTGCATATACTTGTAAGGCCTTTTTTCTCTCAAGATTAATCAGAAAGATTAGTACACTAGCTTAGGTGCATTTTACTCCTATAAATAAATAACTTGTACTGTTTTAAATTATAAAACTCTGCATATTTAGTATAGCAAAATTTCTTTCCCACAACCCAAATTCAGAGTTAGTGATGAAAAAACCAAAAAATCAAAGTTAAGCCACAATTCAAGATCGTCTCATTGCTACAGACAAATCATTCTTGAAAATTAAAACCAATCCAATGGATGAAACCCAGTCGACTGATTCATTTATTAAAAAAATAGTATAGCATACCACAGCAACACAGATTAGACTAAATCATCGAATCAAAGACAGATAGATATTCACGAAATAATAAAATTTAGCATGGGTCCTCCTCTTACATACTATGATATACTATAAGCATAAACTGATTGTCGAGATAACACTCCATCAAGATTGAATTAAATAGACACGAGGAAACCCAAATTCAAAGTAAACAAAGTGGAATTAAATTAATTAATCCTCATTATCAAACTCCTGGTATTGCTTGAGAACCTCAGCACATCCAGAGGCAACTTCCTCAGACCTGAAAAGCATGGTATTGGCAAACCTGTCGTCAGAGGCAATTCCATTGTAACGGGTGAGAATAATACGTGCTTGGTCACGTCCTGGTGTTGCTTCTTTGCAACTACCTTGATGACTGCTCACAAGCTTAGCATCACAGATCTGGTTTGCGTGATCCTCATCCACGTAGATTGTATATGCTCCAGTTGCGTCTGTCCTTCCACTCTTTGTGTACACTATTTTGTTGGTGTTCTTGTCCTTGCATAGCAGCATAACCTCGGCGCCTAACACAAAATTATCATTAAACAAACACAATGTCTTAACAAACTGTCTGTCAAATGTAGAATGTTCTCCCTCAGAATGTGTCAATTACAATTAACAAACTGTAAAATGTAAAATTGAAATAAAATAAAATTAGATAGCACTTTTTTTTTTTTAAAAAAAAAAACAGGTGTGACCTAGAAACACTTAACATGATACTAGTACTAAATTAATAAAGCACTAAACTGAATACGCTTTTTCTGTGAAAATAGAATTCTGGGAGTGCAATGTTAGATCCAGCACACTGCATAATGAGTGCATAAGACAATAGCTCGGATTTCAAATTAAACAATTTAAGTGTATCGTAGAGCTATTTGTGAAGTGAGATCAGATCTGATATCCCAGTAATGCAAGCAAGATGCTTATCTCAAAAGCAGTAAAATTGAAATTGAGGATTCGGAAATTGAGAATTGAGCTCATCGAAACAGTCACTTGTTCACCATAAGATAAATATACCTAAAAAATGAAAGCAGGTCTACCAATACACAGGTTCAAAACTGTACTAAAACTTCCAAATCAACCTAGCTTTGGGATATGTGGGAATATTCAAGGTACCTCACTGTAACACTGAGAACACTCCCACCCCTCAAAAACCCAACTTTCGTTCAACTGTGATGCTTCTTAAGGATGAATGTATTTCCTGAAAAAGTGAAAGAAAACTAAATGTAGCATTTAAAGAGGATTTCTATTCTATTAAGAGAGAAGCAAAAGGAAGAGAAAAGAAGCAATGAGTGTTTACCTAAACAATTAATATATCATTTAAACATCTCATCCAACTTCTGTCTGTAAAGAGCCAAACGCTGTCATCAAGTGAAGTTGTCAGTGCCTTGTCAAATTAGCTAAAAAGAAGATTTAAGAAATGAATATTGAACTTAATCTCAGCATCACAATAGAACATCAATCCATAAAACATTTATTAAGGACTAATGCAATACTCCCTCCGTCCTAGTACAAGCGTCCTACTAATTTATTCCACACTGATTAAGAAGAAACAATAAATAAATAAAAAAGAACAACAATTTTACCAAATTAGCCTTTATTACATTGAAAATGAGACAACACAATAATAGAATTCAAAAAAACATTATTAAGAGTAAAAAACAATACTAAGTTATTCCACACGGATTAATAAGAAACAATAAATAAAAGAAAAAGAACAATTTTACCAAGTTAACCTTATTACATTGAGAAGGATACAACACAGTAACAGAATTCTAAAAAGCGTTATTAGGAGTAAAACTGGAAAAAACAATACAAAAAAAAAAACCAAGGAAAATTTTTCTTCGCAGCTTATTATCAGAATTTCTTCAATGCTTAATACATATTGCTAGTGCCAACTAACCACACAAGAAATCCAAAGGAAAGATTTTGATCAAGAAAATCAACGGGGTGTAAAACTTTCTAACAGGATTTGATCTATCTAAGGAATTCTTTGAAAGATGAAACTTTAAGACTGGAAAGTGGAAACAAATAATTTCACAAACCACAAGCCAAACTCTTATGATGTTCTGTTCTTTATATTGCTATTTGACTGGAAGTGCCACTGCAGCCTTCTAGACAAACAATATCTATCCTTAAATCAAAACTTCTATGATTCATTAAAAAAATTCTTAAAAGGCATGGACTATAAAAGCTGATATAAAATGGATACCTTGGTATGGTCTTAAACGCCAGCTTCAGTTGGTCCTATGGGACTCTCCCTCCTAAGGAATCTTCCCTCTTTGAAAATGTAAAGCATTGGAACTCCAGTTGACAGTTCTAAACTAATAACCTACCAAAAGGTGGAGAAAAAAAGTTCATGCCTCAGCCTATGCAGTGCTATATGTGAACTTAAGAGAAATGATAATTCTGAATACTCCAATCACCTCCTAAGAAGTTAATTTGTCGAGATACGTGGTAATGGATCTCAATGAATTTCCATGTGCTGCAATCATCACATTCTTTCCAGATAAAAGTCGGGGTTCAATCTGCAGCACTGATATCATGGATCAGTTCCAAATCAAAGTCCTAAGATGATGAATATATCATGCTACATAAATACTTCCTCTCCAGCACAAATAGGATTGAAGCTAAATGTATCCTATATACCAACGAACATATAGCAATTAGATAACTGAACTTAAAAAAGCAGAGCTACTTTGAGAGAAACAGGAAAAATATTACTACATTCTCTCATTTAGTTGCCAAGATGCTATGACTGGAATGGACTGCTTTTTTGTATCTTCACTAAAAACTTGACTCCATGCCCTAGCTTGCTCACTCTCACTGTGCATAACAATAGGCACCTGCAGGCAGGTTCATGGTTAACTTTAGAAAATGACATTTCAACGATACAGTGGAGTAGCTACTTCCTCTAAATCTAATGGTGTAGACTGGAATTTAGTACCAAGCTGTACATAATCAGCAATATATAGATCTGCAATCACTTTGGTTTGACGATGAACCTTCAAACGTTTTAATCAAAGAAACAAGAAATGCATACGGGTTTGCTTAGAAGAATGTTCAACCAATACAAAAGGAAAAAAGGGGGAAAACCCCTCACTTCACAAATAAATTTACCCAAAGTGATTGCAGATCTATAGAGAGGAAGTCCGACTAGAATTCATATACATATATAGAAGAGGGGGAAAGAGAGGATTTTTATTTATTTATTCAGTTTTTGCAACAAGTATTTAGGCGAAAATGATGAATAAAAGTGGAATTGGCTTACCCCAGATGCAAGTGATCGAAGAAAAGAGCGAGACGAATATGAAAGAAAATATATGAATATGAATAGAGAAAAAAGGGGAAAAAATTATTTACCTGGTTGATTTGGGCGGAGTGAAGAAAACGAGGTGGAAGCAATGGAAAAATGCGTAGGGGGCCGAGTTACAGAAGAGAAGACTCCAACAAGGAAGAGAAGTAAAATGTGACGACTTTACAGAGGGGAAGAAAGTTGTTGGTATTTAGGGCTCGAATCGGAAAAAAAAAAGTAAACAAACTACTTCTAAAGAAAATATAACAGATTTATCTATATTTTTCTTTTCAATATAGTTTTTTTAAAAAATTAACTTTTTTTGAAGCAATTAAATATTAACTATTAAATAATAAATATTAAAAATTAAACATCAAACATTAAATATTAAATAAAAAATAAACATTATACATTATACATTAAACTTCAAATTTTAAACATTAAACGAAAACATTAAGCATTAAAGAATATATAATACACATAATAAATAACAAAATATTAAACATTGAATAAAAAATATTAAACATTTAAAATAAAAATTAAAAATTAAAAACTAAACTTTAAACATTAAAGAATAAATAATACACGTAATAAAAAATAATAATAAATATTAAACATTTAACATAATAAATAATACACGTAATAAATAATAAAAAATAAATATTAAACATTAAAAATTAAAAATTAAACATTAAAGAATAAATAATATAAATATAAATAATAAATAATAAATTTGGTCCAAAAAAATAATAAATAAAACATAAAACATATACATATATTAAACATTAAATAATTAATTAAACATTAAATAATTACATATTAAAAATAAAAAATTAAACCTTAAAGAATAAATAACAAATAATAAATAATAAATATACATATACATATACATATAATAAATAATACATAATTACATAATAGCACATAATACATAAATACATAAATAAAAATAAATAACCAATATTAATTATTACATAATAGTACATAGTTAATAATACATACATGTTTCTCTTTTATAACTTACACCCTTCACTCATTTTTCTACTATAATCGATGTGGGACTAGTCTATTCAACTCAACTAGCATTACACACTACAATACCAAGAAAGAATCCACACACCTAAAATAAATACCTAAGAGACAAAGAAGACAATGTTGAAACTTATGCTTTCATGAGATTTCAAGAGGTAGTTTTTATTACTCTTTTTCCTTTTACATTTCATTTCCAAAAATGCTAGAAAAATCATGGAGAGTGCAAGAGATGAGAGATGAGAGAAGGTTGCAGGTCAATTGGCTTTATGTTTCTATCACTTTCTCCATTGTGCCTCTCATATTCTTGCCACGTCAAAACAAAAACTATTCCCAATTATTTTTCTTTATAGTTTTTTTTCTTCGATAAGCAATATTTCATTGAAGCAGCACTAGGGGTGCTCAAATCCAACCAACAAAAAGAGATCAAACATTAATCAGGCACAACAGTGGATCAGTCCACCAATCTAAATTCGAGAAGTTAGAGCGACTACCCACTTGATAGATGAACCAACTCCAAGATATACATTTAACATGAGTGACTATGGAGTTGACACTAGCATCCTCGTTCCTAAAAACCGATCCATTCCTCCCCAACCAAATACTCCAGCAAGTAGTAACCTATATCAAATATTTAATCCTCTTAGCCTTCTTTCCTTTGCACACTTGTCCAACCGTTAGAAAGTGATCAACCACACTGATTGGGGCGTTAAGTTGCAATCCTATCCATGCTAGAATTGTGTTCCAAACATCTCCTGTTAAACTACAGTAAAAAAATGTTGCACAGTTTCGGTATGCCCCTTGCATAGAGGACAACGGGCATCCTCCCCTACATGAATAACATGTCGTTGTAGCAATAACTCGCGTGTGGGAAGTGAGTTCCAAACAGACGCCAACCAAAAATGAGAACCTTCAAAGGTGATGTTGTCTGCCATAATTTCTGAAAAATACCTTCGACACCGTTGATTGAGCCATCAGCTACAACAGAGTCCACGAGGAATCTATAATAAGACCGAACTGAGAAGATTTTGTTAGCTTCCAAAGTCCAGATCCAACAGTCCTGCCGATCGCAAACTGGTTTCACATTGGCCAAAATCACCTGCAAATTATTTGCTTCATTTGTATACACTGAATCTCCTATATTCCCCCAAGGTAACCGCCAGCACCAATCCGCTTGAGTCCAATACCCAATGTCAGCCACCTTCAAAAACTGAGCCCCGCAACCTACGAATAAATTAGGGAATACCAAATACAACGATAGGTGGCCTAGCAAACGATCATGCCAAAAATCAATAGATGTTATGTTCTCCATACCACGTCTAATACAAGACCCAAACCAACCCGCTAAGACGTCGTGGACTCCAAACTAAGAATATCACGCCACCATAAGGAGTCTTTAGCACCTCTACGCGTACCCGCTCTTGGCCCATAGACAAACACAGTAGCAAGGTCACCACATATATATATATATAAAATAATACATCTCCCCGGCTCACATCGTCCTCCACTTCCATTTGGTCAACAACGCAACATTGAAGAGAAAAAATAAATATAAATCATATTTTCCTTTCTAGTTGCTTTTCACACTTTGTACTCTTTTGAGTGTGTGTGTCTATATATATATATATATATATATATATATATATATATATATATATATATATATATATATATATATTGTGGTGTGGTGCAATATAAAGTTGGAGGTGTTAATACAATTAAAAAGCAGTTGGGCTGTTCCATTCCTTTGGGCCTTGTTGAGTTTTTAATTGTGGGCAGGGACATTTAATCAATCAACAGAAGCTGCGTTTCCAACTTTCATTCTTCGCGTCCTTTTGTTCTTTATAATCGCTCGTTCCAGAAACAAAAAGAAAGAAGAGAACGACGCATTTCATCGTGGAGCGAGAGTTGCATTCACAGTGAGGAGTGGTAGAGAGAATTGTGAGAGAGTGAAGATTCATCTTTGTAAATTCGTTGTTTCCTTTTTTCTCTTCTGCGTCTTGTTCATGTTCTATCGCGAAGGATCAGAATCGATTCCGAGAAAGGGGAAACTGATTTCAGTGTTTGTAGTCAACATTCATTCATAGTGGATATATTTTGCTCGGATTCAGACCCCCATATGTAGGAGAAATCCGAACTGGGTTACCAAATCTTGTGTTCTTCTCCTTCTCCCTTTCTTGTTTTCAATTTCGGTTTCTGTTTTTTGCAAATTCTTTAATTTTTCGGTTTCGCAATTTCGTTCTTTAAATTTCTGTTTTTCAGTTTTATTCGTTATTTGTGTTTTACGGTTTCTGTCTTGCAATTATTTCTCTGGAATTGGGTGCTGGCTTTTGTTGATTTATCGTTTTAGGGAACAATATATATATATATATATATATATATATATATATATATATATATATATATATATATATATATATATATATATATATATAATGGGGATCAAGTTAATTACTCCAAGATTAACTATTGTAAGAGTTACTCCACTTAACATCTCTTCGCACACTTTAAATTTCGCCGATCCAACCGTCAAATTAATACTTCTAAATGAGGAGATATGATACGCAAATTTTTATAAAATTTTAAAAAGGTTTGATATTTGATCAAATAAGTTCAATTCAACGTATATTATGTTTTTAAAAATACAAGTAAAATAGAGATTATAAGATTCTATAGCTACGGATATTCAATTTTAATAATTTTTGGTATGCATGATCATCAACATAATATGAAACTATTCAATGGTTGGATTGATAAAATTTAATGTCTACAAAAAGATATTAAGTGGAGTAACTTTACAAAAGTTACTTTGGAGTTACCCCCAACCAATGATCTGAGTCCGCCACCAAGTAACTTAGGATCGCTATTGTAACAGTGAGGCTAACTTGACTTAGGTCCGGTTTTAATTACTTGATAGATTGATTGAAAGTTTCTCAGCGAAGTATTTATCAGTCATATCGTTATTAAAAAATATTACTTACATCCTGAAAGAGATTCTAATATAGAATTCATGAGGGTGATATTTGCTTGAAAAGTCGAGTCTGTTACATAATGTTGCTTTGATTTCACGGATATAAGTTCATCCATGGGAAAAACTAAATTAAGTTATTGGAGAAACAATTTTATTTTATGAACTATCTATTGAATACATCGTAATTTTCATTGCTTTGAATAATCAATGCATATGTGGCACACGTTAGTTAGTTAGTTAGTTAGTTAGTTAGTTAGTTAATTAGTTAGTCAGTTAGTCAGTTAGCTATTCGACTGTATATATATACCTCAGCTCTGTTAATGTACAACTCAATTGACTTTCTTGTAGAATTTACTTCTCTTCGACAACTCTCTCTCCCTTTCGACAAGTCTTTTCTCTCTTCGACAAGCTCTCTCTCTCTCTTTCGACAAGCTTAGTTTTCCTTCTCTGCAACTCATCTTTCTGTATCAAGGTTCAACAAATTGGTACAACAGAGCGATAACGATCCTTAAAAGATCCTTCCAATGGCAACGCGAGACAACGGTGGCGGTGGGATTTCGTCGAATCTCCCTATCTTCAATGGAAAGGACTACGAACGGTGGTGTGCGCAGATGATGGTCCTGTTTCATTTTCAAGATGTACTTGAAATCGTTGATGAGGGTGTTCCACCACTGGCAGCAAACGCCACTGAAGCGCAGAGGAACAACCACCATGCATTACGGAAGAGAGATGGAAAAGGGTTGTTCTTGATTCCTCAAAGCGTTGATTCAAACATTCTGAATTTGATCATTGACTGTGATTCCGTGAAGAACGCGTGGGACATCCTCAATAATGCTTATGGAGGGGCAGGTAGATTGAAGAAGATTCGTCTGCAGTCACTCCGAAAGCAATATGAAGCACTGAGGATGAAAGATGGAGAATCAATTGGTGAATTCATTACAAGTTTAGTAGCTTTAACCAATCAGATGAAAAGCAATGGCAAGACTGTATCTGAAACAAGTAAAGTAGAGAAAATCCTTAGACCCTTGACCTTAGAATTCGACTATGTTGTTAATGCAATTGAGGAATCCAAAAACCTAGATGAAATGAATTTAGATGAGCTTCAAGGTTCTTTGGAGGCACACGAATTGAGAATTAGACAAAGAAGTTCAGAAAAGGATTTTGAACAAGCTTTGTTATCTCAATCCTCCAAAAAGAATTGGAAGGTAGGCAACAAGAAAGAAAAGGGGAAATGGAAGAGTAAAGATAAGGATTTTGGTAACAAGAAAGATGAACATAAGAACTCTGATAGTAAAAAATCTGATCTGAGTAAGATCCAATGCTACAATTGTCAGCAATTTGGGCACTATAGGAACAAATGCAAGAACAAGAAAGCTCCTAGGGATAGAGATGCAGAAGCCAAATTTGCAGATGATGATAACTCTGATTCTGATTCAGATGGATTGGTACTAATGGCAGTCATAGATGATGAGATTGAAGAAGACATTCATCTCAATGAAATTATTGCTGAGAGTAGTGAGCAAGATAGTGGGAACACTTGTGACAGTAGAAACACTTGTAATGCTCAAAATACTTGTGCAATAGTTGTGGGGCAAGGCAGTCGAAACACTGGTGATGCCTCCAACATTGCCAGCAATGATGATGAATGCTTATCTCTCATGACAATCACTTATACTAAATTGCTACTGCTGAAAGCAGATACAAATGAAGAAGATGAGAAATCTGATGAATGGTATTTGGATACAGGCTGCTCAAATCATATGTGTTGTCACAAGAAATGGTTCATTGAAATGAAGCAAATAAGCAAGAGGATCAGGTTTGCAGATAACAGCAAAGTCATGGCAGAAGGCATAGGCACAGTGAAGATCTTAACAAAGGATGGAAAATGGTCCTATATCCAAGAAGTGTTCTTTGTGCCAAAGATGAGAAGCAACCTGCTTAGTCTTGGTCAGTTGATAGAAAAGAAGTATTCTGTTGCAATGGAAGATGATCATCTCAGATTGTTTGATCCAAACAAGAGACTGATTCTGAAGATTCCAATGCTGAGAAACAGAACATTCAAGGTCGAGTTGCAAGTAGTCGAAGAGCAATGCCTCAAACCACTGTTGATGATGAGAACTGGAAGTGGCACAGAAGATTTGGTCACCTAAATTTCAAGAGCTTGAGTACCTTACATGATAAATGGATGGTATATGGCCTGCCAGCAGTGAAGATACCTGGTGAGATATGTGAAAAATGTTGTGAGTCGAAGCAACCTAGGAAAGCTTTCAAGACAGAAACACCAGGGAGAGCAGAAAAGAAACTAGAAGTGATATTCTCTGATGTGTGTGGTCCATTTGATGTCAGGTCATTGGGTGGAAATAGTTACTTCGTGACATTTATTGATGAATACACTAGAATGACATGGGTGTATCCAATCAAGAAGAAGAGTGAAGTGCTTGGAATTTTTTAGAATTTCAAGACAATGATTGAAAAACAAAGTGAATGTTCAATCAAGACTCTAAGAACAGATGGAGGAGGTGAATATAACTCACATGAATTTGCAAAATTCTGTGAGAATGAAGGCATCATTCATGAAGTAACTGCACCATACACACCTCAGCATAATGGCATTGCTGAAAGGAGAAATAGGACCATCCTTAACATGGTAAGAAGCATGATGAAGGAAAAAGAATTACCTCATTGTCTATGGGGAGAATTAGTAGACACGGCAGTGTACATTTTGAATAAATGTCCAACTAAGAAGCTAATTGGGAAGACACCTGAGGAAGCTTGGCTAGGAAGAAAGCCAAGTGTCAAGCATCTCAGAATAATTGGCTCACTATGTTACAAACACGTGCCTGAGCAACTTAGAAAGAAGCTGGATGATAGAGCACAACAAATGGTTCTTGTTCGATATCATCCAATAGGAGCATACAAATTGTATGACCCTATACAAAAGAAAGTTGTGAAGAGTAGAGATGTTATAATAGAAGAGTTGGGACTGGAATCAGCACAATACAGAAAGTAGTAAAAGGACTACTGTGATAGACTTTGATGAAATACAGGAACATGTTAATGAAGTTCCTGCAGTTGCAGAAGCTATCATACAAAATGAAGAAGTGCCAGTGAGGAGGTCATTGAGAAATAGGCAAGTTCCTGCAAGACTGAATGATTTTGAGTTGATATCAGATTCAACCATCTCTGCAGAAGGCGAACTTGTACACTTTGCACTGCTTGCAGAAGTTGAACCAGTGAGTTTGGAGCATGAACAGCGGAAAGAAGCTATGTTAGATGAGCTAAGATCAATTGAAAAGAATAATACATGGGAACTTGCTGATTTGCCAAAGCAAAAGAAAGCAATTGACTTGAAATGGGTTTACAAAACCAAGGTCAAACCAAATGGTGAAGTGGCAAGATACAAAGCCAGATTGGTAGCAAGAGGTTTCTTACAAAAACCAGGACTAGATTTCAATGAAGTATTTGCTCATGTTGCTAGGATTGAGACTATAATGCTAGTAGTTGCCGTGGCAAGTCATAAAGGGTGGTCATTACATCAATTGGATGTAAAGTCTGCCTTTCTAAATGGGCCACTTGAAGAGGAAGTATATGTTAGCCAACCACTTGGGTTTGAATTGAAAGGTCAAGAAGATAAAGTGTTTAAGCTTAAGAAGGCCTTGTATGGGCTTAAGCAAGCACCAAGGGCATGGAACAAGAGAATTGACACATTTCTCTTGGCCCATAAATTCTTGAAATGCACCAATGAACATGGATTATATGTGAAGAAAACTGCTACTGGTAAACACTTGCTGCTATGTCTGTATGTTGATGACCTGTTAATAACAGAAAACAACAAGTCTGAAATTGATGAGTTCAAGAAGACCATGGCAGCAGAGTTTGAAATGACAGATTTGGGTCCAGTTTCATACTTTCTTGGCATGGAATTTGTGCACACTGACAGAGGCATCTTCCTGCATCAGAAGAAATATGCAGCATATATTTTAGCAAGGTTTGATATGGCTGATTGCAAACCAGTTACTACACCAATAGATGTAGGAACTAAGCTTGAGAAGAATGATAGTGAAAATGAGATTGATAGCACCCTCTACAAACAGATGGTTGGATCATTAAGGTATCTGTGTAATACACGACCAGACATCATGTATGCAGTAGGATTAATCAGTAGATTCATGGAAAATCCAAGAACCTCTCATCTGGTTGTTGTGAAGAAGATACTTAGATACATAAAGGGAACACAAGACTGTGGCATCCTACTTCCTAGTTCCGCGGAAAACACTGAACCAGAAGTGTTTGGATACACTGACTCCGACTGGAGTGGTGACAAAATTGACAGGAAAAGTACTGGTGGCTATGTGTTTATGTGTGGAAAGGCATCAATCTCAAGATGCTCAAAGAAGCAAAATGTGGTAGCTCTATCCTCATGTGAGGCAGAGTACATTGCTGCCTCATTTGTAGCTTGTCAAGCCTCATGGTTGAGCATGCTGCTTGATGAAATTCGACAGTATAAATCAGAAGAAATGAAGTTGTTCATAAACAATAGATATGCTATTGATCTAGCCAAGAATCCAATGGCACACGAAAGATCCAAGCATATAGAAACCAAGTATCACTTTCTTCGTGATCAAGTGTATAAAGGGAAGTTGAAACTTATCCACTGCAAGACAGATTTGCAAATTACAGATGTTCTAACCAAGTCATTGAGCAGAGGCAGATTTGAAGAATTAAGAATAATGCTTGGAATGAAGTTTTTAAGCAAATTCAATTAGGTGGGTGTATTGAACACATTGTAATTTTCATTGCTTTGAATAATCAATGCCTATGTGACACACGTTAGTTAATTAGTTAGCTAGTTAGTTAGTTAGCTATTCGACTGTATATATAGCTCACCTCTGTGAATGTACAACTCAATTCACTTTCCTGTAAAATTTACATCTCTTCGACAACTCCCTCTCCCTTTCGAGAAGTCTTTTCTCTCTTCGACAAGCTCTCTCTCTTTCAACAAGCTTAGTTTTCCTTCTCTGCAACTCGTCTTTCCGTATCAAGATTCAACACTATCAATGGGATGGGAAGAGAGTTCATCTAAATCTTTCATATATTACTTTTGAACTTTCTCTGTTGTGATGGGTAAGTTGTTATTAAGTATATCGCAAGACATGACTGTAAATTCAAATTTTCGTGAAAGCTTCTAACATATTGAAATCAACTACACCAGATAATCTAAGAAAAAACATCAATCAAAATCATTCCATTTAAAAAAAAAATAGTATACCATAGCATAACACAGAAACACAGATTAGACTAAATCATGGAGTCCAAGAGAGATAGATATTCACGAAATAATAAAATTTAGCATGGGTCCTCCTCTTACATACTATGATATACTATAAGCATAAACTGATTGTCGAGATAACACTCCATCAAGATTGAATTAAATAGACATGAGGAAACCCAAATTCAAAGTAAACAAAGTGGAATTAAATTGATTAATCCTCATTATCAAACTCCTGGTATTGCTTAAGGACCTCAGCACAGCCAGAGGCAACTTCCTCAGACCTGAAAAGCATGGTATTGGCAAACCTATCGTCAGAGGCAATTCCATTGTAACGGGTGAGAATAATACGTGCTTGGTCACGTCCTGGTGTTGCTTCTTTGCAACTATCTTGATGACTGCTCACAAGCTTAGCATCACAGATCTGGTCTGCGTGATCCTCATCCACGTAGATTGTATATGCTCCAGTTGCATCAGTCCTCCCACTCTTTGTGTACACTATTTTGTTGGTGTTCTTGTCCTTGCATAGCAGCATAACCTCAGCACCTAAACAAAATCATCAATAATCATATACAGTGGCTTAACTAGCAACCTCTCAAATATAAAATTGATGAAAAAAAAATTAGATTGCTTTCTTTTTTTATTTATTAAAAAATGTGTGACCTAGAAACACTTAACGTCGTGCTAAACTTAATAAGCTTTTTTAGTGAAAATAAAATTCTGGGAGTGAATTGTTAGATCCAGCACACTGAATAATGAACAGACCAGACAGTAGTTCGAATTTTAAGTTAAAAATCTTTACAGTGCGGCTATTTGTGCAGTGAGATCAGATCTGAGAATGAACAATCTTGCTTCTTTTACACACCAAAAGCACAAATTTTTGACAATGAAACAATAGGACTTTACTTTTTAGAAATAGATCTGAGAATTAGCTTTATATAGCACTAATACTACTACTAAAGAAAGCATATAACTTTAAATAAATGATAAAGTAGATGGAGAGGAGAGGAGAGGAGGAAAAGGTTTAGTAGTTACCGGCAATGTTGGTGATGGCGGAGGTCTCAAAACCAGCACGGCAAGGGTCACATAAAACGCGACCCTTCACACAGAAAGGGTTCTTAGCAGGGCGAATGGCTACAACCATCGCCGGAAGCACACACATAAACAACACCAAAGCTACTCTTGAACCCATAACGAACGGCGCAGATGGAACAAGAAGATGATGAGGAAGAAGAGGGTTATGTGTTGTTATGAATGTGAATGAATGAATGAATGAATGAATGAATGGGCAGAGAGAAAGTAAATTGAATTTGAGGATCGAGGATTTCAATTAAAGGGGGTGTGGGGTCAGTTGGTAAAGTTGATAAAATGAGCATCCAGAAAAAGTAAAGCGCGTGGTATATGTTCACCTGCGTCGGAGTGTACCGTAAAGGAACGTGGTCTAACTACTATCGCGTGCCACGTCATATTGATCGAATAATCTCTTGCTTAGTGAGGTTACGTGGAAGGAGAATGATGCGGTGTTGAGAAAGATAGAAGTAGAGGAACAAAAACAGAGGCGGTGTTGTTAAGTTATTATAATGTCTGTAGCTGGCTTTGTCGGTGCATGTGACTGCAAGTGAACAGCAATGCATCTATGAATTCCGCGTGATACGCCGTTAATTTTGTCCTCATCTTTTGTATTTATTACCGCAAATATCCTCATTTTTTATTTAGGCTCTTGGAATTTTCTTTTTTTAAAAAACACTTAGTAAATATTAAGTGTTTTTAAGTTTTAACTAACTGCGTTAAATCTATTCTGACTTTGCAGGTAACTAAAAATATTTAATATTTCTAGAGGTAACTATAAAAACTTAATATTTGCCGGTGTAACTAGATCACAAATGACAGCCAAATCAGCATAGATTTAACGTTGTTAGCTAAAACTAACAGCAGTGGTTACTAGAAACACTTAATATTTATAAGATGTTTTTTTACAAAAATGCACGAGGGTAAATGAAAAATAAAGATATTTACAAAGATAACATATATTTAAACCTCATCTTTTTTCTTGCTCGCTTTTGGAGAGTTGACTTGAGTAGCCTTTTAATCTAAGTCTTGAATCACGCCTAATTGTGTGTTTTCTTTTTCATCTTACTCTTTTTTTATAAAGAAAAAAGAATTAGATTGGTTGACTCGATTAGGATAACACCTCTTAATCATGATGACTCAATTAGTTTCATTTAGTTTAACTTTAATTATAGTTAAAATGGAGTTTTAGGGGGGAAATGAATAAAAAAACAATAAAAAACATTTTTAAGCAATTCAACTCGGCTCAATTGACGATTAAAAGTTGTTCATTCACATTTCAACCCAATTCTACATGGATCAACCGAAAAACAATCCAATTGAAGTTGAACCAACCGTATTGTTTTGTTCTCAATTCAACTGCCCGGTCCCATATGATTCTCACAATACTGGTTGCAAAATGAATCGTTTTGCATTTGTAAAAAAAAACTTTAAAAATAATAATTTCTTCAAAAATACAAATGTAAATTTTTTTATTTTTTTGGTCAAGAAAATGTAAATTTAATAATGTGAAAAAATGAATGGGTTTGTGCCAAATCCGACCATACCCATTGACCATTGCTGCTTAAACTTGATAAGGCCCAAATTGATGTCCATGGACGAGAACCATTTTAATGGGCCTAATAGACTTGGAAGAATCTGCTATCAGGTTACTTACTTACGAGATTTGTTTTCTTTATTTGGGTCCCATTTTTTGTACCCTCGCCCTTAAACATCATACCCCCCACAATTCCTGTAAAAAACCAAAAATACCCTCCAAAGTTAACAAAAATATAAATCCGTTTTTCATACTTCATTTACTTCCATTTTTGCAAAGAGTAAGTTCAAAAAATTTTCCCTCGCGGAAATACCTAAATCCGTCGCCAAGGAAGTATGTAAATCCGCAGGCCATTTTTTTAACAACAGATTTACATAATTCCGTATAAACCCAGCATTATTAGAAACGGAAGTATGTAAATCCGCAGTTGTTATTTTAAATGGCTAAACGGATTTATGTAAATCCGCGGTTGACATTTTTCAACAAAATTGGTAACAGATTTACGTTACTTCTGTAGTTTATTTTTTTAAAAAAATTGGTAACGGATTTACCATAAATCCGTAGTGTATTAATTTTTTTTAATTTTCTTTTATTTTTTATTTACAGTGGTGCTTAGCAGAGGTAGAGACAACAAAATTATAGACTCGAGGAGGGATTTCGTGATGCGGGGTGGATCGTCACAGGTTGGTGGTATGGGTGAATCGGAAGAAACTCCGGTTAGTACACACACACGGATCAGTATAGTCGGTCATGCATCTCGCCGAGATAGATGTGCCCGGGAGCGAGATAGACAACAGGCTCCTCGGCAGAACATGGAGGAGGAGGCTGCTGGTCAGGACTACTACCATGGCCAGGCTGCTGGTCAGGACTACTACCATCGGTCTTAATATTCATGGACGGCCAGTGAATGCAGCCATCATCTCCAAAAGTGGGTTTGCGATAAGTGATTTTAGTAACCTCTCGGTCATCACCCCTCACTTGAACCTTAAGCTCTATTTTATCTTTCAAACCTTCGAAGGTGATGTTGTCATGGAGCCTGCATAAGACGGGTTTTGGACATGAGAAGAAGACACCATCTTCTCTTGTGGTGATTTGGCCACCAAGATGAACAGCGGTTAGTGTGCTGTCTCTTGAGTACTGAGTGGATTCAGTGTTCATTTTGGTGTGTCGGTGTGAAAGAAGAAAAACAGAGTGAAATGTTGGTGTGAAAAAAATGAGGGTGAGGGTGGGTATTTATAGCAATGTTCATTGATTATGTGCCGTTGATATTTCGGTGTGATCTACACCATTAAAAATCAATCTGTTAAGGCACATTAATCGAGACGAACAAATGTGAGTCGTTGATCAAAAGTGTCGGTGGAATCCTGGCCATTTGTTTTGTAACAACGGATTTATCTATTTGTTAGATGAATCCGTTTTGAAAAAAATACAAAACGAATTTATCTGATAATTAAATACATTTGTTGTCACAACCCAACCGTGGGTCGGGGGTTCGATCCCCGCATTGGGCACGGAGCAGCGTTAAAACTCTGGGCCAGCTCTCCTGCCCCTCGAGGCACCTCCAATGAGCAAGGGATTAGTTACTGCTGTCCGTTGCAGTAAATTAACAAAACAGATTTAAGTTTCTCTGATGTAAATCTATCTTTTTAAAGTTATCTTAACGGATTTATGTTTTTTGACTTACCATCGTTATTAGTTTTTTCTAAAACACGGATTTATCTGATTAAATGATAAATCCGTTTTAGTTTTTTTACCAAACGGATTTACCATTCAATTAGATAAATTTGTTGGTTAAAAATTATTAGGGGAAATCTGGGAATAAAAAATAACGTGGGGGTATCATGTTTAAGGATGGGGGTACAAAAAATGGAACCCTATTTATTTTTGGTGAGTATTTTTATACTCCCACACTTTATCTCCATACCCCACACTTTCTAGTTTACCCCTTAGGAAAAATGTAAAACGGATTTATCATTTTAAAAAATAAATCCGGTTAGCATTTTTTAAAACCTGATTTATCTATTAAAATGATAGATATGTTTTGTTAAAAAAATGCAAAAGAGATTTATCATCTTAATAGGTAAATCCGGTTTCAAAAATTGCAACCCAGATTTATCTATTAAAATGATAAATTTGTTTCTCAATATTTTGCTACAAAACGGATTTATCATTTTAATAGTTAAATCCGGTTTGCATTTTTAAAACCAGATTTATCTGCTAAAATAATAAATCTGTTTTGTACAGGGATAGATTAAGTTTGCCTAGCTATAGGTTTTACTAAATTTTTTCTTGGGATTAGTGTTTTCTCTTTTTTGATGGATTGAGTTTTCTTTTTGCTTCCTGTTGTTGGTGTGCTGCAAATAATTATTAATGGATTTGGTGCCAACCTGGTTGGGATGAAAGTCGTTATAGTGATGCTTTTGCATACTTCTATAGGATTGCTTTTATTTCCCGTTGTTTTTAATGTTGTTTTTACTCATGAGTATTGGCCTAGTACCCCCATATTTTTTGTTTATTCTTTTCTTCTTTTTTATCAATAAAATTTAGGCGGTGTACTTTGTTTCCTTCTTAATGATTTTTCCTTAAGAAAAGTTTTGCATCAGAAGGTTTTAACGAGACTCCATACACTTTCTTTTGCTAAAAAACCAAGTAAATCATATTATATTTTATTTTAAAATTAAACCGACAGAAGACCAGAGAAAAAAAATATAAGATTAGTTTGGATGGTTCTTTTTTTGAAAAAAAGAATCAGTCCAATCTAATATGCAAATATGGGGTTTTGTTTGGTGATTTCAATCCGCTAACTTATAACGAATAACTTATAACAGATAAACTCTTTGTAAGTGTCTCACACGACTAGCTTATAATAGTTTTTTTCACTAGCTTCTAGCATTTTTTGAAACGTTACTTCATATTTTATTGTGTTTCATTTTTTCTCTCGTTTTTACTCTTATTATTTTAATTAATTTCCCCATTTATCTTCCATTAAATAAATCTTCTCTCTCATTTGAAGCATTAATTACAAATATCAATTTATGTCATTTTATATTATGAGTTTGTTCAACCACTAATGAACAATATATTTTGTTTACCATTAATGAACAATCTACTTAAAATAGTACCTAATGTATTTTTCTTTCAATATATAGTTTATAATTTTTTTAAACATATATATATATATATATATATATATATATTACTCATTTTAATACGTACCATGATGTATAACACGAGCAATCATTTTAAAAGAAAACTAACTTTTATATTTAATTAATAATGACATGTTTTACACTGAATAATATTTTTATTTTATTTATAATGAATAACAAATGCATAAATAATACTTTAATAAATTCTTTTTTTGACTAAATACTTTAATAAATTCTTAATATCAAAAATTTACTATGTTTTAAGGTATATACAGCGGGTAGAACAAACTTATATTACTAAATATATCGTAAAGAAATGAGGATAGGCCGTTTATTAGTAAATTCAATTTTATATCTAATAGAAATTATATTTATTATTTTTAATGTCTAAAAATGCATATATATATATATATATATATATATATATATATATATATATATATATATATATATATTGAACATATACTAAATATTAAATATAATTAACGAACATCTGCAAATAATTTAAAACAATAACTTTATACCCTTAATTACAAATATATTTTATATTATAAGCTAGTTTAACTACTAATTTTACCAAACATTTTAAATTCAATCCGCTAACTTACTTGGTATCAGCTAACCTATATAAGCTCTTCCGCTATACACTAGCTTATCTGCTACCCGCTTTTTTTACCAAACAAGCCACGTATTTCTTGCTATTTCCCTAACCCACAAATTAATAAGTATCCATGATGGAAGTATCTCCTACTTCAACCACAAACGGCCTTCTTAATTATCTATAGCCCACCGCGAAACAATTATGGAAACCCCAGAATATCTAAGGAAATAATCAACTAGATATTGTATTTAGTAATCTGAACTATTAATTTATAGAGATGCTTTTGCATACCTCTACGGGATTTAACCAAGGGTCGGGGGTTCGATTCCCGCATTGGGTATGAAGAGCGTTAAAACTCTAGGCCAGCTGTCTTGCCTCTCGAGACACCTACAATGAGCGAGGGATTAGTCACTGCTGTCCGTGCGGTGGATACCCGGGTTTACCCAAAAATACCTCTATGGATTGCCTTTACTTCTTATTGGTTTTAATGTCGTTTTTATTTATGGGTATTGGCCTAGTACACCATGTTTTTGTTTATTCTTTTCTTCTTTTTTATCAATAAAATTTAGGCGGAATACTATTTTTCCTTCTCGATACTTTTTCTCTAATGAGGATTTTGCACGAAGTGTTTTGCATCAGAAGGTTTTAACGAGGCTTCATACCATTTCTTTTGCTAAAAAACCAAGTAAATCAGATTATATTTGATTTTAAAATTAAACCGACTAGAAGAATAGAGAAAAAAATATAAGATTAGATTGGGTGGTTCTTTTTTTGAAAAAAATCAGTCCAATCTAATTTGCAAATGTGGGGTTCTGTTTGGCGATTTCAATCCGCTAGCTTATAACGAATAGCTTATAGCAGATTAACTATTTGTAAGTGTTTGACACGACTAGCTTATAGTCTTTTTCACTAACTTTTAGAATTTTTTTAAACCCTTCATATTTTTGGGTAAACCCGGGTATCCTCCACAGCGACTGTGGAGACTAATCCCTCGATGTACTGGAGTTCATTTAAGGGCTGACCTCTCGCAAGCGATGTCTCTCCACACTGGAGACTAAACCCTTCATATGTTATAGTGTTTCAAATTTTCTCTCATTTTTACATTTATTATTTTAATTAAATTACTCATTTATCTTTGTTTAAATAAATCTTATCTCTCACTTTAAGCAATAATTACAAATATTCATTTATGTCATTTTATTGTTATAAGCAAAACCGCTAATTTTACCAAACCTAGGGATGGCAATGGGGCGGGGCGGGAAGTACTCACTCGCTCGCCATCCCCGCCTCCCAAGTTGTCCCTCGTCCCTATCCCCGATCCCCGCCTTGGGGTGTTTTCCTCCTCCATCTCCATCTCCATCTCCACGGATCCCCACGGTCGCTGCGGGGACCCCGGAAATTTATTAAAACTTAGAAAAAATATAAGTTAAAATATAATAAAATTGAAAAAATATATAAAAGTAAGACTAAAAAACCAAACTTTAACATTTTAATATAAAAAAATATAAAAGTTAGTCTTATTTTTATTTTTTTCTTTCTATTTTTATATTTAGAATGTATAAAAGTTAGAAAAATTTAATATTTTAAATTAAAAACACGTATAAAAAGATTAAAAAATTAATACTTATAATATATATATATATATAATAAAAATATTTACGTAATATATTCAGGGCGGAGTCTCTGCGGGGCGGGGGTATGATCCCCGTCGCCATTCCCGCTTTGACTGCGGAGGGGATTTTCTCCTCCGTCCCCATCCCCATGGGGAAAAATTCTCCGCCCACGGGTCTCTGAATGGGGCAATCCCCACGGGGATCCCCACATACATGTAGAAATTGTCACCCCTAACCAAACCTTTTAAATTCAACCCGCTAACTTACTTGGTATCAGCTAACCACGGTAAGCTCTTCCGCTATACGCTAGGTTATCTGCTATTTACTTTTTTTTACCAAATGGAGCCCGTATTTCTTGCTATTTACAGAACCCACAAATTAATAAATATCTATGATGAAAATACCTCCTACTTCAACCACAAACGTCCTTCTTAATTATATATAGCCTACCGCGAAACAATTATGGAAACTCCAAAGTATGTAAGGAAACAATCACACAAGATATTGCATTTAATACCGTAATCTGAACTATTAATTTAATCTAATAATTATAATTAAATATTTTAATTTTCATAATAAACAAATATTCCCACTTGAACCAAAGAACACAAGAACACTTGGATGAAATGGTAGAGATCTCTTCCAATTTAACCAAGATCCTGGTTTCGAATCCATGCTTACACGACAACGTTAAATCATATTCCCACTTTAGCAAATTTAATCAAAACATAAATAGTATAATCAATCTCAACCATTCATTAATTTATTAATATATTTAATGGGCAACACCGACGAAAGGACTTGATTAAAACCCATTGGGTGTTTTTTTTAACCCCCACATTAAACTCCATACCCCATATTTGATTTTAACCCAAAAATACCCCTTTCATTTTTACCAAAATCTAATCAGGCCCCACAAAATTCTAAGATTTCCGGAAATATCTAAAAAAAGGTATTTCTGGAAATTTTATCAGTTCAAATTTTCGGAAATATTCAAATTTTTAACCTTCCGGAAATACTTTTTTTTGAGGTATTTACGGAAAGTTTTATTATTTATACTTTCCGAGATACCTTATTTTCAGTATTTCCGGAAATTGTTTTTTTAGTTTTTTTTTACCAATATAGCTACGATAGATAGCAGATGCCCCTTTATGGATTTATCGGATGCGTTTACCACATCAGAGGTTTTTCGTACTCGGGATATTGTTACCCGTTGGGCTAGAGATATCGAGAAAGCCAACGGGGTAATTGTCATTATTATTCGATCCGAGTCGAGTGAGAATGGTAA
Organism: Astragalus membranaceus; assembly: GCA_039519185.1. NCBI lineage: Eukaryota > Viridiplantae > Streptophyta > Magnoliopsida > Fabales > Fabaceae > Astragalus > Astragalus membranaceus. The sequence goes on along the minus strand of CM076848.1, from coordinate 42,605,777 downwards.
AGGGAAGAAAAATAAGATTGTCTTTGGTTGTGATAGGCATGGGAGATATAGTGGAGTAGATGTTGGGTGTTCTAGTAGACACAAGACCTCAAAAAGGCGTGGTTGTCCATTTAGATTGAAAGCTAAATCACTCGATCCTCCTAGTCTTGATTGGAACACGGTGTAGGTTAAAACACAGCATAACATTTGCTGTCCTGAAAGAGAGACTACTGCGTAAGGTGCAACCGGAGGGCGACGAACATGAAATAACTAATATAATTTATCGGAAACCAGCTTGGGTTAATGGACGTGTGTACTGGTCTGCAATGGATGTCAACAACGACGATGACGTCCAAGCCATGATGGTCATTCATGTTATCTTTAAATTGAATGGTTATATGCATTTATACGTCGAAACCAGAAAGACCGTCGCTGAGATCCTTCGTCGTTTCACTCCACCATCTCAGTAGTTTCTATTATGTTTTCGTTTTGTTTGTTGTTGCAATCTGTTATTTTAAATCAATGTAGAATGCGTTTTTAATTAATCAAATAAGTGTTTCATTTTTTATTTTTGCACTCCGGAAACACCATATTATATGATAAATTCGGAAGGCAATTTTAAGGGATTTTCGGAAATACATCAAATCTAGATAAATCCGAAATGCAATATTGAGGGATTTCCGGAAATACCTCAAATACAGATAAATCCGGAAGACTGTTTTTTTGATTTTCCGGAAATATCTCATTTTACGGTATTTCCGGAATGTAAAATGTGTTCCGGAAATACCGTAAAATGGGATATTTCCAAAAAATCAAAAAAACAGTCTTCCGAATTTATCTGGATTTGAGGTATTTCCTAAAATTTTATGAATTTAAAGAATAGTTTTGTCCATTTGGTCATTTTGAGTAGATGATTTAAGAGGGGTTAAAAAAAAAACAGCCACACCCATTGGATGTGGAGTAAGTAGATTCCAAACTTTGCTACAATGATGTGAACATTTGGTTGGCCAATTAGAGTCGCACAAAGTGACTTTTCTTTTAGACACCCCAAAGAATCCGAAGCCCGGATTCCAATCCAATTGGTAGTAGTATTATTTTTTAAAAATGCATCTGGAATAATAATAATAATAATTGAAATTAAAAAGACGATACCTACAGTAATTGAAAAGGAAAGGTTGACGTGAGATTTGATTTCTCGTTAATGATGATCACATCACCATCAGCTGATAATCAACGGTTAAGATTAACTCCTCGGTTTTAGGCTCTTGTTTTATCTCCCCATAAGAGCTTCCCTCTTCTCTTCTCTTACTCTCACACCACCCTTCATGAATCTTCTTCTTCTTCTTCACTCTTGATGACAGTTTGATAGAGAAAAAAAAAACAGAAAGTGTTAATTTCTGCAGTAGTAGCAAGTAAGCAGAAAGCGACAGAAGAAGTAAGAAAAGATGTTGTTGGGTAAGAGACCACGTCCTCCAATGAAGAGAACCACAAGCATGTCAGAAATAACCTTCGATCTGAACACGGTCACAGATGATGTCCTTCAGGGACCTGCTGGCGTTTTCAACGGTTCAGATCAAAGCAGGGTTTTATCCACAGTTTCACCAAGAAACCATAGAAGGAATTCAGCTGATTTCGCAAACCCACCTGATTTTCTTCGCTCTTGCTTTCTCTGCAAACGCCCTTTAGTTCCAGGCCGTGACATCTACATGTACAGGTATTATTATTATTATAGTATTATACTCTCCCCGATTAATTAACCTTATGATACTACCTCTCTTTAATTAATTTAATTGAAATGAATAATGAAAATTGCAGAGGTGATAGTGGTTTCTGCAGTCTAGAGTGTCGTCAAAAGCAGATGAACAGGGATGAGAAAAAGGATAAGTGTTGTGTGGCAGTGTCAGGGACATCATCAAAGAAACAACAACCTGTGCCTCCGGTTTCACCTTCCGGTTCTCAATCTCGTCAAGTTAACACTAAACACGAAACCGTGGTTCTCACCAAGTCGTAGCACCAAAGATTGATTTGATGATGATGATGATGATGATGATGATGATGATGCTATTATTAATAGTAATTAATTCCTATATATATATATTGTCTACCCACCATCCCCGTGCTCTTTTGCACCTTAAATTATGTTGAATATTATTGCTATGATCTCTTGGATCCTTTTGTTCTGCCTTTGTAATGTAATTTTTATCGTGGCGCTTTTTTGGATAGTGGTTCTTTGCTTCTTTATTGGCAGCACAAACCAGTATTTTTTAAGTCACTCTAGTAGTAAATCAAAACAAAATTGTAAATCATATATAGTTCGTCCCTTCTTAATTTCTGGCTATACTGCATTCATAATTTCACTTCCTTACTCTTCAGCATGTTTCAATGGTGACATGTAAACCTTATGTTTCTTCTATGTTTTTTTTTAAGCAAAAGATATTCATACTAGTATTAGTAAAAGTAAAAGGGGCACTCAAACTCCATTAAAACACCAAACTCAATTATGTTTCTTCTATGAGTGGAAAACTTAAAAAAATAATAATGATGGTGTTGAGAAGTCTCTATGGCACACTACTCCACTGATTTTTTTTCTCCTTTTTCTTACGAGTTCAGATGTTAAACAATAGTGTACTCATAGGCGGACCTATACATGTATTTGAGACAAAGCTCCCAGAAAAATAAAATTAGTATTGATATAGTAGAAAAAAATGTTTTTGCACCCGTGAAAATTTTTTTGTTGTACCTAAGTTTTTAATTTTGCATTAAGGAGACACCACACTCTCACATATTTTAATTAAAAATAGTTTTTATCTCTCCTTGAATCGGTTCTTGTTCTTATTATCCTAATTTCGATTCTGTTAATGCTATTTAATTGTTAATTTGTGTTAGTACTATACTATTTAATTAATTTGTATTTTATGTTAGTGTTATTTAATTTATTTTGATTATGTTAGTCTATTTAATTTGAATTTGTTCTATATTTTGTTAATATGTTGATTCTTTTAGTGCTGTTTAATTTGTATTTAAAAACTTGTTAGTGTTATTTAATTTGTGTTGGTCTAGTACAACACAAGTCGTAAAAATGTCAAAAAATTATTTTTATATATGTGTTTGAAAAAATTTGTATCCCCGAGTATACTATATAATTAGCAGGTAAGTTGCGTAAACTAGCCCCAATTTTAATATTAAAATTCTATTTTTTATTATACTTGTTCGATCAATAATGAATCCACATGACATACTAATCCCACCGAATCTTTCTAGTGATTATAATATAGATCGATGTATGTAATGTGTGGTACTGCAACCTTTTTTCTTTAAACGGATGCAACTTACAAGCAACTCAAATCATGCAAAGTTGTGCATAATCTAAAGGAGAATTATATCCCACTTTAAAGATTTTATACTTTTATCCACTTGATCATGATGATGCTTGCAGAATTGTTAATAATAATTCAGACATATAATTCAATTTCGTCAAAAATAATTTGTTGAGATATCAAAATTATTAGAATTAAGCTAGAAATAGTCTTAGAAGCTAAAAAAAAGAGATATCAAAATTATTTTACCACTGGTTAATTGGAGTAAGTTACCGTTGAAACATTTTTGCAATAAAAAAGATAGAGTAGGTGGTTAATAAATTGGCGTAAAAAAGGGCCATAGACTCAGATTATTAACATGCAAATAAAGAAGCCTAACTAGGTATTTTTCCCTCTTTACCTGTGAACAAAAGAAGGCATTATCAAAATAACATGATACATTAGATAATACAGTAGAGTTATTGGCTTATTGCAATTTAATTAGTGATTTAATTATGGTCATTGGGAGGGAATCTGTGGCTTAGTCAGCATTGCATAAAGTTGGTCCCACTTTGTACAAATACTAATAGCGATGGGAAACAGATTCATTTTGGGGGAGAACAAAGAAGACACAAGAGACCCCAATTTGGCAACAGAAAAACAATGGCAACCACACCTTGTAGGGACTGCAAGGGGAGTCATCTTAGCCTAATAGATGCGGTGGGAGACCACTATGATATGAACTATCACTTCAAATAATTTTTATTTTACACTTAAAGTTACATACAAGTGTTAATTTATTTTTGAAGTAAGTATTATTTTGTTGATTTTCTTTAGAATATGAGTTTACAAATTTCAGATTAATCAAATTTTCATTAACATGTAATCAGAGACCATAATGGGACATTCCGTACGGTTTTTACGGATCTCTGGGTTACTCTATTAATTGTTGTCCAAGTTGAAATTATGGCCTTTTTGGATAGTATCTAACTTGCTGAATTCTTAAGTACCTACTACATAATCTGTGGTACCAACACTTAGGTGAGTTGTCAAAATAATAAGAGTTTATGTGTTTAAATGTTGCCAACTCATTTAATAATAATCAATTTTGAGAAACTATAGATCTGATTTACCCTAATTTTTGGGACTTAATTTCTGCTCAACCCATATTTCCTCCTCTCTTCTCTATTGAGACAATGTTGATCTATGATAAAAGTTTAGTAATTTTAGTTTTGAAAAACTTCTTTCAACTAAAGCAACAACTATTGGGATTGTTGACACTATCTATAAAATCACGTAGTTACGTGCTCCAACAAAAATAAAACTGAATACTTAGATATTATTTCAGATAAATTTGTTTCTTTGTGCTAATTACATATTCATGTACTGCCACGAAAAAACTACCGTCCACAAGATAAAAATAAGAAATATAGTATACTAAAATTTTCTTATACAATTATTAATTCAAATTACTAAAATGACCGATGCGACTTGGATTGGTTTGGTTGGTTCGGTTTTTCACGGAAAAACATTAGAGCACAGTTGGAGCTACATATCAGATTCATATAAAAAAAATTAGACTTTATATACATTGCATATTCATATAAAAAAATTGTATTGTATATTGGATTTTGCGGTTTGGTCTCTGTAATCAAAACCGTGAACCAAACCGAACCGCGTGGTTCACTAATAATAAAAACCAAACTGAACCAATAAGAAGTGGCTTTTTCAGTTTTCCGTTTGATTTGGTTCAGTTTGCGATTTTTTATTGGTTTGGTTCAGTTTTGAACACCCCTAACGCACAACCTTTGCATCTTCTCTTCCCTACAGAACGCAATCGCTCTCCTCTCCCTAACTGAGCCAACCACTAGTCAATACAAGTCGAGACCACTAGTCAGTACAAGTTTCACCTCATACATGTGTCACTAAAAAAATCAGCTTATTCACTAATATCTGAAGAAACCGCTAATTGAAAGTTGATAATTTGAAAACTATTTTAGTTTGAAAATTCAAATTAATGGATTTCAAAATATAAATTCAAATTTATAATTTAGATTTAATAATATTTATTTAAAACATTAAAAAATAATGTATTTTCTTAATTTATTTTTTATACTTTTAAAGGCTTAGGTAATTTCTCCATATTTAATAAGAGACTAAGGGTAAAAAAAGACTTTATATTTTTTATGGTGAGAATAAAAGGCTTTTTTAAAAGAATAAAAAATGTCAGCAAAAAAATTATCCTGATAAAATTAAAAGAATAAAGAGGCTTTGGTGAAGTGAAATTTGAAGGGATGATTTGGTTTAAGTACTTAGAAGGTTTAGTTTTAGAGATGACATTGCTTATCAAATATATGTTGTGCATTGCAGGATGTTTACTTAGGTGACTACCCTGGAGTACTTGATGGTTGGATGGATGTCATTGCTTAAACCGGATCGTCTTTACTTTCAGTTGATATTTCTTACTCTAATCTTAGTGGAGTTGCTTGCTTCGCTTAGTATTCTTGAAAGTGTATTATGAGTTTTGTGGTATAACTGCTGGTGTAGTCTTTGATTTCCCTGCTGTCACAACATTCTGAGGGGTAAGGCTGTGATGTCTCTTTTTTGGTCTTGTGGTGGAGCTGTTTTTGCTACTATGGTGACATAATTTGATATCAATATATTCTTCCAATTATCGAAAAAAAGGAAACAGGGAGGGAGACTGCTTCTATGAAATTTTAATAAGTTTAAATTGTAATAATATACAATATTCATTCATGGGAGTTTAATTTGTATATGGAAACTGTTAAAGTCTTCCCCTTAGTTATAAATAGTGAGCTCTTGTAAAAGATCACTATTTGAGTGACAAACATAAATTTGCAGTCTCGGATAAAGATAATGCAAAGCAGACGAAGATGTTGTAAAGATAGCACTGGCTGTGCCTGTTTTAGTTTGTAATTTGTAAGTCTTCTGCTTATTTTGTTGTTAACTTTAGGATGCTGCTTTTTTTTTAGATTAGTCTCTGAATGCATTACAGCCAAAGCTCTAGAGCTATTTCTTCAAGATCTTTGTGATTGCACTTAAGAAATAAAACTTCAAAGAGGAGGAAAAAACATGAATTCATTGCATTTGTAAGTATTATGAAATTAAAACTAAAATTATAATTCACTTCTTTGATTTTTTTAGCTTTAATTTATGTCTCACTTCTTTGTTACTAGCGTAAATTACGCCTTAGGAAAGTACCTTAGTTTAGTAAAGGCAAAAAGCTTTATTGTTGGTTTTCGAATTTATATTTTTCTCTTGTTACTAGCATAAAATACACCTTAGGATTTAATGTACTGTTTTTCCTGATTGGGGCTTCTATGGCAATTGGTGATTATACATGCTATTGTTGATGTGGTAGAAAAGTTGGAGAAAGCAAGGTTAGTTATTTCAATCTTCAGGCCCTTAGGTTATGAATTTGTGATACTTGCATTTCTTGAATACACTAATTGTGTTGCTGTCAAAGGCATTGGTAGGTTTTATCTTTATGTACAGACATTTTTGTCAGGTTATTTTGCTCATGATTGAAAAATTTTCCTTTATTGTGTGTATATCATGACATTGATGATTGTCATTCAAGTTACAGGTACGTGGAAAACTAAGGTTCCAATGTAAATGTATCTGTAAGAGATTGAATTCAGTTGGGAATGTAATTTTTTTGAATTGTTTAGTTAGGTGTGGTGATCTTGGTTTATTTGTATGAAAACTGTAGGAAAGGTTCCATATTTATTTACATATCGTATGATGTCATGTCATATCCTTTTGAAAGACATTTCATGTCAATGGTTATCAATTACTTTAGGAATTCCTTATTTTGTTTCAAATTTGATTTATATTGCTGGAATGAGTACATATGTTGTTATATAATGGTTTTTATTGATATTGATTTGCTCAACATTTAGGAGGATATGGAAAGATAAAAGCATCGATATTGTTGACATAAGACTCAAGCTGGCTCAAAAGAAGCACCAAAAAATCAAAAAAATTAAACACCTTTAAAATCGGATATTCCTGTTATCCGACTTTAAAAGTGTTTCACAAGGTCAGAACCATACCATACACGTGGTAATTAAAGTCGGATGCTGCTTGTCCGACTTAAAAACGCCCTTTTTTAGTCGGGCGTACGTTAGTCCGACTTTAAATCTTCAGACTTTCTAAGTCGCCTTAATAGACACGCATCCAACTTTAAAAATCCAAAATATCCGACTTTGAATCCCTTTTTTCCACTAGATCACTTATATGTTGTTCAACATTCCGATTTTCATCAAATGCGTGACTTATTACTCACACTTGATACTCCAACAAGGGGTGGCGTAAAATCTAGCAAGAATGCGACTCCTCTTTTGCTTCGAAGAACCCTGACAATGACCCCAATAGAGATCTGGAAACCGTTTGGGGAAACACCTTGAGGCTTTGTTCGCATATGATTTTTATTGTCGCTCATATCGTTAGAGAAGGAAACAGCTACGCAGGCAAATTAGTTGCTTTTGGTCTCGTTAGTTGAAATTATACTTGGTTGAGTTTGCCTACATATGCTTGACTTTTGTTTTCCTGACAAGGGTTTTAGCCTAGCCCCCTTAGACTTTCTTGTATTTTAGTTTTTGTGTAAAACTATTTCACACCCACATTGTGTGCTCAATAAATCATGGGGAAATTATATTCATCTCCCCTAAGTTATGACTAAATGACACAGACACCCATATATTTTTAAATTGAACACTCGTCTCCCTTATTTAGTGAGAAAGTTTTACCCACCTCCCTATATTTTACTTAAAAGACACAAACACCTCTTTTATTCTTACATATATAAGAAAAGTGTGTGTAACCTAAGGGTGGTCAATGTCTTGTTTAAAGGGCCCACCCAAGGCCCAAACCACTAAATTAAGGGCTTTGGGCCTAAAATTCTCAATTAAGAAAGAGCTTCAAAATTTGGCGATCACTTTTCCCACACCCAACCTAGAGTACTCCGCCGCCCTCTCCCTGACAATCGTTGATTTCGATTTCCCAATGTCAGTTTCACACCCAGGTACTCCCTCCCTCACTTTCCTCCTTTAATTTTCATTGTTTTATATTTCTGTTTCTGCGTTTTCTGGATTCTGAGTTGTCAGCGACAGATTCGGTTGCCCTCAACCGAATGGTTCTAGGGACGAAGCAAAACGGACCTGTTCGATTGAGGTCAACCGAATCATACTGATACTGATTGTGTTTGATATGTTCGGTTGCAGGTATGATCCAATTCGTTACCCTCATTGAACGAAATGCTGGGAGAATTTCCATTCCAAATGAGATTTGGAGACTAGGGTTTCCTTGTTCCTTTTATTTTGTCTTGGAAGTTGGCCCTTGTATTCGTGGTGTCAACAACATGCGCTATGGCAACATCCTTATTGATACGTGATAACTCATGTTTATATGAGTTATTTATACTTATTCAAAGTTGAATCATGCAAGTTCTCTGGCAATAGTAGGTTGTTTCTATTAAGTTTCTGTTAGTTTATTGCTTTTCAGTTAGAAAGGGGCTAAATTACAAATTCTATGCATTTTGGCACCAATTGGCGCCTTTGTGAGCGTTTTGATGCTTCTTGTGTTTGTGCAGTAAACTGAACGTAGCAACGTCTCTCGTCACGTCTGACGGAAGGCAGCAAGGCAAGAAAGAAATATCTTATTTTTGGCGCACAAGAAATGATGGTCAAAGATCTAGAAAGTCAGAAGATCTTCTCAGCGCTGACGCGGCTGACGCACTGTAGCAGTGCAATGTCATTTCAGCAATATTTTATTTACAAGCAAGCTGGGAAAGTGGGGAATGACATCAGCAAGCATGTGACCTTCTGTTTTTTTTGGCTATTTAAACAAAGCTTATCTCTCTCTACGAAAAGAGAGAAGGGGGGAATCCATTCATCATCCACCTTCCTCCACTTCCAGAGGAGTTTTCTAAAAGAAGTTCTGGACACAGACTTCTTCATTCGAACTCTCCTCAAGCTCCATTTTTATTTCCATTCGCACCCATTACTGTGAAGCTCAGACGTTGCAACGTCTCTACAGCGTGCATGAAGGAAGGCTACTTAGGCGTATCTTTTGCGTTTAATCTCCTTTTCTCTATGTACGGTATTTGGATTTTAACTCCTTTTCTTTCTGTAAAGACACTCAGCATGAGCTAAACATTTGTAGTTGGGTTGTTGTTTTGCATGTAATGAACCTTTAGTCTAATACTATGAAGTAATGATGTTTATGCGTTTTAAATCTTTGCATGTTAATATTTCCAAACTTGTTTTGAACTGATCACTTAAAATAAGTAGATTCATAGGTACAGACATGGTCTATGAAAAGAACTCAAAGATTTATGTGAATGAAAAGGTGCACTAAAGACATTTAGGCATTTTTATCTAAGTCTAGACATAGAATGGATAATAGTTCATAGGACATTGCTGTGGGTACTTAAAATACAGGAGTAGGCCTACTTAGAACCTAGACATAGGAATTCTAGTACTTGAAGCTCTGACGTTTTGTGACTGAAAAGCACAGCTCTTTTGCAACAGCGTTCAAACGTTATAACGTCTATACAACATAGCATTTGTACGTATTAACGTGTAAACGTTATAACGTCTGACTAGAGGAGATTTACTTGCATGCAGCAATCCAACTCATACTTTTCCATTTTCACAACCACTTCCTCTTTACTTGTTTTATTTATGTTCTTAGTCTTAACACCTACTTTTAGTGCCGATTTATTACCTGTTTCACTTGTGTTTTAAAAGACTTGAACTCTGAAAGTTAATCAATCCTCGTGGGAACGATCTCTTACTTTTATCCACTTTATTACTTGTACGACGTGTATACTTGCACTGACATTGCGACTAGAACACACACGGACGCAACAATACGCATACCATCTGCCAAGCGTATGAGTGTGTTGAGAGTGTGGAAGCCTCGTTAACATACTATCAGACCGGGAGCTTCAAGGTCGCCAGGATTATGCCCGCGGTTGCCTCTGATGGGAGTGGGTGTGACAGTGATACTGCGAGTGATGTTGGATCCGGCTCTGTTGTTACCCAGTTGTAGTTTTTTACTGTTATTTTGTTTATCAATAATTGTAATTGAACGTCACTGATTTAGTAATGAATAAATATTCGGTTGATTATTTTTTGGTTTACAGTACTGTTTAAATTAAACAACAATTTTATTATTAAAAAGCGTCACCGTACATAAAACTCGAAATACACGAAAACGATAAAATGACAGAAATTACTGAGCTGGTGGAGTTAAACGACTAAGGATCTCAACGACGGTCCGTGTGGTTTCCACGTACAATGCAGATAACCCTTCCATTTAAACAGGACATAAATGGACATCATTGCTTGAACGTCATCATCGTTCTTGACATCCATTGTAGACCAGTGCACACGTCCATCAGACCAATTAGGTTTCCGATAAACTATACGAGTTATCTCTCGCTCGTCGCCCTCCACTTGCACCTTACCCAGTAGTTTATCTTTTAGGGCAGCGAATGTTATGTTGTATTTAAGCCTACACCGTATTGTGTCTCGCCCCTCGAAACAGACACCATCAACTTTGTTGGTGATGATGCCCTGATGATGAATGATAGTGAGGGAAGAATCCTCTGAGTATTGTGTTAGGGGCATTTTTTGTTGTATTTATACGATTTGGTGGAGAAGAAGAAGCAGATAAGGGGTTAGGGTTTTTGTGAAGTAGAAGGGAAAGCTGAAGACCAATTTATAATAGACGTGGGGAAACATGAGCCGTTGATCAAAATTTTAGATCACAAATCTGAGCCGTTTATTTTCTATCCGTTGGGGCACAATTTTCAAAAGAAATGCCATCCACTCCTTTTCCTGACACGTTTGACTGGTTGTGAGCCGTTGGTTAAAAGTGTCGGTGGAATCTGAGCCGTTCAATTTATTTTTTAAAAACCTGTATTCGGCTGTCTGTCATACCCCAATTTTGTCCGGCTTAGGTCAAAACCCTAATTTTCCCCAAAAAAATAAATAAATAAGAGAAAAGAGCATCATGCATTGCATTTAGGGTTATAGAAGTCATTTCAAAGTTTCTAAAATCATTTCTGGAGTTGGAATGTACTTTTGGACAATTCAGAGTTTTTCAGTGCAAAAGGGTATTTTAGTCATTTCGCAAATAAGGGATATTTTTTCAGAACAAGCAACTTAACATGCATCCCAAGGTCTTAGAGGTCATTCCTAGGGGGAAAAGTCATTTTTAAAGTGAAAATGTGCTTTGGGCAAAAACTAGGATTTTTAGGGTGAAAGGGCATTTTGGTCATTTCACGCTAGAAGCGGTTTTTTCGTCCCAAATCACCGAACCGTCACCAAAGGATTATTTGAGGAAGATTTGTGCTTAGTTGTGATTTTTTTTTGTGCGCATAAATATTAAGTCTCCTAGCATAAAACTCATTTTTCGAACAAAAGGGCAAAATGGTCATTTTCGCTAGAGTGGGGCCCAAAATCAATTTTGGGAATGGTGTTGTCATGGAATTTTGGGCCCAATGATTGAATCCTAGGATGAGCCCAAAATAAAAAAAAAGAATCTTCATGGAATAAAAGAATGATCATAAAAAGAAAAATCAAAAAGAATGAAAATAAGGTAGTGTCCTCAATAAGACAAAATGTACTATTTTGTGACAACTTGCATTTTTTCCCTCTCCTTCCCTCCTCATGGCTGCGAATTTCAGCCCTCCTTTCACCCTCATTTATGTTTCTTCAACACCCTTAATCCATGTGAGTTGTATTCCTAGCCATTGATTAAAATTCTAGATCAAATCCTAGGCTACAACTATGTGCAAATTGACCTAATTGCCCTCAACAATTTTTGTGTACAAAAAACTCTTCAATTTCATATGACACCAGCCATTCCTCACTCATTTGTGTTTTCTCTTTGTCCCTAATCCATGTGCATTGCAATCTTGGCCATTGATTCAAATTCTATCTCAAATCTTAATGGTTTACAAAAGCACAATGTCCTATATACCCTTAATTTTGCACCTCATATAAAACCCAAAATAAGAGACCATAGGGAGGGGATTCTCATTTTACCCTAGCACACAATCAGATCACAATTCCTCTCCTCCTCCCCTCTCAAACCCAAGGCCACCTCCCACCATTTCCACCACCAATTCTTCAATTTTCAACCATCCAAACTTCATTCCTACACTAGATCCACTTCTAATCTTGCATTATCTTCAAAGTTCATCATCAAATCCTTAAATATCAAGTGATTTTCGTGGGATTCAAGAGGAGGTTCAAGTGTTCTTGGTTTCTATTTTGATCTTCTTCTTCATTTCAAGCAAAATCTAGAGGTAAGCTCACAAACTCTTGCATTTTCTTTAATTTTCATTATGTAATCTCTCTTCTACTCCTCTTTCCTTCTTGAAAGAAGCTTTGAGGACTCATTTCAAACATTATTGGACAAGGACATTGGGAGCCTTGGGTGTTTGAGATGGGTCCTTGGCCTTGAAGGGAAGATTCTTGTGTTTGAATAATCTTCCTTGCATTTCTACACATTTTTCACTAAATTTCATGAAATAAAACCTTGCTTTCCTCTTCTTTTAGCTTCGGCCATGTAGTGTTTTTTTTCTTGTTCATGCATTTCTTTGTTCATATCTTGTGTTGAGGTTGAATTTTTGGTGGGTTTATGCCTTACATAGCCTCGGGTTTGAGGATTAGAGACCTAGGGATTTTTGTTGCTTTTGTTTCTTTGATTTTGTGTTGAAATAAATGATGAAATAACAATTGTTTGAGCATGAAATGTATGCATAGGTCCGAGGGTTTATACTTATGAGCTCATTGATGTGATTTGGTTGCAAGAAATTGATGAAATTGTGCTTGATTTTGCCCATGATTGCATTCGACCATAGGCCATGTCTTTTGGCCAAATTTTGCTCAAAACTTTGTTATTTTGATATTGCATTTGTGTGTGCATTTGATTCAATTGTGTTTGTTCACTTTTTACCATTTTACTTTACCACTTCATTAACTTTTTACCAAGAAACATAAAAACATTTTACCACTTTGGTTTTTACCATTTCACTTAGTTTTTACCAAAACATTTTCATCTCATCTCATAAAACATTTTTACCTTCATTCAAAACATTTTACCACTTGCATCTTTGCATAAAAACCCCAAAACATTTTCTCACTTGCATTTCAAACTTTTTCAACTTTATAAAATAAACCCCAAAATATTTTTACCACTTTCAAGACCAAAAACATTTAATCTCATTTCCAAAACACCAAAACCCAAAAACATTTTACCACTTTCTTACCTAAACCTTTTACCAAAACATTTTCACATTCATGCATCTTCATTCATACTAGGTCTATGTGACACTCCCATGCATCCTCATATGCTTATATCTCTTGCATCATCTTATGCATCCTTGTATGCCATCCATTCATAAATAAAGTGCTATGCATCCATTCATTGTACACTCATACACTTACATGCTTACTTAATCATGCATCCTTCCTTACATATTCAATCATTTAACTTAGAATACTCTATGTTTACAATCAATTGTATTCACTTGTTCTTGATGCCATGTAAATGTCTTGACTTGATTGTGTGCCCTCCTCTCCACTTGTATGACCTCCTAATGGAGACGTCAGTCTACATGCATGTTGTAGCATAGAGCCATTAGGGTAAATACAATCTTTCCCACACACACACAATTACTTTGAGAACTTTGTTTTGCATCTTTAATAATTGAATCATTTGATTGTATGGGCATGTTTAATCTTGGTTAATGAATGATATGTTCGTATTTGCTTGAGTATTATTCATTCATTTGCATTTGGTTATGGATTTAGAATTGACTTGAAATGTTCTACTCCTTTTCTAAAACCCATTTCCTAAAATCATTTCAAAACAAAAAGAAACTTTTTCAAAACAAAAATAAATCAATCGTCATTAAACACCAATCGCGCCGTTGCCGATTAGGTCGTTAATGATGATGTTGTTTTCAAAAGGAGTTAGTAGCGAGACCATTCTAACCGTTGTTGTTCGGTCTTCGCGACAACTTCAACCCTTTTCAAAAATGAGTGAGGAACCGATTCGGATGTACGTTCGACATTGGTTAGAGTCTTAGGATTAGCGAGTTGTACAGCTCGTGCGAGCCTAAGATACTTGCTCGAACAAAAACTATCAATCTCACAGCAAATCTTTTTTTTTTTAGTAACTCAAATCACTTTTCGATAAGTAGGGGGCACGTCGCCTGTACGGGCGGGGATGTCTATGTTTTAGGGTTAGTGGACTGTACAGTTCAGACCCGAGAACCCCTGCAATAAAAGACTCCAACACACCCAAAGTTTCTCGACCCAGGAGAACTACGTAGCTTTGATTTCCTCATTGCATCTGAGGATACGTAGGAGCGGGCCACGTCCCGTCAAGCACTCTTTTCAAAAAATACCAAACAAAAATCTTTCTTTTTCCCCGTCTTCTTTCCAAACGCTTTTCTCAAATAAAAAAGAAAAACGAAAAGAAATAGAACATCGTTTCAAATCAAACTTTGTCGAAACCACACATCAAATTAATGGTTCCCTTTCGGTAGAAAGGAGATGCGGGGTGCTTATACCTTCCCCGTGTCTAACCGACCCCCGAACCTACATCTCCTGATTTCGAAAAGACCACCCGCCTTGTATAAAAAGACGTTTTTTCAATGTTTTCGTCTAAAAACTAAAATATTGATGGCGGCTTCATTTATCTTCCACGTTGTACATCGAGAAATCCAAACCGGATTTTTCGGGGTGCAACAGCTGGCGACTTCACTGGGGACTTTTTTTTTTTTTTTAAAAAAAAAAGAGGGTCAAGCCTAATTAACTTGATGTGTGGTTTAAAATTGTTCGATTTGAGTGATTGTTCTATTTTCCTCTTTTCTTCTTCTTCTTTCTTTTTCTTTCCTCTTCCTCTTTCTTTACCAACTAATGACTGAGCATTCTTTGCATTTTCAATGTGTTGCATTCATGTGCATTTGCTTTTTTCTTCTTCTATGTTTGCTTCTTGTTTCTTCTACTCCTTTCTTTACTTATGTTCATGCATTCCTCCAATCCCCATGATCCCTTCTTCTTTGCTCCCTTTCTTCAAAGGTAAGCTCATGCATCATTTCCCCCCCCCCCATCTTATTATGTCCCCTTCTTCTTCGCTCCCTTTCTTTGGTAAGTTCATGTATTCCCCCTTTCTATCATGATCCCCTCTTCTTGGCTCCTTTTCTTGAGATAAGTGGAGCATCAGATGATTGTTAGTACCCTAGGTTGTTTTCTTGCTTGTATTGAAATGATATATGCAAAACCCTAGGGTAGATGATTTTCTTTGGCTGGACTGTTTCTGGATTTTCTTTGCAGGTGGGGGTATGTTTGGCATTGTGCTCCTACACACACGTTGCACTCCCTTTTGTTTTTATTTCTTGGTGAGACAACCCTATACCCGGGCTAGAGTATATCTTAGGCTAGAACGAAGTCAATAGTGGTTGCTCACTGGACGTACGTCTTGTTGTGTGATTGCGAAGACTTCACCTAGAGTTTGGCTTTGTTTGATGACATCATCACTTGGACGTACGGCCTTGTGATCGGTGTTCTCAGATGAGGTCGTTGGCTCTAGGAACCTTATCTAGGGCCCTTTTAGTGCTATCCTTGAAGTGTGAACCCCTAAAAATAGCCTTAGATCATGTCGCTAAGAAACCCTGTAGGACACAAAGGAGCTGTATACCCCCGCATCCAAACTTTTTGAAAAAATCAAGTGAATATATTTTTCCAGAAATATGAAGTTCCGGCTTTTGAAGATCATATGTTGTAAATAATTTTCTTTCCATCATCATCATTTTGCATGCATTCTCGCATTGCATCCAACATAAGCTTTTACAGTTCATGCATGCATCCTTGCATTTCATCAAAGTTTGCTTGCCGAGAATCCCAAAGTGACAAAGAATCTTGTCATAGGCACGGTGTGGAATCAAAAGTGAAACAGCGTACACTCCGAGGTGTTTGTTTAAGTTTGAATGCATGGAATGTGCTTTGTTTCGCTTATTGATTCTAACCTTGTTGTGTTTCAAAGAAAAAATAATCAAAATCCACCGTTAAAACTATGGCAAGATATAGTACACCGTGATTCCCGGTGCCAAGACAAACAGGAAATCATACATATTGCATTACACTTGCATTCAAATAAGTATTAGCGCATACCGTCTTTTATCACAAAAAAAATCAAAAAAATTAAGAAAAATCAAAAATTGTTATTTTCCACAAGTTTTTAGAAAACATACTACATGCATTTTTTTCTTTGCATTACCAAAAATAATCAAATAAACATCTCATGTTGCATGAATTTTTATGACCACCAGAGAGTTAAAAGCTTTATTTTGGAGAGAAGCCGTGCATGCTAAAGTCAAAATCAAATTTTGTACTGTACTCTCCAAATGAAAAGCTTATAATTCCCCGACGCGATAAATCCACATTCATCCATTCGCATTCTCATTTCATTCACATTCATTCATTCGCATTCTCATTCCATGCGTATTTATCCATTTGCATTCTCATTCATTTGCATATTTACATCATGCATAAAAAAATGAGCATAATTCTAGAGAAACAATAATAATTCTAAAAAAAATTGTGATGAGAGGTGAGACGTTCGTGCGAAGTTTTTTTATTCATCTTTGGAAAAGTTTAGTCTTACTTAGTTGCAAACTCAAGGTGTTTCGAGGCACTCGGTTTCTCAAATCAGCAGTTTGTTCAACAAAGCATTGCATCTCACCCACCCCATGATGAATGACCGAAATGGTCCACAAAAATTTTTCTTTCACGTTTTAACTAATGTTAACTCTCTGCGAAGCATTCATGTAGTAACTTCTATGTGACATGTGTCTTTATTTTTGTTTGAGTCAGTTAGCGTCCCTACATTGTCATCATCCCTCGCCCAAGTCTAACCCCACCCTGACCACCCATAAAGTACATATCCACCAGATTAGTGCATAGTTGGCTTTTTGGTTGGTTCCCCTAATGAAATACCACTCTTGGTCCTCCATACTGGGGAAAATTTGTCGTCACTAGATATCTTGTTAACATTGTATTCCTTTGGTGCAAGTTTTTTTTTAAAAAGTAAAAAAAAAAAAATCAAAAAAGCTCGTTAGGTCGAAAACTCGTAAGAGCGGCCTAAGCAAAAATTAGAGCATGAAAAGAAATAAAGAAAAAGAGCAAATATATGAAAGTAAATAAATTATTGTCCTTGGGTTAATTTTTGAGAAAACAAGCAATCATGATTTTGAAATGAAGTTTGGCCATCATTCCATATCCAAAAACACCTTAAGCCAAAAATCCCAAAAAATCTCAATCACCCTAGACAAGGATCAATCTCACATCAAAAATTGTGTATCACCTTTATCAGCTCACTTAGCTCAAAAGAAAGAGAAAGAAAAATCACACAAAAAAAAAGAGAGAAGAAAGTGGAAAAAGAGAGGATTGAAAAGGAAAAATCCTGAAAAAAGAAGCAAAAGTAGTAGAAATGGTGAGCTGATACCATTAAACGCATGAGGGATCATTGTCTGAAATAAACCCTCAAACACTTCCTTTGGCCTATCCTCCATAAACCCTTAACCGTGTTACAACCCTGAAACAGGTTGATTTTACCGTGAGGCACATAAGAGGTTCTCATCTCAATAAAACCTCAAACACCTCATTGAGTCTAATAACCCATTCTTTCATAAACCATTAACCTGGCCAAATTATACCATTTTAAAAATAAAAAAAAACATCCGTTCCATCAATCATCAAATACTTCTTTGAGCCCAATTATCCCTCCCTTCATAAATCATTAACCATTAGCCACATCACAACTCCAAAAATCCATTCTAATCAATGACCGGTTGCTCCTGTTTTCTCGAAGTTTTAATCTTAGGACAAATAAGTTTATCTATTTACGACGTGTTTGCTCAAAAAGAAAAAAAAAACAAACAAGCAGAAAAAAGAAAGCTGCTCAAAAGAAAAAACAAACAAGCAGAAAAAAAGAAAGCTGCTCAAAAGAAAAAAAACAAACGATCAAAAAAGGAAAGTTGGTAAAAAGGAGAAGGACTTGCACTCCAAGATGCATTCATGTTGCATTAAAACAAGGTCTAGTGGTCACCAAGTGGAGCCCCTCCTCATACTAAAAAGTCAAAACTTTCATTGCATTTGAGTTGTTCTTAAAGAGAACCAAAAGTGTGTACTAGGGGGCATTCCCTTCACCTCTCACTCCACTCAACTTTGGGGAGGTTTATTCATTGCCCACCCCATTCATATATCACCCTCAGTTCATAACCATCGCCATAACTCTGTCGCCTTTCACAACCCCACTAGAATCAATCATTTGAAATACCATTCCAAAGTGGGGCAATCCTGTCACCCTTCACTCCACCAAAAGTCGGGGAAATTCGCCCTACGCCCATCTCACCCCCTCGTCATATTCACATCCATGAGACCACACCAGGGCAATTTCTCGACCCACCATGCTAAATAGAGCTTTTTGCAAACTCGAGTCGGGGCAACCTTGCTCTCGTCAAGATTAGGGCCACACCAAACATCGTGGGTTGAGACAGAATCTCTTGTTTGCCACCCTTCATTCCAAAGTCATGGTATTTCCAATTCATTATTCCTCTACAACCCTGGCTGTTGTCACCACTAGACAGGGGCAAGTTATGCACTCACCTTCACCAGTAGTCTAAATCGGGGCAGTTCCACCTTTCAGGACTTTGGCAAAAACCTACCTTTTGTCCCCTCACGTGTCATATCTGTCATACCAACTCAACTGACTCATTTATCTGTATTTTCACTACTCTACATGTTTATGCTTCAAAGAGAGAGAACACAAGTTAATAATGTGAAGTCGGAAACTCACTCAGCTAACTTTGTGGACCTAAAAATCAATCATCATGGGGCACCATCATAGGAGAGCAAAATAAGCGAGCTTGCAAATGCGGTCAAGTACTTTTTCACATCAGTGTCTGTAAATAACAACATTGAGATTGCCATGTCTGAATTCAAACCTCTTTCAAAGGAATGATTATTCCAAAGCACTCATCTCTCTACCCCTCGCATCGAAAGTCTCATTTCTCATCTCAAAACAAAGCACATTTGCATGCATTACTATTATACCATATCATAAATCATTGCACCATACATTGTATTTCAACAACAAGTCATGCATCTACCACAACTATTACATTTAAGCATTACCTGTGCGCATTCATCCATTTATTCAAAAAAAAAAAAGAGAGAAAACCAAAAAGGAAAAAATCATCCACATTGCACCCGTTGCCCCCACCAAAGCATAAATCATTCCATCATGCAGCCAGCAGTACATTTGCATTCGCATGTTATCTGCATTCGCACACACAGCTTATCAATTTCTGTTTCCGACCAACTTCAACATCCATCATTCACGGGCCTTTTTTTAGTCCATTTACTGTCGCATTGCACATTCATCACATTGCATACCTGTAACACTTTTTTGCTTCGATAGACGTGCCAAGTGCCGGTCTCATCGTTGCCAAAAGCTTTCTACATCACCAATCATATCATTCGCTACGCATTCATGTGTTTCCTTTATTCACCATAGCATTTGCATCAAAGTATCACATTCGCATCATATTCACATTCGCATTGCATACATCAAGAAAAGAAGCAAAATAAATAAGAAAAAAGCAAAAAGAAAAATCCGTCCATCATTCCATCAGGTTCAACACCCATGGTATACCCATTTCATTCATCATCCCACGTTCATCACATTACATGCATGACATTGTTTGCTTCGATAGATATCCAAGTGCCGGTCTCATCGTTGTCCCCAAAAAAAAAAGAGTTTTTTTTTTACATCACTAATCATATCTCTGTACCATGCATGGCATTCGCATCAAAGCATTACATTTGCATCACATTCACACTTTGCATTTCATACACTCATACCAAAGGAAGAAAAAAGAGAAAAGCCAAAAAACAAAAGGAGGAAAATTGCTCATTCCATTACATTCATCATTAATCAGCACAATCACATTCATATCTTATCTGCATTCACATACGTTGGTTGTCAACCTCCATGTTCCATCAATTTCAACTCACATCATCTGCCCCGCTTCATTCATCCCATCGGATGCCTACCATTTCACACACCTATATTGCACGCATACATCATTCATTGCATTTTTAGACATGCCAAATATAGATAGCTTTTCCCGTCTCAGGTAAATGCATTCATTAGGTATGTTCTAGGCAGATACGCCATGTACCAATCCCAATAGTTTGTTCCATCAAAGTCAGTGCTCCAAGCGCTGGTCTCATATCACAATTCAGAGTCCCAGTACTCTTGCTGACCCCCAGTGGTCCATCAGAGCCCAGTGCTCCTTCAGATCCCCGGTGATCCTTATTTACTCTTGTTCTATGTTAACCCATTTTTTCGAGAATTTCTATAAAAAAAAAACTGATCAAGAAAAACAGTCAGACCAAAAGGAAAGCCTCAAGAATGTTCCACCACATGCATCATCACACCAAAATCATGGCATAACATGCTCCTGCATAACATGCCTTTGCATAACATGCACCCATACTCCATGCACCATTCCTTGCATCAAATAACGTATGCAGGTACCTCAATCCAATACAGTAGCATCGGTCATTTCAAATCAACCAATCAACGGAATTTGTGAGCCCTCTGTGCTCCCCCCTGAGCCCTCTGTGCTCCCCCCCTGAGCCCTCTGTGCTCCCTCCTGACCCCTCTGTGCTCCCCCCTGAGCCCTCTGTGCTCACCCTGAGCCCTCTGTGCTCTCCCCTGAGCCCTCTGTGCTCCCTCCTGAGCCCTCTGTGCTCCCCCCTGAGCCCTCGGTGCTCCTCCTGAGCCCTCTATGCTCCCCCCCTGAGCCCTCGAAACAGACACCATCAACTTTGTTGGTGATGATGCCCTGATGATGAATGATAGTGAGGGAAGAATCCTCTGAGTATTGTGTTAGGGGCATTTTTTGTTGTGTTTATACGATTTGGTGGAGAAGAAGAAGCAGAGAAGGGGTTAGGGTTTTTGTGAAGTAGAAGGGAAAGCTGAAGACCAATTTATAATAGACGTGGGGAAACATGAGCCGTTGATCAAAATTTTAGATCACAAATCTGAGCCGTTTATTTTCTATCCGTTGGGGCACAATTTTCAAAAGAAATGCCATCCACTCCTTTTCCTGACACGTTTGACTGGTTGTGAGCCGTTGGTTAAAAGTGTCGGTGGAATCTGAGCCGTTCAATTTATTTTTTAAAAACCTGTATTCGGCTGTCTGTCATACCCCAATTTTGTCCGGCTTAGGTCAAAACCCTAATTTTCCCCAAAAAAATAAATAAATAAGAGAAAAGAGCATCATGCATTGCATTTAGGGTTATAGAAGTCATTTCAAAGTTTCTAAAATCATTTCTGGAGTTGGAATGTACTTTTGGACAATTCAGAGTTTTTCAGTGCAAAAGGGTATTTTAGTCATTTCGCAAATAAGGGATATTTTCTCAGAACAAGCAACTTAACATGCATCCCAAGGTCTTAGAGGTCATTCCTAGGGGGAAAAGTCATTTTTAAAGTGAAAATGTGCTTTGGGCAAAAACTAGGGTTTTTAGGGTGAAAGGGCATTTTGGTCATTTCACGCTAGAAGCGGTTTTTTCGTCCCAAATCACCGAACCGTCACCAAAGGATTATTTGAGGAAGATTTGTGCTTAGTTGTGATTTTTTTTTTGTGCGCATAAATATTAAGTCTCCTAGCATAAAACTCATTTTTCGAACAAAAGGGCAAAATGGTCATTTTCGCTAGAGTGGGGCCCAAAATCAATTTTGGGAATGGTGTTGTCATGGAATTTTGGGCCCAATGATTGAATCCTAGGATGAGCCCAAAATAAAAAAAAAGAATCTTCATGGAATAAAAGAATGATCATAAAAAGAAAAATCAAAAAGAATGAAAATAAGGTAGTGTCCTCAATAAGACAAAATGTACTATTTTGTGACAACTTGCATTTTTTCCCTCTCCTTCCCTCCTCATGGCTGCGAATTTCAGCCCTCCTTTCACCCTCATTTGTGTTTCTTCAACACCCTTAATCCATGTGAGTTGTATTCCTAGCCATTGATTAAAATTCTAGATCAAATCCTAGGCTACAACTATGTGCAAATTGACCTAATTGCTCTCAACAATTTTTGTGTACAAAAAACTCTTCAATTTCATATGACACCGGCCATTCCTCACTCATTTGTGTTTTCTCTTTGTCCCTAATCCATGTGCATTGCAATCTTGGCCCTTGATTCAAATTCTATCTCAAATCTCAATGGTTTACAAAAGCACAATGTCCTATATACCCTTAATTTTGCACCTCATATAAAACCCAAAATAAGAGACCATAGGGAGGGGATTCTCATTTTACCCTAGCACACAATCAGATCACAATTCCTCTCCTCCTCCCCTCTCAAACCCAAGGCCACCTCCCACCATTTCCACCACCAATTCTTCAATTTTCAACCATCCAAACTTCATTCCTACACTAGATCCACTTCTAATCTTGCATTATCTTCAAAGTTCATCATCAAATCCTTAAATATCAAGTGATTTTCGTGGGATTCAAGAGGAGGTTCAAGTGTTCTTGGTTTCTATTTTGATCTTCTTCTTCATTTCAAGCAAAATCTAGAGGTAAGCTCACAAACTCTTGCATTTTCTTTAATTTTCATTATGTAATCTCTCTTCTACTCCTCTTTCCTTCTTGAAAGAAGCTTTGAGGACTCATTTCAAACATTATTGGACAAGGACATTGGGAGCCTTGGGTGTTTGAGATGGGTCCTTGGCCTTGAAGGGAAGATTCTTGTGTTTGAATAATCTTCCTTGCATTTCTACACATTTTTCACTAAATTTTATGAAATAAAACCTTGCTTTCCTCTTCTTTTAGCTTCGGCCATGTAGTGTTTTTTTTCTTGTTCATGCATTTCTTTGTTCATATCTTGTGTTGAGGTTGAATTTTTGGTGGGTTTATGCCTTACATAGCCTCGGGTTTGAGGATTAGAGACCTAGGGATTTTTGTTGCTTTTGTTTCTTTGATTTTGTGTTGAAATAAATGATGAAATAACAATTGTTTGAGCATGAAATGTATACATAGGTCCGAGGGTTTATACTTATGAGCTCATTGATGTGATTTGGTTGCAAGAAATTGATGAAATTGTGCTTGATTTTGCCCATGATTGCATTCGACCATAGGCCATGTCTTTTGGCCAAATTTTGCTCAAAACTTTGTTATTTTGATATTGCATTTGTGTGTGCATTTGATTCAATTGTGTTTGTTCACTTTTTACCATTTTACTTTACCACTTCATTAACTTTTTACCAAGAAACATAAAAACATTTTACCACTTTGGTTTTTACCATTTCACTTAGTTTTTACCAAAACATTTTCATCTCATCTCATAAAACATTTTTACCTTCATTCAAAACATTTTACCACTTGCATCTTTGCATAAAAACCCCAAAACATTTTCTCACTTGCATTTCAAACTTTTTCAACTTTATAAAATAAACCCCAAAATACTTTTACCACTTTCAAGACCAAAAACATTTCATCTCATTTCCAAAACACCAAAACCCAAAAACATTTTACCACTTTCTTACCTAAACCTTTTACCAAAACATTTTCACATTCATGCATCTTCATTCATACTAGGTCTATGTGACACTCCCATGCATCCTCATATGCTTATATCTCTTGCATCCTCTTATGCATCCTTGTATGCCATCCATTCATAAATAAAGTGCTATGCATCCATTCATTGTACACTCATACACTTACATGCTTACTTAATCATGCATCCTTGCTTACATATTCAATCATTTAACTTAGAATACTCTATGTTTACAATCAATTGTATTCACTTGTTCTTGATGCCATGTAAATGTCTTGACTTGATTGTGTGCCCTCCTCTCCACTTGTATGACCTCCTAATGGAGACGTAAGTCTACATGCATGTTGTAGCATAGAGCCATTAGGGTAAATACAATCTTTCCCACACACACACAATTACTTTGAGAACTTTGTTTTGCATCTTTAATAATTGAATCATTTGATTGTATGGGCATGTTTAATCTTGGTTAATGAATGATATGTTCGTATTTGCTTGAGTATTATTCATTCATTTGCATTTGGTTATGGATTTAGAATTGACTTGAAATGTTCTACTCCTTTTCTAAAACCCATTTCCTAAAATCATTTCAAAACAAAAAGAAACTTTTTCAAAACAAAAATAAATCAATCGTCATTAAACACCAATCGCGCCGTTGCCGATTAGGTCGTTAATGATGATGTTGTTTTCAAAAGGAGTTAGTAGCGAGACCATTCTAACCGTTGTTGTTCGGTCTTCGCGACAACTTCAACCCTTTTCAAAAATGAGTGAGGAACCGATTCGGATGTACGTTCGACATTGGTTAGAGTCTTAGGATTAGCGAGTTGTACAGCTCGTGCGAGCCTAAGATACTTGCTCGAACAAAAACTATCAATCTCACAGCAAATCTTTTTTTTTTTTAGTAACTCAAATCACTTTTCGATAAGTAGGGGGCACGTCGCCTGTACGGGCGGGGATGTCTATGTTTTAGGGTTAGTGGACTGTACAGTTCAGACCCGAGAACCCCTGCAATAAAAGACTCCAACACACCCAAAGTTTCTCGACCCAGGAGAACTACGTAGCTTTGATTTCCTCATTGCATCTGAGGATACGTAGGAGCGGGCCACGTCCCGTCAAGCACTCTTTTCAAAAAATACCAAACAAAAATCTTTCTTTTTCCCCGTCTTCTTTCCAAACGCTTTTCTCAAATAAAAAAGAAAAACGAAAAGAAATAGAACATCGTTTCAAATCAAACTTTGTCGAAACCACACATCAAATTAATGGTTCCCTTTCGGTAGAAAGGAGATGCGGGGTGCTTATACCTTCCCCGTGTCTAACCGACCCCCGAACCTACATCTCCTGATTTCGAAAAGACCACCCGCCTTGTATAAAAAGACGTTTTTTCAATGTTTTCGTCTAAAAACTAAAATATTGATGGCGGCTTCATTTATCTTCCACGTTGTACATCGAGAAATCCAAACCGGATTTTTCGGGGTGCAACACTGTCCGGATCCGATTTTATTCGGTTGGGGTCAGCCGAATCCTCTAAAATAGGAAAAAGGGGTGTGTGCCAAAACTTTAGAAAGGGACTATTTATAAAACTTTAGAAAGGGGTGTGTGCCAAAACTTTATTCGGTTGCAACAATTTTTAATAAATCTGTCTTACTAATCTCCGTAAGGGACTATTTATAAAACTTTAGAAAGTAATTTTACCGATATCACATACTTTTACGGACAACTTCTGATTTTCATATATTTTAGGACCTAAATAGGAAAGAGCATGCAAACTTAGAGACTAATTTGAGACTTACTCTTAAATAAATTTGGAGTAATATAACTTGATTCCTTAATTTTAGAATTAAGTAAGAATATTTGAATTTTTTTTAAATAAAACCAACATTTTTATAATGAATTTTTTTGCACCCCGTGACTCGGGATCCTAGATCCGCCACCGGAGGGAGTGTATGTGTTATTAGGTGAGTAGCTTCCCTTTTAAGTTAAAAATATATTAATTGATCCAAAAATTGCAAAATATAGAAGTTTTCATTTAAAACTTAAATTATAAAAAAAACTCTCCAGTATTTAATAAAATAAGTAGATATAAATTAATTCATTAATCTTTCCTGTTTGTTGTTACCCCAGTTATTGTTACTTTGGGGGACAAATCTAAAGTGACCAAATAATGTTAGAATTTTTTTTGGTTGAGACCAAATAATGTTAGATAATGTTAGATACTTCTCCCAAACTTTTTTTATTCGTTCTCCCTTTTCTTAGTCACAGTATATAATCGACTTAATTAGTCTACTAACGTAAGTATACGTCCTAGGGATGCAATGAGCACCTTATCGGCAATGTACTAAAGTGTCTGTATTCGAGCCCACGTATCTATAGACAGGATACTATAGTGCCCGTCTCGTACCTCTGAGTACCAAGTGCCTATGAGCACGCCTATTACCCACACTTTAACAGCAAAAAATAATAAATAATATAAAAAACATTATAATTCAATTTAAAAAGTCATTATTTTTCCGTATCTACTAATTAAAATATTACACATGATAGCTTTTAGTGAATTAAAAACAATCAAAATCTTAAGAATATAAATCTTAGGGAGTCTCCAACCCTCATTTGGCGCCAAAATCCTCCGACCCCTCCCTCTCCCCCTCACTCTGCACCCCTACCTCGCCACCACCCCCTTTTTTCTTCATATTTTCATTTTTTAAGAGTACATTAATATTTGGGGAAAAAAATTGGATCTATAAATACGTGAAGTTTATTCCTCAATAATCGGATTGGTGAAAAATAAAAATTAATTTTGTGATAAATTATGTAAAGTGTGATGCTAGCCAGTGTGTTTTGAGGTGTTTTAGAGTCTGAAAAAAATTTAATTTCTCATATACGCTAAATTTGTCCCTCAATAACTTGTTTGTTGAAAGGAAATAGTAATTTTGTAATAAAATACGTAAAGTGCAATTCAAAACAGTAACTTGTTTGGTGTGAAAAAAATAAATTCATAACATATGTATCTAAAGTACGATGCTAAGTGTGGTTTTAGATGCTTTAGTGTTCGCAATAGTGTGTTTTTTGATGCTGTAGGGTTCGCTAAAAAAATTCAACTATTCAGATATGCAAAATTTGTGTCTCAATAACCGGTTTGATGAAAAAAAAATATAATTTCATGACAAAATACGTAAAGTGTGATGCTAAGTAGAGTGTTTTGAGATACTTTAGCGTTCAAAAAAATTTAACTGTTCAAATACTCAAAGTTCATTCCTCAATATCAGAAAAAAAAAACTAACTGTTCGAATACGCAAAGTTTGTTCCTCGGTGATTGGTTTGGTGAAAAAAATAATTTCAAAATAAAATATGTAAAGTGCGATGCTAAGTAGTATGTTTTTTGATACTTTATTGTTTGTAAAAAAATTCAACTATTCAAATATGCAAAGTTTGTGTCTCAATAACCGAATTGGTGAAAAAAAATATAATTTCATGACAAAATACGTAAAGTGTGATGCTAAACAGCATGTTTTGGGGTACTTTAACTAGTGTTCAAAAAAGAATCTAGCCGTTCATTCCTCAATAACCGATTTGGTGAAAAAAACTAATTTTGTGACAAATATGTACACACTCTATAGAGAAGAACATGACTTGGGAATTGGTCGAATTGCCCAAAGGAAAGAAAGCAATAGGTGTGAAATGGATATACAAAGTGAAAGTAAATCCTAAAGGTGAAGTGGTGAAGCACAAAACAAGATTGGTGGCTAGAGGTTTCCTACAAAGATATGGTGTCGACTATGAAGAGGTCTTTGCACCTGTTGCAAGACTCGAAACTGTGGGAGTTGTGGGAGCTCGCTCATGCAAGTATGCAAGGGTGGAAGATACATCAACTTGATGTAAAATCTGCCTTCTTAAATGGAGAATTGGAAGAGGAGGTTTATGTCGAACAACCAGCAGGTTTTGTGAAACAAGGAAGTGAGAACAAAGTCTTGAAATTGAGAAACATTAAGGAGCATGCTGAATGTGGTTGATTGTAATAAGTTTACTTAGATAGATTTTGTTGTATTTTTTGTTGTTGTTTGTGTGAGATAGAAATTAGCTTAAGGGGGTGTGTTAAATAAGTAAGCTAGTTCGACTGTCTAGTTTGACTATGTTAAATTAGGCTAGTTCGACTAAGCTAGATTCGACAAGTAAACTAGTTCGACTTTCAGAACTGAGCTGTCGAAAGATAGTTTGTTTGTGTAGAAGTTTCACTTTGATTTGATAGTATGTTTTCTATTAGTTGCTGACTCAGCATGATGTCATGTACTGAGTATATAAGCAACATTCAGTGATGCAATAACAGAACACTGGATTTCAGTTTTCACTCTTAACAGAATTCAGTTATACTTTCTCTCTCACTCTCTCTCTCGTGTGTGTGAGTGAGTGAGTGCAGTGACTCAAAAACTTCCAACAAAACTTACTATATTTCAAAAGTCAAAATAAATTGGTAAACTAAAAGTTAACTATTGATATATAAAGCAACTATAGAAAAATGTCCAACAAAACAAATCGGTAAGTTATATTATACAATTATAATTATAATTATAATTATAATATAATATAATTACCTGCGGTGGAGAAGAGGCGTAGAAGCGGCGGACGGAGGAGAAACGGAGGAGAAATGGTGGAGACAAAATGGTGGGAGCGCGAGGAGAGTGGAAGGCGCAAAAGAGGGAGAAAGCGAGACTATCTTCATGGCTATGAAGCACATTTAGCGGCGGCGGAGGGAGGAGGAGGGTAGAGGTCGAGGGAGGAGAGTGGAGGTGTTACTGTAACAAGAGGTCGTGGGAGGGAAAGAACGAGAGTGTGACTTCTGAGGGAGAGAACGAGAGTGAGGTTAAGTTTTCATTTTGGATTGTTGGTTTGCGACGGATTTTAAGGTGTTTGCGACCGATACGTCTGTCGGAAATTAGCGACGAGCTCTGATCCCGTCGGAAACCTCAGCGCGAATTTGTCTGCCTTTTTCTAAACAGTTGCGACAGTGATTTTGGTCGCAAATCCGTCGCAATTTGCGACAGACTATTTTCCGTGGGAAATATTCGTAGGAAATAAGCCTTATTCTTGTAGTGATACATCTATTGTTACCTACTTTACATTGGTTTTCGGGGGGCTTCGTTGCCATGTGGAGTTGTAGTTATGTCGTTATATCTCACTCGTGTTGTATGGTGGACCATTACGTGCATGGTGCCTAAGTTATATAGTGTTGTGAGTATCCTAAATAGGGGTGGGAATAGGTTGGGCCGAGCTGGGCTTTCACTAGTGCAAAATCAAGAAAAGAATTAGGCATTTAAAGTCAGGCGCTCAGATGCCTGACTTTATATGTTGACGCGGTGGCAAACTTGTAATTAATAGGCAATACTCGCGAGTTTTAAAGTCAGGCGAATACACGCCTGACTTCTAAAGTGAATAAATAGGAAAAAAATTAGACTTTAGAAGTCAGGCGTGTATTCGCCTGACTACATAAGTAGACACGGTGGCAAACTTGTAATTAAGGTGAAATTCTTTTTTTTCTATTTTAGTACTTTAGAAGTCAGGCGTGTTTTCGCCTGACTTCTAAAGTACCAAAATAAAAATAAAAAATTCACTTAGCGTACCCTAGTTCTCCACTCTCAACCCTTCACTCTCAGCCTCTCACAAAGCCTCTCACTCTCAGCCTCTCACGAAGCCTCTCACTCTCAGATCGAACACGCAGAGTCGCAGATCGAACACGAAGTGCAGATCGAAAACGAAGCCTCTCACTCTCAGAACACGAACCACGAACCCTTCTCACTCGCAGAACACGATTTCAATCCCACGATTTCTCCGCCTCACTCCTCTCGCGTTCTCACGTCGTTCTCCGCCGCGCCTCGCCGATTCATCAGAGACCAGATCGACCTTCTTCTACGCTCACACTCTCCCTGACTCCGTCACAACAGTAAACGACGTCGTTCACTCTTTTCTCCTTTCTTCTTTTCTTCTCACTTCTTCTCTGCTAGGTTTTACTGAAATTTGAAGGATTGCAGTGACTGAAGCTTAGAAGTGCTTCAATTTTGCAATATGAATGCTCAGCAATAGGGAGAATACCAAAGCCCTTTGTTTTGATCCTTCAATTTGTGATTTCGCAAACCCTAATTAGCTGTTTTGTTCTTTCCAGGTTATGTAACGAAAGACTTCTCAGGGTATTCCCAAACTGGACTATTCATAAACTCTTGTTTTGCTCATTGCCAGTCTGAGAGACAGGAAACATGGTTTGCTGATAACTCTCCCCTTATTGGGGACAAGGTATGCTCAATGGCTTTGTATGAAATAATCACCCTTTTGTGTTTATTGTTCTAAGAAAGTTATCATTTTTTATTATGCAGCCAATTACAATTGCTGTTGGAGCCTGGTATTTTGATAGACTTGTCAAAGCTATTGACTGTGCTTATCCCTGTGGCAACAACTGCCATAATTTAGTGTTTAAGTGAGTAAAATATGTCGGTTTTCTTATTGGTTTCTGTCGGTTTTTTACCCTAATTATTAGTCCTTCATATCTATTTGGGATACTGATTTTGTCTATGAAATGTGTATAGTATCAAGTACACTTAACAGTTGTGTGCATAGATGAAATGAGCTTCAGTGCTATATTAGGCAATTAGATTTGGAAGCTATATAAAATATGTATAGCAGTCCTATAATTTCAGTTTGTTCTAAAATTACTTTGTAGAGTTCTCATGGTCTGTAAAATTGCAGGTTACTTCTGTTAATCTCCATCAGCATTTTCATAGCCTAGGTGTTGGAACTATTGAAGATGTTAGGTTGCAGCGTGACAAAGGTTTTGGGTTTGTGAGATACAATACACATGGTGAAGCAGCTCTTGTTATACAGATGGGTAATGCTCGGATGTTGTTTGGCAAACCTATCAAGGTAAATGGCTAACTGGCAGGATATTTATCTGTTGATGATTCTTTTATTTTGTATATCCTGTTGTTATATCAATCAATCATTTATGCTATGGCTTTTTGTTTAGAGGCATGTGACTTGAAAAAAATGGGTTGTGTTGATTCAAGGATTCATGATCTGGGTTTTTCAAAGAAAAATTCAAGTAAAATGCTAACTATTTCTCAGAACACTCTTCTTACTTGCAAAAATTTTGCAAACTTTTTTTTTTGGCTTGGTTATGGATTCTAACCAACCATGAGCACGCTAACAACAACCCCTTTGCACAAAGAATGTTACATAAACCAATTTTCATGATGAATTCTGTCCAAACATTAGTTTCTGTGAATTGACCATAATTCACTATACATTTTTAGAACATTCAAGAGAAAAATATGACAATACCTTAAACAGCTCTGGCAAGTGATTCTTTAAACACCTAAAAGATTTTTGTCTCACCAATAGACACTGCCTTTCATAGGAACATTTTCCTCATTCAATCTCTTTTCTAGTTCAACCAAAATTCGCTTCTCCCTAAGAACCTCATCAGGATCATTGCCAACTTCTGCTCTATTTCGATCAAATTCATCTCTTTTCTTTTGCTTATACTTGTACACCCATTGTTCAAATTGCTTGTTTTGATCCTTCAATCTTTATGGATTTGGCAGAATTCCTATAATGTGATCTTTGGTTCCCAACATCAATTGTTGTTTCATATGATTTTTTTCCATTGGAACTGTCAAAATTTGTTGACTTTGAGTCTTTTTTGATATAGGAGCTGGGCATAACTGATCTTCATATCAAGCTCCGTGCAACTGGAGGAAACAAGACAAAAACACCAGGCCCTGGTGCACAATCTGCTCTCCGGGCCTTAGCTCGATCCGGAATGAAAATTGGTCGCATAGGTATTCTGTTTTTTTATTTTCAGGATATCCTAGTTAACTTGATTTGTCTCCTGCTTAGGCAGTTGATATGCTACCTAGTTAACTTGATTTTGGTAGCTGACAAATAAAGTAATTTTTCTTTCCAGCCTCCTTGCTGTCTTCCTGGGGAAGGCTCATGTGTTTCAGTTGGAGCATGTAAAGATTGCACAACGGTAATAGACAAATGTTTTTTCAGCAACGTCACAGTGCAGTTTCAATTCTAGCATGTTTCAGTTCTTAGGTCTTAATATAATGCATACAAAATTGTGCAGTGTTTCCGTCACTCAGATCTCAACAACGATCGTCCTTCTACAACACAATTTAGAGAGAAACTGCCGTGGTTTCTTAGTGCTCTGCCATCTGCTGATTGTGCAAAAGGGGGTCATGGGGCGTACACCAGCAGTGTTGAACTGAAAGGTTTATTGATTTAAAGACACTATTTTGTTGTGTTCAAATTCTCTCCTTTACATCAACTTTAGAAACGGGGCTCTCTTGAAGCAAGAACCCGTATAAGTTTCAGAGTGTGAAATCTGACTTTGATACTGTGTTTTGGCTGCAGGCTATGATAGTGGCATTATTCAAGCATCATCATTCCGTACATATCATACCCCACTCAACAAGCAGGTTATATTTCTATATTATTTGTTCTATGATTAAAGTTTTGTATCAAAGGGATCCAGGTTTAATTGTAAAACTATTGTAGATTGATTATGTTAATTCCATGAGGACTGCTCAAGAGTTCAGTTCAAGGGTTTCTGATTCTTTAAAGGTAATGTATCCATTTGTTCTACATGTTGAATCATACTTTTTTGGCCTTTAGATATATTTGTAAGAGAGTGTTAAGTAAGAGAGTGTTGTGTATGTAGAACTAACTTCAATCATTTTTCAAAAATGACGGTAAAACCTCATATTTTTAGTCTTTCTTAACCAGGAAAAATATTTATATGAAGGGTGTTATCTGATCTTGTATTTTTAATTGAAAATATGTAAACAAGTTACGGCTTGAACAGATGTCTATATGATTGCAAATATGTTAACTTGCAGTGACAAGGTCACTGACTGCCCATCAGGATTGAAACAGATCAGGCGAAACCAGGTTTTAACTAAATAAACATGACCTCTTAATCAAATCTAGGGCCTAAACTTGGCCTGATTATTACATGATTTAGACTTACTACAAAGGCTGTACACTAATATATCCACTAAAATGTTTAATATAATAGTAATGATGATAACTTAATAACAAGATAAGATGACTTTTATCAAGATTCTGTTGTCTTTTTTCTTACTCAATATTTTATTTTATCATATGCTCATTTTTTGACTGGGTATGTTTAGGGTGAGTATATTTGAATGAGTAAAACCTCAATTTAGCATCACTCTCTCATTTAGTAAAACCTTACTATTAAAATCAAACCCTTTTTGCAACCTAGGTAGGGCTTCTCCCAAACTACCTGCTTAACCTTATCTGATGCATATGTTAGGATCTCATTCTTAACCTTAACCTTATCTGCTGCTTAACCTTAACCTTCTCACAAACTACCTGCTGCAAACTACCTGAAAACTTGAGTGAGAAATATGTAATTGGAAATGGTGCATTAAGTACAGTTTATAAATGTGTTCTTAAGAATTTCAAACCAGTGGCTCCTATATCTGTTATTGGCAAAAGAAGAAGAATAGCCATGCAGTATCCTCTGTACTGCTGCTGCTGTTGCTGTGATCTTTGGTTCCCAACATCAATTGTTGTTTCATATGATTTTTTTCCATTGGAACTGTCAAAATTTGTTGACTTTGAGTCTTTTTTGATATTGCATTTTTTGTTGAGTATTGCAAAGTTACAAAATAATGTGGCCTATCTGTTAAGTAGCATGTTCTTTTGAATTGATTGTTACAACCTTCTATTTTCAGTTTCATTGGGAACTCTGGTCTCTGGTAGTTGGCTGAATTTGCCCTGTCATGGTTCTCAACCTACAGAAAGAGGTAAACCGAACTAAATGTGTGTATTCTATTTTCTTAATGATTGCTAAGGATGTCGAAATGAAGCTTTGTTCTTCCTATATCATTCTTTCATTCAGTGTATAAATTGGAGGTTTAGTGGTGAAGTTATGCAGAATAAGCTGATATATGTGATTGACCATGCAGTTACATTATCTAAGGCGGCTATTCTCGGAATTACTCTTGGAGCCTTCGTAATTCTTCTTATGATACTACTGCCAACTTGCCGACCACACAATCCATCTCCGTTTCCTGAAGGATCACTTGAAAAACCAGGTACTTATCTGGGTTGCATCTTCATAGTTCAACAAGTTCTAGTCTTCAGCTCCTAAACTAAAACTTACTAATTAGTATCTTTGTATTGGCAAAGTTTAAGAGCTAGTTGGTTTTTGGTATATTTTATAGAAATATCTCCAGTAGATGTGGCATAGGATTGTGTTATGGTATGAATAGGATTTTGTAATGTAAAATACATTTTGATTGGATAAGCTATTGACTGCATGAACTTGGAAATTGACAGTTAATTACTCGCCTCCGAAACTAGTGATTCTTCATATGAACATGGCACTTCATGTGTATGAGGATATCATGAGGATGACTGAAAACTTGAGTGAGAAATATGTAATTGGAAATGGTGCATCAAGTACAGTTTATAAACGTGTTCTTAAGAATTGCAAACCAGTGGCTCCTATATCTGTTATTGGCAAAAGAAGAAGCATAGCCATGCAGTATCCTCTGTACTGCTGCTGCTGTTGCTGTGGTCAGTGGAGTTGCAGTTGGCATTTCCTTCTATATCTATTATTGGCAAAAGAAGAAGAATAGCCATGCAGTATCCTCTGTACTATCTCAGAGGACCTGTTCAGTAGACACTGAGAAGGGAAGAAGATGCCTTGGACTCCACTTCTTCACCTACAATGAACTTAAAGAAGCCACAAACAACTTTGATTCTTCCAGAGCACTAGGATATGGAGGCTTTGGGACAGTGTATTTTGGTACAAGCCAGCATCCAATGTTATGAATTATAGTAGAATGTTTTGTATTTTGTAGAATGTTGTGTAGAATGTTTTGTATTTTGTACCTAAACTGACCAATTATAGTAGAATGTGATGAATTAATGACCAATTATATAGAATGTTTTTTTTATAATTGTTTTGTTCTACTAATTTTGAAATGTTTGTTTTGTTGTTTTGTTGGCAATCAATTAGTGGTGTCTGTAATTTGGATTGGCCATATTCCAAGTTACTGTAATTTGGATTGGCCATATTTCAAGTTACAGATGACTAGAGTAATGAATTTGGTATAACCAGGTGTAACCAAAATTTAAAAAAAAAAAAAACTTTTAAGGTCAGGCGCTATGCTTGACTTTAAATCATACTTACGAAGTCAGGCAAGAATTAATGCTTGACTTCGTAAGTATGATTTAAAGTCAAGCATTTATTCTTGCTTGACTTTAAATCATACTTACGAAGTCAGGCAAGAATAAAATGCTTGACTTTAAATCATACTTACGAAGTCAGGCAAGAATAAATGCTTGACTTTAAAACAGACTTACGAAGTCAGGCGCAATAAATGCTTGACTTCAAATCAGACTTACGAAGTCAGGCGCAATAAATGCTTGACTTTAAATCATACTTACGAAGTCAGACAAGAATAAATGCTTGACTTTAAATCATACTTACGAAGTCAGACAAGAATAAATGCTTGACTTTAAAACAGACTTACGAAGTCAGGCGCAATAAATGCTTGACTTTAAATCAGACTTACGAAGTCAGGCTATCGCTTGACTTTAAAACTCCTGACATACAAAGTCGACTTAATAAAAGTCAAGCGCCCGCCTGACTTTAAATCCCTTTTTTGCACTAGTGTTTGCAATGCCTGGGCCTGGTCTGTGTTTTAAAGTGTTAGGCCTGATCCTGGCCTGTGGCCTGTTGTAACTTTTAGGCTTGGCCCGACCTTTTGGAAAGCCTGACAAGACCGAAAAGTCTGTTTAAAAGCCTATTTCACTAATTTTGTTTACAAAAGCCTACAATCTTTATAAATAGACTAAGAAGCTAATAGATCACTTAGATTAAGTTCTATTTTATATGACATCTAATTTAAATTCTATTTATAATAATAATTTTAAATATATGAAATATTGATGTAGGTCAATATGTTTTAACTAACAAAAAATATTAGCAAATTTATGATTTAACACAAATTACAAAATTTCATATAATAATAGTAGCAATAAAAATATTACTTATTTTTTTATTTTTAATTAAATAGGTTGGCCTGATAGGCCTAAAAGTTTTTTTCATTGGTTTGTAGCCTGACATTTTTAGCTAAATAGGTTTTTAAAAAAGCTTAAGTCTTACCTGTTTTAAAAAACAAGCCCGATCTGGCCTGGCCTGACATAGGCTGGCCGTAGGCCCCCTGTTAGGCGACCTCACCTCCCACCCCTACTAAATACTCACAATTTACGATGTACAATATACTATTGGCCGTTAAAAAAATCTATTGTTACCTTTTATACTTATTGATATTTTGTGGTATGAATAAATAATAAATGATCAATATATAGCTGATTAAATATTGCATGATATGTTTTTCTAAACAAAAATACTATTCCGTACGAGTATCATTGGAGGGATTTATAAAAATACAAAGCATTCACAATGCGCCTCTTCATTATAGTATTCGGGTTCAATTCCTCTTTTTCTTTACAAAAAAAAATATACAAAACATTCCCGTACTTTTCGTCTCATACTAAACAATATTTCCGTTTTCTAAACTAAGTTATTTTCATTATATTGTTTATATTTGTCGTCAAAAATAATAATTTTGTTTAAATTTTAATATTTTAGAATAAAAATAAAATAATTCATTTGCCCACATGCGTCAGTATGCTATAAAATATAAAAGTATAAAACTATAATTTTTTTGTAACATTTTTTTGGTCAAAGCTTATAAATTGAATATGGGCCAAATAATAGGATCATCTCGATCCAATAAAGAAGTTATGATTATAGCCCATTATTTGAGATGATTGTTGAAACCCATATAATTTTGGATATTTACTAAGATATATATTAATGAGTTTTTCCATAATAGCTGACTCGATGATATTTATAAAACGAAATTTTAGGTTAAAATGATGTAACAAGTTTGGAACTTGCCCTAGAAACCAGGTGGTTTGTCCTCACGGCAAAAGCTACAAGCTGTAACATCAAACACACCGTGAGTTCACAATCTTGGTTCCAAACTTGCACTTAATCTTCACTCATATCCTCTCATTCACTTCATATATTTGCTTTCCATCATCATCTGCTACATCTATGAACTTTTGGTTCTATATTGAACATTTGTACGTGTGATGATGATGACATCAATGTTCTCCTTCAAAATTGGTCGGTTGGATCCAAAGCTCCATTGGAAATCACAGCATTTGCATCATCAACGACTTTGCCAATCTTTTCAACGACGAGGAGGACAATGTTTGGATATTCTTCGAGAAAAGACTGCAGTCTCCAGTGTTTTCTACCATTCTAAACCCTCTCACAGTGACAGATTCCAACCTATCAGGTTCCACATTCCTACCACTTATTTTTTTGATTTATTGTTTTGACACAGATTGTTTTTTTTGTTGATCTAGTGCAATTTTATGAATTTTATACGACATGATTCGCTACATGATTTTACTGATCGTTAGAAAAAAACACATTTCATGAATATACATGTTTTCTATACTTCTTAACCTTTTAGAATATTTTCTTCACAATTTTTTTATTGATTGTATTTGTTGATTGAGTCGCTGACCCATTCATCATAAACAATTTGGAAACTTTTAATTAATTCATAAATATCATTTTATTACATATGAATGTCATAATCATTCATTAATTTTGGAGATTTGATTCCTTTAAGGTGAATAATTTGTTATAATTTATTTTAGACATTTTAAGAGAGTAAAATAAAACCTCTATTGATCATATGATACAAAAATTCTGTAAAAAAACTGATGATAAATAAATCAATGGTTGATGTTACGTAAGAATTATTGTTGTTGATTTCCTGCCAACAATTAATTAAAATATAAAAATTTATAAAGTGAATTTTCACCTGGAAGACAAATTCATTTTGGCCATACATAATCAATTAATTAATTATATAAATATACACATTTTTTTAACAGCAAAATTATATATTATATATAAGTAATATTTTTAAGGAACACAAAAACCTGTATCACATACGTAAATAAATATACATATTAATTATTTTCGTAAGTTGATTTCGCTAAGTTATCTGCTTATAAGAGAAGAGAGAAAAACATTCAAACAATACAGAATTGCTCTTATAGTAGTACAATTTTTTTTGACATTGTTCATAGTACAATTTTAATGGATGGACTATTTGTAATACGAATTTATTACAAATTTTGGTAATTCATGGGCTATTAATATGACAGTTACCGTAGTAATTGAATATAATTAATTTTAGGACTATTTCAATCAAAATAAGAATAATTCAGGACTTTAATTACCTAGAAAACGGGCTTAAATTTTTTTACCTAGGGGGCGTTTGTTTCAAGTTTAGTAATTTCATTCCTAGGAATGAATTTCTTAGGAACAAAATGATGGGAATCTTATTCCAATGTATTAGTGAAAATTGTGTTTTTTAAATATTTATAACATTCCCAGGAATTATTCTAAGAGTTGGAATAGAGGTAGTTACTCATGGTTTTTATTCATATATTCATGGGAACCTTTTTCCCACCATTTTCTTTGGAAATAAATCATTGGGAATGGTGGAAGTTATTTCACTCATAGGAATCTTGATACTTGGGAATATTTTTTTTCAAACTTCTAACAAACATAGGAATACTCATTTCCTACCTATGTATTCCCAGGAATGTTAATTCTACACTTGAAACAAACACCCCCCTAGAAAATGGAAATCGCAACCAATTAAGTAAAAGGCTCCGCAGTTGTGAGAAAGGATACTTGATTTACACTCAAAATGAATATAGTCGTTAATTTCCTCAAAAAAGGTAAGACTCGTCAAATAGAAAAAAATAATAAAGAGAAAAGAAACATGAAGAGATAATGAAATAGAGTAAATTAAAAAAGAGTTAGAGACAAAAAATGACTTTTCCACTATTAACGTTTTAGAACAAAAGGGTATTATGTACTTCCAACTATCAATCATCCACTCAAGTTAATAGCCAAAATAATCTAATACATTAAAAAACACATATCACCTAGCAAATTTTTAATTTATTAATTTTCATTCGCCGAAGATTGAGTATGGAATACCCCATTTCTAACTTATCTAGGGTTATGTTAATTATATATGACAAGCATTTGGGTAATTATTTGAGTGACTTTATAAAAGTAACTAAAGGACATTTGTAAAAGCTCTACCTTTTTTTTATAAATCAATAAGTTCTATACAACTTATGTAAACAACTTACATTTGTCATTGACATGTGTTTGGTAGTGAGAACACCGAGAAGAAATAGAGAATAGAGAACAAGATGAGAAAGAGTAAGATAAGAGAGAAAGATATAAGAAATAAAGTAGAAATGAGGTATTGTTTGGTTTAAGAGAAAAATAGAAGAATTGGAAAAGAGAGAAATGAGTCACTTTGTTTGGTTTGGATAGAACGAGAGAAAATAGACACAATATATTTTTGAAAAGATAGAAACACCCTTAACCTAAAAAATAATATATAATTTATTCATTAATTTAATTAGTTAAATATTTGTTTTTATTGGTTATTGATTTAATTTAATTATATAAATATTTATTTTAATTATTTAGTTGGATAATATCATTAAAAGCAAACTAAAGTGAAGAATAGTCTATTGAGCACAATATAGAAATATAGAAATTCTAAACAATTCAATAAAAACAACCGAATACATTTAGGTAATAACTTGAATCAACTTAAATGAAAATGAAAGATGCGAATTTACGCCAATGATAAGAAACTAGAGTGAGTAAAGTAAAGGTAAAATTGTAAATGTATCATTAATGAGATGTTTCTCTTCACTTTCTTCTCAGCTTTGAAGAGATTCGAAAAAGTAGAAATTAAATTAGTCACCGCATTTATCTCCTCAACCAAGGAAAAGAAAATCACTTTCTCTTCTCCAT
Organism: Astragalus membranaceus; assembly: GCA_039519185.1. Classification (NCBI taxonomy): domain Eukaryota; kingdom Viridiplantae; phylum Streptophyta; class Magnoliopsida; order Fabales; family Fabaceae; genus Astragalus; species Astragalus membranaceus. The sequence goes on along the minus strand of CM076848.1, from coordinate 42,565,856 downwards.
TTCTCTCTTTGCTATTTCTACAAAAAAAAAAAGCACAACACAAGAGTAAACATATTTGAGGTTGATTATATTTTAAAGATTACACTAGACTTTTATCTTTCTCTTCAAATTGTAAGGTCAAGTTTATCCTTAGGAAAAAATAGAGTAGGTTAATATTGTTGGGTCATGAGGAGAGCTTAAAACACATATAAGTCGATTTGACATCACCTCTTTCATCCAACACTTAGGTTTATGTGTCTCTTCATCACTTACATATTTTTTCCAACATAAATTAATTTTAAAGTCAAATATTAAAAATTAACAAAGTGATTATTATTTTATTCACATATAAACTATCAAACTTAAAATGGAGTAACATTAAAACTAGAAGCAGCTGCACAAAAAACTAAATATGCAACAACGGTAGAAACAATAAATTGCAATATTATAAGTAGTAACATTGAACTAAAAACAAAATTGAATTGTAGTTTTAGTTTGTAATTTCAACTTTTGGTATGTGTGACTGCCTTAATGTCTGTGCGTGACTAGGTAAACCGTAAGTGTGTGTGAGACACGTGCAATGCGTGTGTTAGTGTGACTAGGTTAAGTATGGAAAAAACCGCCATCTGAATTGAATCGATCAGTTGACTAGAGAAGTGACCTGAACGAAATCAATGCCGTATTTTTACGGTTTTCGATTTAGTTTGGATCAGTTTACGATTTTTGTTTGGATTTGCTTGGATTTGAACACCCCAACTTAATATCACTTATATTGTGTTTAAAAAAGTTGTTTTGATAAAAATAAAACTCTTATTAGGTTCATGGCCTAGGCAAGTTTATGGATGATCATGAGCTTCATGGTCTAGGCAAGTGACCTTCATTGCGTTGAGGAGAGAGGTGCTAGTCTAAGATCTACCCAAGTTGGTGGAGTCTATGGCAAAATTTCAGCCAATGTTCGTGTGGCCTTTTTTTTAAAAAAAAATATTCTTTTATTTAAACCAAAAACGCAAGAGCAGTAGGCAAACAGGGAGGTAAGGATGCCATGAATAAACCTAACTCCCAACTATACCCCAACCCATACTATAACTAATATTAAAATCAAATCTATCACCTACATAAATGAAATGATACATAAATAAATGAAATGATACACCTGCTTATCATCTCCATCTTTTCTTTACCATTACAAAAACAGATTCTTGCTTTTATCTCTCCAACCTTCTCAATAGGGTATGACAATCAATTACATCAACACCAAAAAGTCAAAAAAATTGAAATAAGAGTAATTACTTATTACACATATATACAGAAATGACAACGACATAGTGTCGTGTAAGTGTAAGAATTCTTCTTGTATCATTATTTATTTCTCATTAAACTTATCATAGTTTATTACTATTTTACATCATTATATATATATATATATAGTTCACTATTTAACATCAATAATGGTTATTTAAAATATGGTTTTCTTTTTGGTAGGAAAGAAAAATCAGATAACTGTCTTATTTTAAGAAAAACAGATGTAACAGACCATCATGAAAGTTTAGAATATTGTGACATTATTTGGGTGTAAGTGGAAGACATGCTTTCGTTTAATATTCTTTCAAGTAATTAAAAAAGGCACTAATAATTCTGAAATAAAAACAGTGTTTATTAATTAAAAAAGTCATCATAAAAATGTATAATATTATGGGCATTTTCTAAGATTAAATTAGTTAAATAATGTAAGCTTAGAGAATAAAATAGGATTTTCAAATATTATTTTAGTATATTTTAGAGAATAAAGATAATTAATTCATACAATTATTTCAATAAAATTTTTGTACAATTATTGCATCTTTGACCCAAAGTACCAGTCTATCATCTATTAAGAGAGGAATTACAGCTCCTCTGAATTTTAGTTAAGAGCAGTACTAATCAGGCTAAATAACCTTACATATAGGGTGCGATGATAAAAGTTTTCAACATTGTCAACTGATTCTTCCTTTTTGTTTCGTACAAATCAGTTTTCCTCATTAGTTAAATAATAATACACGAACTTCCTCTATTTGTGTTTTTTCAAACAAAACTTAGAAAGTAAGTGCATACTTGATTTTCTCAGGATCTAATCTAAATTAATTAGTATACATTAATAATATACAAATATTTTACAATGTAATTGATTGACACATTGATTAAATGTCCCATTGATTAAGATTTTCATTAGTTTTTTTTTGTGGTATAATTTTTCATTAGTTGACCATGTAATATTTTTTACAATGTCGATAGATATTAAATAAACTCATATTATAACACATAAATTTTAAGGGTTTAATTGGTGTAGACCGTCATTGTAAAATTTTGCACACCATCGACCGATAAAAATTTATGGTATGAGTCACTTTTAACGTAGTTGAAATAAAATCAAAATAATTTTTTATGACATTTTGTTTTGTGGTTGGGTGACATTGTAAAAAATCTTGTAGTCAATATAAATTAAATTCTAAATATTAATGCAAGTAAAAGGTGTGATGTAAATGTATATGTAAAAGAAAGAAAGGGTTGATCTGGTGGCTATGGATGGATGTTGATAAAATTGCAGCTCCCATGTTTGACTGATATCTACTATCTACTGATAATAAAGGAAGAAGGGTTGGTGGGCAACGCAACGCAACGCCACGCCACGCCACGCCACGCCATCAAACAAATAAGCAACCAACCAACCAACCCAGTCTAGTCAAGGATCCCTTATTCCTATCTTCCCATCTTATCTTATTAGAAATAGAAAACAAACATTAATCAATCAACTAACTTTGCCAATAATAATTAATACATTATATATTTATTCACTCGGAATCGGAATTATTATCGTGTGCCGTGCGTTAGTTCTTCTTCCTCCTACTTCCTAGCCAATCCCAATTCTTTGTATCCAAATCCATTTTTGTTTTTGTTTTTTTACCGGGCTGCGTTATCCTTATTTGAACGAGTTACAGCAAATTGGCTGTTTTTTTACCCCCTCTTGTACTATATACCCCCCTATATGATCAAATGGACAAAATTACTCCTTAAATCCACAAAATTTTCGAAAATACTTCAAATCTAGATAAATCCGGAAGTATGTTTTTTTGATTTTTCGGAAATATTGCATTTTACGGAATTTCAGGAACACATTTTACATTCCGGAAATACCGTAAAATGCGATATTTCCGGAAAATCAAAAAAACATACTTCTGGATTTATCTAGATTTGATGTATTTCTGGAAATCCCTTAAAATTGCCTTCCGAATTTATCATATAATATGGTGTTTCCGGAGTGCAAAAATAAAAAATGAAACATTTATTTGACTAATTAAAAACGCCTTCTACATTGATTTAAAATAACAGATTGCAACAACAAACAAAACGAAAACATAATAGAAACTACTGAGATGGTGGAGTGAAACGACGAAAGATCTCAGCAACGGTCCTTCTGGTTTCGACGTATAAATGCAGATAACCCTTCCATTTAAAAATAACATGAATGGCCATCGTGGCTTGGACGTCATCGTCGTTGTTGACATCCATTGCAGACCAGTGTACACGTCCATTAACCCAAGCTGGTTTCCGATAAATTATACTAATTATTTCATGCTCGCCGCCCTCCGGTTGCACCTTACGCAGTAGCCTCTCTTTCACGGCAGCGAATGTTATGCTGTGTTTTAACCTACACTGGAACGTGTCTCGCCCCTCGAAACAGACATCGTCATTTTTGTTGATGATGATGCCTTGATGATCAATGATGCCCTGATTAGTAAAAATGATAGTGAGGGAAGACTCTTCGTTGGCCATAGCCATCATTATTTTGTGTTGATACTGTATTATTATTGTTTATTAGTTTAGCGAGTTTCGTTACATTTAATTATTTCGAGTAATTTTTTTTAATTTAAAAAAAAAATTAAAATTTCCAGAAATACACATATTTCCGGAAGGCAGAAATATGGTTTTTCCAGAAATACCTCTTTAATACCTCAAAAAGAGGTATTTCCGGAAGCCAAAATGACTTCCAGATTTTCGAAAAACCCATATTTCTGCCTTCTAGAAATATGCGTATTTTCAAAAATTTTAAATAAATATATTTTTTTAACGAAAAATTATGAGTATTTGGGGATTTATGGTAAAATGGGGATATGGGGTCTAAGGAGTGGTAAAAAAAACTGCCCAGCAAATTTAATAACGCCTCCACAGTGAGAGAGAGAGAGAGAGAAAGGGGGTAGGTAGCTGGGAACTACTAGTACTAATAGTAGTAGAAGAGAGAGAGGTGTGGCAGAGGCGGATACCACGTGCAGCTTTGAATTTGATTGATTGAGGAGAAGAGACCCACACACACTATTACCATTACTAAGCCCCAACCCAAGCCAAACCTACCCCTGCATCTATCTTACTGGTTTCTGCATGATCACCACCCTAATTATCATGCACTAAACTAACTAACCCTTCTAACTACTTTTCACTTATATTTCACCTTCTAACTTCTCAACTCAACTCAATGCTTCCCAACGATTAAAACTAAATTATTCATTTCCTTCGTTCGTTGACACAGTTCCATTTCCAAGGTCAGTTTATCTCTGCCTATGATCCATTACTTCTTCTACTTATCTAATTATCTCTCCTTTTTATGCTAATTCCCTGTGTTTCATTCTCCTACCTATTTTTCTGTTATTATCATTTTCCCCCTTTCTACTTTTTGTTGTTCATGAAGGAGAATTAAACCTTTTAGACCAACGATTGTCCTTTTCTTAGGGCGGTTGGTTGACATTTTATGTGTTATTATGACAAATCGCAAGGTTGAGGGATTAATTCCTTCAAAAAGTTTGGGTGATAGACACTAATTATTGGATACTGCTTTTTTCTTTTTGGTTGCAATTGATGTTTCCGCCACGTTGCATCTGAGAGTGAGAGTGATTGAGAAAGAGAGAGATGTGCTGAACTACTAGGCTGTGTTTGGCTGTTTATATGTTGCAGTGAAAATTCCGAGTGTTGGAGTTATGGATTTCTAGTATAATTTAACGGCTGCAACTCTGATTTGCCAAAATCAGTTCGCCGGATCAGCTACGGTTCTCAATGCTTCCATAATCGGGCTTTCTAACCGAGTCCATATATGGTTGACCAAACACTACCTAACCTTTTTTCTTATTTGGCCATTTTCTTTTACTTTCTGTAAATCTTGTCAGATAAGTCAAGAATTTGGATGGATTTTTTATTGCTTGTTTATATATGCTTTATCATGAGTTTCTTCTATAAAAGAAGCTAGATGAGTAGTTCTCATGAAAATTTTCTGGAATTCTATTCTATTAGTCATGAGGAATTCTGGTAACCTATACAGCAAAAATAACTAATTTATAGTTGAGTTTGATATGGCTTGAGCTGCTGGTAACCTATTTTTTACTATGCAGTACATCGGAGACATCTAGAAGGAGAGTAATAATGGCTAGCACTGGGCATGGGAATGGATACATAAATGGTTTGCTGCCAAATAGACACCCTGCTACAATATCTGAAGTAGATGAATTCTGCAATGCCCTTGGGGGAAACAGGCCAATTCATAGCATATTGATAGCAAACAATGGAATGGCAGCCGTCAAGTTTATACGTAGTGTTCGGAGCTGGGCCTATGAGACATTCGGCACAGAGAAGGCTATTTTGCTTGTTGCCATGGCTACTCCAGAGGACATGAGAATCAATGCAGAACATATCAGAATAGCAGATCAATTTGTGGAAGTACCTGGTGGGACCAATAACAATAACTACGCCAATGTGCAGCTTATTCTAGAGGTGCGTTTTTTTGAATTTATGAGATTTTGTACTGCCAAGTTATTGTCAAAGTAGATGTTGTTAAGGAGAGTAATAAACAGCAAGTCCGAAGCAAAATTTATAATCGGAGGTATTTATTTATATGATACTACTACTATTCTTATTTATATGGGTGCTTTCAAATCAAATGTCATCGAGAAGAAACCTTACTTATAGACTTTTCCAGTAGAAAGTTAACAAATGTGCATATCCCCGGACATTAACATACTTATGATAAAATATGAGTTACATTGTTTTTTCGTGTTGCATGCTATCTGTCTTGTTGCCTATAGGTTAAGACATCTAATTTTGTTCATTCTAGTAATTTTCAGTGCTTGTGCAGTTATGTTTTTTTTTTGACGGGTATGACTTGTAAAGTTTGCTGACTGTCATACAATGTACTTCCCAGATTGCTGAGATAACTCACGTGGATGCGGTGTGGCCTGGTTGGGGTCATGCATCAGAGAACCCAGAGCTTCCAGATGCATTAAAAGCAAAAGGAATTGTATTTCTTGGACCTCCTGCTGTATCTATGGCAGCATTGGGAGATAAAATTGGTTCATCTTTGATTGCTCAGGCAGCAGAAGTGCCAACCCTTCCATGGAGTGGATCTCATGTAAACTTCATTACCCCTATTGTAGTGCATTTCTATTATAAGGCTTGCCCAACTTATGATTTTGAAACTTTTTCACACAGGTGAAAATTCCTCCAGAAAGTTCCTTGATTACTATTCCTGATGAAATTTATCGTGAAGCATGTGTTTATACTACAGAAGAAGCAATTGCAAGTTGCCAACTTATTGGATACCCTGCAATGATCAAGGCATCTTGGGGTGGTGGTGGTAAAGGCATAAGAAAGGTTTGCTTCTGGTGTAGTCAATATTGCAGCATTCGTAAAATCTTGTAGTATCCACATTGATAATCCTCTAAATTAATTTTGTCATCCAGGTGTAAGTAAACACTTTCCATATGAAAAATGCATAAGTAACCATAATAAGACTGAGAAACTTTGTGCCAATCATGTTTTTGATGATTTGTTTGGCTTTTGAAACTGACTGGCATGTGGATATTTTAGGTTCATAATGCTGATGAAGTAAGGGCATTGTTCAAGCAAGTTCAAGGTGAAGTTCCAGGCTCACCTATATTTATAATGAAGGTTGCATCTCAGGTTAGATAACCCACTGAACTTTGATCTCAGTGAGCAATATTCTTGGAGTCTTGATTATCTTCTGATGATCTCTCTTGTTTCTACATAGAGCCGACATCTAGAAGTCCAGTTAATTTGTGATCAGTATGGAAATGTAGCAGCTTTGCACAGCCGTGATTGCAGTGTTCAAAGGAGGCATCAAAAGGTATGAGAATCTTCTGTTACCTATCAAACTATCACGGTGAGATGAATCTCACAAATGGCGTAATCAATCATCTGTAACAGATTATTGAGGAGGGTCCCATTACTGTGGCACCTCCAGAAACGGTGAAACAACTTGAACAAGCAGCTAGAAGATTGGCTAAATCTGTAAATTATGTTGGGGCAGCTACTGTTGAATATCTTTATAGCATGGAAACTGGCGAGTACTACTTTTTAGAGTTGAACCCTCGACTACAGGTGTTGTACTATAACCTTGATTTTGAGCCACACCATCATAATTTTCTTTATCTATCATGACTTGATTGCTTCTCCTTTTGACTTTGGTTCTCCAACTGATTATGCTATTAAGGTAGGATTTTTTCTGAAATGGACATATAAGCATTGTGTGCTTCATGATGACGTTTAGAATTATGCGGTGACATAGGCATTTGAGCTTAGTATTTACTCTTGGAAAATTCCTATGTATCTTTTTTGGAGATGTTGCATGGATGCTTGTAATGCTTAAATCATTTGTTCCTATTTTCCATACCCTATTTTTTATTTTTTCATTTGTCCTGAATCCTGATATTGTTTTCACCATCATGGGCAATTGTTTTGCAATATAGGTTGAGCATCCTGTTACAGAATGGATAGCGGAGATAAATCTGCCAGCAGCACAAGTTGCCGTTGGGATGGGTATCCCTCTCTGGCAAATTCCTGGTAAAGTTTCAGATATATTTTTCACACTATTATTGTTTTCTTCTTGTTTGCTCGCTGATTTGATTTCTTACAATTATTTCACGTGTCTCGCTAAACAGAGATTAGGCGTTTTTATGGGGTGGAACATGGTGGGGGGTATGATGCTTGGAGGAAAACATCCGTTTTAGCGACCCCTTTTGATTTTGACAAAGCAGAATCTACAAGGCCAAAAGGTCATTGTGTGGCTGTGCGAGTAACAAGCGAGGACCCTGATGATGGTTTTAAGCCTACAAGTGGGAAAGTGCAGGTTAACCACTAAGTCCAACAGCAATCTCATCTTTTACTTCATTCATCCCATAGCTTGTATTGATCTAAAATATTTGTGCAGGAGCTCAGCTTTAAAAGTAAGCCAAATGTGTGGGCATACTTCTCTGTTAAGGTAAGTCATCAATTCCTTCATATTTTGGTTTAACTTGAATGTGGAGGTGCTAAATTTTGGCTGTTAAATGTTTGCAGTCTGGAGGGGGAATCCATGAATTCTCAGATTCTCAGTTTGGTAAGTAGTAACTGTTACTTAATTAATTAAAGAAATAACAGTAAACAAATAAGCCATGGTTGATCTTCAAATGCTCAGGACATTATTGTGAACTTCGATTTTCCAGGATATATGATATTTTAATGCTTAGATAGTTTTTGTTCATTTTTTCCTTCCCCGTTTTCCTTTGGAACATCATGTGAAATATGATCACCTTTGGAATGCATGGTCTTAATTAGTAATGCAAGAGCTAGGATGTAAAACTGGGTTTAGTGGAATGTTGGAAAAACAAAAATTGAAATACGTAAATCATTTGGTAAAAATTAAATAATACGAGAAATATTAAATACAGGTACTTTACTTCCCCATGAAAAGCTGACTTTCATGTATCGTGTGTGGGTGCGCGTTTGCTTATGTGTGTAAATTTTTTTCTAATAGGTCTTGATGTTTAATGTGGTTGCTTTGCTAATAATACTGATCAGTATTTTTTTTCCTTTTATGCCATCCATATTTCTTAACATGCATCTGAATCATACTTGTGTGCAGACTACAGAGATGCATAAATATCATATCCATTGAAGGACTTCTCATTATTAATGAGAACTGCTGATACTAATTTAGACCTATTTATTCATCTATTTAAGAATTTAAATGACAAACTGCATCATTTGTGAATTTTGAACTGTAGGGTATCAATTTTCAATAGTATGCTTTTTCTCCTCTTGTTCTTACATTCATGTATTTACACAATTCTTGCACTATGACTTATCTTCTATTAGCTTCTAATATCCTATCTTTTACCTCAGGGCATGTTTTTGCTTTTGGAGAATCTAGGGCTTTAGCAATTGCAAATATGGTTTTGGGGTTGAAGGAGATTCAAATTCGGGGAGAAATTCGTTCCAATGTTGATTACACCATTGACCTTCTAAATGTAAAACACTCAGATGATGACAAATTATTTTACAAGTGTTTATAATACAGAAGTGACATCATTGCAATATTTTTCTCAGGCTTCGGACTACAGAGACAACAAAATTCACACAGGATGGCTGGACAGTAGAATTGCAATGCGAGTTAGAGCAGAGAGGCCCCCCTGGTATCTTTCTGTTGTTGGAGGGGCACTCTATGTAAGCATTCTTTTTTGTATATTTTTCTCCTTGAGTTTTTGTTAGTTTTGTATCCTGGAATTCATGATATGTGCTTCTTCTAATTAATACAGAAAGCTTCTGCTAGCAGTGCAGCTTTGGTTTCAGATTATGTTGGCTACCTTGAAAAGGGGCAAATTCCTCCTAAGGTATTATGTTTAAATGGGAGGAACATCTAATTCTTAGTGCTATCTTATTTCCTAGTGATACTAATTTCAGTTAATTATGCCAGCACATATCTCTTGTCCATTCTCAAGTGTCCTTGAACATTGAAGGCAGCAAATATACAGTATGTATTCTTTCATATAAATTTCTGCAGTTCCCTCACCTTTTTTGGGACTTGTGCTATCATAGGCAATGATCAATTTGCACAACTCATATCTTTCTAAAACAATTTCTAGATTGACATGATACGAGGAGGACCTGGAAGTTATAGACTGAAATTGAATCAATCAGATATTGAGGCAGAGATACATACTTTACGTGATGGTGGTTTGCTGATGCAGGCAAGTATTTTTCTCTGAACTATCTATGTTGATGTGCCTGGGAATTTTCTCCATTACAGTATTACTTATCATAGTCAACTTTATAATATAATTGTTTTCATATGGACATGATTCGTCGCTGACATAGCTTTTAAAAATTTTATAGTGTCCTACTTAATTTTTTATATTATCTATTAAAAAGCAGTTCATGATTCTAGAGATGTTCAATCTCTTAATGTTGAAAACTTAAATAATGGACGTGGCTATAGCTGGATAACTGTTTTTTGGGTTATTTAACGATTTCATCATTGTCTCGGAGTTTAGAATAGACCATATATGGAAAGAGGTTAATTAAAGCATCAGATAGTTCTTTAATATGGATAGTAAATAACAGGCCTAGTTGGATAGTTGTGCTGTGTGTTTGTAAAGTGTAGCTTTTCAATTCATTCTATTCATAAACTAGAATTTATTATGCTGCAGATGCAACTTATATATAGCGTTTGACATTAAGCTCAAGGAAATTTTTTATCTCTGATTTAGCTAATACTGTGGTGTTTTATCCTTGGCAAACACTATGACTGGTCTTTGTTCTGTATTTGTTTCTTGATTTTTTAACTGGTAGTTTCCACTTGTTACAGTTGGATGGAAACAGTCATGTAATTTATGCAGAGGAAGAAGCAGCAGGAACTCGCCTTCTAATTGATGGAAGGACTTGCTTGCTTCAGGTGAAATTAGTTTATTTTTACCTTTAAAGTTCTATCTTTTTTATTGTGGCTGAGGTGAGTTTCTAAACCCATTTTATATGCAGAATGATCATGATCCGTCAAAGTTAATTGCGGAGACCCCATGCAAACTTACGAGATATTTAATCGCGGATGCCAGTCACATTGATGCAGACACACCATATGCTGAAGTCGAGGTCATGAAGATGTGCATGCCTCTTCTTTCACCTGCTTCTGGGATTATTCATTTCAGAATGGCTGAAGGTCAAGCCATGCAGGTATATAATGTTCTACATAGCAGGTATAAGTGCTCAAAATGAAAGAGAGGATAAGAACAAACTTTCTTTTGCAGGCTGGTCAGCTCGTAGCAACGCTTGATCTAGATGACCCTTCAGCTGTAAGAAAGGCAGAACCCTTCAATGGGAGTTTCCCAATCCTGGGCTCTCCTACCCCAATTTCAGGTAAAGTTCATCAGAAATGCGCCGCAAGCTTAAATGCTGCACGGATGATTCTTGCTGGCTATGAGCACAATATTGATGAAGTGAGTAATTCCTTCACCTTGATTGATTAACAAATGTATGTTGACAGTATTTTTCGGTGTTTATATTCAACCATCATTGAATGGGAGATTTTTGGATTCTATTATTATTTAGAGATTAGAGATTTGCATATGCTTAACAAGCTAGACATCTGTCTCAGGTTGTGCAAAATTTGCTCAATTGCCTTGACAGCCCTGAATTGCCTTTTCTTCAATGGCAAGAATGCTTGGCAGTTCTGGCAACCCGTCTACCCAAAGATCTAAAAAACGAGGTAACTGGACACTCTGCTGTTTTCCCTTCTGGTTTAACATTTTAGAAGTGATCTGAGCTGGCCTTGAACTTTGTGCTTTGTCAGTTGGAATCCAAATGTAAGGAGTTCGAGATGACTTCAAGCTCCCAAAATATTGATTTCCCCGCGAAATTATTAAAAGGAATTCTTGAAGTGAGTTGTTATCCCTGATTTGCTCATTATGATGTTTTCCCTTTTAATATGAATAAATTCATGGGGTGTGATCTATGCTGTAGGCTCATCTTTCCTCCTGTCCTGACAAAGAAAAAGGAGCCCTGGAAAGACTAGTTGAACCTCTGATGAGTCTTGTGAAGTCTTATGAGGGTGGAAGAGAGAGCCACGCACATAAAATTGTTCAATCCCTTTTTGAAGAGTATCTTTCAGTTGAAGAATTATTTAGTGATAATATACAGGTTAGTATGGTTATTTGATTACTTTTACTAATATTATGTGTGTACCTTTTGACTTTTACCCACCAAAAATAGTTTTTATAAATGATGTTTAAAGAATCCTCAACTCTTTTTTCTGCTTTATTTAGTTTTTACTAGCCACTGATTATTCATTTTTAGTTTTTTAGTTATCTGAATTAAACTATTTATTGTATGTCTTGGGGTGCTTATATAAAAACTGGTCAACTCATTTTTTTTCCTTTACTTTCCTTGTTCATTTCATCATACTAACTGGTTTATCATGCAACTAGTTAGGAACTAGGTAACTATTTTTAATGTAAAAGACGTTTTCTTAATCATTTGATTTGATAGAATATTCGTAACATTTTCCTATTCCCCCTACATCTAGGCTGATGTAATTGAACGACTTCGTCTCCAATACAAGAAAGATTTATTGAAGATTGTAGATATAGTGCTCTCTCATCAGGTATGAACTTTTAGAACATGCCCATCTTTAGTGATTGGCCTCCTTGATGTCTTGTTGACATGATACAGCAATTATATTAATTATTAACTGCATATCTTGGGTTTCAGGGTGTCAAGAGTAAAAATAAGCTGATACTGCGACTAATGGATAAACTGGTTTACCCTAACCCTGCTGCCTATAGGGATCAATTAATCCGATTCTCTGCGCTCAACCATACAATTTATTCAGAGGTTTGGCATTCCTCTGACATATTCTGGTCAATCTGAAAATAGAGGGTTCTATGTTCTTCATGTTATATTTTTGGGAATCAGGGTCTCTTTTACTTAGAGAGCATTGTGAACATCTATCCTTTAATTATCTGCTTTTGATTTTATCTCGTGGATGTTACTTTGAATTTCTTTAGAGTGTTTTGATTGGAATTCTGATTTGTGATTATCTTGATGCAGTTGGCTCTTAAGGCAAGTCAACTTCTGGAACAAACTAAATTGAGTGAACTTCGATCCAGCATTGCTAGAAGTCTTTCCGAACTAGAAATGTTCACTGAGGATGGTGAAAGTATTGATACTCCCAAGAGAAAGAGCGCCATTAATGACCGAATGGAGGACCTTGTGAGTGCTTCTTTGGCAGTTGAAGATGCCCTTGTGGGTTTATTTGATCACAGTGATCACACTCTTCAAAGGAGGGTTGTGGAAACTTATATACGCAGGCTTTACCAGGTACATCGGATTTACTGTTATAATTTGAGAACATCTTGATCTTCTTTAGGGAAGGGGTGGAAGGAATGATCATATGCTTTTTCTAACTTTTAGTATTTGTTGTCAGCCATATCTTGTCAAAGGGAGCATCAGGATGCAGTGGCACAGATCTGGTCTTATTGCTACATGGGAGTTCTTAGAAGAGCACATTGAACGAAAGAATGGGGTTGAAGATCAAATTTTAGACAAAACACTGGAGAAGCATAGTGAGAAGAAATGGGGAGTGATGGTTATAATTAAATCTCTTCAATTTTTGCCAGCAATTATCAGTGCTGCATTAAAGGAAGCAACCAATAACCTTCCTGGAGAACTTCCAAGTGGTTCTGGTAACTCCAATAACTTTGGTAATATGATGCATATTGGATTAGTGGGCATCAACAACCAGATGAGTCTACTTCAAGACAGGTACTGTTTTGGAAACTACTTATGTTATTTTGAACCCTTTCTTTTTTGAATTGTAATAGCATCATTGGTTATCCTGTATAACTTGCAGTTTGATTTACAGTCTAGTTCTAGTATTTTTAGCTTAAATGCTTCTTAAATCCTATTGGTTTGATGAATGAGATTGGTATCAATTTTAAGTTCTTAGATTTCTTCAATAAATCAAGTGTCAGATGGACTAGTATGCTTTTTGTTGTTGAACTACTTATCAGAAAATCTTTTGTCTTCTTGACAAGCAACTTTATGGTCTTTTGCAGTGGTGATGAGGATCAGGCTCAAGAAAGAATCGATAAGTTGGCCAAAATACTCAGAGAGCAGGAAGTAGGCTCCACAATTCGTGCTGCAGGTGTTGGAGTAATTAGTTGTATCATTCAGAGGGATGAAGGGCGTGCCCCAATGAGGCACTCATTTCATTGGTCAGCAGAAAAGCTCTATTATAAAGAGGAACCTCTGTTGCGTCATCTGGAACCACCTCTATCCATTTATCTTGAATTGGTTTGTTTTTTCATGTTTCAAGTTCCCCATTTTATTTTAGGTGATGGAAAGAAGCATACTCCCTTTGTATACTTGATCTTAAACTCGTTAATGTTTTTTGATAATAGGACAAGCTAAAATGCTATGAGAATATACGGTATACGCCATCTCGAGATCGTCAATGGCACCTGTACACAGTTGTGGATCACAAGCCACAACCAATTCAAAGAATGTTTCTTCGAACACTTCTTAGACAGCCAACCACAAATGAAGGATTCTCTTCTTATCAAAGGCTGGATGCGGAAACATCGCGTACCCAATTGGCTATGTCCTTTACTTCAAGAAGCATCTTCAGATCCTTGATGGCTGCAATGGAGGAGTTGGAACTAAATGCACACAATACCACCATCAAATCTGAACATGCTCATATGTATCTCTATATCATACGAGAGCAACAAATAAATGATGTTCTGCCTTATCCCAAGTAATTATGGCTTCAAACTTCTCTGTGTACATTCTTTTATTAGCATGTGTTCAAGAAGCTTTAATTTGTTTCTTACATTTTGAATTTTGAATATCAATACCAGGAAAATTAACATAGATGCTGGCCAAGAAGAAGCAACAGTTGAGGCAATTTTGGAAGAACTGGCACAGGAAATCCATTCCTCTGTTGGCGTAAGAATGCACAGATTAGGTGTTTTTGTGTGGGAAGTCAAGCTCTGGATTGCAGCTTGTGGACAGGCAAATGGTGCTTGGAGGGTCCTTGTAAATAATGTGACTGGTCATACATGCACTGTACATGTAAGTCATTATTTACTTAAAGGTTTAAATGAAAGCTTCCTGCAAGCCACAATTTTTCCACTGAGATTGTTTAAGGTTGCTTTTGGGAAGCAAAGTAGTTTTTAATCACCTTATCGGCATTAACAGTTAACACTTCTAGGCTAATAAACACTTTAGCATATATACCAGAATGAATAAGGAGCGTTTTTATATGTATTTGTTAGAGAAGTGCTAATTATCATCAAGTGCTAATTTTATAGCCCATACACTTTAAGTATTTACAATTATTATGCAGTTAGCAAATACAACTAACGTTAGCAACTCATCTATTTGGGTTTCTTCATAAGACTTGTGGTTAAACATTTTGATTGACAGGGCTCTTTAGAGGGAGAAAAAATCCAAGCATATTTTGTTAATAAAAAATTGGGTGGAATGTTATTCTCCCATTTAAGAAATTTTACCCGCTAACTCTTTGACTGTGTCTTTCCAAGTTCCAACACGGATTATTTGGTGAATTTGACATGGGTTTCACTAAAGAAAAGTGAGCCTAGGTTTAGAGGATATCTTCACTCAAAAATAATGTATTAAAAAGAGTATGTCAATAGCATTGTCTGTATTTTTTTGATGTGCTTAAAAAGTTAAAGTATTCACTAAGAAATTATCTTCATTAGGGAATTAAAAATTATGGCGGGACAGTTGGAATCTTCTGCTTGGGCTGGTGAACAATATGTTCTCATAGTTATTAGATAAACGTCGCCTTTTATACTAAAAGGATTACGAATGGGGATTATTTGTAGATATTGATTTGATTCTTAATTTCAAAAATTCAGGTATATCGTGAAATGGAGGATGCCACGACTCATAAAGTGGTATACAGTTCAGTGAGTGCAAAGGGTCCGCTGCATGGTGTGCCAGTTAACGAAAACTATCAACCTTTGGGAGTTATTGATCGAAAACGTCTTTCTGCAAGAAAGAACAGCACCACATACTGCTACGATTTTCCCCTGGTAAGTGATATTTAATGAATTTAGTTGATAGGTTTCTTTTCTATGTGTATTTGTGTGCGAGGACTGTTTCCTTTAATGAGTAGATGACAAGACAAGTCAAACTATGCTTCTTGCAGGCATTTGAAACATCCTTGGAACAGTCATGGGCAATCCAGCAGCCAGGAATTCAGAAAGACAAAAATAAGAATCTCCTAAAAGTAACAGAACTTAAATTTGCTGAGAAAGAAGGTAGCTGGGGTACTCCTCTTGTTCCTGTGGTACGTCCTCCTGGACTCAATGATGTTGGCATGGTAGCATGGTTCATGGAAATGTGTACCCCAGAGTTTCCATCTGGAAGGACAATATTGGTTGTTGCAAATGATGTGACCTTCAAGGCTGGTTCTTTTGGCCCAAGAGAGGATGCATTCTTTCGAGCAGTAACTGATCTTGCCTGTGCAAAAAAGTTACCTTTGATTTATTTAGCAGCAAATTCTGGTGCCCGTTTAGGTGTTGCTGAGGAAGTCAAAGCTTGCTTTAGAGTAGGTTGGTCAGAGGAATCTAACCCTCAACATGGTTTTCAGTATGTATATTTAACACCAGAGGATTATGCTCGAATTGGTTCATCGGTGATAGCACATGAAGTAAAGCTTGAAAGTGGAGAAACCAGATGGATTATAGATACCATTGTTGGCAAGGAGGATGGACTGGGGGTTGAAAACTTGAGTGGCAGTGGGGCCATTGCTGGTGCATATTCAAAGGCATACAAAGAAACTTTTACATTGACATATGTGACTGGTAGGACTGTTGGAATAGGTGCTTATCTTGCTAGGCTTGGGATGAGATGCATACAGAGGCTTGATCAGCCTATAATTCTTACTGGTTTTTCAGCATTAAACAAACTTCTTGGCCGGGAGGTGTACAGCTCTCACATGCAACTTGGTGGGCCTAAAATCATGGCAACTAATGGAGTTGTTCATCTTACAGTTTCGGATGACCTTGAAGGTGTTTCTTCTATTTTAAAGTGGCTTAGCTACATTCCTTCCCACGTAGGTGGTCCACTTCCCATCGTAAAGCCCCTTGATCCTCCTGAGAGACTAGTGGAGTATTTGCCAGAAAATTCATGTGATCCTCGTGCTGCTATTAGTGGAACTTTGGATGGTAATGGAAGATGGCTGGGTGGAATTTTTGACAAGGACAGTTTTGTGGAGACACTAGATGGATGGGCAAGAACAGTTGTTACAGGAAGGGCAAAGCTTGGAGGAATCCCTGTGGGAATTGTTGCTGTAGAAACACAGACAGTTATGCAAATAATACCTGCTGATCCAGGCCAGCTTGATTCTCATGAGAGGGTTGTTCCTCAAGCAGGGCAAGTATGGTTTCCAGATTCTGCAAGCAAGACAGCCCAAGCAATATTGGATTTCAACAGAGAAGAGCTCCCACTTTTCATTCTTGCAAACTGGAGGGGCTTTTCAGGTGGGCAAAGGGACCTTTTTGAAGGAATTCTTCAGGCTGGTTCAACTATTGTGGAGAACCTCAGAACATACAAGCAGCCCATATTTGTATACATCCCAATGCTGGGTGAACTACGTGGTGGGGCTTGGGTTGTTGTTGACAGTCGAATCAATTCCGACCACATTGAAATGTATGCCGACCGAACAGCTAAAGGTAACGTCCTTGAGCCAGAAGGAATGATTGAGATCAAATTCAGAACAAAAGAATTGTTGGAGTGTATGGGAAGACTTGATCAACAATTGATAACCCTGAAGGCAAACTTTCAGGAAGCGAAGAGTAATGGAGACTATGGCACAGTTGAGTCCCTTCGGCAGCAGATCAGATCCCGTGAGAAACAACTTTTGCCTTTGTATACACAGATTGCTACCAAGTTTGCTGAACTACATGATACTTCCTTAAGAATGGTTGCAAAGGGTGTAATAAGAGAAGTTCTGGACTGGGGTAGCACCCGTGCTGTCTTCTACCGGAGACTGCACAGGAGAGTTGGTGAGCACTCACTGATCAACAGTGTAAGAGATGCTGCTGGTGACCATTTATCACATGTATCTGCCATGAACCTGCTCAAAAACTGGTATGTGAATTCTGATATTGCCAAAGGTAGAGAAGATGCTTGGTTGGATGATGAAGCCTTCTTCAGGTGGAAGGATAATCCTGAAAATTATGACGATAAATTAAAGGAATTGCGTGTCCAGAGACTGTTGCTTCAGTTGACATATATTGGTGATTCAGTTCTAGATTTGCAAGCTCTACCTCAAGGTCTTGCCGCCCTTTTAAGCAAGGTAGAACACTTATTACTTATTATTATCTAGTTACATTTACTGGTTAATGTTTATCATTTGATTAATCATATCTTGAAACCTGGAGATGATTATTTGAATTCTTATGCAGTTGGAAGCATCAAGTCGCGAGAAGTTGGTTGATGAACTTCGCAAGGTACTTGGTTAGAAGACAGCAAATACTCCTGTTTTGGCGCTGTTGAGGCATGGCCATATAGAAATGTACCCATTTTATTTGTACAATCGAGTGTTGAACCCCTTGGCTTAGCTGTTGTCACCAAGGGCAAGCAAGTAGCAACATCCCTTCAAAAATGGACTGTCACTTGAGGGATGACAATGTAAATGACTTCAGTGTTGGACAGATATTTAATTTATGCAGTTAGAGGATCACAACCAGCATCACCATGTCCCGTCTATTTTACTGGTTGGGTGATTCTTCTCGTGTATTTGAATAAATATGTAATAATTTGTAACATTGATTATTTATGCATAACAAAATTTTGGCCAGTCGACACATGCTTCCAAGCAAGTTTATAGCCACTCTTGAGTTGTCTATTATGAAAATTTTTAACCAAAATATCAATCTTGGAATCAATTTTCACCCAAAAATATTTGCATTGTTCTTTTTTAAGACAAAACAGATACATTATTCTTGTCAAAAAAAGATATATTATTCTTGACACACTATTGAACACGGTATGATAGCATTGTTTCTTAAAGAATTCATTTTCTAAAACTGAATTTATGAAATAAGTAAATTAATATTTTCAAAGATAAATAAATTATAATGCATCAAAAAGAGTGTTAGCATTATTATGCTGTTTTCAAGAAGAGTTGCCTAGTACGCCTTGTTACAAATGACAATCAAAAAGTACATATTTCCCCCCACATCCACTGACATTGTCTATAAGAAAAAATAAGTACATATTTTACAAAACGCAAGCATTTTTTTACTAGGAACATTCGTTGTTCCCGGAAACGGAGTGGATGTGAAGTTTGAGTCTTTGAGGAATGCAAGATTGGCTTTGAGTTCTCTCTAAATCTATCCCTTTTAATCCTAAGTTGTGAAGCCCTGTACCATGCCACCGTATAAAATACCGTATTAATCCATAGTGCCATATCTATGTGACAAAATGTGTTTATCAGGCAAAAACATGTATATATATATATATATATATATATATATATATATATATATATATATATATATATATATATATATGTTATGGATTGGGCCTCGATGGCCAATCCACCAAAAAGGCCCAACGCCAAGGATCCAATTCATCCAATGGTGGAGATTGTAGACCTAGATCCAACAGCTCTCCTCCACTCCAGATACCTATAAATAAGCATTGAATGTTCACATTAATGGTATTCATCTCTCACCTACTTTCACTTGTAATTGACTCACTCACTGACTTGAGCGTCGGAGTGTCATTGCAGGTACCACCCCACCTCGGACCGGAGCACCAACTCGGACAACCAAGGATACACGTACCAACTATCTCGGACCGGTCTACCTATCCCAGATCGGATACGTAGCAGGAGATACGGTACCGAACATTGGCGACCACAGTGGGAGAGCCTTATACTCTAGTCTTTCCCCCAACCTCCTTGATCATAAATGGCTCCGGAATTACGACGGAGAAACGTCTCCAGCGTCGTGGTTAGACCCGACCAGCAACAGGAAACCCCGGAGGGGGTAGCGATTACTCTCCCTCGTAGCTCGGCCCATGGCCGGAACTCATCCAGGGCGATGGTCCCTATAAGCTCTGCTAGAAACCAGTTTCAACCTCCGGCCCCGACCGTCCCAGTACCGATCGATGCTGTCCAACAGCTCATCCAACTGCTAACAAGGCAGGCCGAGGCTGATCAAAGGAGTCAGCGTTACTCCCAGCTGGAGGCCGAGATGGCCGAAGTCCGGGCCAGAGATATCCCGGATCGTACCTCCCCCCAAACTTACTCTCCTAGCAGAAGGACCTCCAGCAAAAGACGTCGCCGATCCCCTGCTTGGAGAAGGCACCACCATCGCTCGCCACCACGCCGAAGAGGGAGACAAGAATTTGGAACTCCCCCAACCGAGACCTATGACGAGACCTACTACCCCGGGGAGTCAACTCACCAAAGCTCATCATTAGCATCGTCGTCCCCAAGGCGACGTTCTATAAGCCGGGGAAGTCCCCCGAGGCCTGAACGTCGGCGCCCTCTGTCTCCCAGATCCCCCGTCCGACGCCCAACCAGAAGGCCTCCTCCGAGGGAGAGGTCCGCGACTAGGAAGGGACCCTTTACGGCAGAAATCGACTATTTCCCGGTACCCAAGCACCTAGAGAAGCCCCCGGAGGGCTTAAAGATGCATGACGGGACGGGCGATCCTGATCGACACCTAGATTACTTTGACACGATGATGCAATACAAGAATGTCCCAGAGGAGATCAAATGCCGGATATTCCCTCTTACGCTGGAGAAATTGGCTTTGGACTGGTTCAGAGCCCTCAAGCCGAACTCGATATCATCCTGGGACCAGCTCGCAAAGCTGTTCTCGGCCCAGTTCGCCCACTCCAAAATGAAGCCTAAGTCTCGGAAAGTCTTACAAGCCATCCGGCAAGGAGAGAACGAGTCTCTCCGAGACTACATTGAAAGGTTCAACAAAGAGGCGGCTCAGGTCCGGAACTTAGACGATTCATTTCGGCTATTTTTCATGGAAGCCGGTCTGCGGGAAGGAAGTCTGTTTCAGATCGATGTCGGAATCAACCAAACTGAGTCGCTTGCCGAGTTCCTCCAGCGATCTCAAAAATACATTGACCATGAAGAAGGCGCTGTTGCAAGAAAGACAGAGGCCGACCCCGGAACGAGTAAGTCTCGGTATGAAAAGGAGGCTCCGGTGCGTCAGGCAGCAGAGGCCCGTTATGAAAGGGAACCCCGAAACGACAATAGGCTCCGACCTCGGAACCGACACCAACAATACTCCGATCTGAATGAAACAAGGGCCAGGATTCTGGCGGAATGCATGAACGCTGAGTTCAAAGAAGTCAAGTTCCCTAATCCGCTCCCACACAGGCCGGGACAGAGATCCAACAAATACTGCCGGTATCACCGGAGCAAAGGGCACGATACAAACCGATGCAATGCTTTGAAGGATGACATCGAGGACCTGATTAAGAAAGGGAAGTTAAGCCAGTACGTGGCTAAAGCACCCAGACACGAGGGCGAGGTCAAGGAAGAAGAAGCCGATCCGAAACGAAAGGGTAAAGCCCCGCAAAAACGAGAAGAGAGCTCGGAGGGGTATCCCGACCTGTGATGATGATGATATCCGGGGGGTATCCCGACGAGGCATCAGGCAAAACAATGAAAAGGAAATGGAAGGAAGTCATGTGTGCGGCTTCCACCTCTGCAATCAGCTCAAGCCCGGAACGCCCACCATTGGCCTTCAGCGACCGAGACTTGTTGGATGGCAAGCCAAATAAGCACATACCCCTCATTATCAGGGCGGTCATGGCAAACCACGAGATAAGAAGGATCCTGGTCGACCAGGGGAGCTCCGCTGATATCATCTTCATCGACCTGGTAAGAAAGCTGCAGATCTCAGAGGAAGACTTCACCCCTTACCGGGGATCCGATCTTTCGGGCTTCAACGGGTCTCGGACCAAACCTCTTGGCTACTTGGAAATGATGGTCACCTATGGAGAGGAGCCACTAGAAAGGACGGTCAAGACCAAGTTCTTAGTTTTGCCATGCCCCTCGGTGTACAATTGTATCATCGGGAGGCCCACCCTTGGAAGGCTGGGAGCCGTAACTTCAACGGTTCACCTCAAGATGAAATTCTACTCATTGAGTGACGAAGTTATCACTCTTAATGCCGACTTAGAGTCCGCCCAAAGATGCTTCTATCTTCACGTCAAGGCGGACAGGAAGGCCTCAGAAGAGGGGGTTCCCCCCATAGCGGCAAGGACTCAGAGAAGCCCAAAGAAGAAAAAAGCCGGTCCAGCGGCCGAGGTCAACGTCATGGACCTCGACGCGAGATATGACCCGGACAGCTCTGAGGAGGAAAGCGACGACGAGTGGGCGCGAGAGCTAAAGAAGAAAATTAGACGACCTCAACCTGATGGACAGTTCATGCAAATTCAGCTGGGAGAAAACCCGACGCAAACTGTCCAGATCGGATCCGATCTCCCCGACGAGGTAAAAGCAAAGCTCACCCTCTGCCTCAAATCCCACGCCGATCTCTTCGTGTGGTCAGCAAAGGACATGCCCGGGATTCCCCCCGAGGTCGCCTGTCACCAGCTAGCGGTGAACCCTGGGGCAAAATGGGTCGCCCAACGCAAAAGAGCTCAAAGCCAGGAAAAGGCAGCTGCTACGGCTAAGGTCGTTGAAGATTTAATTAAGGCTGATTTTGTAAAAGAGGTCAAGTATACAACTTGGCTCTCAAACCCTGTACTTGTTAAGAAAAGCAATGGAAAGTGGCGTATGTGCGTTGACTATACCGATCTTAATAAGGCCTGTCCTAAGGACGCCTTCCCTGTTCCTAGCATTGATCGGCTCGTCGATAATGCTTCAGGTTTTCGCTTACTGTCGTTCATGGATGCTTATTCCGGATACAATCAAATTCCGATGTTCCCCCCCGACCAAGAGAAGACGGCCTTTATGACTGACCGCGGTAATTTTTGCTACCGGGTCATGCCATTCGGTTTAAAAAATGCGGGGGCCACTTATCAAAGGATGATGAACAAAGTATTCCGAGATCAGATCGGTCGTAACGTAGAAGTCTACCTCGACGACATGATTGCAAAAAGCGAAAGGGAAGACCTCCATATATCCGATCTGGAAGAAATTTTTGCGGAAATTCGAAAAAATAATATGCGGCTAAACCCGGAGAAATGCACCTTCGGAGTCCGGGCTGGAAAATTCTTAGGTTTTTATCTCACGGAAAGGGGCATTGAAGCCAACCCGGATAAATGCCGAGCGGTAACAGAAATGCGAACCCCGTCCACTAAGAAAGAGCTCCAGAAACTCAACGGCATGATAGCTGCGTTATCTCGCTTCATTTCCAACGCCGCCTTCAAATCACTCCCATTGTTCAAACTGCTCAAGAAAGAAGCAACTTTCGAATGGACTCCAGAGCGGGACGAGGCACTCTCCCGGCTCAAAAAGGTCCTGTCCGAACCTCCCATACTAAGTCGGCCGAGCCCAGGGGAAGATTTATTTTTGTATCTAGCCATATCAGATGAGGCCATCGGAGCCGTGCTTGTCAGGGAGACCAGAGCTGGTCAAAGCCCGGTATACTTCGTGAGTAAAGCTTTGCATGGACCGGAGGTGAGATATCAGAAAATAGAGAAGATCGCCTTTGCTCTACTCATCTCGGCACGCCGCCTCCGACCTTATTTCGTCGCCCATCAAATCGTGGTACGGACTAATTATCCAATTCGGCAGATCTTGCACCGACCCGACTTAGCAGGACGAATGATCAAATGGGCAGTAGAACTCTCCGAGTTCGGAATCAAATACGAAACAAGACCGGCCATGAAAGCCCAGGTACTTGCCGACTTTATCACAGAGATGGCACCCGCCGATCCGGATGACGGGGTGTGGACACTTCACGTAGACGGGTCCTCAAATCCAAAAGGAAGTGGTGCAGGGTTAATGCTCGAAAGCCCGACGGGCATCGTAATCGAAGTATCACTCACATTCGGTTTCCCTACCTCAAACAACCAGGCGGAATATGAGGCGTGCATAGCTGGACTCCGGCTTGCGATCGACCTCAAGGTCTCCCGACTATCCCTAAATACCGACTCGTTATTGGTGGTATCCCAAATCGGGAAACAGTACGAGGCTAAAGATCCGATCTTGCAAAGGTACCTAACCCAAGTACAGGAGCTGCTCTCCCTTTTTACGTTCACGGAAGTGAAGCACGTTCCAAGATCGGAAAATATCAGGGCTGACATCCTTTCCAAGCTTGCCAGCACCAAAATTCCGGGGAATCACCGGTCAATAATCCAGGAAACACTGAGCAAGCCGATCGTGATCTAAAGCCGGAAGCAATAAAGAAAAAAGGAAAGCTAACCTTATGGGAAGCGAAACTCGTCGAACACTGGAGGCAGGTCGCGAACAGCAAAAAGGCGTCACCGAGACTCAGCACAACTCTGAAGGAAGAAATAAGCTCCGGAACGACTTTAAGATCGGAATCAGAGCAATTAGCAGAAAAACAATCCAAGTAAGGGGGATCCCCCCTCCTATTTATAGGAAATAAGAAGGCCACAGATGGGCCTGGGCCTAGGCTACGTTTCCCAAGACTAGCCCCTAGGCAGGCGCGTCGTTCCAAGCGTCATCATTACCCCAATCATCCTCGAACGACGCGTCCCATCAATGACGTTGCCAGCTGGCACAGAAATCAAAGCACTGCCATGACCGGATCGCTTCGTTTCCATCGATTCGCCCCGGCCTCTCTATCCCGCCATGACCGGAATCTCTCAAAGCGGACAGCCTCGAGTCACTCGGCGCGACCTGAGTCCCTCAGACCGGCCCGGCAGGCCGGACGAAATCTCTAAACAAGTCTAGCTCGCCTCAAGGCGACCCGACTTGGGGGGCTACTGTTATGGATTGGGCCTCGATGGCCAATCCACCAAAAAGGCCCAATGCCAAGGATCCAATTCATCCAATGGTGGAGATTGTAGACCTAGATCCAACAGCTCTCCTCCACTCCAGATACCTATAAATAAGCATTGAATGTTCACATTAATGGTATTCATCTCTCACCTACTCTCACTTGTAATTGACTCACTCACTGACTTGAGCGTCGGAGTGTCATTGCAGGTACCACCCCACCTCGGACCGGAGCACCAACTCGGACAACCAAGGATACACGTACCAACTATCTCGGACCGGTCTACCTATCCCAGATCGGATACGTAGCAGGAGATACGGTACCGAACAATATATATATTGGAATATAGTGCATACATGCTCACTCATCTCTTGTATGTTTATGATGACATTGCATGCATGATTGTGCGACTTCATGTGTATGATGACATGGTTTTTACTGTTTGTTACCCACACGCATGGGGTTGTAGCTATGGGTCCCACCTATATTAATTTATTATAAGAAAATAACGTAATATAAAAGGGGAAGTAAAAAAGCATTGGAACTCTAATGTTACTCGCCAGCCGCAACACCAATGTCCAGGAGAGAGAAAAAAGGTTTGAGAGAAGAAATAGAAAGGAAGAGAAAAAGAAAGGAGAAACAGATTCATAGAGAGAGAGAGAGAGAGGAGAGAGATGCGATGAGAGGGAAAAGGCCGACACTGGGTGATGGCGGCGATGCGTGTGCAACAAGGGGAGGATGTCGTGGCTCCGTGGCGTTCATGGTGGCGACTCCTCGACGGAGGAGACGACGGGTAACATGTCGTTGATGTCGTTGTAGGTTAGGGAGATACCATATAGTCTCTGGTGGTTCAGGGCCGCCAGAGGTGTGGAGGTTTGGTTGCGACTGACCATGTGGGCGGGGTTTGGCAAGATTTAATTTCTTGGTAAAAATATTGCAGATTTTGCTTGGATTGATGTTGAAAAATGAGGGACAAATCCGTAATTCCACATGAATACAAGTGAAACATCCAATTATTTCTCAACCTAAGCATGTGGTAGGGTCCACGGCAATGTTTTCACTCGGTCTTTATCAATTCTCTCTTTTTTCTTTATTTATCTATTCTCTCTTTCTTCTTCCAATATCTTCCAGAAGATATATCTTTCCACACTATCATCATGACCCTGTTCATTATTTACCCTCTCCTTGTGTATTCATTAGTTACCTTTTTTGTTGTATATATATATCTATGCACACTACAAAAAAAACGGTGATTAGCCACGGTCAAAACCGTAGCCAACAGGCCCAAACACCGTGGCGAACATACTTAGCCACGGTCTTTGTAACCGTGAAAGGACGTGGCGTCGCCAAATTTTAGCCACGGTCTTTTTCCTCGGTAGCCACGCGAAAAGCAACCGTGGAGACATTTCTTTAGCTACGGTTATGCAGTGGCTAAATCATTCATTTGGTTTTGTAACACGCCTATGTTAGCCACGGTCAAAACGTGTCTATCTTGGCGCGAGAAATTCGCGGCATCTTGGTCTATATGTAACTACGGTTTAACCGTAGCTAACCTAAATTATTTTTTTCAATATGTAACTACGGTTTAACCGTAGCTAACCTAATTTTTTTTTTTTTTTTAAAATTCATTTTTACCTGATACTAAAATTCATTTTTACCTAATAGTCACCTGATAGCATTCAAATTTCATGGTACACATAGACAGTGAGAAAATAAACAGTCCAAATATATTGATTACTAATGATAAAAGTCTAAGTCTACGTACCATCCATTTCAAAAGTAATAATAGCCTTAACATGAAATATGAAACCAAAAACGGCCAACAACAAATAAGTAACTAGATGTTCTCATACATACTCTAAATAACAATAACTAAGATGAACCTATAGGTCAAACATAAATAATTCATCTCCAAATTTATGTTCCAAGAACCTCTCAAGTTTTGTCAACTTATTTGTTGCTTGTCCAAGCTTCTCGGTGGTTTGTGTAAGCTGCTCCGTAGTTTCTATAAGTTGTTCCTTTGTTTCTTCATATCCTGTTAGTTTTTCTTCCAAATTTACTACTTGCTTCTTTAAGTTCTCGACATTCATTTGGCTTGAGATACCAACTTGGATAATTTCAGTGAAATGCCGACGGTTTGCAAACACATAAGTTGGAGAGACACCTGGACCTAAAACACGCACTCGACCTGAGTGTTCAGCTCCACATAGTTTCCCAATGGCGTCATCGGGATAAGCATTAATCTTTGATGGAACACCTTTTGTTGCTACACGTTCTTGGTCTTCAGATAAGCTCTCTGAAATCTTATCCTATATATTAGCAAAAAAAGAATAACAGTTAATAAATAATCTTCAAATAACAAAAGGTGCTGAATTATTTTATCCAAAAGGTGTTGAATTATGTTTCCAAGTTTGTGTAATTAAGTAGTGTATATTTGACTAAAAGCACAATTGCATATCAATGCTAAAATGAACCCTCTAAATCATACACCCTTAGACAGTATGTCAATGCTAAAATGAACCCTCTAAATCATACACATGAGAACCAAGTAGCTGATGGATGCAGATGCAGTTTCTGCAAATATGAATGCTACAAACATATCACCTTAATGCTCATACAAGTACACTACTTAATAAAAACCGCCTGTGCCATTAAGTATACTATAAGAGATAAATTATTTGACTCTTCACCAAACTAATTCCCCATATCAAACAAAGATATTAAAATTCTCTCACTAATAATATGCTTCTGCAGTATATTATTAGTGAGAGAATTTTAATATTTGGTTAGCAGAATTAATTTCCCAATGCTTAGCAGTATAGTTTCTATTTAGATTAGATATGAACTTTTTTTTGTTATGTCCAAGTGCTTGATTTGTCTATATTTCATGCTTTGAAAACAGAGACTTTAGTTTTAATAATGCAATGCTAGGGGTAGTGATTCTGCTCCAGGAGTATTGGTTGGAACATACATCTGCAGAACTAACAGTTTTCAATCAGACTCGATAATTGGTTTTCTAATTACCATGATAAATGGATACATGAAGTCACATCAGAGAGAAAATTACTAATAGTAAAACTAGTAATAAAATTACAATGTAGTTTAATAATAACAAAACACTGTTAGTTCAAGTAAAAGCACATTCAGCTCCAATGTTCCTTAGACTATTTGGATGTTTCATTTTCTTCAGCACACACGTTCTACAAAGTCACAAATTATAATTTATACTGGTTCAGGTAAAAGATGATTCCCTCACGTTTATCAAACAAACAAGCAGGCTTTAACTTCCCAGATTTAGTTATTGAAGTTTGTGTACAAATTATCAATGTAACAGGTAGCCCAATGCGCCAATAGTACTACTACATATAATCAACGACAAATGCCAAGTTAAAAGAACTGAATAATATTAAACTTGCACTTCATGAAATCTTAATTAGGGAAGGATTTATAGCAAGGCTTTGTTATAATTCTTTTTCCACCAAGAATCGCCAATACGCATAAAGAAAATCAATCAGGCTACAAGGAATGGCAAAATCAAAAGACAGTGATAGAGAAAAGAAAGAAAAGCAAGAAATCAATGGCATCAACCTACCTCAATCAAAGTTTAGAGAAAACCCTAGGTTAGAGAAAACCATGGCAGCAACCTCAACCACATTATTGATGCTCTTCTCCTCTCCGCTGAGTTCTCACCTGTAGAGAAAAGGGAGAAGACAATGATAAAGAAAACCCTAGGTTAGAGGGAGAAAATCGGACTGAGGGGAAAATCGGTTTGAGAGAATCTCACCTGGATGAAATTTGGAGCGATTGAAAGGAAATCAGTTTGAGAGATTGAAAGGAACCGATGAAAGTCACGGTGGAGCGACTGAAAGGAACCGATGAAAGGAGCGATTGACCGTGGAGCGATTGAGAGATTGAAAGGAGCGGTTGACCGTGGAGCGATTCTGAGATTGAAAGGAGCGAATAGTTTCAGATGGAAACGAAACTGAGGGAAGAACGAAAGGAGCGATTCTGAGATTGAGAGATTGAAAGGAGCGATTCTGAGATGGAAACGAAACTGAGGGAAAACGAAACTGAAAACGAAGGGAACGAAACTGAAAACGAAACTGAAAGCGAAACTGAAAACGATTCTGAGCTGAGATTGAAAGGAATTGAAAGAGCGATTCTGAGTTGGTGGAGCGAATGAAAACGAAGGGAAAACCAAACTGAGGGAAAACAGAAGGGCGAATAAAATTTAGAGGGAGAATAAAATTTTCACTTAGAATTTCCCGGTGGTTTAGCCACGGTGGAATGGTGGCTAACAGGTACCGGTGCGTTTGCCACGGTTAAACAGTAGCTAACACGCATTGGTGATTTTGCCACGGTGAACCCGTAGCTAACAAGATGATCCTTTATTATGTTAACCACGGTCAAATTAACCGTGCCTATATAACCGTGGCTAAAGTCCGCTTTTCTGGTAGTGGCATCATATATGCGTGAATGCCTCTCTCTTTTCTGCTATCTTCTTTAAATCACACACCCATTTTATTTTCATTTTCATCACTCATAGTTTGTTGCTTTTGTGGTTCTTCTTCGTTGTTGCCGATCAATCTGCGTTTTCTTTCAAAAACACTCATCTAATGGATCCTTTGTTGAAGACTGTTATCGTTCCTTACGATCCTCTTACGGTGTGTTGTTCTGATGTTAATTTATTGTCTCATTTTCGCTTTTATTTTTTAAATTCTAATCTGATCTGCTTTGCTGTGTTGCTGCATGCAGGCCTTTGGAATTGTTCCATTCTTGGCTGGCTTCTTCCCATACCCTTCCGCAGCGTATACTGTTGCGTGATCTTGTTGGAACCCGTTTTGAAGTTGTCGTTAGGTATGCGAAAGGATTTCTTTGTTTGGACGCTGGTTGGCATAACGTGGGGTGGTACTATGGCTTGCGTTTTGGTGGATGGATTCAGATGACTTTTTTTGATCAAACCACTTTGTTGATTAGGGTGAAGGATAGGTATTTTAGGGAGGTGTATTATCCCAGACCTGCTGTCCATATACCCGTTGCTACTATTGACCCTGACATCTTTGCGTTTCAACAAATGCATGTGTCGAGTCCAAGAACCGATCTTGGGGTTGATCTCACAAACTCTGTCGTGGTTATGGATGGGTTTAAGCCTCACCATCCGCAGTTTTTTTTTCATTGCATGTCAAAGGAACTTAATGAAACTGACATCCCAAAACTGGTATCGTGTTTGATTGTATTTTCTTTTATATTTGTTTTCCTTTGTACTGATTAGTTATTATTATGGTTGCATGCAGCTGCTTCCTGGTTGGTTTTGTGCATCATTTCTGCCAGTGAACACTCCTTACATATTTGTTCTTGATGAGTGGAATCATACTTGGTTTTGCGATCTTACTTGGCGCCCTTGTGAAGGTGATTCTTCATTTGTTGAAGTAGCTTCCATGGAGTGCTTTCTTGGTGGTGAATGGGAGTGCTTTCTTAATTATGACAAGTAGTTTCAAAACTAATTTTTAAAATTCTTGTGAAGTAGTTAAAACATGTGTCACAACTATTCACCAATTATCCTTGAGTTTTTACTTTTTTTTTTGAGATTACTTGAGTTTTTACTTATGGAGATAAGAAATATTGTTTCCAATCTCAATTCAACCACTTGCAATGCATTGTTTCGATTGCATTATATTTCTCTTGTATTGTTTATCCACTGACATGAAAAAAATGATACAGAAATTTAAATAAAGAAAAATCATTCAATATATTTATCTTTATATAAAAACCACGATTCATATAGTAGTATCATCTTTATGAGAGCTTATTTCTCTATTTTTCCTTCTTGCTTCCATAATTTTTCAACAAGGTAACATTTCTATATCCTGAATTTATATACCATCTTTATGAAAGCTTATTTCTTTAAAAATGAACAGAAATATCGACATTTTACTGATTGTAGTATCTTCTATAGGAGATAATATCTCACACATAGTATATTGAAAATTTAACCCTACGGTTAACATGAAATGATTTCCAGCAAAATGTATTATTATATATAATTGTAGTAATTAGTATAGTGTGACCCCGTGCGGAGCACAGGTCATAGGACTAGTTTATATGGAACCAAGGGAAGGTGATCAATACTTGGTTATGAAAAACATGCTGAAAAGGAAGATATTAAGGAGCCCACACTACCCACGTCTTATCGGGAAAAGCTATAAACAAAAATGAGAAAATAAAAATAAATAAAGATTTAAAACCACCTCTTTCCTGAAAATATATAAAACCACCTTTTGATTTTCACATTTAAACATTATTATTATTATTATTTGTTTGCTACAAATCTTCACACAGAAAGAATCAAAGAGGACGAAGAAAGGGTGCTTTGGGAACATCCTTGAAGTGTTGTTAGCTTAGCTGTGCACATGCTTTTCCGCCAATTCGCATTTAACGCGGTACTCACGCAGTGGCGAAGCCAGGATTTTTCTAGAGCCTGGGCAAGAAAATTTCCCGCCAATTTACATATGACATAATATATACATAATCATAAAGTGTGCTAAATAGGAGAGATGAAATCTAACCTGTCAATAGAGTGCTAAATAAAATTAGGAGGTAAATGCCCTTTCCGAGACTTCTTTCGGGTGAATATTCGCATAATATCAACATCTTGAAGTGACTTGAATATCTCCCGCTCGGTGTAACATATCATCAAGTCATTGAACCACTCATCGTTGATCTTGTTGCGTAATTTAGACTTGATAATCTTCATTGCTGAAAAAGCTCTTTCAACGGATGCTGTCGACACCGGCAACAGCAAAGCCAACTCAATGAGTTTGTAGACCAATGGAAATACCAAATGTTTGAGTTTGAACCATCTTCATAGCCAAACTTTCAATATCTTCACAAGAAGTAAAGGAAGCATGCATTTTCATGTGATGTACATAATTGTCAAGTTGCTCTCTTATTGTTCCACGATCATCATCAGAAAAGTCAGCATGATAAATATCAGCAAAGATACTTGTCACACTTTGTCTTTGATTATTATAATCGTTATAGTGCTTCATACATGAGTTGTGCTTACTATCATGCTTACCAATATGATCTTTAAAGCCTTTAGATGCATGCTTCCAATCTTTAAATCCGTCTTTGTTGAAGACTTCATACCCAAAGTGCCCGGCCCTCCCGGGCGACTTAAAGAGAAAGCAATAGAAACAATAAGCTGCATCCTTGGACTCACTGTATTCAATCCATGTATAACTCTTATACCATGAACTACAAAATGCTCTTGAATACTTCCCAAATTGAGTACGAGGGAAATTTGTCAAATTTGGTTGCGTTGGACCCTTCAATATATACGCCCTCCTCACTTGGTCTTGAATCTCCGGAGCATACTCATCAATTTGTTTCCTACATCCTGGATCACGCACAATGTCATTTGGATTAAACTCATTGGCCGCATTAGGGGGCGTTTCTTCTACTTCGGCTTCCGGTTGCACAACATTCGCATTCTCAATAGAACTTCTAGGTACCAAAAACCTCCTCATCTAACAAATTTTATGATCCAAAAAAAGAAACTATGTAAAAAACAAATAATGATCAACATATAAGGAAACTAAAAAAGAATCAACAATTCTACACAAACTAATGTCTCAATAACTTCAAAGAGTCCAACGCAATAATTTACACAAACTAAAAAAGAATCAACAATTCTACACAAACTAATGTCTCAATAATTTATTTGGAATAAAGAGTAGGGATTAGGAATATACCTCAAATAACTTCAAAGAGTAACATTGAATGTGTGGGTACTTTTCCCTCTTTTTAGAGCAAAAACCCTAACTCCAAAATACTACCCAAAGAGAGGAATGAGTTGGTTTTCCTTAAAATAGAGCTCAAATATAAATGATTTAAGCTTGGATTGGACTACTTGAAGTGAAAAGAAGAAGAAAAGGAGAGGGAGAGTGTCGTGAGAGAAGAGAGGAAATTGGGGGGGGGGGGGGTTCTGTTTGTCGTGAGAAAAGAGAGGAATGTGTTGTGTTTGCTTAATTGCTTTGTTTATTTTATTTAGTTTTTTATATATATTGGGCTTTTGGGTTTCATTTAGTTTTTAGGTTTTACTTTTTTTACATTGGGCTGGACCATTCTTTTTTTATTTCACACCCACTGTTTTACTATTTTTGCCCCTGGTTATGACTAAAAATCAGCTATTGGGTTGGGGGCTTTACAAACAAAGTAGAAGTTGAGCCCGGGCGCGTGCCCGGGCTAGCTGGGCCCTAAAATCGCCCCTGTACTCACGGATAACAATGTGTGATCATTAAGGATTTTACCTCCACTCTACTCTCTCGGTTATATAATATAAACAAAAGTTGATGTATTCGGTTCACAATTTGGACCAGACACATTAACTTCTGTTGACCCATTTTTGCTTATATTCTATAACGGAGAGAATATTATGCAATGGAATGTAATCTTTATGTTATCTTCATGTGTTTATTGTAATATCGACTTGGAACATTTGTGTGGGTTTATTTTTGGGTCCCTACATGTTACTCTTTACCCAAAATTAAATAGTTCATATGTATAATGTAGCTAAAAAGTACAAGTCTTTTTTTGTCATGAATGGCTTTTAGTGGCTGCCAAAAAAATAAAGATTGGTCTGACAAAAAAAATAGAACCTTATTAAGTTTTTGTGTTTTTTTTACCCCCACCTATCCCCTTTGATATTCCCAGAATGCTCCTCAGTATTATAACTAACAGATTTATCTAAATAAAATATAAATCTGTTTTTTAAAAAAATCAAACCGGATTTATCTATTGAGTAGATAAATCCGTAGTTACAAAATACACTACGGATTTATCTACTAAATAGATAAATCCGTTTCCAATTTTTTTGGTTCCAACGGATTTATGTACATCCGCTTGCATTATATGCATCCGTTTTGTCTGGCACCCCCTTAACAAGATGCATCTGTTGAATATATTACCCACATTATGTGTTCTGTACCGTACTTCCGACCTTAATGAATTGTCCGAGGTAGTTGGTAGATGTCGTCCTTGATCCGTGATGTTCGATCTTGAGATGACGGTATTGTACCTGCAAGAATACTCCGACGCTCAAGTCAGTATTTCAATGATTTAATGTTGGATAGAGAAATTGCATGCATTTAATGATCATTGAATATGGTATTTATAGAGTTTGAGTGAAGCTTGCTTTGACGATCCTGGACCGTCAGATCTTGCTGAGGCATCTGAGCCGTTAATTTGATTGGGTTGGATTTTCTGGATATGGGCTGCTTGGTTGATGGGCCTTGCAGGTAGAGCGCTCTCAATGGGCCGGACTCAGGCAGGCCCAGCCCGGCCCATCGGGACAAACGGCATATACGGGCCGGGTCGGGCCACCACATAATATTCTGATGGGCTGTAAAATTTACGGCTCGAGCCCGACCAACACCAGCCCATGGGCCAACGGGCCAGCCCAATGGGCCACAAATCATTGACGTTTTAGAATTTTGACTATAAAAAAATAGTTTCAATGTCTCGTTAAGATACTGAGCTGATACAATATATGACTTCCACGGTGTAGTTCACAATTTCTCTGTACTTTGGTGTTTGCTAACTTTAATTAACTTTTTTCCTTTATTTCATTGGACATGACAGGTACAAACGGAGAAATATTAGAGATTTACACAAAATTGCTCCATTTTCTTAAAAAAATTGCTCCATTTTTTTACTTTTGTATTAGAGATTTACACAAACAGAGGAATATTAGAGATTTACACAAAATTTCTTTACTTTTTTATTATTTTTTTACTTAAAAAATTGCTCCATTTTCTTGTTCGACCATATTTTAAAATTAAAAAATTTAAACAAAAAAGTAACGGGCCGGCCCGAAGCCCATGGGCCGACCCGACCCGGCCCATTAATATCATCGGGCCTGGCAAAAAAGATACCGTTGATTTTGGACCACTAATTTTAGAGCCCAAGCCCAACAAAAAAATCGGGTCACTGGGCTGGCCCAGTGGGCCGCGCCCAAATTGACAGCTCTACTTGCAGGGGGTGCAAATATTAGTCATGCTATTACCATAACAGTGGCCCCCCAAGTCTGGTCGTCTGAGGGGCGATCTTGACTTGATAAGCTGGGGCGACCTTGCGTTGTTCCTGATGTTCTGCGCCGCGCTTCCGACCCTAACGAGTTGGTGGGTGTTGCTTTTGATCAGTGATGTCTGATCTTTGATCGCTAAGTCGATCAAGAGACGTATCGAGCTCGATTTTTGACCGATCATGAGATGTGTCGAGCTTTTCTTTGAGGGAAAGAAAGGGCGGCTATTGTTTGTTGAATGGCGGCTTTTTTTGTTGAGTAGAGGAATCAATGCCTTGTATTCTGTGTCAGGCATTAAATGCTTTCTGACACGACGCGTATTACGATGGCGGCTAATGATGGTGACGTTTTGTCTTTAGTGCGTGATTCTTGGACTTTGATTGGACGTGTTGATTCGACTTCCAGGCCCAGCCCACGATATTCGCCCCACTATAAATAAGGAGTCACTTTCTTCCATTTTTGTTGCTACTCAACTCTCTCTGCTCTGATTACCGGTCTTGGGTTTGTCGAGATTTTCTTCGAGTAAAGCGGACTTGTTGATAACTTAAAGCATTCCAAGTGAAGCTCCATAGTAGATCGACAAGAAAAATTTCTTTAGATCCAGTCATCTCTTCTGCTTCATTTTGGAGGTTAGTTTTTAATTGTTTTCTATTTGTTTTTCGTTTTGGATTCCCTCAAGCTCTTTACTTATTCGCTCAGAATGGGGGCCCTTAGGTCGGGTTCCGACTTGCTCGCGAACACATTTGCGACGTTTAATCCTGACATCTCGTCCCCCATTTCTGCAGATTCGACCTGGCGAGGACCAAACAAACCCGTAGGGATATAACTGAATATCGAAACGAGTTCGTAAAACTCATGGCCTCCAGTGGTGACGTTCCTGAAGATTGGGAGAATCGGATAGTGGTTGCTACTCCCGATGAGCAAGATCATCCGGCTTCCGCTCCGACGAGTGAGCAAGCGGTGGACGATCTTGATGTCGGAGGTTCTTCTCCTGTTGACGGTGCCAATGAGTCCAATGCAGATGTTGCTGAAGCTATGGAGGAAGATCGTAGGATCGATGTGGTGGCTCTCTCCTCGGGATCCGACGAAGAGGTTCAATCGGGGGGAGACAGGGGAGTTCGAATACTCTTGAATCAGAGAGCTCTAATTCCGACTTTGGGACGAGCTCATCGCCCGGGTATGACTCTGATCAAGACGGCGTAGACGAGCTTCAAGAACGTCATGGTACAAATCAGTCAAGTTCGGGTCGAGCTTCTGATGCTTCAGCCGACGGTTATTCCAGCACTGGCGCTGGAATTCGTGATGTACCGGTGCGAGAGGCTCACCCTTATGATTGGGTTTCCACAAAGGTTTTGGAAATCGAATCGTTGTTCCGGTCTGGTCATAATCTAGGGCCAGTAGCTCAAAAAATTGTTGGGCACTCTGGAAATATTTGGAGGATTGAAGGTATGAAAGATGGAGAGCACGTGGCTTCTTGGGCGGGAGAGCTTAAATTTACCATGTACCATGTGACGATCAACGATATGAATATCAGGCCTCCCTTTACCTTTTTTCAACAGACCGTTCTGGCGGAGTTAGACGTAGCACCTTCCCAGTTACATCCAAATGCGTGGGCTTTTCTCCGAGCCTTCGAGCTGATGTGTATCCATCCGGAGAGACCGGTGTCACCTCAACTTTTCTTCCATTTATTCGATCTTAATCGGAATAGTGGGGAGGCTAAGTCCGGTCATGAGCATGTCAGTTTTCGCTCGAGACGAGGCGCGAAAATCTTTCGAGCTTATGCGGACTCGCTAAGGGGAAGTTGGAAGCAATTCTTTTACTGGGTCGAACCGGTAAATGGCAAGGCCGTTGACAGTGTGGGCAAGTTTGGAGCTGATGGTCGGACTTTGGAGTCCACCAAGTTCCCTATTGGTTGGAGTCACGGCCACTTTAATCGGTCTACCCATTCCTACTCCGTCGGTGAGGATCGATTGAGTGCTGAGGATCTTCTCACCAAAAAGATTTTGATTTGCATTTTCGAAAGGGTTCCGTATTCAAAGCATAAATACCGGGGTATCCCTACGGATCGTTTAGTCCAGGCCGAGAAGCGGGTGCAAGTGCAAAGGGTTTTAGGTATATCGTCTTTCTGGAGCGGATATTGATTTTTTGAATTTTCTGTAAGTGATATAACTCGTTTTTTTCTTGTTTTTCATATACGATGGCACCGAAGAAGCTTGCTTTTCTGAAGAAGTTGGCGACGCAATCACTCGATGTTGAAGAGGAGGGGGTTCCGTTACAAACATCTCTGCTACCTCAGCCCGTTGTCGAGGCTGCCATCCCCGCCAAACCAATCACCACTGTTACCCAGGAAGACCTAGTCAGTGCCGGGGCAGATAGACAAAAAGGGATTGAGATTTTATCTGATTCTTCGCCTCCTGTTGGGAAGGGTGTCGGAGCCGGGACTTCTGCAAAAAGGGGACGAGTTGGCGCCGAGGACGAGTTGAGATCGGTTAAGAAAGCCAAAGCTTCGAAAAGATCCAAGCGCAAATTTATGGCCGCTCCTTTGGATGAGAAGTTCCTAGAGCAAAATTTTGATCATTGGTGGGAGGATCCCATCGCAGCATCGACTCAGATCGTTGCGAATCTTGCCGAGGTTCACAAGATCGAAAAAGAGAAGTATGAAAAGCAAGCTAAAAGTAGGCTTTTTGTTAATTCCGACGGTTTTGTTGATTCGTTTAAGATGTTCCTCTTAGTTTTGATATCTTTCTTGTTATGTCTGTAGATCTGTTGGAGGCCGAGAAGGTAAAACGTGTCAAACTTTTGGAGGACATGTCTTTGAGAACCAGTGAGTTGGCTCGTGTCAAGTCCGAGCTTCAGACTTTGAAGGAAGGCCAAGAGGTTCTTATGGCGTTGAAGGAATCCGCCCTGCGTCGAGCCGAGACTGCTGAAACTCGCGTGAAGGAGCTTGAAGACCAGGTGAAAGCCTTAGAGGAGTCCGAAGCCGACTTAAAAAGACAGGCGAGGAGTTTGGAAGATCGTATTGTCGAGCTTGAGGATGATTTGAAGAAAGCCTCGGAAGGGAGGGTGGAAACCAGCACCGATTCTGAAACCCGAGTGGTCGAACTCCAAGCTCGTCTAGACAACAAGCTGCCCTTCAGCAAAGCAAAAATGATGCAAAGGAGGCTGCTGAAGTGGCAATTGAGATGTATAAGGAAGGTTTTGAAGGCGCTCTTTTGCAGGTTGTTTTGCTCCATCCTTCGCTTTCACTGGACCGGGCGATCGTTGATGCCGATCATGAGGTTGATGGGAATCACATTGTCAAGGTCGACTCACAGACTGATGAGAAGACCGTTATCTTTCCGACCTCAGATGTTTAATGAATTCATTTTGTTATTTTAGGCAGAAGTTCTGGGTGTATACTTATCCAATCAGGTTTTGCATAGACTCAGAACTTTGTCATGTAATTCGAAATTTTGAGGGCTCGGCCATATCCGAGATATCTGTAATCGAACATGTTTTTAACCGATCTAGATTTGGATCTCGTTACGAGCTTTATGAATGCTATTTTAATTTTGCAAGTCATGTATGTCATTCCTAGAAATCGTTTCGCATGTCGACCTATAGGGAAGTTTACCAGGACTCGGCCCAGATTTAACTCGCCCTACAGGTGTATTGGCAACTGTGGCTGTAACACCCATTTCTACCGGGTAAAAATGTAAGTAAAATCAGAGTTTTCACAAACAAACGGATGCTACATTTATCAACTTAAAAACCATAAACAGCATAAATAAGTCTTTTCTGAAAATCGGATACATAACACCCTAACTCGGATGAACCGACAAAACAACATTTCAAAACAAGTCAAACTTCTTTTAACTACGCAGCGGAAATTCAAATGGTTCAACTAAACAATCGTGGCAACTATGCAAAATTCATAACTCAAAATCCAACAGTAAATAACTTAAATAACATAAATAAACGTTCATCCCCCCCGAGTGCTACGTATCAGAGCGACGACATCGATCCGAACTAATGAAGGTACAACGACATTCATTCGAGGTTACCTGCACGTTACCAACATAGGGGTAACATTCAAACAGAATGGGTGAGATATCGAACTATATAATGAATCATATGAAAGACAATATATATCAGGTCAGGACATCAAATCATCATTTCACAGCAGTCAATATCATCATATCACAACGGTCAAGTCATTACGTCACAACAGTCAAAATCATTTCAATCGCATAAATATGCAACATGAATGCAGAATGTGACTCGACTCAGGGCCACCGCCCTATAATGCATGTGGTACCATAATCCAGCCAATAAATAGAGGCATTAACATCGTAACATCATTTCATCGTGGTTTGCCAGTCCATGCCATCGTGTTTTGAGCATAGCTCCATCGTAAAAATATGCTATGTATGTGACGCTATGTAAATGCACAACCAATAAACAACGATTACATAGCAACGCAACAACATCGGAAATCATCGTTGGCCATAGGCCTACAACATACCACCTGCCAATAAATAGAGGCAATTCAACTTGTGTAACATCATCAACTAACAACATCTGAACCAACAATTCAGCCACAACAATGGGCGCTAAGGCGCCAACATGCAACAGCAACAACCATAGGCGCTAAGGCGCCAACATGCAACAACAACAAACAGGAACAGCAACACAGCAACAACAGCAACAACGGCAACAGCAACAATAGCAACAACGGCAACAGCAACAGCAACACAGCAACAGCAGCACAGCAACAGCAGCACAGCAACAGCAGCACAGCAACAGCAACACAGCAACAGCAGCACAGCAACAGCAACACAGCAACAGCAACAGCAGCACAACAACAGCAGCACAGCAACAGTAACACAGCAACAGCAACACAGCAACAGCAGCACAGCATCAGCAACACAACAGCAGCACAGCAACAACAACACAGCAACAGCAGCATAGCAACAGCAACACAGCAACAGCAGCACAACAACAACAACACAGCAACAGCAGCACAACAACACATCAATAACAACACAGCAGCAGCAGCACAACAACAACAACACAGCAACAACAATACAGCAACAGAAACAGCAGCACAGCAACAGCAACAGTAGCACAAAACTAGGGTGTGGCGCCTAGGGACAGGGCGCCAACACCAGCAACACAGAAATAGGGTGCGGCGCCTAGGGACAGGGCGCCAACACTAGCAACACAGAAATAGGGTGCGGCGCCTAGGGACATGGCGCCAACACCAGCAACACAGAAATAGGGTGGGCCGCCTAGGGACAGGGCGCCAACACCAACAACACAGAAATAGGGTGTGGCGCCTAGGGACAGGGCGCCATCATCCGCAAGCAACAAAACACCAAGCACAGGGCGCCAGTTTCAGCAAGCAACACCCCGCCAGGCACAGGGCGCCAGTTTCAGCAACAACAACAGGGACTGGGCGCCTAGGGCTCCCTTAATCATAGCAAATCGTTTTCCTTATGAACATGGCAAAGCACAAATATAATTCTAGGGCTAACAACATAGAACACCGATCATACAACATAATTATTCAACAAGGCATTCAATACATATATGATCATACATATGACAATCATCAAACCCTAACCCCCACATAAAGAAATTCATATATCCCATTATAAGGCTTGAATCCCACCCTTACCTTAGCCTTAGAAGATCACGAACCCTAGCCTTAGAAGATCACGAAACCCTAGCCTCCTCTCTCCTCTTGGCGTCGCTCTCTCCCTCTTCTCTCCTCTTGGCCGTCGCGCCCTCTAGCTCTCTCTCACTCTCAAACTTTTGTTTTTCTAATAATGAAACCCTAACCTAGTTTCCTACTATTTATCAACTCATTTAACTTCATGGGCTTTCCCATAGCTTATGCGACTTAATCATGGGCTTTTTCCCTAACACCTCTCCTTTATTAATCCTAACACTAATAATAGGTCCACATACACTAACATATAGTTATTCCATTATTTTCTACTAAATAATTCCTAAACAATTAGTTAAATAATTAATCAATTATTTCGGGGCGTTACAGTGGCCAATGGTCGTTCTAAGGACGTTTCGATCCTTGAAGACCTATATCCCTTTGAGATAGTTTACCAAGACTCGGCTCGGATTTAACTGGTCGCAAAGAGTCGCGCCCATGCTTGGTCGCTTGGTGAGATCTGAAGATCGATCCCAGTCTCTTCCGAAGAAGGAAATTTGGTTCCTACATTTGTTTGATGAAATCAAGAATGTGTGGAATGTCGGTAAGGTTACCGTTTTTTATTTAAATGAGTAACTTGGTTTACAAAGATTGGCGCACCCTTATATGGTGTCTTTCTAGAGAGATCGATACAATTTCCGCCATTCGATTTGGGGGTTTTTAGATGTAATAACTCCTTAATTTTGTTGCGTTCCAAGTTCTTTCAATCTTTTTTCCTTGGAGGGTCTCCAATTGGAAATCTCCCTTACCGATTTTAGATGTAACACGGTAAGGTCCTTCCCAATTTGGCGCGAGCTTTCCTTGGGAAGCGTTTTTCAGACCAACATCAGCTCTTCGGAGTACCAGATCGGCCAGCTCGAAATCTCTGGGAACGACTTTAGCATTGTACCTGGTCGTCACACCTTGTTTGATGATTGCTTCTCGGAGTGAGGCTCGACCCCGGATTTCGTCGATGATATCGAGCTCCTCTCTTAAGGCTTGGTTATTATCGTTTCGAGATTTGGGGTTTGCCGTTCTCCAACTGAGTTCGCCAATCTCGACGGGAATGACCGCCTCGTTGCCGTAAGAGAGCCGGAACCACGTCTCTCCTGTGGAGCTTTGAGGGGTGGTCCTATATCCCCAGAGGGCATAAGGTATCTCTTCTACTCAGTTCCCTTTGGCGTCGTCCAGATGTCACCTCAGGCCGTTTAGTATTACTTTGTTCGCCGCTTCTA
The DNA here is from genome assembly GCA_039519185.1 of Astragalus membranaceus. Taxonomy (NCBI): domain Eukaryota; kingdom Viridiplantae; phylum Streptophyta; class Magnoliopsida; order Fabales; family Fabaceae; genus Astragalus; species Astragalus membranaceus. Next base: position 42,524,099 of record CM076848.1, on the reverse strand, counting down.
CTTGCCCGTTGGTTTGAGGGTGTTCCACCGAAGTGAAACGGTGCTTGATCTTTAGGTCGGACATTAGCTTTCTGAAACCCCTGTCAGTAAATTGAGTTCCATTGTTTGTTACCACTACCTCGGGGATCCCGAACCTGCTCATGATGCTTTTTTTGAAAAACTTGATGCAGTTTCTTACAGAGATGGTAGCCAGGGGTTCTGCTTCTATCCATTTGCTGAAATAATCGACTGCGACGATTAAGTACTTGATCTGGCCTGGAGCTGTCGAGAATGGCCTCAGAAAGTCTATTCCCCACCATGCAAATGGCCATGTGGAGGACAAGCTTGTTAGATCGGTTGGAGGAGCTATGTGGATATTGGCGTGAATTTGACATTTTTTGCATCTTTTTACATAAGCACTAGCATCAACTGCCATGGTCGGCCAGTAATATCCGGCGCGGAGAGCCTTTCGAGCCAAAGAACGAGCTCCAAAATGTTGACCGCAGATTCCCTCATGAATTTCTGCTAAGACGTAAGCTGCTTCCTCTCCCTCGATGCATTTTAACAACGGGGAGGAGAGACTTCTTTTGTACAACGTTCCATCAATTACTGAATGGGCAGAAGCTTTCCTCCTGATGTTTTTTGTGTCATTTGCATCCGGGGGTTCTACCCCTGCCACGATCTGTGGGTTTCTTCGTATATGCAAATGGTCGAGGCAAACTCAGGGTCGAGGGATACACTGAGTTTGCGGGGCATTTCTTGGATAATCGTTCAGTGATTTCCAGGAGGTTTGGTGCTTGCGATCTTGGCGAGGATATCCGCTCTCTGGTTCTCTGTTCTTGGCACGTGCTGTACTTCATTTGTTTCAAATTGAACTAATAACGCTCATACCCGAAGTAGGTATTTCTGTAGGACCGGTTCTTTGATCTCGTATTGGTTGCTGATTTGGGAGACCACCAATAGAGAATCGGTGTATAATTTTACCCGAGGGACTCGGAGGTCAATTTCTAGGCGCAGACCGGCGATGCAAGCCTCGTATTCCGCTTGGTTATTCGAGGTTGGGAAACTGAAAGTCAGAGAGACTTCAATGATGATGCCGTTCGGGATTTCAAACGTGATACCAGCGCCACTTCCTTTTGGGTTGGAGGATCCATCGACATGCAGGATCCATGTATCGTTTTCGATGTTCACTGGTGTCATCTCAGCCACGAGGTCTGCCAGGGCTTGTGCTTTCATAACCGTTCAGGCTTCGTATTTGATCCCGAACTCTGATAGTTCTACTGCCCACTTGATCATTCTTCCTGCGAGATCGAGCCTATGTAGTATTTGCCTGATGGGGTAATTAGTCCGCACGACCACCTGGTGGGCGAAGAAGTAAGGTTGAAAACGACGAACTGCGGTGATGAGAGCCAGGGCGATCTTTTCGATCTTCTGGTAGAGACTCTCTGGTCCGTGTAGAGCTTTGCTCGCAAAGTAGACCGGGCTCTGTCCGGTTTTTAATTCTCGCACAAGAACGGCACCTAAGGCTTCCTCCAAGATCGCTAGATATAAATAGAGTTTCGCCTTCACTCGGTCTAGTCAAGTTCGGAGGTTCGGAAAGGACCTTCTTGAGCTGGTTTAAGGCGCCATCTTGCTCGGAAGTCCATTTGAAATCCCCTTCCTCTTTTTTAAGTAGTTTGAACAGGGGAAGAGATTTGAATGCCGCGTTTGATATGAAACGAGATAAGGCGGCGATCATGCCATTAAGCTTCTGGACTTCTTTCTTTGTTGTCAGAGTTCGCATTTCTGTTACGAACCGACATTTGTCGGGGTTTGCTTCGATTCCCCTTTCTATTAGGTAGAAACCGAGGAATTTTCCAGCACGAACCCCAAAGGTGCACTTCTCTGGATTTAACCTCATACTATTTTTCTGGATTTCGGAGAAGATCACTCTATGGTCGCTAACGTGTTTGTCATCGTCCTTACTCTTGGAGATCATGTCGTCGAGGTAGACCTCAACACTCTTGCCGATTTGTTTTTGGAATACTTTATTCATCATTCTTTGGTAGGTAGCTCCGGCGTTTTTCAAACCAAAAGGCATGACACGGTAAGCGAAGTTTCCTTGGTTGGTCATGAAAGCCGTTTTTTTCTTGGTCAGGGGGGAACATGGCGATCTGGTTATACCCGGAATATGCATCCATGAATGATAATAACCGAAAGCCCAAAGCGTTGTCTACGAGTCGATCAATGCTGGGGACAGGGAAAGCGTCTTTTGGGCAAGCTTTATTAAGATCGGTGTAATCCACACACATGCGCCATTTTCCGTTGGTCTTCCTCACCAGTACTGGATTTGATAACCAGGTTGTGTATTTGACTTCAGAAATGAAGCTCGCTTTTATGAGGTCATCGACGGCTTTTGCAGCGGCAATAGGCTTCTCGTTACTTTGAGCCCGCTTTCTTTGGGCGACCCACTTGGCTTCCGGGTTAACTGCGAGCTGGCAGGAAGCGACTTCGTGAGGAATTTCGGGCATGTCCTCTGCCGATTAGGCAAAGATTTCTGTATGGTCTTTGAGACATTGGGTTAAATCAATTTTGACCTCTTCCGACAGATCAGCCCCGATTTTGATAGTTCTGGTGGGATCCTCGCCGAGCTGTACCTCGACGAACTCTCCATCAAGTTGAGGCCTTTTCCTTCTTCGTTTGAGCTCTTTTGTTAGCCCGTCATCAACTTCATCCTCTGTACTCTCTGGATCGTACCTTGCATCCAAGTCCGATGTGTTTACTTCGGTAGGTCAAACTTTATTCCTTCTCGGAGTAGTGTTTTCTGGAGGGGGAAGCCCTTCCTTTTCCAGATCTTTTTGCTCGGTCTTGATCCATAAGAAGAAACATCTGGAGGCAGATTCAATATCGGAGTTTAAAATGATCACCTTATTGTAGAGGTGTGGAATTTCATCTTTAGGTGTGTGGTGGACGTTACTGCTCCGAGCCTACCTAAAGTCGGTCTTCCAATGATACCGTTGTAGATGGATTTGCAAGGTAGGATAAGGAACTTGGTTTTGATGGTTCTCACCATTGGCTCGGTTCCGTAGGAAACCATTAATTCCAAATGGCCCGGTGGTTTGGTTCGGGATCCGTTAAATCCGAATAGGGACGTTCCTCTGGATGGGGTAGGCTCTTCTCTATCGATCCCCATATTGTCAAGGAGATCGACAAAGAGGATGTCCGACGAGCTCCCTTGGTCCACCAAGATTCTTCTCACTTCTTTGTTGGCTACGCATGCCGAGATTATGAGGGGTACGTGCTTGTTGGGTTTCCCGTCCATAAGATCTTCATCACCAAAAGATACTGGAGGTCGGTTCGTAGTGGTTGGTGTTGCTGAGGTTGAAGCCACGCTTAATAATTCTTTCCACTTTCGCTTCATTGTTTTCCCGGACTCCTCATGCTCGAAACCTCCTGTGATCGTCATGATTACCGAGCGACCTTTTGATTTTCTAATGTCTTGTTGTTCGTTGTCATAGTCGGCTTTTTGCTTTCCCCTGACTATTGGCTCTTCCTCTCTTTCATCTTTAACCTCGCCAGTAGTTGCTCTGGACTTCTTCACATAACTGGACAGTTTTCCCCGCTTAATTAAGTCTTCAATGTCATCTTTCAAATCATTGCAGTGGTTTGTGTCGTGACCATTACTTCTGTGATGCATGCAGTACTTGTTAGATCGCTGCCCAGATCGGTGAGGCAGGGGTTTGAGGGTTTTAATGTCTCAGAATTCGACGTTCCAACATTCCCCCAAAAGTTGGGCGTTGGAGACGTTGAGTTCGGTGTATGCCTGGTGGCGATTTCGAGGTCGGGGATCCCTGTTACTTCGGCTATCGTTTCCCCGGTTATCTTTTTCGTTGCGGGGTTTTGATGGTCCGGCCTGCGATGAACCTTTTCCAATCTTGGCGCTTTCTTCTTCATTGATGAAACATTGGGACAGGTGGAGGAATTCCTGCAGAGTACTGGGTTCCCAAGTGTTGACGTGTCTTTTGAATGGGCTTCCATTAAGTAGGCTCTGCGTCATGAAGAAAATTCGGAAAGCGTCGTCCAGTTGTCGAACTTGAAAAGCTTCATTATTGAATCTCTCTATGTATTCTCTGAGGGGTTCGTCCTCCCTTTGGACAACAGATATCAATACGGTTTTGTTTTTGGGTTTACTTTTGGAATGGGCAAAGTGAACTGAAAAAAGCTTTGCCAATTGGTCCCAAGAGGAGATGGTGTTCGCTCTTAAGACTCGGAACCATTCCGATGCTACTTTGCCTAGTGCTAACGGGAAGATTCGACATTTCATCTCCATGGGTACGTTCCAGTATTTCATGCTTGTGTCGAATTGATCAAGGTGCCTATCCGGATCGCCTGTTCCATCATACGTTTTCAGACCTTCGGGTGGTTTTTCGAGATACCTCGGAACTCGGTAGCAATAGATTGTTGTCGTGAATGGACCCTTTCGCTCGGTTATCAGCGCCCGAGGTTGTGCCCGATGCCGGTGATGATGGTCAGGGAACCCGTAATGACGAGGTTGTTCCTCCTTTGGGGTACCCTCCCGACTTCTTGAACGTCGTTTTGGCGATGATGAGGCTAAGAACGAACGAGGTTGGGGGGAGTTGTCTAAATCTTCGAGATCGTCATTTTGTCGAGCCGGAGGAGAACGGGAACCATTTCCTCGTTGTCGGCGAGGAGGAGAACGATGATAGTGTCTTCTCCTGGGTGGAGATCGATGTCTCCTTCGAGCTGGATTTCTCCTTTCGGGGGAGCCTGGCTCGGGTGATTCCTGGTCTGGGATGTCCCGTGCCCGGAGTTTTGCTACCCCGGCCTCAAGGCCAGTGAAGCGATAGCTTCTTTCTTGGTTCACCACGTCTTGTTGGGTCAGCGGTTGGACGAGCTGTTGAACAGCATCGGTCAGGACCGGAAGTGATGAAAGGGGAGGTGGTAGACTATTCCTGTCCGAGCTCGTCTGGGCCCGACCTCGGGTTGAATTTGGAAGGTCTTGAACATGGCCTTCGGGAGTCTATCGAGGTTCGAACTCGGATATAACCGGTTCCATCACGGGTCCGACCACGAAACTGGCCGGTCTTGAACGGAGTTTAGGTGCCATTTGTGGATCAAGGTAATGGGAGAGGAACTAGGGTATTGATCCTCCCACTGTGGCCGCCAATGTTCTGTACCGTACTTCCGACCTTAATGAATTATCCGAGGTAGTTGGTAGATGTCGTCATTGATCTGTGATGTTTGATCTTGAGATGGCGGTGTTGTACCTGCAAGAATACTCCGACGCTCAAGTCAGTATTTCAATGATTTAATGTTGGTTAGAGAAATTGCATGCATTTAATGATCATTGAATGTGGTATTTATAGAGTTTGAGTGAAGCTTGCTTTGACGATCCTGAACCGTCAAATCTTGCTGAGGCATCTGAGCCGTTAATTTGATTGGGTTGGATTTTCTGGATATGGGCTGCTTGGTTGATGGGCCTTGCAGATGGTGCAAATATTAGTCATATTATTACCATAACATTATGTATATCCGTTTTGGGTTCAACGGATTCATAAGTAATAATTACCCACATTATCTACATCAGTTTGCACATAATATACATCCGTTTGCAATCCCTTTACAACTCCACACATTATGTACATCAGTTTGCATTATAAAAAATAGGCTTAATTACAGTTTTGTTCCTCCTATTTTCACCAATTCACGATTTTGGTCCCCCAAGTTTTAATTTGACGAATTTGATCCCCCTATTTTTTCAATTTTACAAATTTTATCCCCCTCTTAATTTGGTCAAAATTAAAAGTCAATTTTGACTCACTTATCCTACGTGGCAGTCCACGTAGACTGCCACGTAGGAAGCACTGTTCATCTCTCTCTCACAGCACTGTTCCTCTTTCTTCCTCCCTCACCCCTCCTCTTCCTTTCCCTCCGTAAGCCACCAACAACCACCACCCACCCCCCACCTCACAATCTCTCTCTCTCTCTCCTTTCTCTCTCTCTCTCTCCTTTCTCTCTCACCGTCACCACCCACAGCCACCACCCACCCCGTTTTCCATTCCCTCCTCTGCGACCTCCGTGAACCCCTCCCCCCTCCTCTGCGATCTGGATTTGAACGGCGAGAGAGGGAGAGCGACGAGAGAGAGAACGACGAGAGAGAAAGGAGAGAGAGAGCGACGAGAGAGGGAGAGCGACGAGAGAGAGAACGGCGAGAGAGGGGGGAAGGGAGAGCGAACCAGAGAGGGGGGAGAGATGCGAAGGGGAAGGGGAAAACGAGGGGGGAGGTGCGAAGAGAGAGAGAACGGCGAGGGGGGGAGATGAGAAGAGGAGGATCGGTGAGGGGGGAGGGGAGATGCGAAGAGAGAGGATCGGTGGGAGGGGGGAGAAGCGAACCAGAGAGGGGGGAGATGCGAAGAGGAGGATCGGTGAGGGGGGAGGGGAGGTGCGAAGGGGAAAACGAGGGGGGAGAGATGCGAAGGGGGGAGGGGTTCAGGAGGGGGGAGGGGGTCACGGTGGGGGGAAGGGAGGGGCTGTGAGAGAGAGGAGAGGGCTGTGAGTGAGTGAGAGATGAACAGTGCGTGAGAGGAGAGGGCTGTGAGAGAGGAGATGAACAGTGCAGTGCGCCTACGTGGCAGTCTATGTGGACTGCCACGTAGGATAAGTCAGTCAAAATTGACTTTCAATTTTGACCAAATTAAGAGGGGGGATCAAATTTGTAAAATTGGGAAAATAAGGGGATCAAATTCGTCAAATTAAAACTTGGGGGACCAAAATCGTGAATTGGTGAAAATAGGGGGACTAAAACTGTAATTAAACCTAAAAAATAAAAACGGAAGCTTTAAAAAAAACAACTCCACACATCCTTTTGTTAAACGGATGTACATAATGTGGAGTTGTAAAAGGTTTGCATTAGTAAAAGGTAATTTCGTTAAATTCAATTTTTCAGGAGTATTTTTGGGTTATCATAATTTGTGGGGGGTATAACTTGAAGTGGTGGGGGTAAAAAAAAAAACCCTAAGTTTTTAAAAATTCAAAGCCGGTCAATTGTAGGCGCATCGTTGCAATCACATCTGTTTCGTGTGTTGTTGTTCCCCATGAGGAAGTACTCGGTTCCAAAAACCAATACTAGTAAACACACATGACTTAAATTTCAAATGAAACAATGTGAGATAGTCCAATTCAAGGGAAATACAATATGGATATTTTTTGGGGAATGGAAATATTCTGCCTAGCATAATGTGATTCAAGGGAAATACTGTGTTCCTCAATCATGTTTGGTTTCAGAGTTGGCAACACAAAGTGTAGTAGCCCTAGCTATTTTATCCAAGGTAATCAAAACCGGCCCGGACCGGCCGGTTCGACCGGTTGAACCGGGAACCGGGAGCCGGACCCCTGTCCGGTCCAGTTAGACCCCAGAACCGGATGGCCAAAGAACCAGGTGAAAAACCGGAAAACCGGTCAAGAACCGGGAAAACCGGCCAGAACCGGTCAAGAACCGGCAAAACCGGCCAGAAACCGGTTCTGAGAAATGACTTTTTTTTTATTTTTTTTAACTGAAATAAAAAAATTTAAACTATTTTTTGTAAAACAAAATGAGTGTCAGGGTTCTATTTATATATTTTATATATTATGAAAGCCAAGAATCTCACTTATATTTTGCTGTGCACACTCTAGCTCTATTTATAGAGAAACACAGCTCATTCTTCTTATTTGCCATCCGATGTGGGACTAGATATTCACCTTTCAACATTAGCTTCATTGTTTGCAATTTTCTTACATGATGTGATCTTTTCTAAATAAAGCGACATTAGATTCTTTCTAAATAATGCATTAAAATATATATATTTTAAACATGTCAAACTTTGAGTTTTTTTATACCTACCAATTTTATGTGTAACTTTAACTAATGACTTGGATATTATATTGTTGAGCTTAAGTTAAGCATAATTTAATTGTTTGTGGTGTGAAATTTTGGGTATTATGGTTTTTTATCCTTTATATATTGTAATAAAAATATTAAATAATATATTTAATTAATTCCGGTTGAACCCCCGGTTCAACCGGTTGAACCCAAGAGCCCCTGAACCGCCACCTCTTTCGGTTCAATGTCCGGTCCGGTTTTGATTACCTTGATTTTATCCCATCCGAAAAGGCCATGTTGAACTCAAAAGTTTAGTATCAACCAAAAAATAATGAAATTTGAGTTACCCATGCCGTAGCTTGAAAATAACATCAAGTTGAGGCGTAAAACTTGGTCATTAGAGATGCATTTAGTATTGAAAGATACATGCATAATAGTTGTTTTAACAGGTCCAAAGAAATAATATATATTTAAGTAAATACTTAGTTATATAATAAATGTTGTTTTAGAACATTTGAAAGATCTAATGACACTAGTATACAACAAAACTGATCTCCACGGCTTTAAATCCATGGGAGGTGTGTACAAGCTCGGATAGAGTTAACAACACACATGATTGAAAGGATGGAAAGAAGTTGAAAATCACCAAGCTATAGGAAGCTTTATATTTATTTACCAATACAGAACTTGCCGAATATATTTGTTAAAACCTCCTCTGATATATCTTCTCCACTTATCTGTCCAAGGGATATTGCAGCATCCCTCAAATCAATTGTCCAAAAATCCAGGGGTAGTTCATCCTTTATCGATGATTGTAACCTCGTAAGTGCTTCCTTGGTCCTAACAAGTTGTTCACATTGTCTCTGCAACATCGATATATATATATATATATATATATATATATATATATATATATATATATATATATATTAGACAACAATAACACTCCCTGCACACGAAACTAAATTCCGCGATCTGGAGTTTAAAATCTAAACAATCATTCTAAGACACTTTGAACCTAAAATGAACAGGGAGTTATACGACATAAACATTCAAATTCAGATTAATCATTATAGAAAAACGCAAAGAAAATAGGCTAAAATTTGCAGAATATCAACTTCTTTTTTCACTCCCTGCAGAATATATATTAGACAACAATAACACTCCCTGCACCCCCAACCCCCCAAAAAAGTTTAATTTTCTTTTTTCACTTGTGTAAAATGCAAGCCTTTTCCTGTCGTGCAAAAGTCACACAGTAAAAGATCAATGCCATGCTTGGTTGAAGTGAAAATGGAGTCACAACAGAAATGTAACTAGACTTTGAGATCAAAAGGTTAGAAGTTTGAAACTAGACTTTGCGAGAGAAACATTAAGCGAATATGTTATCATACCTGGTTGACAGTCCATCTACGACCCCCGGCAGCAATGCCATGCATACCCACAATTTCTAAAACTGCCCTCTCCAAGTCTTGTAATCCTTGACCAGTTACAGCACAGGTAAACACTTGTTTACTGAAGATTTTGTTACTGTGACCTCCTTTGTTCCATTCAATCTCAGCACACGGTTCACAATCTATCTTGTTGACCACAAGGATTACCGGGATGGAAGATCCAGTTGATCCCTATTGTTACAGAAAGATTAAATAAAGACTACAAACTAATATGCATCTAGTATTGTCTGACAGCATGGTAGGAAATAACACCATGTACCAGCATAATATCAAAAGAAAATATCAGGTGTAATATCTACATGGCTTTTTTGAGTACTTGGCTTTGTTTGATCCTTGTAGTTGATCTCATCTATCAGGGAAAAACTTTTGTTCTTGTAGTGATTAGAGAATGGCAATATTTATATTAGCACCAAAACTTCAATTATTTCTAGTTTCTCAAATTATTATTGGTGTATACATGCCCGTGTCTGTGTCGGTGTCTTCAGGCAGCCAGGTGTTTGTGTGCGCCCATTTGTTATCTGATAAGATATATTAAGAAATATATTTGTCGGAACCTGTCTAGTTCAATACTACCCAGTCAGCAGCAATATCTTGATATTAACATTTTTCTCAAATGTCAAATCTTTCTCCATAAAAAATGTCATATTTATATTAATATTAAATACCATGAATAACAGAAGGAGTAAAGGGAATAAAGAGAATAGTGTGGTTAAACCTTAGCAGATTGAATCCTTTCAAGAAGTTTGGTGTCTTCAAAAGTCCACCCTTCAACAGCACTCACAGTCATGATAATTAAATCAGCACCTCTTGCAACTGCTTCAGATCGCTCCACACCTATTAAGAGGATAGATACATGAGGAGGAATATGGTTAAAGTAGCAAAACGGTGATGCACATGTATGCAATCTAAATATTGCCTAGTCGAATCAGGAAATGCCGCTAACCCTGTATCAAACTAATTTTCACTTGATTTTCCAGGAGTTCTATTTTAGAAAAGGGAAAATTATATAAAATTATTCTGCTGTAAGTGATAATTCCTTTTTTTTATATCAGAAGAACACATTCAAACAAGTTGAAGACGTCATAAAATACTGAATCACAATGAAATCATTTTACTTCAGTTGCAGACATTATAAAATTTTGGCTTAAAGGTACTTTTAGTCCCTGCAATTGTCAAGAAAATCCAGTTTAGTCCCTGCAATTCCAAAATTTTTAAAATAGTCCCTGCAATTACCAAACGTTATTAGTTAAGTCCCTGCTGTTATATTAGTGTTAACACCGTTATGTTTTGATGATGTGGCAGCCAATTAGGATCTTCATCTTCAACCTTCTCTCTTCTTCTTCCATCTTCTTTCTTGCTCTTCCATATTTTCCCCCTCTTCTGGAAAAATACAGATCTTCATTTTTTTTTTGGTCCAAAGATCTTCATCTTCAAAACCGGAAAAACAAAAGGATAATAGATTTGTTAGATCTACTGGAAGAAGTAGAAAAAGTGAAGAACAAAACCCAGAATCACTCACCCACCCCCTCATCATCATCATCACCATCTTCAATCAACGGAATCAACGGATCTGCTTCTTCTTCTTCTTCTTCCATCTTCTCTCTCCCTCGAAATCAGTTAGGAAAAAACAACCCAGAAAAATTGTTCTTATCCCTTCTCCTTCCCCTCCTCCTCTCCCTCGAAATCAGTTACTCCTCCTCCACCAAAATATTACAGTGAGAGAGAAGGAACAAACTGTGAGTGAAGCCATGCGATGAGAAAGGAACGCACAGAATCGAAATCTGAGCTGTTCGATGAGAGAGGAACGCACGGAATCGAAATCTCAGTTGTTCGATGAGAGAGGAATGCGCAGAAATTTCAGATGTGCGTTGAGAGAGGAACGCGATGAGAGAGCGCAAATTTCAGATTTGGATTTTAGGGATTTCGATTTCATGTGCAGAGAGAGTCCGGATCTCAGATTTTGATTTCAGTTCTTCTCCCTTCTTCTTCTTCTTCTTCTTCTTCTTCTTCTTCTTTAACAGACCTGTTCCTGCATTTTTGCAAACCTGTTCCTGCGTTTGTGTTTGTGGTCGCTCGATTTCTGGGTTGCTGGTTTGTGGTTTTTGATTTTAATTTAAGTTTTAGTAATTTATTTTTTAGTTTTAATATTTTATAAGCTATTTTTCTGGTCTGACTAAGCCCTTTTATTCCATGTTGGCATCCCTGTTGGCTGTCACATCATCAAAAGATAACAGTGTTAACCCTTAACTAACAGCAGGGACTAAAAGTAGTAACGTTTAGTAATTGCAGGGACTATTTTAAAAGTTTTGGAATTACAGGGACTAAACTGGATTATTTTGACATTTGCAGGGACTAAAAGTACCTTTAAGCCTAAAATTTTAATCACATTTGAAGGGACACAAAACAACCTGCAGACACAGTACAGAGACGTGAATGATGGCATAGAAAAAGTTCTATACATGTCTTGGTCTTAATGGAGGAAAAGAAAAGCCTTACCAATCTTTTCCACGATGTCATCAGTGTCCCTGATGCCTGCAGTATCAAGAAGGATTATAGGGATGCCATTGATGCTGATATTTGCTTCAATCACATCACGAGTGGTTCCAGCAATTTCCGTAACTATTGCTCTCTCACTCTGTATGCTACAAGAATATCATGCTCAATACGTTAAATAATCATAAAATTAAATATTCCAAGATGATCACAAACTATGGACTCCCCTTTAACCAAACAGGCAAACACACACACACACACACACAACATCTACTAGTTCTGATTCTTAAATTAATTATGGACTTCAGAAGCCAATTATTAAGTATAAACATAATGAAGTAAATGGTTTCAATCTTCAAATATCAAAGCTAATAATATCTACACCAAAGATTTCGTAGAATTTGGGCTGGGCCTAACTCAACCCTACAAACTTACAAGCCGTTATTGTAGGATTGAGTTTGACCCAACTCAAATTTTTCGAAGATTCAACAAATGAATAAAATATCAAATTATGGTGGTCAATTAGTAAAGTAACTTGGACATACTTTGCTCCATGCATTAAGAAGGCTTGACTTGCCAACATTAGGACGGCCAACAATTGCTATCTGCAAAAATTTTATATTACGACTATTAATAGGAAATCAAACGACAGACACCATGGAAGACATAAAAAACAGACCCACGCCCACCGAAAATTGTTAGAGTTAAATGAGTAAAGTTCTATGCCTATTACAGCTAAAGGTCATTTCATAAAAATTAAACAATTGTTATAAAGCCGAAAGGTATCTTCTGGATCATACCTGTAACCCAGATTGCAGAAGTTTGTCATAATTTGCTGTTGCCAATGCATTCTCAACATCTTGTGACATGTAGTGAATTTTATCCATAATCCCATTCAAATCTATAAGCGGCATCTCATCATCAAAATCCAGACGAGCTTCAATCTCAGTGAGCAACTCAATGCACTGATTTCTCAATGATCTAACAAGAGAAGAGAAACCACCCTGCCGAAAAAGATAATGGTTTTTCAGCACACCTTTCCAGACGTCAAATATAACAAGACCAGACATCAAACACTCATCGACACAGCGAATGAACCAAGTCTCACAAACACATGACATGATGATGCAGCAAAAAACATAAACAAAATTGAGTTAGACATGCCTGGATTCCTTCCAGTGCTGCATCAGCTGCAGCCACAGATTTGGATGCGATCAATCTTGCAACATTTTCAGCTTGAGAGAGATCCAAACGCCCATTTAAAAACGCCCGAAGAGTAAACTCTCCTGAAAAAAAGAACAAAAACACCGATCATCATTGCAATATACTTCATTCCACACATACAGAAATATCCATCACTACAAAGCAGCCGTTTATTGGAATCTACTAATTAAGCTTTCATTGAACAACCTGTTTGGATAAACACCTTAATGAAACACTTTAAGTATTTTTATAATAAAACATAAATGAAGTTAAACTATTTTTATATAAACTGTTATTTTCCTAAGGTTTCTATGTCAAGTACATATAGTTTTCAAGTGAGCAAAACAACATTATGTATAAAATCAGAGCAAACCTGGCTGAGCAAGTGTTGCTCCAGCTTCCAAACAAGTTCTGAGAACACGACGCAGACACACTTCATTCCCATGACATTGAAGTTCAACAACATCTTCGCGAGTGTACGACCTTGGTGCTAGCATCGGAACTGCCAAAACCTCATCGACGACATTCCCATCAGCATCCAAAACGACGCCGTATTCCACAACATGGCTGGTAGGCTGCCACGTGTTCCTGACGGGTCGAAACACTCGACCCACAATAGACACCGCTTGAGGACCCGAAAGTCGAACGATTCCGACGGCGGCAGGAGGACCTCCCAATGATGTTACGATGGCTGCTATTGTTGTGGAATTTCCAACATCGGTATTGTTAACTCGCTCGTCTTTCTTTACAACGACTTTGTAACTGTAATTAGTTGAACATGCGCGAGAAGAAAGAAGACGGTTACGCCACGTGGCGCGACGGTTTAAAAGCAGAGCCATGGGTTGAGGTGGTGGTGGAGTGAAGAAAGAGTTGAAGGTGTTTATGTGTATGTGGCGAAGCACAACGCGGAAAGCAGTCATCGCCATTCCTCTGTCTCACTCTGCTTTCTGTTCCTCAGGCAGTTTGCCTATCTATCGTCTTCGCTGCTACTCACCCAAGCCATGGCCGATAAGGCCCATCACACCTCTTCCACGGTTCCACCCAAGCCCAACCCGAAGATAGTTCTTAAAGGGCTCCTACACTATCATTTCCAAACGAGTTTACTATTAAGACACCCATTTTTTTCTAATTCACGCCCTTTAGAGTCTTTTTTTTTTTTTTTATCTTTTTTTCTCTCAAAATCCCCCTTCCTAGAAGGGGAGTGTATTCTCTAACTTTAGGGTGGAAAAAACAGTTACATTTCTCTATTTCTTTCATCTCTCATTTTATCTCTTATATTTTGACTCCATTTTTTTCTACATTCTCTCTTTTCTTTAAGCCTAAAATCACCTAAAGTTAGGTGTATTTTTCCGCCTTATTTCTATTTTGAAGGAGAAAATCTTAGGTGGACATTAATATCATTAAAAATAAAAAATAAATTTTGTAGCCAAAATATAAGAGATAAAATGGATTCTCTAACCTTATAATTTGGACACATCAAATTAAAAGAAGACAACACATCATTAAAAACAAAAAACAGAATAATAATTTATTTCTCTCTCAAAAAATATTCCACTATTTAAATTTTGTGCTTACTTATGGTTGTTTCCTCTGCTTTGGGTATCATGCTATTCCTACTTAGGGATGGAATGTAAGGTCTTTTGTCGCCTATGTTACTACAAGAAAAGAAACTAAGTTGAATTAGAATTTTTAGATCGAGTTAGCTGTGTTTGGATTTTAAGGAAACCACAGTGAAAAGTCTCGGTTGTGTTGAAGCTGCTATTAGAAGCTTCACCTTAAACACATGTCTGCCTTATGTCACCGCGTTTCCAAAAAGATGGTTAATGTCCTTTTGATAATTTTGTTATAGTGGAAAAATTGGTAAAAGTGAATTCTCTAATTTATTTGAGATACCAAAAAGGTATATATACATCTCAGTATTACATCATCTAGCTAATACTAACAAAGACTAACAAATACAAAACTGAAAGAAAGGCAAATTAAAATTACAATATAATTTATCATCTAACAGCCCCCCTCAAGCTAAACAGTGAATATCCTTCATGTTTAGCTTGGACAACAGAAACTGGAACTGAGAAGGCTGTAAAGACTTAGTAAAAATATCTACAACTTGTGCCTTTGTGGGAATTGGCATGAGGTGAATGACTCCGTCTTGAACTTTGTCACGAACCAAATGGCAATCCAATTCAATATGTTTGGTGCGTTCGTGGAAAATGGGGTTTTGGGCTATGTGGAGAGCTGACTTACTGTCACAGAATAGAGAAACAGGCTTGGTCATAGGACAATGTAGATCCTGCAGGAGGAACAAAAGCCATTGTGTTTCGGATGTAGTTAGTGCAAGAGCACAGTATTCAGCCTCTGAAGAGGAACATGAGACAACAGACTGTTTCTTGGATTTCTAGCTGACCAAAGATGATCCATAGAAGATGCAGAGGCCTGTGGTGGACCTTCTGCTGTCAACACATGCAGCCCAGTCTGCGTCACTGAAAGCAGTGAGCTGTTTAGCAGATGCAGAAGCAAAGAAGATGCCACGACCAGGAGATGACTTGAGGTACTTCAAAACATGTAAGGCTGCATCCATGTGAGGAGTGAGAGGGTTGGCAATGAACTGGCTGAGCTTGTGGACTGCATAGCAGATATCAGGACGCGTATTTGTCAAATAGATCAGTCTTCCAATCAAGCGACGGTAGACAGTAGGATCTGCTAGTGAAGTGTCTGTGTGAGCACTGAGCTTCAAGTTGGGAACCATGGGAGTAGAGACAGGCTTGCAGCCAAGGAGGCCTGCCTCCTCAATGAACTCAAGTGCATACTTTCTTTGAGACAGAACAATACCAGAAGGGGAGCGAGAAACTTCAATGCCAAGGAAGAATTTTAGACCACCCAAATCTTTTATCTTAAACTCTGCATCCAGAAGAGTTTTTATCTTTGCAATTTCAGCAACATTGTCACCAGTTAACACCACATCATCCACATAAATCAATAGGATGGTTATGCTGGATGCTGAATGTTTTACTAGGAGAGAGTAGTCATGCTTTGACTGAACAAATCCCAGGGGAAGCAGAAAGGATATGAGCTTGGCATTCCACTGCCTGCTGGCCTGTTTCAAACCATAAAGGGACTTCTGCAACTTGCAAACCTTGGCTGGAGATGCAGTAGGGAAACCTGGAGGTACGGTCATGTAGGCTTCCTCTTGAAGATCACCATGGAGGAAAGCATTGTTGACATCTAGCTGTTGTAGATGCCAATTGTGAATGGATGCCATAGCAAGAACCAACCTAACTGTGGTCATTTTGACTACAGGTGAGAAGGTCTCAGAATAATTAACTCCTTCAAGTTGAGTGAATCCCTTGGCTACCAAACGGGCCTTGTACCTCTCAATAGACCCATCAGCATTCAATTTGACTTTGTAAACCACTTACAACCAATCGGTTGTTTCCCTGGTGGCAAATCAGTAAGAATCCAGGTTGAATTCTGATTTAAAGCCTGGATTTCCTTATCCATAGCATCAAGCCAGCACTGATGTTTAGAGGCCTGAGCAAATGTCTTAAGCGCAGAGAAGGTGCTCAAGGCTGTAATAAAAGTTCTATGGGAGGGAGAGATGTTGTCATAGGTTAGAAAATCAGATAAGGGATAAGGAATACCTGAGTGTGATGAGCCAGAATTAGAATCAACAGAAATCATTCCACAATGAAAGTCTTGAAGGTATGAAGGTTTGGATTTGACTCTGTTGGAAACTCTTAGAGGGATGGGTGGAGGTGAAGAAGAGACCTGAAGGACAGGGGAGGTGACAGCAGTTTCTGCATCAGTGGGTGAGGATGTGATAGCAGGCTCTGCATCAGTGGGTGAGGAGTGGTCCTGAGGAGCAGAGGATGTGGTAACAGGCTGGTCAGAATCTGTGGTGGATGGGGAGATTATGCTTGGAGATCTAGCAGCAAAAAAATCAGTGAGAACAACCTTGGAGGGTGGTGTGAAGTGGTTGGTGGATGTGGCTTGGGAAGGAGACACATTTGGAGAGGATGCATAAGGAAAAATGTTCTCATAAAAGGAGACATTTCTAGAGATAAGGACTTCATGATTATGAAGGTCAAACAATAGGTAACCCTTGACACCTTGAGAGTGGCCACGGTGGATGCATTTTCTGGCTCGTGAGAGGAACTTGGTTCTATGAGCACATAGGGTAGTGGCATAACAAAGAGAGCCAAAGACTCTAAGAGAAGAAAGATCAGGTATGGTGTTATAAAGGATTTGGTGAGGAGATGTGGATTGAAGAGCT
Organism: Astragalus membranaceus; assembly: GCA_039519185.1. Taxonomy (NCBI): domain Eukaryota; kingdom Viridiplantae; phylum Streptophyta; class Magnoliopsida; order Fabales; family Fabaceae; genus Astragalus; species Astragalus membranaceus. The sequence goes on along the minus strand of CM076848.1, from coordinate 42,506,839 downwards.
ATAGAAGGTAATCTATTGATGATAAATGTGGCATGACAAATAGCAAAATCCTAAAAATGAATAGGGAGGTTAGATTGGAACATGAGGGCACGAGCTACATTGAGGATATGTTGGTGTTTCCTCTCCACCACTCCATTTTGTTGTGGAATTTCAACATAGGATTTTTGATGGATAATGCCCTTGGATAGATAGAAATCATTCATGGAAAACTCAACACCATTGTCAGAGCGTATGACTTTGATGTTGTGGCCAAGTTGGATAAAAGCATATGAGACAAAGTGAGTGAGGTGAGTTCTGGTTTCAGCTTTGGATCTCATGAGTTTGATCCAAACAAATTTGGATTTGTCATCCACTATGGTCAAGAAATACTTGTTGCCATTCATGGAAGGGGTGGCAAAGGGACCCCAAATATCAACATGAACTATGTCAAAAATATTAATAGAAGGGGGGTTATGAGTGGGAAAGGGAAGTTTCTTTTGTTTTGCAAAATGGCAAGTATCACAATTTTCATTAATGATGGAAGGTATATTACAATGAAGTTTTTGAATGAGACTATAACAAATGGGGGAGGGGTGACCTAGACGGCTATGCCATACATTTTTACTTGAATGGGAGACAGAAACATTATTACAGTGGATTTGGTTGGATGTGTTAGAGGTGACATTGTGCAGGACCTTCATTGTGTAAAGCTTTCCATCTCTCCTAGCATGGCCAATCACTCTCTTGGAAGGGATATCCTGTAACACAGCACAATCACCATCAAAAAGAGTTTGGCAACTTATAGTGTCAGCAAGCTGACCTACTGAAATGATGTTGGAATTGAAATCAGGGACAAAATAGACATCATAAAGAGTTGTGGTGGGAGTGAGAACTATTGTTCCCTTGAAGTGAGTGTATCTTGTGTCACCAGATGGTAGATGAATCAGCAGGGGCTTAATAGCATAGAATGATGTAAACAGATCAAGGCAGCAGCAGATGTGATCTGTGGCGCCAGTGTCCACAAGCCAGGCAATGATTAATTGAGAAAGGGAGGTACCTTAGGGCAAGGAATTTCCAGTGGTGACATTGACAGAGTTGGCAGAAGCTGTGGCAGTAGGAGGAGTTGCAGGGAGCAGAGATAACAAGCTCTGAATCTGTTCAGCAGTAAGAGTAACAGGGGAGGCAAGAGTGGAGGTAGCAGCAGAAGGCTCCTCAACAGCAACATTGTTCACGGATTTCCTGTATGGTGTGAATCCAGGTGGATAGCCATGCTTCGTGAAGCATGTTTCCACAGTGTGATTGGTGCGATTGCAGAAAGTGCAGAGGCGAGATCCACGTTGCTGTGAGGGTTTGCCACGACCACGAGCAGCAGAAGGAGGATTAGGAGCAGAAGCAGTGTGAAACGCAGCAACAGAAATCTCAGGAACACCAGAAACACCAAGTTAACGCTCTTGTTGAAGGATCATAGCATAAGCCTTCGCCAAAGAAGGAAGAGGCTCCATCAGAAGGATTTGAGCACGCGCAGCAGCAAAATTTTCGTTCAAACCTTGAAGAAACGACATCACAGCATCGCATTCACGATAATCTTGAACAACCTGTGAAACATGGCAACAACAGGTGCCAGCAGAAGCGAGGCAAGCAGGAATGGGTCTATAGTTGCACAATTCATCCCAGAGAATGCGCAATTTTGTAAAAAAAGCTGGGACAGAAGCTTCACCTTGTTTCAGGGAGAAAATATCAAGTTGAAGGTGAGAGATCCGTGTATTGTCACCTTGCGAGAAGCGATTACGCAGTTCTTTCCAAACGGCAGAGGCATCGATGATCCATAGAATGCTATATGAGATTTCGGTAGAGACGACGTGATTGATCCAAGAGAGGACAAGCATATTGCATCGTTTCCACAGAGGAAACTGTGGATCGGAAGTCGCAGGGCGAGGAATGGAGCCGTCAACAAACAGAAATTTGTTTTTCATTTCTAAAGCCGTGGTCATCGCCTGGATCCAGCAGTGGTAGTTCGGTCCTTCAAGCACTGGTTTGACAAGAATCAGAGAGGGATTCTCGTTAGGATGAATGTAGAACGGACCTGAGTAGTCCTTTGGTTGGCGCGAGGTGCGACGGGTAGAGTGCACCGAGGCGTCATCGGAGTCGCCATCAGAGGAGGTGGGGGGAAGCCATGAGAACGATGAGAAGAGAGAACTCAGAAAAATGGAGAAGAGGAGAGAACACGTGTTTAGCCGAAAACGGTTACACGGTTTTGGAGAGAGAGAGAGAGAGTACCATTTGATACCATGTTAGAGTGGAACAATTGGTAAAAGTGAATTCTCTAATTTATTTGAGATACCAAAAAGGTATATATACATCTCAGTATTACATCATCTAGCTAATACTAACAAAGGCTAACAAATACAAAACTGAAAGAAAGGCAAATTAAAATTACAATATAATTTATCATCTAACAAATTTAGAGGCAAACAAGATAACTTTTTTATCAAAAGTGAGGAAGATTAAAACCTCTGTACATGTCGATGTCATATTTGAGGTAATTGAATGCATATAGGAGTTGGGTTACACAATGTTAGGACAATACAATTTGTTATACCCCAATTTTGTCCGATCGTTTATCGCAATTGTTTTAGCCCCCATGTCACAAGTCCATATCATTACGAGAACGACATTTCGCGCGCTGTCTTGTTTTAATTTAGACCGGTTTGTCTAATTGAGCCAATTCTTAGTAAATGGGCCTATGTTCGGTGTTTTGGACTTAATTTAGCCCTTTTGATCAAAAAGCCATAAAAATAATAATGAAATAAAATCAGAAAATAAAAAATATATATTACAATAAATTATCCAAAAAGCCCAAAAATACAAAAATATCACCAAAAATATACAAAAATAAGAATAATCCAAAAAAATAGAGAAGAACGAAAATAATAAAAGGGGGTGTGAGTAGCATTAACCTTCAGCCCAACAAGTCGACTTGCCAAGTAAGTTAACTTGTCCAGCAAGTCTCTTACCTAACCCTTCACCTATAAAAGGAGGCTCTGTCCACAGTGAAAAGCACACCACAGTGATTCAACAAGAACACTGAACACATTCTCTCCCTCTCCTAGCGAAGCTCTCGCTCTCTCTCTCCCCCTCCCTTTTTTATTTTTTTAGTTTTATTTTTCTTTTAATTAGTTTATTTTTAAATATTCATGATAAATATTTTTCACTAGTTGCACTTTTCATTTTTTCTTTTTCGTTAACTTTTCGTTCATATTCAAAACAAAAACAAAATATTCTTTTTCCTCTCATAAATAAAGAAATATTTTCAAGAACAAAATAGGGGACTAAGTCGACTGTACAGTCGGGTTAGTCTGCTTTTTAGGTCACTAATGAACCGTTACGGATCATGACCTAAAATCCCTATTTAAAACAAACATATTTCTAAATTAAAATAAACACAAACACATTTCTTCCCACAAATCAAATTTTCAAAATAGGGGATTAAGTCGGCCGTACGGCCGGGTTAGTCAGCGTTCTAGGACGAATGAAACGTACGGATCAGGAGTCCTAAAACCCCTATTCAAATAAAATCAAACCACCACACATCAAACTATCTTCCAAGCTACAAAAAACTCAATTTTCGCAAAGTAGGGGACTAAGCCGACTGTACAGTCGGGTTAGTCATCATTTTAGGACAAATGAACTGATCACTCAGGAGTCCTAAAGTCCCTAAATAAAATACACCAACAAACAAAGTTTTCTACCAAGAACTACGTGTGATTTGATTCTCTACCAAGAGATACGTAGGAGCAGATGGGGGCCCACATCTGTCAATTTCACTAATAAAAAAACATTTTTTAGTCTTTTTTAATCCCTTTCTTAAATTCAAATAAAATATCAATTTTCTTCTTTCTTTTTAACTCACAATAAAAGGGTAAAAATAAATGTTTTCAAAATTAACTTCCGCTTCTACAACTAATTAGAAGGTAACCTTCCTTAGGAAGGATGTCGTGGGGTGCTAATACCTTCCCCACGCATAACCGACTCCCGAACCCAAATCTGGTCTCAAGGACCCTTATCTAATCCAAAAGGGATTTTCCAATGTTTGCCCTTAAACTAAACTTTGGTGGCGGCTTCATCTTTGAACCTTCGAGGAATCCTCACCTGGATTTTTCGGTCGCTACAGCTGGCGACTTCACTGGGGACATTTTAGAGTCAAACCTAGTCTAATTAGTTGTAGGATCAGTTGTTAATCTAATGTTTATTGTTACCCTTCCCTTTTTGTCTTTTATTTTCATTGCATATTATTCTTTTGTGATATGAAAACCCTAGGATAGAAGACCACTTTTTTGTATGTATGTTTTGCAGCTTGGGGGGTATTCTTGGTATTTTGCTCCTTCACACACTCCACTATCACACTTTTGCACACACGTGAGAATAGTCCTATACCCGGACTGGAAAATAACCTAAGTTAGAACGAGACTGCGTAGTGAG